>OZ012679.1:78906587-80106587 GCA_963942445.1 Argyra leucocephala
TATTTTTCTTCTTTATTGGTTTGCAATGTATTTAGGTTTTCCAATTATTATGAAAAATTTATAATTTAGATAATTTATGATGTTTGTATTTTTTATTTCACTAATTTTCAGTCTACTTGCTGTTCTAAGAATTTTTATCCAGATTTTTGCTTAATTTATTTTCTGTGTTATTATCGAGTTTCTCGTATCTTGTCTCTATCGATATAATTAAAAAAAAAAATTATCGATACTTGAGATTTTTACTACTTCGTTTGATGAGTTGTGAGAGTCTAATTCGGACTTTTCTAAATACATTTGTCTTTTATATATTTGACTGTAAATAAAATAGTATAAATATTTTGATGGCTATCTATCACTTTTAACTTGTGTTAACTTTTGATTTGAAGTATAGTATTTTTAAATTAATATTAATTCATAATATTAATTCATTAGTATTTGATCAACCTAAAAAGCAAATCTAAAAAAATAACTAATAACGATACTGAACTGTAACTCCAATCTGCGAAAATTTCTAATTCTTATCAAGCGAAACAGGTAGAAGAAAATTATGAAAAAGCTGAAACATCTCGATATACTGTAGAAAAATCAATTCAATATGCTGACAAGTTATTACATTTTTGGAATGGGAAATAATTGAATATTGTTCGCGATGGAAAGTGTTCATGGTTCCAATAAATAAAATTTACAATAAATTATCAATGAGAAAAAGTTTTAAGAACACAATGAATAAGTTTCACATAAGAAAGCTGGGGAAATAATAAAAATTGGTGATAAAAATATAATTTCCAAAACTTTCGAAAAAATTAATTGATTTACAGAAGAAAAAAATAATGAAGATGGCAAAGCTTTTAAATATCAAATATCATTGATGAAGCTTCAACTATTTCACATTTTAGTAGTTTATTTTAAATTAGAAATTCAAGATTGCGAAGATAGTGTAACAGTTTTTATTGATCTGGTCGAATTAGAAGGAACAGCATCAGAAATAATTTTAAATACCTTAATATCAGTTATCGAAAAACATGGTTTTAATTATAATACAAAATATTTACATGAAAATCTTATTGGATTTTGCTGAGACGGTGCTAGGGTAATGTTAAGAAAATAGCTGAAATTTTTATAAAATATTGTAATATAAATACTTTGCTTAATTACGTTGTTTTTCAGAAGATTGTTACTTCGTAAAAGGCACATTCCTAGTTTTATATAGACAAAGGGGTAAAAAAAACAAATTATTTTTAATAAATGCTTTTCTTCTCAACTATTCGACATAGGCATAAAGTATGTATGTATAAGTTACAGAAAAAAAGACTTTCCAACAGTATAAATATTGGGAGGACTTTATGGGAAAATTTTGATGTATTTGGTTTTTAGAGAAGGAAAATAAAGATTGTTTTTTTTTTTCAAAAAATTTCTACTTTGAGTTACAATATCTCCATAACGGCAGCACCTATCTGGTAATAATACGAAATAAATGGTAAAATATGTTCCAAAAAACTGAGTATATAAATATATAAACATATCTATTAGATCAACAGATATAACGGTTTATATACAAAAACATCAAAACAGCAAGGAGACTTTCAAATGTCCTTTTTGTCTTTAAAGGATAAGATGCGCCATTAAAGATATATATTTTTGGAAAGCTAAAAACACCAGGTATCCCTGAGTTGAGAATATAGTCACTAGGTCCTAAGCGGGTACACCATCTCCCTCAGAGGAGTCAATAATTACATATGTATGAGTAAATATATAAATCGCCATTTTTTTAAGCGTACCGGTTGTTAAATATTTTTAATATCACCACTGGTTATATCTATCAAGACTTTTATTTGCGACAATCACGTTCATTACTTTTAAGAAAAATTTATAGTGGATTTAGAGCATTATGGACATAGCGAATCAGTGGTACTTTTATTTTTGGCAGAGGTACCAATACTAATCCAAACATAATGTAAGATTATGAGAAAATGAAACTCTAATATCAATTGGAAAATCGTATTTAAATTAATAAGCTGACTTTCAATTCTGTAATTAGATATATTTTATCAGTTGGAAAATTTTACCATATAAAACCTGATTTACATTCATTGTTGAATTTATGATATTCAGGATTTTTTTGACTTTTAACTTATCGTTGTGTTCACTAACTAAGTTAAATTTAAGTTAGTTGAGTAAATAAATAAATAGATAATTTATTTAAATTAATACAATGATTTTATTTATTTAAACAGTGAGGATAATATTTTACATACATGCATAATATTCTACTCGTATGTAATGTACGTTAGCTGATTTGCTTTTCTTAATACTTTAAATCAATTAGTTGACTATTAAAAATACCGATTACAAATAGATCTCTATTAATTATTTATTAAATAAATAAAAAATTTCCAAATCGATTGACGAGTATAAAATTGTCTCATACGTAGATATCACGAGCTTTCAAAATTTGTATAGTTTCGGTAATTTTTTCTGTTGGGCTATCTATGCATTCAAAGAATAATTATTCAAAATTTATTCTTTTCTGTCAAAAAAAATTTACTTCAGAATGTAATATGTATAAGGACAACTGGGAAAAATGAGCACTAAAAAATGTCTGCTGGATTATTCTGCACAACAAAAATATGCCCACAAAACAAAAATGTAACAAAAATCTTAACCAAAAGTAACGCTTTAAAATTTCCGGCTATGAAAAAAATAGTTGTTAATCATTCCACAAAATTTGATTGTTCGAATTCCGCTCATCGCATGAATGTAGAATTGAAATTTCCTTCTATTGTTCATCACTCAATAGTGAGATTTTTATGAATATAAATAATTTGTTTAATAAGTATAAGAAAAGTGGAACTAATGTTATAATTAGTAGTTTTCCACATTTAATTAGTTGATATTGATTAGTTGAAGTATTAGTTGTTCCACTTTATATAATGTAATGCCGTGCATCTGTGAAGACGTACCAAAGTTACTAACAATATCTGGATAAAAAGAACAAAATCAATAACAATTTGTCGGCTGCATTCCTATGTATCCAACATACCATTTTTTCCGAAATGTACTATATCATTTTCCGCCATACTCTATCCAAATTTCCAGTCAAAATAAACGTATCTCTTATAGTTTTCGAAATATTTTTTTCTGATTTATCCAAACAATCTATATTTTGCTGCTTTTTCGGTCTTCAAGTTGTACTTATTTATCCAAACTACAGTTTTTGAACTGAGAAGTCATACAAATTTTAAAAGCATTACGTATATGATTAGGTATTTCTAAGTGTATCTAACAGACCATTTTTATTCTCAAATGTTCAGTTCAAACACATATGAAGCTTAACACTATACAGTAAATTTCTATATAATTTTCTACTGATTTTTTTTTTTATATTTTAAAATATTAAATTTATAAAACTATTTATTAGATATTAGATGTTAAAAAATTGCTTAACTTTTTATAAAATGCAAATTTTGTTTGATTATTTTTAAATTTTTCCAGTCAAAATTTCCGTCAAATCATGTCAAACTTAAAAAATCAATTTTCTCAATATTTTGCTTTTGGTAGGTTAGCCATGTAGGAATGCAGCCGATGAATTTCAAACAGAAAGAACTTAACTTATACATTTACTACATATTCAATTTTCATTTGCGTATTTTTTCGTTTGAGCAATTTTTCAGGGCCCATCTTTCCTACAAGATTGGAATGCTATAAATAAAATTAAAATATTATCTTCGTTAGTATATTTTATTATTAAGTTAAACAGAAATATTAAATTATATATTACAAAATAAAGCATTACTACTACTACTACTGTTAAATAAACTTTCAGAGAAAGTTAAATATTTAAAACAAAGAATATTCACTCGAGTGTAAAAATTTATACATCATTGTGCAATAAGAATCTTAAGTTGAAATTACTATTCTTCATATATGCCGTATCCTATATACTCAAAAAAGGTCTCTAATTGCATTTAGATATAAGTACCTACATAAATTACATTAAAATTATTTAGTAATTATTTTAGTAATGTGATTGCAAAAAGATAGTAATTTAATGTGACTTGAGTCTATATTAAAAATTTGTTGACCTTAGTAAAGTTTAAAGTTAACAAATTAGAAAGACAGAAACAGGAAGTAGATATGAAAATTAATTTATAAGCTTAATTATAGTTGATAAATTTATAAAATCAATTGAAAAAATCTTTAGTTCAATTTGTTTTAAAAAATTTTCTGGTTTATACATGATTAATTCCAACCTAGTTAACAAAATAATTTTAAATTACAAAATTTTCATTTAAAATATTTTTAATTTTTATTTTTGTTCTTCTTAAATATGGTAATTATAATAAAATCACTCAATATAATTTCAATTTGGAAATAACAAGGTAATACGAACATAAATAATTTGCATCTCAAAGCTGCGGTAAGTGAAGTATGTATACTTAATCACAACCAAAAACAAAGAAAACATTACCACAATTCATAAACCACAGTAATTTATCAATCAAAACCGATATTTGTAACTATCACTATGATATGCTTGAAAAATTTTAGTAAATAATGAAAGTTTCAAAATTAATATAACTGTATCTATATTTTGCCTATATAGTATAAAGATTCCGTCAACTTTTTTTTTAAATATAATCGACCAAAAAATGACCAAAAACAAATCACTTAAACTAAATTTTAAGTGCATTTAAATTTTAAAAGTGTTTATTTCGTAGTGTTTTTTGTTTTAGCTATGAGATAATCAAATTGAATATAACACAATTTTTTATAAAATATTAAGAGTAAACCGCGTTACAAAAATCTTTCAATTTTTATGAAATTCATCCAATATAGGATTGATACAAAAAGAGACCAAAAATACTTGCATATACAATTGCTAAAGTGGTTTGGGGCATCTATAATTATTTTAAAAGATAAACTATTTAAAAATTTGAATTACTGGGCTTAGAAGAAAAATTTTGAAAGCAAAAATATTCGATATTTGATATTCGAAGTTCTTGACTATGATGTGTTTTCTGTTCAATGTCAGAATGTTACAAAAGTAGCTAGTTTCATATATTTAATTAATTGTTTTGGATATGTCGCAGAAAAAAACAACTAAAATAATAGCATTCACAACAATTTATTTCAAACCCCAGATATAAACTGAGCCATCCTATTAGCAAATTAATTTTCAAAATAACACAATCCAACTAATAACTATAGTGACATCTAAACTGAAATTGATGTACAAAACTCTATAGAGGCCATTGACCTGACTTCAAATATATGCTGGCACATAAATAAAAAAGAGGGTGTGGGCGCCTGTTTGGTGGATCTTGAAAAGGCATTTAATAACGTCTAAAATTACTAACTCATGACTTTACCAAGCAGTTAGTCAACCTAATAGAAGATATGTTGTCAGAGGGTGTATTCGTTATGGAGAATACTAATGTCACAACGGATAAAATATTTAGCATCGAAAACAGATTACAACAAGGAGCGGTAAATTAACCAGTTCTGTTTTCAATATACATAATAGAGCTGATAGAGTTATTAAAACGCATACGAGGTAGGTAGTTATGTTTTAGCTTTCGCAGACGATATTATTCGTTATTCTGCAAATAAATAAGTAAGAGAAATCCAAAATAAAATTGCAAAGTGGTTTATTATTCTGATAAAATACTGTAAGATCTGGTGTTTAAGAATTAACTTTAATAAATCCGAAGTAATTTTATTCCGAGATGTTATAGGCAAAGTAAACCAGAATTTAAAAAATAATTGGAGAAAATTCAATATAAAAACTCCAAATAATGAAAACATTGTGAAAATACTTGGGAATTTTGCTAAGTTACAACCTGAATTTCACTAATCAATTTCGAAAAGCATCAAAGCTCTAATGGCAGTGAAAGGGTTGTCTTACAATAAAAAAATCTAGCCCAGAGTAAAATTGATAGCCTATCAAACACTTATAAGGCCAGTGCTGGCATATGGAGCACCCATTTTTTATAATATAAGTGCTAGTAATATGGAAAAAATTAGGAAAATGGAACGGAAATGCATTAGAGTTTGTCTGGGGAAAAATAGAACACCGCAATCAGACTTTAAAAAATATTATTCCAACAAGTTTATATATAAATAATCTATAAATGCGGAAGTAAGAGTTAGAGCAGTGAACTACAGAAGAAATAGTACTAGAAACTCACTAATATACAAAGAGTTTTTAAATTTCGATAGACTTACCAGTTGAAATAAAGAAGAGGAAGAGATTAGCAACATTTAAACATGGTTGTGTAAATTATTTAAAATCTAAAAAGTAAAAGGGATTATTTTGTTTTAAAAACAAATTTGAACCTGTGAAATTAATGTAAAAAAGTTAAATATTAAAGAATTTTGCAAATATAAATGTAGTATAATAAAAAGTAAAATATACAAAAATAAAATTTGTTAAAATTGTAAATTAAATTAATTAGCTATAAAATGAAGTAAATAAAAATAAGAATGAAAACTAATAACTTTTATTATTGTTATTATTATCAAATTATGTTGTTCTATTAGATAATTTATTTTGTTTGTTTTATTTAATTTTGGATTTTAGTTTTAATTAGTTTACTTTTAGTGTAATGAATTCTAATATTTAAAAAAATTTAACAAACGAAATAAAATAAAAAGAATAAGTTTTTAATTACGATTATTTTCTTAGAATGTAGGTAGTTGTAAGTTTTATGAAAAACAAAGTATTTATAAAGAGTCGCCATTTTTCTTTAAATGATAATATAAATGAATTTTAGTCAGCCAGCCTAAAAAATAATTAATAATAGGTGTAAATATAATTAGTAAATAAAAATAGTATAAGCTCTGAAAATTTAAAATTATTAAAAAACAGTAAATATCCGGCCAATAAATAAATGAAATTTTTTTTTCTTTTTTATACGCAGGCTGGTTCCTCGTAGCTTGACTGCTTGCGTGTAGGATTCTTATTCACTAAATCACACCTATATTACGATCCAGACTACATATAGCGGTGTCTATCTAACTTTTCCTTTGACGTATTCATCCATACTCTTGAAGGTCGATCGCATCAGCGACGAAAAGCCAACCAGCTCTCCGAACGAATTTATAATTATGGAAGACTTGTGAAAAACTTCGTTTCGTTGGCAGTAAACATAACGAAATTCTTCTCAAATCTCGTAAAAACAAATCTATCTAAATGTGGAAGTGGGTTAACTTCCGATCATCAGCGCGACGAGTCCTCAAGAATGTGGGTGATTATTGCTGCACTAACTCAAAAGGTTTTACTCTTTTGAGTCGTCTGGCTATATTTCTATTGCTTTTTTTCGTGACTTGCAAATTCCTGTATTTCCTTATCGACAGATTCTATTTGCAAATCTCTATGTAGGTCATAGTTTCTATGAATCAGGGCGCGTTCACAATGTTACTTAGGACCTCTGAATAATATGTCTATTACTTTTTTTGTTGCATCCCCATAGCTGGATGCCATATGACCATACTGGTTTCAGCATTTGTTTATAGAGCAGAAGTTTGTTTTGTATTGTAAAGGTAGAATTATTATGAGCCAATACACTTTTCTATAGCGGATTTGTAATTCTTCTTTCTTGTTTTTGAAGTGAGCTTTCCAGCGAAGTTTTGCACCTAACGTCATACTAAAATATTTGGCAGAATTTGAATAGGGTATTTCATGGTCATTTATATATACTGGTTTATGGTAAATTTTTTTATTTATGAAATTCACATGTACTGACTTAGCTGCATTTAATTTTAGCCTCAATCTTTTTGTATAATCTTGGATTTTTGTTATAGCTCTCTGCAGCTTTTCTGTAGATTCTTTATGATTTTCTGCAACAGCCAGAATCGCTGCATCATCTGCAAACGTCGCAATTATATTATTTTCTAGTGCAGGAAAGTTACAAGTGTACAGCAGGTACAGTATCGGACCAAGTACACTTTTTTGAGGAACCCCGGCATTAATTTCTTTAAGATCGGAATATGCTCCTTCTTGTTTTATGTAGAAGTATCTCTCTGATAGGAAGCTTGCTATGACTTCGGAATTTCTTTTGGAAGGATTGTTTTCATTTTAAAATTCAACCCCTTATGCCCCACCTTATCGAATGCCTGAGTCACATCCAAAAAGATTACTGAACAGAGCCTCTTTTCCTCTATAGCTTTTTCAAAAGTGTTTGTTATTTTGTGTACTTGGTCTATTGTAGAATGTTTTTCTCTAAAACCGAATTGGTGATCCGGAATTATAGTCTTTCTTTCAATAATAGGTTTCAGTCTTCTTAGATAAATTTTTTCGAACAGTTTTGCCATTATAGACAGCAGTGAAATTGGTTTATAGGATGATACTTCATTTGGTGGTTTTCCAGCTTTGGGTATCATGATGATTTGACGAGTTTCCACAATTTCAGCACATATTTTAGTCTAAATGCAGCATTTATAAGATTCGTTATCTCAACTATTGCCTTTTCTGGTTGTTGCTTTAGAATCTACCCTGTTATCAAATCATATTCCGGAGCTTTTTTAGAATTAGTATTGTTTATTTCTTTTTTCACTTCAGCTGGGGTTGTTAATGCGCTTCCTTCTTCATCGTGAACTGATTCTATATTTAGATCTTCACCTTCTTCCCCCTCTTTTGTTTGAAATATGTTTTCTAAGTGTTCCGCAAATAATTTGGCTTTTTGTTCATTATGTCTCGCCCAATTTCCGTCTATTTTCTTAATTAGAGGAATTTGTTCAATAAAATAAATGAAAATGAAAAAAAAAATTAATTGAGATAATCTAATTCAAATTACTTGATAGAATGACACTGTATTACAAAAGTTAGAATTTTTTTTTAAATTTTGATTTGAACAATTTTGAATTTATGAAATTTTAGGATTCTAAGGGAACAGTAAAATAAAAGTATTCAAATATTGAGCGTTATTGCTAAAACTTGGAAAATAATTTGCCTTTTAGAACGTTTTTTATCATTCCTATAACTTTTTATAAAACTTCGTGCCTATCTCAGAAGAATAATTGAAGAGAAAAAAAGCTCTCTCCCAAAAATTATGTAACATATTATGGTAACCAGAGTATTTAACAAATAGCTAATTTATATGTTTTAACAAATTATTATAAAACTATTTTCGACAGGCCAGAAATGAAAGTGAAGAATATTACATACAACTATAATTGCGCGGATTTCAATTGTGATAAAGTATTTATTTATTTTTTTAACAAACTCAAGTTCATTATGTAAGTTAAAACTTTAAATTTACTTGAAAAAATGTTCATAGAAACTTGAAAATCTAAAAAAATAATAAAACAAAGAAAAATAATAATATAAAAAAATCATAAATTTTTAAATTTAAAAAAAACTTTCAATTTATGGTCATATTATTATGTAGGGTCAGAATAAAGAAAAAATATGTTTTGTTAAAATCTTCTAAAAAAAATTCATTTCTGAAAAATCACAACAATAAAAAAAAGTTTAATTTTCTAATAAGAAGTCAATAGCATCATATCTTCAAATGTAAACGTACTCTTTAACATCTTAGTATTCTAAAAAAAAACAATAACCGGATTTTTATGAACATTCTTCTCATTAACTTATTAATGATTTTTTATTTCTATTATTTGCCGTATCTAGGTATCATAATCATCATCATTTTTGTTAATATAAAAAAACCCTCAAGAGCTTAAAATTAAATGAACGAAAAGGTATTTTGTGAAATTTTATTTAAAAGAATCAATTAATAAATATGTATGAGATGAAAAATAATCAAATTTATTAAAAGAAGATTCGATATCTATGGGTGGCGAATAGATAATTGAAGTTAGCTTTGTTTATTATAGGATGGTTTAGAAGTAATTTATACTTTTAAGTAATTTAAATCCTCATATATCGAAAATAGCTTCAGATCTTAATCTTGCACAAAGAAAATACATTCATGGAGATAGAATAAGTTGTTTAAGGCTTTATTATTCGCAAAGAGCTAACTAAAGAATTAAAACAGATGAAATCGAAAAAATTTACTAGGTGTTGTTTTAATGATACAGATATATTAAAAAATAAGCCTCAGTGTTATATTAATAAACACTATAAATGCAGAATTAAGGTTTAACTACATGTCTTGCCTATGAAAAAATGCTATTATGATCCTGAAAATAAGCTCCTAACGAGACAAAATCACATAGACCAATTTCCTTAATGCCGAAGATATTGAAATTATTTGAAAAAATTGTTACTGAAAAAAATCTAACCCATCATAGAGAGCAGTAACATAGTACTGATAGTACCTACCAAATCATACGTTCTGGATTAAGAAAAAATTACCCACCAATAGAAAAAGTGCACATCAATTTTATTTACAAAATATTAAGCAAGCATTAGTAGAAAAACATATATTATGCTCATAAGTGTTTCCAGATGACGTACAAGCTTTCAATAAGGTACGTATGTTATGAAAGCCTGATTTATAAGGTGCATCCCATGCTACACAAAAGCTATGTTGAATTAATCATCTCATGTCTACATCAAGAAGAGTATTCAGGGTAAAAAAAAAGGGGAGTAGTACTTGTCCCATTAAAACTTGTGCCATACTAAGGTCCAATAAATATATTTTTAATTATTTATTTCTTGTTTAGATCAAATAGATTACAATTAAGTCTTAAACTAAAAAAACTTGTACTGTATACAAGCAAGAAACCGAGGACGCTGCAATTATGGGAGAAAATAAAAAAATAGAGATGATACTACAAGTAAGGTGCAAACAATGGTAATAATGAAATATTTTGTTTGTGTAAAAAATGGAAGATAAAGTTGAATGAGGGACCTTTTTTTATATGTAAGCTTTATCAACATAAAAATATATACATCTCTCTCAGTTTAACTAAATTAAGTCGTCATACCATGAGAAAACACTGAAAAATACCAGAGTATGATACTAGATGCCAGACTTAGTTGGAAAAAATTCATGTAAAGAAAACGAAATAAAACATTGACCAGAAATACATCAGAGAGAGAATTTTTTTATATACATATAGCCAAAGTGGGAATCTTTTATACCGGTTGGTTTGTCTAGGATGGGAAAAATGAAAAGTATAGAACGGAAGGTGGACAATTACGAACGAAGGTTTTAATGTTCCTCTTATATTAATGTAGTATTTCTCATGTTTGGGGGAACACATAAGAATGAATTTGGTTTCACATTCGTTCGAGATGTTGAAGTTATAAACGAATTTCCATAATTTGTTTTGAATTGTACGATTAGAAAAGAAACTTTGAATCCATTTGAGAGAAGAGGAACTTATACCTATACCTTGGCGTTTGGCTAATACTCGATCGAAAATTTTAGAAATATCTAAAGCCATATTGGTTGATTTGGATTTGGAAACTATCTATGTATAAGAAAGTTTTAATATAAGTTGGAACATTGGGAAGTCAGTATGGGAATACTGTAATTCAATTATGGAGTTGTGCTAAATAACTTCAAACGCAAAGTATCCAAACATTTTAAAATGAAGTGTTAGGCTCAAATCCTTAAAGTGTTAGGCTAAAATCCTAAAAAAAAACTCTTACAGGTCTTTGCTGAATTAAAAATTGTCCTACAAAAAAATGGTATATTTAATATTTAACTAGATTTAATTATGAATTGAGTAATAAATTGGAGTCATTAATGGGTTAGAGTCCCACAGTATTCTAGAGTCTGCCAACTTCGGTCAACAGTATAGTCTTTGTTTCTCTGTTGACGATATTGTAAAAAATTAATCTTTGTCCTTTTTTATTCAGAGTGGCCAGTACTCAAAACTATCGTATTCTTTGGAAATCTATTTAATGTTTTATGGAATATCGTCGGCTGATGTCTATCATGCTCCATACGCCAAAAACTATTTCTATGCTGAAAATTTAAGAATTATTTTAAAACTTAACAAGAAACAAATTATATTAACAAAATAAAATTTAAAATCTTTATTCACTGTCATTTGGATAACAAAACATGTAAAAATAATAGGTAGGTACTTACAAGAAAAATCAATTTTTTTTAAGTTTCCACAATTTGAAAAAATTTCTTCTTCCATTCTAAAATTCATTTAAAAACTTAAACTATTTAATAACAACTCAAATATGACTTTCTTACTCTAAAACATTTTCTGGAACAAAGGGAATTGGTGATGACATTTTATTTTATTAAATTATCGGCGAAACATCTTACACTTACAAAATCAAAATACAAACTGATCAATTTTACTATGATCTTTTTGACACTTAACTTGAAAAATGAGGATTATGGAGCAAAAGCGACACTGAGTATCTCAGCACTGAAAATAGATTCGATAAAACGGATAAGCACTTTGAAAAGAGCGACATTTAAAGCCCATAAATCAACTTTTAGGTTAAAAAAATCCAAAAATGGCGTATGGAGCAAGATAGAACTCAGCCGACGATATACTGTGGGCACCAGATGGAAAATGAAAGAATAAAATAAAAAACATTAAGTTTATGTGAAAAAAAATGTAAAAAAAAAAATTAAAAATTAATATTGAATAAAATTCTATTGCCATATCTTAAATCTATTTAAATGGTGGATATTATTTGGTGGATCTTGTATTTCATAATTATGGCAGTTTTTTATTTCAGTTTGAAAAATAAACTAGAGTAAGAATAAAAGACGTATTATAATCTAATTTGTTTTTTGATTTTCTTGCCATTCAATTTATAGTTTAGTCATAGCGTAAAATGAACCCAAGTTAAACCTAGCTTAGCTTTAACTAAATGCTTTTTGACTTAAGTACTAAAAACAATTTTGGGGTAAATTTTGCGAAAAAAATGTTATTACAATATTATTGAAAAATCTGGAATTTAAATACTTCAATTGTTTTTGTTAAATTAATTAGAATTGTAATTCAAAAATAAATAATTTTGGCAACTTTTTTAAAATATTTTTCGAAATTCACGTTTTTAAAAATAACTAAAATAGATCGACATCTTTATATTCATTATTTTTGTGGTTTGTTTTTCTACTTTTATTTATATTTATAAGATTTATATATATGTAAATATATTTAATTATTCTAAATTTAACTTAACTAACTAATTATATTTACATTTTTACTAATAAAAATTAGTTAACTAGATGTACCTAATAGTGTTGTAGGAAGACTATAAAAATGATTATAATACATCAAATACTCGATTACGCCATTCAAATCTTGTTACAATAACATTACACAGAACAAATTATGCTAAATTTGAATCCATTCATAGAATTTTGATAATTAGTTATAAGTGTTGGAATTATATAAATTTTTCAATATCTAAAAATACCATAAGATGAAAATTATAAAAAAAATATTTTTATACCTGTACCAATACCTGTAGGTGTAGCATTGCAATCATAAATCTGAATTACTAAAAGATGTCTGATTTATTTATTAAATTCAGGACATTTTGCAATGGTATTTTGGGTAACTGCCATAGTTTACAGAACTGTTTCTCTATGAAGATGAATCTACTATATGAGTGAGAACTGTGTATTCATATAGCAGATGTCCAATAAATTCTTCTCCTAATTCACATATTTTGAACATGATGTTTTCGAGTTGGACAATTCTTTGTAAGTATATTTCTTGATTAAGTATAGTGGGCAGATTATTATATTACTATGGTGGTTACCTTGTTTCTGTTAGAATCTACAATAATTTTGGTTTTGTTTTCGAAGCGTAGTAGCATGAACATTTTTGTTTAACGATTACCGGGATGACTAAGCATTATTCAGCTCCAACCATGTTCCTAAATACCATAGCAATAAATAGTAAAAAAGTAAGAACTTAGTCAACGGGTTAGGTGAAAAACTGGATATTTTCAAAATTTAAAATCGTTTAATCTTTCAAATTAAAGATGTATCTATATTCATTTATTCTTTATATCCTATTATTCTTTAATGACTACCACAAAACCGTTCCAATGGAGGTATTTTAAATTACTTATGCCACAAATATGAAAGATATAAGTTAGTATTTTGTTCACATACATATATATTTTAATAGCACAAATAAGATGCAGTTATCGGGGTTTGTCCTAATCATACAGAACAAAATTGAATCAAAAATGAGATCATTATTAGTATGTAATGACTAATTACCTTATGGTTATGCTAAGATAACCTAATCAATTTAGTTATAAGATAATTTTATTGACTGAAAAAATATTTCCGAAGGAAAATCAAAATCTGAATGTATGAATAGTGAATAGCAAAATTCAATATAACTGATACCAATTTATAATAAAGCCAAAGTAATAGAATTGGTAATTTTATTTTAGATATATAGAAACACTAAATATCAGAAAACCGAAATTAGTTTGATTGGTCATAGGAGTTTGGCGAATAACCAAAACAATTAAAAGACACTTCGCCTGGAAGCATAAGTTTAAAATATAGTGTAAAATGATTTTTATTTTATTTTTTTAATGATAAATTAAATATTAAAGAAATAATTATTTAAATAAATATTTTAATGACAATATCGAGATACTGATGAATTTCGATTTAAAAACTTTAAAATTAATTGTTTAGGTACTTTTGAAAAATATAAAATAAAATTTTATATTAAATCATAATGTTAAAATTGATTTGTATTTTTTATACCACATTTGTAACTTTTTAATACCAGGTCCATTAGATTTACTGAAAAGTGTTGATGTAGCATTCTAAAATAACACGTTTTGGTAAAAAGTAGTGTGTGTGTTATTTATTGTGCAATCGAAACAATTTTCTATAATATATCTATACTATATTATACACTTACATATATGTGTTCCTAGACTATCAAGTGACTACTCTACATTTTCAGATTTATTGTACATATCCGATTGATTGTTTCAAATTGTAGGTGCTAGTTATATACAACACTATTATGGTCGCAATGTCAATCTCAAAATTAGGTGATCTATATACCTCTAAATATATCTGGAATAATCCTCTTCATGTGAGCAGAATCTGCATTATTGTCTGAGTTAAACTTAGCAATCTTAAACAAATTTTTATTGAATTATATTGATACGTTCTAAACGAAAAACGAACATAGTAATAATACCTGAAATAATGAAAATTTTATAGTGGGTTGAAAAACTAAAATGACAAAATCAGTATGGTTATATTTTTGCACAATTTTAGAAATTTAAAAAATCATTCACCATATTGGTACAAAATTTTAATGCTATTCATATATCGCGAGGGGAAAAAAAATAAGAACAAAAAAAAACTAGAAAATAGAAAAATTCTGATTAAATGTTTTTGGGTTAATGCCTTTACTGACTAGATGACCATGAAAAAAGTCAATAACTTTGACTTTCGACATTTAAATAAAAAAGAAATTAGTTGGGGCCGTTAAGAATTGATTTTTTTCTATTTTGAATTTTTTTTATTAAAAAAAAGTTCTTTGTTATGCCACGTTTATAACATTTGGTGCTGATTAAAGTGATTAATCTTAAGAATTTTTTATTTTTAGTTTTTTTTCTTCTTCAAAATATTGATAAGTTTTTGTTCCAGAAAATTTCGTTTTATATCTCAAAATGAAAAACAATATTTTTTGTGTAATAAGAAATAATATGAAAATTATATTAAGAAATATATAGGATGAAGAAAATGAAAGGAGATCTTATAGATGAACATTAAATGAACATTTATAGCTGTAGGCTAACAGAAAATTAATTGCTAAATCATAAAAAAAAAATAAATGAAAAAAAGCAGTCTACCTAATTATTGTCGATCAAAATGATGAATAATGGTAAATTTTAGCTTAGTTAAAGATGTTGTAAGTTGTATAATAGTGTACTATAAGTATACGTAAAAATAAATGATTGAAATTTGTTTTTGAAGTTGTGATCATCTTATATTTTAAGCTAAATATTTTCGAATTCAAATAAAATGAAAAGCATCTTCTATAAGCTCTATATAATTAAATTAAAAATAATATTTTAAATTAAGTTTTTTTACCTTTTCGAGCTTAATTAAGTGCGATACTGTATTTTTACACTACGATATCTACAATATTTCGAGTATTTATTTAACACATTACTGGCTTATCTATACTCATTCAAAGTGGAAAATGTGGAAAACTACTGCTATTGTCAGTCAGGAGCTAAAAGCCTTCTCTTAAATAGAGTAGCTTCATTTATTTAATTTGTTACCAGATTATACTCTCAATTATTTTTTGTCATTTATTTTATCCCAATGACCAGGTCGAAAAATCCATAAAGCATTTTTTTTTGCTTCATCGGGAATCGAACCTAGGAGTTGTCGATTGAAAGGCAGCCGCTCTACCCAGTGCATCACCCAGAGTGTAAATACCATTCAAAATTTTTAATTGTGTCTTATTATTATTATTATTATATTATATACTAGAGTAATAAAAGCAATTCTATATAATAACTTCTGATCCAGATGACCTAGAGTAATGTTTGAAAATATTTTAGAAGTGGATTTGAAAAACCTTTAACAATTCACTACTGGTCATATTTAATATGATTACCGTTTGACTGAAATTAGACTAATACTATGATCAATACTTCCATATTCATAAAAAAAATTCCATATTGAGGCCACCTCTGGTTTTTCTCAAGGTACCAATATGAGTCCATTGTTATTTTTGCTTTATATGAATGATATTGATTGTAAAATTAAAAATTCTATTCTATAATGTGATGTCACCAAAATATTTGTAATCATTAGATCATGCATTACAACTCTTCATCACAATGAGATTTTGATACATTTCATACCTGCTGCATTCAGAATGGTTTTGATGTAAACATCAAAAAATGAAAATGTATGTCCTTTTAAAAAAACAAAACTTTTATTCAATATAATTATAAATTTTATGGTTCATATAACATGTTAGTGAGGTGGATCTGGGAGTAATTCTCGACAGAAAATGAACGTTTAATCTTTCATATAGATTTCATAACAGCAAAAGCTTTCTCTATGACAGGTTTTATTAATTAAAATTCTCTAAACTTTACTGATCCTTATACATTTTAATAATTACATACTTCTTTTATTCATCCTCACCTTGAATATGCCTCTTCTATTTGGATATTATACGCTAGGCATATAAAAAGGATTAAATCAGTTAAAAATTAGTTTTTATTTCTTTTTTTTCATTTTATAAAATTAAAATAAAATCATATTATTTAAATATTTTAACTTCTAGTTAAATTAAAGCTTGTCTAATACATTTTAAGCACAATTCAAGCATTAAAATTTTCGAAAAGACCATACAGCTAACGCCAAGGTCGTAAATTAATTAATAGTACTACAATAAAAAATAAAATTATTAATAAATATTTTTCCAATTATTTTTTGAAGTTACTTACTTGTTAGAAATATTTATTGTACAAAATACAAAGATTTATATTATATAAAATAAAGAAAAAAAAATATAAATTAAATTCATTAAGTTCAACTGGTAACCCTATACAACTAGTTATTTAGCTAAATTTGAACTTATAGACATTTCAACAGTTGAAGGTAGGCTAAATGTGACCGCTGTAATGTTTTAGTATATCGTTTTGTCAGCTAAAATAAACTGTCATTTTATTTGAGATTTATATTATATTTATGTACCGGCCTATACTATTCGTGATAGGAATTTTCTATATTTAGGACAAACTATGGATTTCCAGAACCCATCGTTAAATTCAAAGATTATATAATAAATGCTCTTCTATAATAGATTTTAACTATAGCAGACAAAATTTTTAACGGAAAATCACCATATTTTTCTCATCATAAAATGTCACAATTTGAATTGTAATTTGCAATTTATTAATAATTATTAGTTGTAAACTGTAGTTTGTAAGCAAAATCTTTCAGGTTAGGTATTCCTGTTGACTGAAATGAAGTAAACACAGCTTAAATCGCATCATGTATATTTTCCACCTGGTATATTTTCCAAATTAATAACTTTTGCTCACAGTTGGCTATACACAACTGTGAGTAAAATTAACATAAAAATATACATTAGATGAATAAATCCGAGATGAGATAAAATAGATACATAAATCCTTATTCTTCATTTTCAATCTCTTCATTCTACTGGGAATATCTCTCACATATTTAGATTTCTCCTTAAACTAACACAAAATAACTAAAAATTCAAAATACAAATAATTAAAAAAAAAACAATGTATGACTTTTCTATTAAGGAATTGTCTGGTATTATAATGAAAATTCATCACGAACGAATAGATATTAAATAGACGTTGAGATAGTTGAGAGCTAACTATAATCCCAGAAAAGCTAATTAGTTCTAAAAATCTACTAAAATTCTACCAGATCATATATTACGTTTTGAAACACTTAAATTATAACAATTTTATAAAAATGGACAATTTACTCTAGCTGATAAAACATCATTAGAAAATATTATTGAAACAATATTCCGTTTAGATTCCAGAGTTTGAATATCAGCTACATTACGTTTTGAAACACTTAAATTATAACAATTTTATAAAAATGGACAATTTACTCTAGCTGATAAAACATCATTAGAAAATATTATTGAAACAATATTCCGTTTAGATTCCAGAGTTTGAATATCAGCTACATTACGTTTTGAAACACTTAAATTATAACAATTTTATAAAAATGGACAATTTACTCTAGCTGATAGAACATCATTAGAAAATATTATTGAAACAATATTCCGTTTAGATTCCAGAGTTTGAATATAAGCTACATTGACGTCAGTGATATTAAACTGTCAAGTAAATTTATTAACAGAAAATCCTCACTGAATTGATTCAATTATTTTGATATGTTTAGCATAATATGGGGAAGTTCAGATAAAGGAAGTATATTCTATAGATGAGAATGTATATTTCTTTTAATAAGAACCAAGCATATACGAAATGATTTACCTAAGATATTAAGATTCTCTAGATTTATCATAATAATTAACATAAAAAAGAGATGATACTGAAAAAAAAAAAATCACCTCTCTCAATTTGAAATTTTCGTAAATTTTTTTGACCGAACAAATTAGTTTTTGTATCGATTCTAATTTTTTCGCGATAGATTTATTTCTTTCATTATGCAAATAACATTTTACATGTGAGATTTTTTTTCTAAATGAATATCTTTCGATTATTATAATTAATTTATTGTTATTATAATGATGTTAGCAAAAATATTTTTAAGCTATAATAATTTAATTGTAAAAAAAATGTTTTTGGCAAACTTTATGTGTGTACAACGTTGAAACTTCAACATTAAAGAATAAAAAAATGGCACAAAAGAAATCAATTCTAATCAAAAGAACTCTCATTTTTTGTCCCCATATTTCAATTTTAATTTAAACAAGTTGTCGTCGCTTTGAAAATAAGCATAATGTAATAGGTACCTACTACTAAAATAAAAATAAAAATGAATAAAAAAAATAAATTGTGCTACTTTCTTATTATGTTAAAAAAAAGTTAACGTTTTAGTCAAAAAATAATATATTATAGCATTTATTCATAAACTCTTAGATACTTACGTATTTTGGTACAGTTCATAGAGAAAATGGAAAGAATTTATGCAAAAATATTCTTCTACATTGTCATCTTACCGTGAAATAAATAATTCTGATATTTTAGAATTTAATATGTGTAAATTCAAACCAATATGTTTAACTGTTATACTGGTTATATTATAAGTAAACTTCATTATCGCTACTATATTTGTTGCTTTTATTGAAAATTGTTTATCCTAAATATATGTAAATAAAGAATTATTTATAAAAAATTGATAAAACAAAATTATTTACGTACTATAACAGTTTCACAGTAAAAAAATATATTTTGTCACTGTTTCATTTTTACGTGCGCAGTGTAGGAGTAGTATTTGGTGGTAGGTAGGAATAGCTACTTTTATTTATTTAATATTTTAATATTTATTTATTTATTATTATGTAATTCAAACAGTTTACAAAAAATAATATAATTTAATTATTAAAATTCTTAATTAACATAATGTATCAATCAAGATTTATGACTTAAAATTACTTTGAAATTTAAGACAACATAGTTTTTACAAAAAAAAAAAACAAAATGAAATAAAAATAATCAGAAAAAAAGAGAGAAGATAAAAAGTTATTAAAATTATTAAAGGTTAGTTATATCACTACAAATTAGTTACTAATATTAGTTACTAAAAAACCGAAAAACTAGATTAGTAGAAGGACTAAGGAAAGAAAAATCAACACTGTTTGAAAATTACAATAAGTTTTAAAAGATAAAAAAAATAGAATCCTTAAGGGATGTATTTAAAAAAAGGTTGGTGTACGGATTGTCTTACTTTAAAGGTAAGACAAATTTTTTTTTCTGCTGGACAGCTAAAGTCTTCTTTTTTAGTCTGCTGATAGTTGGGATGTTCAGTAGGTTTCTTGCCAATGAATTTGGATGACACAACAGTCAGGTCGCATAGTTGTTGGTGACCTTTTCAAGTTCTTCTTTTATTGTTGGTATGTTTAAGTCTTTGTGCAAGTTTCTATTTTTCACATACCAAGGGGCATTTGTTATAACTCTTAGAACTTTTAGTTGAATTTTTTGTATTATCTCTATATTTGAGTTCGAAGTATGACCAGATGAGTTTTAGCAAGGAATTATATGTCAGTAATTTATAGTCCAATTTTAGTTTTGAGCTTTTAGCAATTAACCAGTATAAAGTCTTTATCTTTATTTTGAGTTGATGTCTTTTACTTGAAATATGTTTTTTTCCAAGTCAGCCTTCTATTAAGATGTACTCAGAGATATTTAACATTATTTGCTTGCTATACAGAAGCAGGTGCAACAGTTTTAGAACCAATCTTTGTTAGCTCTTTAAGATATTTTAGTTGTACCTAAGTTGATAAAAAAATGAAAGGTTTTAAAGTTTCTCTAATACTAATATCAGTCCCAGTACTTTGCAAAAAATCTTAGCTGTTTTAGCTTTTCAATTAATTACATATGCAAATATGCAGCTACAAAGACAAAATAATTCTAATTTTAATTTTTTCCATATAATAATGAGTAATAAAGTAAATCTGCTGTAGCGAGTAATATGTAAGCTGCTGGTCTTTCTTTAAATTCTTCAAATATTTATACTAAAAATACGTACAAACAACTATTAAAAATTGTCCATATTTGTTCGTAAAGAAAATGTTAGACAATCTTAAAAAATTAAAAGTTCTAAATAATTCTATCCATATATATTTTTACAAATATATTACGAATTTGATGAATTTTATTTACAACAACACTATATTTTCAAAGCTGGAGTAAATCATGACAAGCCTTTGGATATTGATATTTAATGCTCTTGTTATGAAAATAATGACAAAGTAGAAAATTCTGAATTTGAAAAATACCATTGTAAAATTGTGCGTTGCAAGCTTTAATTATCTTATAAATAAATAGTATGCTTACTGCAACAAAAAAGCATATTAAATATACTTTTCAATTTGCTCTACCGTTAAGATTTTTTATAAATTTTACCAAAATTAATGATGAGTTTTTCAAATATTTTTAAATTCTGTTATAATTTTAAAATCCATGCGTACATACATATCCACATATTGAAATAACCAAATAGAAAGCCTTTTAAAAATAAAAAATTAAAAACAATAATATGCATTCAAGAACAGTATAGAGAAACTGAACACATACAAATTATTATATTTGCCTTAATTAACTTGCCTTGGACTTTATATGTTTGTTTCAAGTTTCAATTTGCTTCAATTCAACAAAATACCCATTTCAATAACCATTTAACCAAAGTATATCCATAAAAAGAGTAAGAACTCATGTATGTATTCATTTGTTTGCACACAAATTCATATGCAAATTTGATAAACATTGTCAGAAATAGATATAATAAGAATTTTACGTGTAAGAAAAAGAAAAAATATAGTAAACAAAAGAGAGTAACAAAAAAAGTTGGCTGAAATTAAATAAATAAAGTTTATAATTTTGAAAAATATTTTCGACAAAAATTTTCGTTGAAATATTTAACAATATTATTTTCTAAATTGTATCAACTATGCATAAGATTTTTAGGAGACCTAACTAAAACAGCGTTATCTTATTCTTTAAATTCTGTGATTTGTAAATAGATGTTGTCCTCAGTATTATTTTATAATCGTATACCAATATAATAAATATTTAGGTTTACTAATATAATTAATAAGAAATAATAATGTTGTAACTCCAAATTATTACTGACAAAAATATTAACAATATTTTATATTATTGTAATGTAATTATAATTTAATATTTTTAAAAGGTATATACGAAAATAATAATGTTTAAAACGAAAATATTAAAATTATAAAAGATCAGAATTAATCATCGTATAAGGGAACAAACTAAATTAGAACTAACATTTTTTGCCAGCCTGCCTCATATAAATAATGGGAGGGAACGTAAACAAATCCAAAGGAGAATAATGAGAGCGCAAAATTATTTTACAGTATAAAGGAAAAGTCAAACATCTGTTTTGTACCTTTTCTCTCTCATAATAAATTTGGTATACGATAAGTAAATGTAAATTTTAACTCTTTTAACTAATGGTATTTTGCTCGGTTTGATATTTCTTAAAAAATAGGTTGTCGTAAAATGGGAGTGCATATTCTTGTTAATATAGATTATAGATATTCTTTGCATTCAACTAAGGTGAAATTTACATATGTGTGTGTACTAATAATGGAATATGGATATTTGATAAAGTTAAAATTTGGTTTCTCTTTAAATTCACTATATTTATTGACATTTCTATGGTGTAAAGAAGCAAAAAAAAAAACAAAAAAGGAATACAAAATAAGTGTGTGCAATACAAATCATTATCATTATATTTCAATCATTTTCTATTACTATTCAATTATATTTTCATTATATTTTTTTGTGTTTTTAATTTGGTTTCTTTTATTAATCTCTTTCTTTTATTATTTCTCTTTCTCTGACTAAGTATATGCAAATGTACGTACATGTGTGATATAGGGCTTGCTTTTGTTACATACATAATCATATGGCTTAGTTTAATTGAAAATAAAATGCAAACATTATTTATGGAAGAAAACAAAATTTGAACCAATCAAGTATCAGTTATCTATCACTCAGTTACAAATTACTTTTCTCGCATGTAAAAAAAGTTCAATTTCGATTTATGCATGTATATATTATACTTTTATATGCCAATTTATGCTTAGGCAGTGTATACAACTCGGACAAAATCAAATTTTATCGTAGATAAAGTCGGATGAGTGTTTACATTTTAGACTTTTCCACAGATTTAAATCTACGATTTTACGTCAAATATTTTTTGTATTTAACAGGTTTTCTTTTTATAAAGTGCGTAATTTTTTAATACGTAAATTAAAAAACTCAAAGGTATCTAATCAAAAATCTCCAAAAAAAATTTTAAAAATATACATATTTTTATAAAATTTGTTACAGTAATATAAAATATAATTACACATTTAAAGTATGAGCAATAATAACCAAATTGCGTTAGAGTCAATTTTAGTGCCATTTGCTTATATGTGCTGTTCTTTCAAAATATATTATTTTTCCTTAAAAAAATATTTTCACTAAAAAGTCGAAAATAAAATAAGGAAAAAAAAATTTTTTTTTTAGAAATATTTGCCTTCAATTTAAGCGTACTAAAACTACAAAAATAAACTTTAGAATCGCAGCTTGATATAATGTTTTCATAGCAAGTTATGATTGTAATTACGGAAAAAGCAAATTAGCCGAACTTTTTACCAAATCTCTTAATCTCATCTCAAGACTTCCTAGAATTTCGGCTAATTTGCTTTTTCCGTAATTACAATCATAACTTGCTATGAAAACATTATATCAAGCTGCGATTCTAAAGTTTATTTTTGTAGTTTTAGTACGCTTAAATTGAAGGCAAATATTTCTAAAAAAAAATTTTTTTTTTCCTTATTTTATTTAGAGAATAAAGTCGTATAAAACGTTCAAAAATTTAAAAATTCAAATTGAAAATAAAGAATTCACTAACACATTGAATATACTCCGGAAAATATATATAATGAAGAGAATTTGGAAAAATTGAGCTGAACATTTTCTGTTGTATGAAAATGTCTATCTTTATAGTATTATTAACCAATGCTTTTATCAAATAAAATCTGATATGTAAACGTTGCCCTATTGCGTCAACATTTATGTAGTTGATTATATAAATTGATTAAAGTTTTTTGATTATTTTTCATGAAAAAATTCATAATAACTTACGCTAATCAATGTATTCTAAAAATGATTTTAAAATATATTTCTCAAGTATATAAGAATGTATTCAAAAGCTTTGAAATTATTATTCTAAATATTTTTAATCCATTTTGTTTTAGAAGGGGAGGAAACAGAAAGAGTTACGTGCTCATTCGGCATTTATTTGTTTTTTTTGTTGTTATTTTTTCTTTTCTCTTTCGTTTGTGTTAAAGAAATGTATGAATGGATCCATAAAACAAAAACAATTTCTCTTTAAGAAAAACAATTCTCAGTATATTGAAATAAAAAGGGGAAAGATTATGTACATAAATTATTATATAATGTAAAGCCGCACACGCATCTACTATCAAAGGATATCCATTAATAAGAAAGTGCACTGGAATGAAATTTTATAATTTGTCAATTTTTGGTTACCATTTTTCTAGTCGATTTCCAAAATTGTAAGAAATAGATAGTAATAATAATTTCATTTGTGAGAGAGAGATAAAAATTCAAAAGACAAAGTGGGAAAAAATTATCGATCGACTTTTTTCGTCTCACAGAAATATTGTTGTATTTATTCTTAGTTATCAATAATTAAGGATGTGTTGCACTTAAAAATGCATAGCAATAAAAAACATTATTTATTCAAATTTGAAATATTCACAATATTAATATTCAAATTTCCTTCCTATTTATAAATTCTAATATTATTAATAACTAATAAATTATCATTGATTATTAAATGTCAAAATTTAATTTTGAAGGAAATAAAAATGCATCGAGTCATTCATAAAAAAAAATTATTGGTTCTTGGTATTCTTTTTTACTACCTGGCTCAATACCTGAAAAAATTTATATATTGAAAATACATCAATTATAATCTGTTTGAAATAAAAAAAAAATTTCACTTCCCTTATAAGACAATAAAAGAAAATAACATTATGTTTAAGAAATTACATGTTTTTGGAACCAATATTATGTTATGTAGGTACCTGTAAAAAATCAATCATTCAAAATTTCTTTACTCTCATACCCTAATAAATTTAATACGTTCATTTTAAAAAATCGAACACAAAATTTCAGACGACCATACACATGAAAAATCTCTTCTCCCGTGGGCTATTTAAAATTACATTGCAAAAATTAAGTGGTTTTTTAATTGATTTTTTTCGCACTCTTTCTTTCTCACAACTGATTATATAACAAAAACAATAGTTCTTGGCTCCTAATGAGGTTTTTTTGTAAAAGGAGTAGTAAAAATATCTTGATTCCCCACCCCAGTGCATATCTTCTTATTAATGAATATTCTTTCCTATTATAATATTTTAAGAAGAAAAACAACAAAAGAAAATAACAAAAAATGTGTACCGATTTCATTTAAATCAATTTTGTGTAAAGTTTGATTCTTTTTTCTCCTATATTAAAGGCATTCTTGACAGCGATGCAAACCCTACTTACTTGTAAGTAGATATACTTACTTCTAAGTTTATCTACTTCTCTACTTACCCAAACCTTGAATACCTATATTTACTTTTTATTATTCATTATAAAATCTGAAAAAAATTGTTAATTTCTACTACTAAAAATTTGCTACTATAGTACTATATTTCTTTTTACGCATGTAAACTTGATAATAAAAAAAACACAACCTTTTGACAAAACGTCAAATTCAAATTTTACTTCCAAATTCAAACGTTTCAAATTTTATATTTTAAAATTTCTGTACGAAGTTGCTGTTGCTTGTTGCTTTTTCTGTAAGTAATTAGATTAAAAAATAATTAATAATAAATAAACTATTTCTTATAAGTATATGTTTCCTAATTCAATTTGTGTTATTATGTAGTACCATTGATTAAGAATAATATATAGATGATTTATTTAGAGTAACACATTTTATATGAAGTATGAAACTGAATTCAAACCTTTAAAAAATGATCAATGTAGTAGTGAGTCTTCAATAGTCTATTTATACCAATTGCATTTGCAATCAATTCTTTTCTCATTTATACCTTTTCTATAATAAAGAATTAAACTGAACTGTATTTGAATGGAATTACGAAAGGAATAATATAAAATTTGTTTCTTTCTTTTTCCAGTTTTGTTTTTGTTTATTTTTATTTTATTATGAATTATAATAAGATGAGCATGAGAATGATATTGTTGTTTAATTGTTTATTTCTACGATGACCAACTAAGAAGGTTGTGTTGTCTGAATGCGTCGCAATTTTTTTTTTTATTTTATAATAAAAAAAATAATAAATGAGGAAGCGGTAGGGAGTTTTTCATGTATTTATTATTGTTTGTTGATTGATACCAATACCACGTACCAGATTCAGATACCATACCAAATGTGTATGCATTGCGTTGGATATATGTATATGTATTTATTTTTTAATAAATGAAAACACAACAAGCACTCAGAATTCAGACAGTATATATACTGATAATTTTTATTTAGATTTTTTTTGCTTTTATTTATTACTTTTTTCACTACTTTTTTTTCACAAAATATTACACCAAACTAGATAATTCAAGACATGAAATAATATATAACTAGGGGTCCTTGTTGGTTAATACTAATTCAATTTAAAGTCAAATTTTAAAGCAAAATATAGAAAAATAAGAAGGTACTTACAACAATATTATACAGTAAATATAAAATAAAATTTTAGGGCAAAAAAAATTATAAAATTTTCAATTTTAAAGAATATATAATTAAAAAATTCATTATTTTCAAAAATTAAACGATTTGTTAAAAAAAAATAAAAGCTTGAATTATTAAATAAATTTTTAATAAACTTATAGCTAAATTTCAAGAAACATATAACATTTGACAATTTATTTTTTACAACTAAATTTTATTAGCACTAAAACAAATTGCTCCAAAACTTTTAATATTTGTTCTTCGTGTTCTTCTTTAAATTTTTCTAAAAATTTTTTAGAATTTTCTTTACACAATTTAACAATAGTTTTTTTTAGATCCATAATATGAAAATTTTTATAAAAAAAATTTTCAAATATTTTGAACCATTGAAATGATTCTGAAAAATATTCGTCTGTTGGAGCTAACAAGCTTCCAAAATCATTTGCATAGATATTAAAATTTTTCGCAATTATCAAATTTTCTGTGTACGAAGATTTAATATGATTATTTTTTAAAAATATATCTGCACATGAATGGCAATGTGATACTTTTTTTATACAAAATCCTACAAAATATCTAATTGCCAACTCTTCAAAATTAGTTATTGATTGGTTTAATTTATTAATTTGTATTTTATCCGAATTTATAGCGATATTTTCTTTTTGAATCTCCCCTGGGCAATTTTCCATTACGTCATCTATTTGTGGTTCGCAATCTTCTAAGTTTTCATCATTGTCAAAATTTAAAGCACTAATATCAACATCCAAATAAATATCATGATCTGTCTCACAATTTGATGACATATTATTATCATTGTAAATAAATTTTACACTCACCATCTTCGCAAAGATAATTCCAATTTGTTGTGCAGATGAATTTCTGCAATAACCGCCAGCAGATCTAATATGCGAAAACATATTTTCTAATGGATCTTGATTAAATCTGCGTGTCATTAAGAAATTTGCATTTTCATTGTCTATTTCATTTTTAGCTAACGATAATACGGCTGTTATCGTTTGAATCAATCCATCAATACAATAAATTTTTTTAGAACTTTTAGTTTTTAATTTTTTAAGATAAACTGTCATTTTCTCTAAGAACAAAAACGGGGTATTTTTAACTTTTAATGGTTGTTTGTATGTATTTTTGGTATTAAAGTTTGAAGAATTTAGTGAATCAATTAAATAATTAAGTCTTAAAACAAAGTCAGCAGTTGGATTTACTTTATCAGTCATTAAACTATAAAAATTAGGATCAGTGCTATTTGTTGCTATTATAGCTGCATATGTACTATGGCTAAATAATTGGAAAGCCAATTTGACTGACATTTTTTGAAATGTGTTGAGGTTAACGTCCAATTTTTGGTAAAATTTTTGATGAACGTTTTTCATCTTGGTCAACAATTTTTTTAATAATATCACAGCTAATAATTTCTTTATTACAGTTCTCAAAATCAGTTTTTATGAAAGAATTTCTTATAGATTTTATAAGATGAGGCATATCAAACATAGCATAAATTTTATTTCCATTTAAATCGTAGAAAAAAGGCTCTTCCTTACTTACACCAAGTAGCTCGTAAGTATTTCTATTTGTACTGCATTGATCACAAACAGTTGCAAGAATTTTGAAACCAATTTGCGTTAATTCTTTAATATATTTCATTAATAACGGTTTCAAAGTTTCTCCTTTTAAATTATTTTTAGATAAATTGTAGCCAAATGCGTACTTATAATTTTCATACAAACCTCGGATCATGAAGAAGTGTGCTTCAGTTGCAAATTTTTGGTTCCTATCCCCATCTAAGTCTTCCACTCCATCTATGCAGTCTCTTCTTATATTGTAACTTGGGTCTTTTCTGATAGACATTTCGTCGAATAACAGAATAGCAACTTTTGACTTTTCACTCATATCACGTAATTTAATGTTCAAATTATGAATAATCTCACTATTTAATCCAGCTTCAATAAATTTTAATTTAGTCCATGATATTATGGACGATTTACTTGGTAAAGTGATTTTTAAAGTATTTCTCATAAATTTATAAGTTGGTGGTGACTTGTAAAATATATTTTGTGCAAGGTTTTTTTCTTTTTCGTCAAATCTGGTTTTGGATAATTTATCAACGTAATTGCAGAGTTTTGGGAACTTACTTCGTGACCACCAATATTCACACCATCAATTTCAACATTAGCTTCTATTTCATTTATATTTAAAAACAAAGAAGGAATCGCAGTTTTCTTTATTGTCACCGTGGCATGATCTTCCGAAAGAAAATGAAGATCACAAACATAATACCTTAGCAAAAGAAAAACAAAAAAACAGAAGACCTCAAATAAATTTGTTTGTCATCTCAAATTAGCATAGTACCTTTTTTTAGATAAAGATGTGATGCACACATTTAATGCTCTAAACCATGCACTTCTTCTTTCCTCATTAGATGGCAAAGAATAAAAACTTCTGTCTATGTTATTATTTGAATTTGAACCACAATTTGTCACCATACAATTTCGGTAATTTTTATTTACCAATGCCATAATTTTTACAAATATGTAGGAATGTAATAATGTATATATATAAATGTAATAGAATAAACAACACATATACAAATTGCATATGTATACAAATGCATATATATACAAATTGCGTTGATGCTTTGACCCCTGTCTACCATGCTGAACCTTTGCAGAAAAAATTGATTGCATGAACTATATTTTTTTAATTTAATGTTAGTCTTCTTCGCAAATAATAAGGAAAAATAAAAAATAATAATAATAATATAAATAAAACAAACAATTTTTTTGATTTATAATAATAAGGACTAATAGAAATTTAATCAATAGTTTAATATGGTATAATAACCAAAAGGCAAACAGCATTTAACACAAAAAAAAACATAATTCACTCAAAGGTTATTCTTATTACTTAAAATTATACACAATAATATACATGTGTATCAGCATATTTGTATTTTATAATATTATTATACATTATACTACTTTATTACTTCTACCTTTTATTTTTGTCATTATTGTGTGCGTAACTCACTTCACTCAAAAGAAAATTATTTTTGTTTTTTTTTGTTTTTTTTTTATTATTTGCTGTATCTGTATTCTGTATGTTCTGTATGCTCCATTCCAAAAATATTATTTTATTTTCAGTGTTAAGTGTTCACTGTTCATTTCACTGTTCAGGTTCACCGTTCAATCGATAGAACTTGATAGAAGTAGAGTAGGATAATTAACTCTACTTCTACGTAGGATAATAAAACATTGTTTTTTTTTAAATTGAAAATTATTGATGAAAATTTTTTTGTATTTTTTGTAAATTTTACCAATTTAGATACAAAATTTTGAATATTTTTTTAAAAATAACACAATACCATAATAACAGTTTATTCATATAGCAAAATAAGATCCCTATACATTATACAAAAGACAAAATTTATATGAAAATAAGATCCCATTTTTAAATTTGCTCTCCCAGAGGCCACAATAACGCTAATACGGTATAATTTATACTAAATGGAACCCAACTAATGAATTATAACTAAATGGAAGTGAGTACGGGTATACCATACAAAAATACAAACATTTTATACAAATTTATTGGTATGGTACTTCTTTTTCTGTTATATAAAAAAAAAAAGATTAGTGTTAGGCCAATAAAAACATAAATAAAAATAAATAAAAAGTGATATAAACATAAGTACTGTAATTTCGGAATAAAGAATCTAATGAAAGAAAAAAAGAAACTAGGATTTATTTTGTTTCCGTCATTTATGACGGGTTACAAAGCTAGTTTTTTAATAATTTGAATAAAATATTTCAGTCTGAAACTCCAAAAATTTTTCTTACGTATTCTTCAATTAAAAAAATTGTTATTAGTATTTTGGAATGCTTCATAAAAAAAGAATACATAGATTCTATTAATATTGAAAAAATCGACTTTATAAATTCTGAGAACTATATATAGATTTAAATGAAATATATGTAGGTGCTAGGGCAATGCTACTAATAAGTCAAAATAATACAGCCAAGGAAATAGTTTTAGATTTCAAATTACATTGTTTAAATTTCTATGTGGAAGCAATTAAACAAATTTTTCAAAGATTTGACTTCAAATCTAAATTTCTTTTAAATTTAGATAAAATAAATCCGCAAAGTATATATGATCGGAAATATTTATTAATTTATGATTTAATACTTGAAACACCATTTTTAAATCCTCTAGATTTAGAAAAAAAAATGCAAATAATAGATTCGGAATATCGTATGCTATACAATTTTATTAAAGAAAAAAAAATTGTATTTAAAAAATTTTGGACTAATGTTAGTGGTTTAAAGATTGATGATGATTTAGCTTTTCCGGAACTAACAAATTATGTATTTGTCTTCCGTCTTCCACATTTATCAGCAAATGTTGAACGAATTTTTTCTCAGATTAATTTAATAAAAACAAAAACTCGAAATAAAATTGAACACTTTTCTTTAAATGCCTGTTTACAAGCAAAAGCATTATTGCAAATCACAAATTCAAGTTGTTTCGATTTTGAAGTCACTAATGATATGAAAAAAAAGATATAATAAATCCATGTATGAAAATAATGTAATGTGATTGTGAAACATTATAGAATATTTTAAAAATTTTTGTTTTTTTTTTTGTTTTTTTATTAAGCCGTTGTGATGAATTAGATTTTATTATTTTGTTAACGTTATGTATTACTTAATATTATTAAGTTTTTATTATTAATAAAGAACTGAATTAATTTGAATCCTACTGCATTTTACTAAATAAAAGTTATTTTGAATAATATTTAATCTACTTATTTTATATCCAATCTCCTTACAAAAACAGGCAACTTTTACTTATATATATTCGTTTCGAGTTGGCATCACTGATTCTTGATGAGGTGTAAGAAAGAAAGAAAAAAATTTCTTCCAATTTGTTTGCAAATTCTCTTCTTCATTTATGTTAAAAACAAAATTGTATGCATGAAACAGAAACAATATTTCTTTTTAAAACAAAAAGTTATAACGGTACATGCTGACACCGTCGAAGAATTATATATAGATAAATAAAAAAAAATTTTTCAAAAAAAAACTTATAATAAAATATATTTTTGTACCTATATAGCCTTAAAATGAGAGCAATCTCTTTAGGCATTTTTTTTTAATTAAATAAACAAATAAATAAAGAAGCTTGTGACGATTTATGTATGGAGGTAGGATTATTGGGTTAAACCAGTGAAGATTACGTAGAGTACCTATATCGCAAACATTTTTTTGGAATAGATTCAATTCTATTAACATGAGTGGAATAGTGAGGGGACCAGAAGGGCTTACGTACTCAAGGTGGGGGCGAACAAGAGTAGTGAATAAAGATTTAGTAATGTATGGATCATCCAATTCCTTAGACCATCATTTAATAAAATCTAACATATAGAATATGCCTTGTTAATTGTGCTATTAAAGTGAAGTTTAAATGTGAGTTTATCGTCAAAAAGTACGCTAAGGTCTTTAAAATGAGAAAAGGTTGATTAGTCTAGAATCAAAAGTATAATCAGCTATAAATGGAATGTATCTACGAGTATAGGAAATAGTAGCGCATTTATCAATATTAAGGAGATGATTATTATAGCCGCACCACTTAAAAAACGAATCAAGATCATTATGTAGTACAGTACAACCATTATATAAAGATATTTTTTTTTAAATTTTCATATCGTCAGCATATATGATCACGTTACTATTGTTAATGAGCTTGTTTATCATTTATTGAGATAATGAATAGTAAGGGATTTAGAAGGCTGCCTTGTGATACACCAGAGGTGACACAAAATGATTCAGAAAAAATTGATCTAAACATTACCTTATACCTTCTATTGGATAAAAATGATTTAATCCACATTATAAAGAGTTCAGGAAAACCCAGCTTTTTAAGTGTTAATAAAATAAGACTATGAGGCAGTAAATCGAATGCCTTACTTAAATCTGTGTAAATGACATCAGTCTGAAAGCCACCCTCTATAGTGTTCAGGAAGTGTGAGCAAGACTCAACTAAATTTGTAACAGTAGATTTTTTCTTTATAAAACCATGGTGAATAATTGATAAGTGTTCAGAACAAATATCATAAATTGAATCAAAGACTATTATTTCGAAAAGTTTAGGTATGCATAGCTAAAGTTTTGCTATTGCACGGTAATTTGAGCCTATATTTTTAGCACCTTTTTTATAAACAGGGCGAATAAATGAGTTTTTCCAATATTGTGGAAATATTCCTGAAGTAAACGACGGTTGAATAAAAGGGCACTGAATCAAAAACTGAAAAAAAAATTTCGTTAAATTTTGAAGATGGAATTTGTCATTTTGAAGAAATGTTTTTCACTTTTTTTGTCAAAATGAATAATGTACGTCAATTCAACAAAAAAATCATCAAATTAACAACTAACTTATCTTCAAATAAACAAATTTGTTTAATCAAATCTACATCATATACAAAAAGAATTTCTTCAATACAACAAAAAAATTATTTATATTAACAACAATTCTTCAAAATAACAAATTTCTTCAGCACTTAAAAATTTTGGAACTTGACGAAAATATCTATTTGTCAAGTGCTCAGCGAAGATGTACTAAACAGTGGCATTATGAAGTTAAAAAAAGTAAATTAAAAAGTATTTTTATTATGAAATATAATAACATTTTAAAAATTAACATATTATTAATAATTAAATATGAGAATGAAATCAAATTATTCCAGAAGTTAAGAAGTAAGTTTTTTAAGTAACTTGAAATAAAATTTCATAATTTTTCTTTTTTAGATAGACGATGTTCAGCTGTTCTGCTGATTTTTATGCTTTATGGCATATTAATACCACAAAAGTTGTTAATTATATAAAAGTTGTTATTAATACAACAAAAGTTGTGACCATGAAAAATAATAAAAAAGTAAATACAAAATGTACAATAAAATGTACTCACAATGCAGTTTCATTAGAAATACCGCTAGTATTAAATCCAGCGAGGACGAATTAAAGAGGCGAACAGAAAGAAAGTCTTCAATACAGCCTTTGACTCTTATTACTGGCACAGTGTTGGAACGAAAGAATTATAATTGTATATTTTGATGGGATAAAATGCAAATTAAATTCTCTTATAAATGCAATAGACATATGTTTAAAAAAATTTAATTTAAAGTTAAAATCTATTTAATCTAGAATATCCAGTATAGCTTCTATTTTAATCTGAAAATTGATACAAAAATATTTTCATAAAATTAAAACTAAATACTATTCTGAAAATATACATGTAAATTGCTTGATTTCTTCTTTGAAAAATCGGTGATTCTATATAAAATCGGTGAACTATATCTATGTGTAAGCATTTTCTAGAATAATTACTAACACTTGAATTAAAAATAACTAAAAATTTCGTTTAATATTTTTCTTTAAAAATAATTTTCTTATTAATTCTTTTTATTTTGTAAATATTAACATTAATAGTATTAAAATTAAGATTTGATAATTTAAGTAAATTAAATTCGTAAAATATTCTAAATAAATACTTTCTAATTACTAAAACATGGAAAATAATAGATTTGTTTTCCTTTCTTTTAAATATTAATTGTTATAATAATCTATAGTAAACCTTAAATAACCAAAACAATGATAAACTGTAAATTGAAGTTTTAATTGTTACATCATTACCTACAATAAAAATGAATTGATAATTACATTCAATTCGATTAAATCTTTTGTCGCAATGAAGAATAAAAATTAATTTTTTTAGTTAATTTAACAAAAAATTATTCAAGCCAACAAATGCATGTGCAACAAAACCTCTGACTGTTAATCTGACAAAATTTTTGTCATATTGAAAAAGAAATATAACAATTTTTTAGTCCATTTAACAAAAAATTATTCAAATCTACAATTAAATGCTCTTAACAAAACTTTTGTTAATTTGATAAAATTTTTCGTTGAAATAACGAAACGAAGATTTGATTAAAAGTTTTGTTAATTTGACAAATAATTTGTTGATTTGAAGAAGGGAAAAAAATATTCATATTGAATAAAATATTTATTCAATTCAACTGTCTGTTTCTATTGATCCTATATTAATCACCGTTTCGTCAAATTAACATGCTTTTTTGTCAAATCTAGTACCTCTTTTTTTCAGTGGGATAATGGTAACGTAAAAGATTCGGAACAGTTTTTTATGATTGAAGATGGCACTTTTGTGAGATCCAGGAAATACGTCACTAATAAACTTATTCAAATAACTCTTTATTTTCTGAGCATAGAAATCTATTGAAATTACTTGGTTTTTAGGTACGTTTATTATGTGTTAAAATTATTATCATCAACTTCAAAGAAATTTTCTGATAAGAACTGCAGCAAAATAGCTTGCAGAGATGTGCAATAGATTTTAAAAAATAATTAAATAAAAAAAGCCTTTGCCCTTTAAAGAGGTGTGATGTACCAACCTTTTTTATTTGACCGCCAGATAACACCAAGTTTTGACTTGTTGCATCTTTTGAAGGGTCGTGTATTTTTAGCATGATATACTAATAAGCATGGGTTTCAACTTTAAGCCCGTAATAGGATCTATAGCTTCCTTAAAACCTGATGTGGATAGAAATGAATGTTCTAAATGACATTTTTTTGCTAAAACAGACCTATTATACTTACCGTGATTAACATTGTATACATACCGTGGAGTATAGCTATCGATTTGAACAATTATTTTAAATTATGCAGAATCATTTTTGGCTTTTTATATTATTATATTTATATTGTGTAATGAATGGTGTTTTTTAAATCGATCGAACTAAATTTTGCCAACTAAAAACTGTTCAGACTGAGAACTTTACCAATTTTTCATGATTAAATACTGGTGAAGGATTTTGGCTATTTCTTGAAAGGTTACTTGCGCTTATCGCAATATTTTGCAGTTTCGAAATCCTTATAATAAATTTTGTACTTTATGACTAATGTTCGTAACTTCGAAAATTCGTAAAACGAACCTTTGTAAAGCGCGAGATTACGTATTTACTTTATATTTGTCGCTATAATCACTGCGGTGCATCTTAACATCTATCGTTAGGTTAGGATATAGGTTTTAGGTTAGGTGTGGTTACCCTTTTTTGTAAATTACTTTTACTATGATATAATCATTTAATTTAATTTTATTTATTTATTTATTTCCAATATATATTTGTACTTTATATACCTATATGGTATATAAAATTGAGATCAATATAATAATTGAGTATAAACTAAATTGAATTAAAATTAGAATTAATATAAAAATAAAATTATAAAATTAAAGTAAAACGTATTCCAATTCACATTTTGAATACAACGAAAGTAACAGAAATTAAATACATAATACAAAATAAACAATTTATTAATACTTAATATATTCAAAGCAAAGTTTACAAAATTGGTTATAGTATTTAAACATTTTAACATCATTTGAAAGAAGTCCCAATTCCATTAGGATGCAACTCTAACGAAGTAGAATATATACGACGAATCCTGCTATAACGAAAAATAATTATAAATAGGTCCTCTTATTGTTATAATAAGTACGAAAAGCTTACTGTTATAATTTTTTGCAGAAAACGAAGATATTTGAAGCGAAGTAAATGAAATATGCAGTTAAATAAATTTTTGGAAATAACAGATATACTGGCCGATCTTCGGCGTTTAGTAACAAACTTCATATTTAATTACGCTCATTGAAGAGTAACTTACATCAGAGTAAGAGAAATGTGTAAAATAAATGAATTTATTGGACTTGATAGATACCAGGTATACCGGTTTCCAGAGCCTACAAAGTACACCACAGTGTAGGATAAGATAGGATAATCACTACAACTAAACCTAATATAATATATCAACTTGTATAAAGTAATAAACCACTACTACTGGTGGATATATATATCAATATTAGTCAAATTAATTTAGCACCATACATTTTACTGCGGTGGTAACTCTGGTTTTGTAACAAATTTTCTGTCATCCATGATTATTGTAAATATTCATTCCAATAAAAATACTACATTAGGGAACACGTATTTTAAATTGACATTAAGTAAAAACAGGAATATAATATTTTTAGAAGCAACTCAGAAGTGTTCAAATATTAAATCTTACAGCATTTCGTTTGTATAGTTCGGGTCAATTATTTAGTTTTAAAAAGGATATTTTGCAAAAATTACTACTGCTATAAACTGAAACTTTGAATATTTTTATTTAGCATTAAGAAATTAAATTGAATTCTCAATTGCAATTAATGCCCTTATCATGATTCTCGAATCGAACGTATAAGTAGGCAAATTCGCCGTCATGCGATCATAATTAGCGAAGCGAATTTAATACGTTCGACGATATTTGGCGAATGAAAAATTTAGGTGACAACCGTAAAACAAAAATAAAAAAAAAAAATTTTTTTTTTGTTTATATTTCAAAATAAATATCTTTAAATTTGTTTTTTTTGTTTATATTTCAAAATCTATATTACTAAATTAATATTACAAAGAGTGGTAAAAGGGTGGTAAAGGCTCTAGACGGAACATATGCTAACCTATATTTCCGATAAAAACTAGGAAATGCCATCTGGTAAAACATCTACAGCTCTGCCATCAAATCCGACTGTCACATAGCTATCTGCCGGGTAACATAGTTATCTGCCGGGTACCACCTGGTAACTTGTAAGGCTAACGAGAGCGGGTGAATGCGAACACTTGGCGCAATATCTAAGTAAATCGATTTGGTTAGCACGTGCGCGGACGCGATTTATGGTAATTGAAATTGTGAGTGCCGGCACAAACACAAAAAAAAAAAAAAAAATCCAGAAGCGTTTGACCTAAAATAGGCGGCTCCCTGGTCTGCGGCTGATCCCAGAGGGGCGGCAGTTAAAATCACCTGGCAGGAGGTATAAAATGCAACATAAAAACAAATAATAATGTATAGTCTAAATAACAAAATAAACTCGGTAGGGATATCTACCAAAGTGTCGGCAGAGACCACGGCTGCCGGCGAGGGCTTGGCTGAATGTACTAGACTTTCAGATGAGTCGCCAGTGGGGAACAACAATTTAGACAAGCTGATTAACCCTTTTAAAAAGAGTGCGAGGGTTCTAAGGTCGCCATCAAGGATGACCGAGCCAATAATTGATATACGGAGTCAAAATAATAAAGAACCATATACGAACGAAAACCATATACTCCAAAAGAGGCTAAGCGAAATAGAGGCATTATGTATGTCACTAAAAAAAGAAATTTCGGTATTAAGAGCAGAAAACGAAGCTTTGAAAAAAAGAGAAAAACGTAATGCACCAAATGAAATCATCGAGCAAAAACAATATTTCACGGATGAAGATGAATTGAGCAGAGAAACTGACTGGCTGCTCAAAAAAAACAAAAGATCAAATAAAAAAAGAAAAGCTACTTCTTCACCTGAAGTTGAATCGTCACCATCTGGAAAAAAACTCCAAAACAACTGAATTTGTGAGCAAAAGGAAAACCAAAATTCCACCTCTAATCATAAGTAACATAAATGATTTCAAACCATTAAATAAAATGATGCAAGCTAAAAATATAAAATATGAAATAAAATTGCTAAACAATAAGCAGCTGAAAATAAATCTGGAGACGGAAATGGATTATAGAAATCTAGCTAAAGATCTCAATGATACCAAATTCGAATGGCATACTTATGAAAGCAAAATAAATAGACCAATAAAAGTCATGGCACGCGGCTTGCACCAATCTTGCATGCCAGAAGATATAATAAGTGAGCTTCATAATAGGCAATTCAATATCATCAATGCAGTAAATATGATAAAGAAAGTCAAGGAAAATGATAAACCAGTAACTGTTAAACTCCCAATTTTCATGCTTACCTTTGATAGTAAGGAAGACATGAAAAAAATTTACGAAATCAATCATATTCAAAACATGATAGTTTATATTGAACCTCTGAGAAAAAGCAGAGATATTCCTCAGTGCAAAAGATGTCAGCGTTATAATCATACGCAAAAATTTTGTAATAGGGAGCCTATATGTGTGAAATGTGCTGGTAAACATTTAACAGCAGAATGGCGATAAGCTGAAAACTTCACAGCCAAAATGCTCCAACTGCCAAGAGTCTCATCCAGCAAATTACAGAGGATGTCTTATTGCCAAAGAACTTCAGAAAAGGAGAAACTCTGTTTACCCAAAATTAGTTCAAAAGCAACAACCAAGAAAATTTATATCAAAGAAAGTAATAAAGGGAGTAACTTATTCTGCCATAGCAAAAGGCAAACTCAATGAAGATGTCTACCAAAGCAATAAAAATATGAAAAAAAATCGAGATTTCACTGCTGATGAAACACCTAGAATAGTTTATTCATCAAATGCAAATAATCAAACGCCGAGAAGAACTCGTTCGTCAAACAATCAAATTCCGAGAAGAGCTCGTTCAACAAATACGAAATTGATTGCAGAAAAAGAACAGCACGGAACTATATTAAAAACAATGGAAAAACTAATGAGTCTGGCAGATAGAATCTCACTAAGATTAGATAACTTGGAAAGTAGGTATACTGTTAAGTATCCTAATATGCCACATAACTCAATTAGATAATGAATTAGGACAAAATCACTATATGTACTTGGAATGCGAATGGCATTAACAACAAAAAACAAGAATTGGAAATGTTCCTAAACTTACGAAACATAGATGTCTGTCTCGTGTCAGAAACCCATATAATAAAGGGGCACAATTCAGTAATTCGTGGATACAAAGTATATCATACAACGCACCCTGACAATCTACCAAAAGGAGGTAGTGCGGTCATAGTAAATGATCTTATTACCCATCATGAACATTGTAACATACAAAGTACAGAAATGCAACTCACAGCCGTACAATTAAGGTGCACAAAGCAAAATATCAACGTAGGAGCGCTGTACTGCCCGCCCAATCACGCTATTAAAAAACATATGTTCAAGAGCTTATTAATGAAATTAGGTGAAAGATTTATTCTTGGAGGTGACTACAATGCTAAACATCTAGAATGGGGCTCCAGGATGACCCTTACTCGAGGTAAAGAACTGAGAGAGGCGCTGAGAGAAACAAGTTGTTTATTTCTTTCAACAGGAAAACCAACATATTGGCGTGCAGATATAAACAAAACTCCTGATGTGTTAGACTTTTTTATAATGAAAAAAGTATCAACTAATTTCACATCTATAGAAGATAACTATGACCTCAATTCCGACCATTCTGCTGTCGTCCTAAAATTAAATACAACAATAGTGAAAAAATCTTGTAAACCATTTTTAACCAACTCATCTACAGATTGGTTAAGCTTCAAAAAGATTCTGCTAGAAAAAATTAACTTAAGAGTAACATTAAACAATGAGGGACAACTAGAAACTGCTACTGAAAAACTTATGCAAGCTGTCCAGTTTGCAGCTTGGAGTAGTACTAAGACAAAAAAATCAAAAAAAATCAGCCCTAGATATCCGGTGTATATCCTTAACATGGTAAAAGAGAAACGAAAAGCGAGAAGGAGGTGGCAACAAACGCGTGACCTATCCAGCAAAACGGATCTTAATAATAAAAGTCAGGAGCTAAAGAGAGAAATAAAGAAATTAAATGATAGATCTCTGAATTATTACCTAGAAAATTTAACAGCTACTAAAGAAACAAATTATTCTTTATGGAAAGCTACGAGTAAAATGAAGAAGTCTATTATGCATTCTGCACCACTGAGGCAAAATGATGGCTCATGAGCAAGAAGCGATAAAGAAAAAGCTGACACTTTTGCAGATCATCTCGCTGAAATTTTTAAGCCCAATGAAATGAACACTGTTATTGATCTAACTGAAATATATAACCATCAAGATATAAATATTCCCTTAATAAGTCGAAAAGAAGTAATTAAGGAAATAAAAAACCTAAAATTAAATAAAGCCCCAGGTTTTGATTTAATAACTTCAAATGTGCTAAAAAATATACCCAACAAAGTTCTCACACTCTTGGTATATATAATGAATGCCTGTATTAAGCTTAAACACGTACCTAGTATATGGAAAGTTGCCGAGATAATAATGATCCAAAAACCAGGAAAGCCTGCTAACGACACCAAATCCTACAGGCCGATATCTTTGCTCCCTACAATATCGAAGTTGTTTGAAAAGTTACTATTGAGAAGGATTCAACCCCTCATAGAAAACAGGAATATAATACCTAATCACCAATTTGGGTTTAGGCAAAAACACTCAACAATAGATCAAGTACATCGAATAACAGACATTATAGAAAGGGCACTGGAAAATAAACAAATTTGTTCTTCAGTATTTCTAGATGTAGCCCAAGCTTTTGATAAAGTTTGGCATGAAGGACTCATCAAAAAGCTAAGTTGTTTGCTCCCTAAAAATTATGTTCAATTATTTTCATCATATCTCTCAAATAGAGTTTTTCGAGTTAAAAATGAGAATGAATACTCCTCTCTAAGAGATATAAAAGCTGGAGTACCGCAAGGTAGTATACTGGGTCCGACATCATTAATTTTAACTGAGAGAGGAGTTACTATGTTTTTATAGGTGAAGTTTACATGACTAGATTTGGCTTCATTTAATTTAATTTTCCATTTTTTGCACCAGTTGGAAATTTCGTCATTAGCTTTTTGCAGTTTGTTTGTAGCTTCTTCTATAGTAGAACCAACTGCCATCAACGCTGTGTCATCTGCAAAGGTTGCTATTTTTATATTTTCTACATCGGGTATATCACAGGTGTATAACAAATATAAAATTGGACCAAAAATTGAATTTCATAATTAGTATCTACAAAAGATGAACTCCATTAAAAACAAAATCAAATAGAACATATTGCAGAAGAAATATTGTGAGGCAAAAAAAATAAGATTTTTAAAAAACTAATGCGCCGAAATATATGCAATATTTTTTTATTTTCAGCTTAATATCAATTGTGTAAGAGTATAGTATAAAATTGATAAAAGCGAGCTAAAGTACTTGAATAAATTTCTGTGGTTTTACAACGAAAGATGATAACTGCATTTTTGGCATTTCTTGTAAATCGCAATTGAATAAAATTTAGTATAGAATACTTTTCTGTAACTTTTCTAATTATTTTTGCAAGATTTGCAATATTTTTAATGAAAATCTTTTGAAAATCTTTAAAAAGAAAAACCTTTTGAAAATCTTTAAAATTTCAATAATTTTTTAATTTTCGTAAAATTTTTACCTTTTTTTAAATAACTTATTCATTTTTGTTACATAAAAGTTATTGCTGAAGAACATGCTGAATAACTTCAGTTATTCAGTTTATACAAAAAAAAAAATGTATAATACGCAGTAAAATTTTTCAAGATACATGGAAATATCTTAACATATAACTTTTTTTTGTTTTGTACTTTTCGGTAAGTGTTGCCTCAATAACTGCATAAGTGAAGTTATATGCTTATGTTAGAAATATTTTCAACGGCAGTTGTTAGTTATTCAGTTTTGAATTCATAAATTACTTAAAATTATTAATTTTTTTTTTTGATTTGAAAGAGCTTAAAATTTTATATAAAATGGCATTCATAACTAAATTTCGACAAAATTGCAATTATCATCTTTCGTTGTAAAACCACAGATTTGTAAATTCTTTGGTTTGTAAGATTAATTTCAGTAGTTTTAAGAATAGGTATAAATTAGAGTAGGATGTTTTTATAATAAACAGATTAACATTATTTTTTGTCGTATTTTTGCAATGAATTACATAGAAGATTAGATACATACGAATTTAAGTATGGTTACATTCAAAAATTACACCTATAATTATAAGAAGACAATTAATTTAACATAAAGAAAAAACTCTTTTTAAATGTTGAAAATTTTAAAATCGGAAGAACCTGTTTTGTTAACTTTTTTTGTAGGTTAAGGATAGAATAAGATTGTAAATATTATCAAAATAAAAGTTAAAAAAAAAAAAAAAATAGTATAAAATTAATCATTGATTTGGGTTATTTTATTTTATTTAGTTATTTTGAAAATAGTGACAGTGACAACTTCAAATAAATTAACTATAGGTGAGTAAAATGAAATGAAATTCGAAAAAACATAGTATTTATTTAAAATAATAATTCGAAAATGCCTGTAAACAGTGACCTCGATATTTTTATTGAAATTATAAAGTGTATTTTTTATATCTATAGCTAAAATTGTCGGACGTTCTAAAATTAAAAAGAAAAAATAATTTAAGTTTTTATTTTATTCATTTATTAGTAAAAACTATATATATAAAACATAAATCTAAATTAACAAACAAAAGTTAAATTCTCAAATTAAAAATCAAGTTAAATTAAACTATTTTTAATTAATTTTTTTAACCTTTTGTTAAATTTTACAAAATTTCTTTCTATTTTTAATTCATTCGGAAAACTATTATAAATAGCTGATCCTCTATATAACAGGTTGTTTTGCGTCCTTGCTCTTCTATACAAAGGCAACCTGAAGTTTGCTGCATTTCTAACATTGTACGTATGACTATCTGATCTATATATGTTAGATTCTTAGATATTCAAGATATATTTCATCTTTTATTTTAAACATGAAAATTAGGGCATTGAACTTTAATCTTTGCTGTACATTCATCCAATTTAATTGTGTTAACATTTCTTGTATATGTGTGTACCGATCACATTTCAAGATAACTCTCATTACTCTATTCTGCATAATATGAAGTCTTTGTGTAGCTTACCAGTATCATACATAAAAAGCACAGAAGAGCAGTAATCATAATGTGGCAATATTAACGTGTTGTATATGCTGACTGCACAATCATACGACACCTTGTCTCTAATCTGGGACAGAAATTCAATTTTCTTTGAAATATTTTTACAGACATAATTCACCTGCAAGTTAAAATTCAATTTATTATCAATATACACCCCTAAGTATTTTATTTCTGTAACATATTCAATTTCCTGATTATGTATTCAAATTCAATGCTACAGTTTGTCCTCGACCATTTATCATCATACTTTTCGTTTTATCCACATTCAGTTTCAGTTTATTCCTACATAACCATTCAAATAAATTTTCTAAATCAAAACTCATTGCTTCTCTGCACTCTTCAGTACTTTTTCCCTTTATGCACAACAAAGCGTCATCTGCGAAAAATACAATCTTAGCATTCGTAATGGCCGTTTTAATAGAATTTATGTAAACAAGAAATAATAGAGCTCCCATCACTGAACCTTGCGGTACTTCAATATTTACATCTACCGAAGATGAAAAACTAATACCGACTCTTGTTGTTGTACCTGTTAAATATTATTTAAAGCAATTTAATTCCACTCCATTTATCCCAAATTTCTTAATTTTTTTATGAATATGTCTCTATCAATAGTTTCAAACGCACGTTTTAAATCTATAAACACAGCTTCAATACTATAACTATTATCAGTATCTCTTTTCCATTCATTTATAACCCAATTTTTATTGCCGTTTCACAAGAATGTCCCTTTCTAAATCCTGATTGCTCTTCACATATTAAATTATTTTTTTCTAAAAAATTACTTATTTGTCCAGCTACTGTTTTCTTTATGATTTTTTGATATATATATTAAGCAAGTGGACAGGTCTATAATCTATAGGTGTTTTCGAATCTTTTTCTTTTGGTACTGGCACTACTAACGTATCTTTCCAGCTCTCTGGATAAACACCCTCCATTAAAGATTTATTTATTATCTTTATTAGTTATTGAAAAAATAATTCTTTACACTCCATAATTATATTTTTATTTAATCCCATATAATCATTTTTTTATTCATATTCATTAAAAAAATTTCTAATATTTCGTCACTTACCAAACTAAATTGGAATCTATATCTACTATTTACTATATTGCTGTCAATATAAGTTAAATTGTTAATACTGCTGTTAATTTCATGTAGACTCCTTACAAAAAATTTATTTATTCGTGTTAACTGAAAATTTATGAACATACATACTTAATTATATTCTTTTAATTAGTTTATTATTAAATTTTTAGAAAGTAAAAAATAAAAAGTAAATCCAAAATATAAAATAATGAGCTTTTAATTTTGCGTAAATTTTCTCACATATATATGTACATATATCAGTTACAAGAAATTCTGATTTGGATAAGCAAAGTTAATTTAAATTACATTGAAAATTAGATATTGACGTATATTTACATTGTACACTACTAATACAGAAACGGTAAAGTAATTTCAAAATTTTTTGTATTGATTAGACCGCAAGCCAACATAATGTTCGTTTTCTATATTATGTCATATGAATTTTTTATTGTATTTTCTTCGGTGTTTTTCATTTGTTAGACGTACGACAGTGATCGGACTAATCCATTATAGTTTTAATGCATTAACCCATATAAACCCAGAGTGTCGAAAACGAAACATAGGACGTTTTCTGGCATAGTTGTCACCCGGTGTGTATTTTAAATCAAACTAAAATTTATTATTTAATTTAAAACATATATCTAATTTACCTTTTTTTTTTTTTTGAAACTTGACAAAAAGCATGATTGCCGATGGGTTGAAAAGTCCGAATTTCGAGTTTTTTTTTTCATTCTTGTTAAAGTAAAAAAAAAAATACAAAAAAAAAAATAAAAAAAAAATCTTTTAAATAAACTGGCTCAAATCCATAGTAATAATTTAATCACAATATAAAACTAATCCAACAAAATGTGTAGCTACAGGGTGACTTTTTCAGGCAGTGTATCGAAAACGAAACATCAGGTTTAAACGATATCTAAAAATTTTCATATAAAAAAAAAGTGCTAGATTCTTTTTTGTTGTGTTTACTCTTGCAAGCTATAATTATACCAAGGCTGTCTTTTTTTATTACGGACTACGTATTCTGCGATAGACTACTTGGAAATCAAATAACAAGTTATGCTAAATCGGCGTTAATAGCTTGATGATAAGAGATACCTGAGTTTGGAAACACAATAGCAAGACACGCTAAAATCGGCGTCAGTAGGTAGCTTACAAACCAAGAACTTAATACCTACTTTTTAATTCTTGGAAATATAATAGCAAAAACACCTTTGAACGAATTTATAAACAAACGGTTTATGCAATTTCGAATATTTTCTCACAATTTATCTATAGATAAGCAAATGATTGCTTATTTTGGAAGCCATTCCTGCAAAATGTTTAACAAATCTAAACCTATTCGATTTGGCTTCAAGTACTGGTCTTTTTATCTTGCCGAAGGCTACTTGTTCTTTATTTTACCTTATGGAAGAGCTTCAGAGGAAAATGATAGCCTATATTTATTTATTTATTTATACTATTTAGCTCAAACAGTTTACAATTTAGTATTACTTACTTACTTACTTAGGTGGCCAACAGACCATGTAGGTCCTGGGCCTGACTCATCAACATCCTCCATTTTTGCCGGTCACGGGCGGATTCTCTCCAGTTGAAGATTCGAAATTGCTTTAAATCCGCCGATATTTCGTCTCTCCAACGAAGGTTTGGTCTGCCCCGACGTCTTGTACCTTCGGGTCTGGAATCGAAGATTCTCTTGGCTGGAGCATTTTCGTCCATCCGCTCTAGGTGTCCGAGCCACTGTAGTCTCTTGACTTTAATTTTTGTGACTACGTCCACCTCATTGTACAGCTCATAGATTTCGGCATTATATCTTCTCCTCCAGACCCCATCGACGTTTTCAGGACCATATATCCGACGAAGAATTTTCTTCTCGAAGACACCAAGTGCATGCTCACTTGCCTTAGGCAGTGTCCATGATTCTGATCCATAAAGCAAAACCGGGAGTATGAGCGTTTTGTAGATTTGTACTTTGGTGTTTCGAGAGAGGAGCTTTGACCCGAGATGTTTTGACAAACCGAAGCAGCAACGGTTTGCAAGGGTTATTCTTCGCCGTACCTCCACATTGATGTCGTTTGTGGGATTAACACTGGTTCCAAGGTAGGTAAACTCCTGAACTACCTCGAAATTATATGTGCCGACAGTGATGTTTTGACCAATATGATGTTGAGAGGTCTTTTTATTTGTCGACAACATATATTTTGTCTTATCCTCATTTACTTTGAGACCCATTCGTTTCGCTTTTTCTTCAATCTGGGTAAAGGCCTCGACGACCGCCCGTTGTGATCTGGCGATGATGTCAATGTCGTCGGCATACCCTAGTAGTTGAACAGATCTGAAAAATATAGTACCGGCCGTGTTTACTTCCGCTCGTCGCACTATACGTTCCAGTACTAGATTGAAGAAGTCGCATGATAGTGCATCTCCTTGTCGAAATCCGGTACACGTCTGGAAATAGTCAGAAGTGTTATTTCCAATCACCACAGCACATCTTGTGTTTTCCAGTGTCATTTTTGACAATCGGATGAGCTTGGCTGGTACACCGAATTCCGACATAGCAGCATATAGCTCGCTGCGGTATATGCAATCGTACGCAGACTTGAAATCGATGAATAGGTGGTGTGTATCGATTTGAAACTCATGGGTCTTCTCCAGGATTTGTCTAAGTACGAACATCTGGTCGCTTGTTGATTTTCCGGGGCGAAAGCCGCATTGATAACTGCCAATAACAGCGTCACAATAGGGCTTCAGATATTCGCACAAAATGTTGGACAGGATCTTATATGCAATATTTAAGAGGGATATTCCTCTATAGTTTTTACAGGACATGGCGTCGCCGTTTTTGAAAATGGGGCATATAGAGCTGGTACTCCAGTCATTAGGCATGCTTTCTTCCTTCCAGATCTTGCCAATGATTTGGTGCATGCAGTTAACCAAAACATCGCCTCCAGCTTTAAATAATTCAGCTGGGAGTCCATCAGGTCCAGAAGCTTTGTTGTTTTTCAGCTTGCTGATGGCTTGGCCAACAACCTCTACAGTGGGTGGTGGGGGGTTGCTGGTAATGACTGGTGCTGGTGTTGCTAGCTCTTGTTGTTGTTGTTGCTCTCCATTTAGCAGCTGCTGAAAGTGCTGCTTCCATGTCTCCAATATCCCTTGCGTTTCGGTAACCAAATTTCCCATATTATCTCTTAGCGCGTGTGTAGCGGGTTTATAGCCAGCTGCCAGTTGCTTGGCTTTTTTGTAGAAGTTCCGCACTTCGCCTCTATTTTTATGAGATTCGATATTTATGAGCAGAGATTTTTCGAAGTCCCGTTTTTTCCGCCTGATGAGTTTCTTCTCATCTCTTCTTTTAGCCTTATATTCTTCCTTCGCTGCTCTTGTTTTCCGTTGCAGCGCTTTTTTATACGCCTCGTTCTTCTTCAACGTTTTTGATGCACATTCCTCGTCATACCATGGATTTCTGGTATTTCGTGGTTTGAAGCCAATTGTGTTTGCGGCTACCTCTTTGATGATACTGGCACAGTTTTTCCATTGATCATCAATCGAAGAATGGTTTGAAGGAGGTGTGGCTGTTAAATTTAGGCTAATTTGCTCTTTGAAGCTTCTGGCTATCTCGGGCGACTGCAGGCTACTAATGTTAAATTTGGGATTATGATGTGACTGCACTGTTTTAACATTAGATATTCTGGCTCTGAAAAGTGCTATAACCAAAAAATGATCAGAGTCGATGTTAGCCCCTCTGTATGACCGTACGTCCAGCACGCACGATGAGTGGCGTGCGTCAATCATAAGGTGATCAATTTGATTGGTTGTACGGCCATCTGGAGATAGCCAGGTGGCTTTATGAATATCTTTATGGGGAAATTTGGTGCTGCTTATAACCGTATTATGCGCCGCTGCAAAACTGATCAATCGGTAACCATTATCGGTGGTGTGTTGATGGAGACTATGTTTACCGATTGTTCTGCCGAAAATTTGCTCTCTACCGAGTTTAGCGTTGAAATCCCCTAGCACAACTTTTGCATCATGTTGCGGGCAAGCTTCGTATGCTTTTTCTAACGCGTCATAGAAGTCTTCTTTCTCTGTTTCTTCTTTTTCATCAGTAGGAGCATGCACACATATTAGGCTGATGTTGTAGAAGGTGCCTTTAATGCGGATTATGTCCAGACGTTCGTTAATTGGTTTGAAATCAATAACATTTCGTCGTAGCCTGTCTCCGATTGCAAAACCGCATCCAAATATGTGGTGTTTTTCGTGGCAGCTATAGTATATATCGCATTTTTGTTTCCTTATTATTCCGGTTCCTGTCCAACGCAATTCCTGTAACGCAGTGATGTCAGCTTTATACTGCGTGAGGACATTTTCCAATATGTTAGATGCACCTGGGCTGTATAGTGTTCGAAACGTTCCAGGTGCAAATTCTAAAATCAAAATCCTTACGAGTTCCGGGTCTGTTTCCAATTAATCCATCCATATCCGAGGCTTGTTTTAAGTCTTTCATAGCTATTATTTAGTATATATTAATTTAGTATTACATTTCATATATTAATTAAAAATACAATTAAATTTACTTGGTATACATTCAAAACTAACAAAGTTCAATATACAAAAATAGTAATATTATTTTTTTAATATAAATTAAAAAGTCAAGTTAACAAAATATTCAATTAATTTCATATAATTTTCGTCTTAAAGTATCTTTAGATACTGAAAAATTTATACTATTCTTATATTTATTACTAATTATTAACATTCTATTAATAGGTTCATATTTACCATAATTTGTTCTGTGTAATGTTAATGTAAAGAGATTTGAGTGGCGTAAACGAGTATTTGTGTTAATGATAATTTTATTTGAAGTGGAAGGGGAAATAATACCGCCTTTAATAATTTCGAAAATAAATAAAACATCAGCTACTTCCCGCCTTTTCCACAGAGACTTAAGATGGAGAAGGTTTAGCCTATGCTCATATGGAGGGAGTCTTATATGATCATCCCAAGGCAAACTACGTAGTGCAAGCCTTAAAATTTTTTTTTGAACAGCTTCTATTCTTTGTATATGTGAATTATAAAATGGAGACCAGACCTGACATGCATATTCAAGATGGGGTCTAACGAGGCATGTATACAATGATTTAAAAATGTAAGGATCGTTAAACTCCTTTGACCAACGTCTTATGAAGCCCAACATTGAACTAGCTTTATTAACGATGTTCTCGTAGTGGAGTTTAAATGATAGTTTATCATCGAATTAAACTCCTAGGTCCTTAATTGAATGAACCTTTTCTAAGGTTTCGTTGTTTAGAGTATATATAAAGCTAAATGGTTGGGTTCAACGTGTGTAACACATGAGTGCACATTCACTAATGTTTAGTAAAAGATTGTTATTAATGCACCAAGTATAAAATTTATCTAGATCATCTTGAAGCATATAAACGTCTTGCATCGACGTTATTTTTTTGAAAATCTTCATATCATCAGCGTAAATTTTCAAATCGCTATTACAAATTATAGAAGCCACATCATTGATAGCAATACTGAATAACAGTGGTGGTGGTCCTAAATGACTCCCCTGGGGAACTCCAGAATTTGATATGAATGGTGATGAAAATGAAGAGCGGAATAAAACAGTATAGCTCCTATTAGTAAGATATGAGCTAACCCATTGTACAAATTTTGCAGGAAATCCTAGTTTTTTGAGTTTTAGTAATATAATACTATGGGGTAAAGCATCAAATGCTTTACTAAAATCGGTGTAAATTACATCCGTTTGAAATCCCGCTTCTATATTGACTAAGAAGGTTGATGTCGATTCTACAAGGTTAGTTACTGTAGACTTCTTTTTCAAAAAACCGTGTTGATGGGTCGTTAAAAAGTTAGTGCAATGATTGTAAATAGAATCAAAAATCATCAACTCAAAAACTTTAGGAATAGTGGAAAGTTTGGAAATTGGTCTATAATTATTTATCTCATTTTATGCATTTTTTTTATGTGTAGGTTTAATAAAAGCTTTTTTCCAAATAGATGGGAACAAGCCACAGGTGATAGAAGTATTAAATATGATAGAAAGTGGAGCAGCCAAGGCATCTGAGCATTTCTTTAGAACTAGTTCAGGAACGCCATCAGGTCCAGGAAATATATTGTTCCCCAGGTTATTCAGATATTTCTTCACAAGACTATCGTCAGTAATAAGATCTCTAAAAGTGGTTTTCGAACAGGTATCCACGTGGGAGAACTTTGTTTCATCAGCCATGAAAACTGTTTTAGGGTAAGAGGCAGAGAAAAATTCACAAAAGAATTGAGAAATGGTTTTAGCGTTATTACTTTGTTTCCCATTGAATTTCATGAAAACTGGGTACTCATCGCTTTTCCTTTTTGAGTTAATAAATTTCCAGAAGGCTTTAGGATTATTAATGAGTGCCAAAGAAATGTTGTGAACATAGTTATTATAGCTTTGTTTAACAGATTGTTTGAACAGAAAGAAAAAATAGTTGAGTGAATGGTAATCTGTTAGATTCTTGGTTTTCATGTATCTCTGCCATGCCTTGGTTTTTTTATTTCTTAACTTTCTAATATCTTTAGTGAACCAAGGCGGGCTTGAATTTGGATCTTTAATTTTAATAATAGGAATATAGAGTCGAAATGCCTCAAATATTAAATCGTAAAACTTTTTAGTCATATCTTCAATTTCATTATTTCCAAATAAAGAAATGAAATCATAATTAATAAGAAAGTTATTGATATCATTAAAATTAGCCCTATTAAAGTCAAAACGAAAAGTGTGTGCTTCCTCGGGATCAGGGGGAGTATTAGTACATAGAGAGAAACATATAGGAGGATGATAAGAATCAATTTTGACTAGTGAAAAAGGATAATCTAACATCGTTACGTTATTCCAATCTGAGCTGAAGATCAGGTCGAGTTGTCTTTCTTGCAAATTACATATAGGAGAAACTTGTTGTACACAATTAATATTGAGAGAGTCAATAAATGTACATTCAAGTTCACTAACTAGATTAGTTGGAATCAAAAATGATTCTTCGTCATGGGAAATCCATCTTATATTGGGTAGATTAAAATCACCTAAAATAAGTATTTCATCATCAGAATTATAACTGTTGGACACAGCATCAAAAGCCTTATTGAATCTATTATATACATCAATATTGGAGTTAGGAGGAATGTAACAATTAATTATATAGATATTTTTGAATTAAAACACTACTTTAACCACGACAATTTCAAGATCATCAAACTCTAAAAAAGACCTAATGGACCTAATGTTAGCCTATATGGAGGAGAAAACGTAGTTTTGCGCTTATTAGCAAATATATGAAATCGAAACCAACACACCGTTACGTTCGATAATTTCTTTACATTACACTAACTTATATGCTGTCTTTCATCACTTGCTTATTTTGCAACTGGTAAGGTTTTTGGAAACTGCGTTGTTTACTAAGAAAAATTGAAAAAAAGCATTATACACCAACTTGAATTCCGAGTTTTTTTTTGTTGAGTGCTTGGTGAAATCCGCAAAAATACCTTTAAGAAAAATATTAGCACTAAGAGAGAGCGGACAAAGCTCGGGTACTTCAATTAGATATTACCGTGTGGATCACAATAATCATCCATAGTAAGAATCGAGCTCGATGCCATCACTTCATAAATCAAACTGTTTTTTCATGCGTCAAATGTGGCGTTGATTTGCATCAGACATGTTCTTTACCATATCACAGCTTGCCTAAGATCTGATAATTTTTTAAGATTAAAATTTGTTAAAACAATAAAATTCTTTTTTTTTGTAAAATAAATTGTTATTTTTTTTTGTAAGGATATTTACTCATTTCAGGAAGTTTATTGTAGAGTTTTGAAGAAATTTTTTTTTTGGAAAAAATTATATCGTTTGATCCGAAACTTCAGGATCAAACGATATAATTTTCGAAACATGTAATATCTCCTTTCCAGGATGTGATATCAAATACGTTATTTTTTTTTCTTAATTAAGTTAAAAGTACTTTATGTATAAATTTTTATGACTCTGGGTAAACTGGATCTAGGTCCGGGACTATATGGGTTAAGTCTCCATTATTATTATTTTTACATGCATTAAAATACTGCTAATTAAATTTTCTTTAATAATGTTAAAAATTAATTTTCTTAAAATAATTATTTTGAATTATGTTTCTAAAATAATTCATTAAAATAATGCATTATTATTAAAAAATAATACTTTAATTATAATGCACTAGCAAAAATAATTCAAATTAATTGAATTTTACAATAACAAATTTTTAAAAAATTATTTTACGTCAATATAATATACCTGACTTGTATTTTTGTCAAATATTTTTGAATAAAAAAAATAATTCATTGAATTACTTGGAATTATTGTTGAACTATTTTTGTAATTCAAAAGTAATTCAATTAATTATTTGAATTACTTTTGGTAATGCATTATTTAAATGAATTATTTTGAAAATATAATTCAAAATAATGATTTCAATGCATTATATGTAATAATAATAATTATGAAAAATAGTACATTGTAATTATAATTCAAAATTCCAATCTCTGACGTACGGTAAAACACCAATTCAAATTATTTCTTAAATAGTACGATAAAGTTGACCCTGAATATCTTAAAAACGATATATGTATGATAGAATAAAACTGATAAATGCGATAGATTCATTATATTTGAAAATCTAAGAATCAACTCTAAGATTGAAATCGACAATTTGGTATATAGGCGTCGGTTATAGCGATCATTGTAACGTAAAATCACACCTAAATTCAATTTTACAAACGCTGTAGACACTAAAATTTTAGTAAAAAAGTATAGGAATGGTAAAGAATTTTTTTAACAAACAAGTTCTGTTAGAAATTTTGATAAAAAAGCTATTTTATCATTTTACGGCTCAGAAAAAAAATACGGATTCCTAAAAATTAAATTTTTATGAATCTAAGAATAAAAACATTGTGTATTTTATATTTTTCAAATAAATTTTTATTTTAAATATTTCTCTTTCTATTTCAGTGCATCAGTTTTTCTTTTTTTTTAATTTTTGTTTTTTTTTTTATTTCTTACATTTATTAATATAATTTCCTTTTCTTAATTTTGTTTTCTTTGGCTAAATTAGGTAATTCTTTTTTTTTTTCTTTTTTTTTTATAGTATTATAATACAAAGGTTTTTTTTTTTTACTATTTTCTTAAATTTTTCATTTTTAATATTATTTTTTGTAATTAATTTTTTTTTCTTTTGATTTAATTTTCTTTACCTATTTTAAATATTCAGTATAAAAAAATTGTTTACAAAAAATTATTTTTTTTTATATAATATTAAAACCTAAAAAAGATGATGATTGCTCAATTTATTGAATAACGAATGCAAAATTAATTTAATTTTCAACCTGTATAGTTTGTTAGTTTTTCTATTTTGTGTATTTTAACAAAAATTTTCCAATCGTAATTCATTGACAATTTAAATATTACGATGTACGATTTTATAATTATCGTATTTTTGTGTTAGTTGGTTGAACTCATTTTTTTTTTTATTTTTGGCAATAGTTGTGGTTTCAATTAGGCATTCGATATTATTATTTTTTTTTGTTATTTTCTTTTTTTATTAAGTTCAATTAAATTAAAAACTAAAAAAATTGTAATAATTTACATAGAATTGACAAACTTAATTTATTTTAAATAAATTTTTTTCATTATATATATATATTTAATATAAGTATTTCTATAAAATGGTAGAGTTTTTATTAAAAGTTTTAATTTAAATTTTGCCAGAGATTGTGAAAATATTTTTTATATATTCTAAAATCATTTTAAAATAATTAAAGAAAAAAATATAGTTTAAAATATAAACAATTAATTATAATAGGTATGTATGTTGCAAATATATTCAAAATAAATTTAAGCTACCTAAATTATTAATATTGAACTAAATAGAATTGTTAAAATTTAAAATTAAAATTAAAATAACTTTTTGGTAAATTGACAATTTAAATTATAATTAAACCGTGAGTAGCAGTTAAAGATACCCATAACTAAATTCAGATAATGATATTTAAAAAATTGAAATAATTTAAAAGAGAATAGAATAACTAACTTACAATCGATTCCAACTATTTTTAAATTTTTTACTTATCATAACACCTTTAAGTTTTTTTATGTTCAAAAGTGGACGTATACTCTTAAAAGTTTTAAGTTTAATTAAATTATTTTTTGTGTTACTCTACAAATAATGCTTTAATTATAATGCACTAGCAAAAATAATTCAAATAATTTGTGAATGCAAATTATATTTGTAAAGAAGATTCGGAATAATCTAATCTAAGTTACTTATTTATCAATGGTGTCTCGCATTGCTTATGACATTTTGTAAATTTCAAGGTTCAAGGATAATGAAAGGAGTTTCCTATATGTCCAATTGGATAGGATAATTGAAATTTTTTTTTAAAATAAAAAAAAATTGATGTTCCACGGCTGTGTGCTTTTACCCGTTGAAGCTTATTCACATTTGACGAACATATTTGACTAGATTATAATTTTCGATGTTGTGGAATCGGTGATAGATCTCTAATTTCGATATTCGTCTAATGGTTAGGTAAGTTAGTTATAGAGGAAAACTCAAATCCATATAAAATAACTGTAAGGGAAAGATATCAGTTATAATATATAAAACTATAAACATAAAAATAACTAATTTTATATATTTTAAAAAACTCGGAAATTGTGAAATTATATTATTATGAAGATCAATTTTTTTTTACACTCACTACCCATACATTAGGAGAGGATTCCTGTATACAAAATTTCTGTAGGTTTGGGTAAGGGTGATATAATTAAATGATGACTGGAAGTCGAATATGAAGAACTTCGTTTTGAATTATTGCAAAATGCTAAAATGGGGAATTTATTTTTGACCGGAACATATAAGATTGAATTATATTCCATATTTTAGCAGTTCTCACAAAAAATGATTTTCCTACACCAGTTTTCAACCATTTATATTGAATATTTTCAAACATTGTCAAAATTGTAAGCTTTTTAAACTTGTTCTCTTTAATCTGCATTTTTTATGCATAAGATTTTCTACAGACATCATGTACGTATAATGTTATGTAAGACTTTGTTTTTAATATAAATGTAATATGATTGCGGCATTGAAAACTTCTATTCAGAAGATTATTTTTTAGTAAATATGAACGAGTGAGTTCGTTTGTTCGTTAATTAGTATAAAGTTAAAATAATTTAAATAATTCATTGCATTTGCAGAATGGCGTAAGTTAAATTATTTTCCCTCCAATATTTTTTCTCTAAGTATACCACTTTAATGTTTTTTTTTTATATTAGAGAAAAAAAGTGGACGCATGAACGAAAACAACTCTTATAGAATTGTAGATTGAGAAACGAAAATGAATTTACATCAAGACGAAAAAAAAAGTGTTCTATCGAGCAATATTTTGAGGGAAATTCGCGAAATTGAACCAGATTTTCCGTTTTCAAAAGAGGAGTGTGACAGAAAGTACATGAATTTTCTAGTAACCTACAGAAGAATTAAAAAAAGAAATCCAACATCAGGTGAAGCTGTCACATCCTGGGAGTATTTTGATGATATTGACAATGTTTACGGTTCTAGGAGTTGTGTAAGCGTCCCGAACACTAGTGTAATATCTTCTTTAGAACTAGAAGAAGTGTTAAGTAATGATGAAATTAATTTGGAGCCTGGAACGAGCCAAAATACACTATCCCCAGTGACAAATATAATTTCTAGAAATCGCTCTAGTGAAAAAAATGAATTATTAGAATTTTTACGAAAAGAGAGCGAAGAAGATAAGAAAGCAATGGATAGTTTTTTGGAAATTGAAAGAGAAAAGCTGAAAATAGAAAAAGAAAGACTTGAAGAAATGAGAGATTTAAAGGTTTTGCTATGTGTCTTATGTGATAAATAAACAAATTAAGCTATGTATACCCTCTTATATTTTAAAAATAATGAAAGTGTGCCTAAATTATTTTTGAAATTTTATATGAAAAGACTGTACTATTTTTGTTTTTTTTTGTTTTGTTTTATTAAATATTGAAGTATTCTAATTATTGTTTTTTCTAAAAAAAAAGAAAATTTCAAGCACAAAATAATGCTGCCAATCTTTCCCTTTTTGTTTTGCTTCTTCCGCATTAGTACTTTCTACGTTTAATGAATTGTCAAACTCATTATTAACATCTTCATTTTCTACCTCGAATTCTAGCTCATCACAATTCTCATTTTCAATAATAATATTTTGCAGTACAATACAGGACATAACTATGTGTTTGGCTAATGATAAATTTTGGAGTTCTAAATGATTCAAAACTCTAAATTTCTTTTCTAAAAATCCAAATGCTTGTTCCATAAACACTCGTGTTGAACTTATGAAAGGAATCCGTTGTCCCTAAATGGTACCATTAAATAAGTTTCCAATGGATAAGCAGGATCCCCAAGAAAGTGATATTCTGCAGGAAATTCTATTGTTTGATTATCTATGGCCTTCTTTAATGGACTATCAACCCACATGGAAGCATCATGACAACGACCTGGGTAGCCGACGAAGCATCAAAATTGTAGTACTATTCGAATACCTCAAATGGATTTCTCGTCATTCAGAAATGACTGAAGAACATAAAAATTTAATACTTTTGGCATTTTTCTGCGTTGTAGTTTTTTTTTGTTGATGTAAAAACAAACAACGTTTTCTTCTTCGATTACTAATTATCCTATTTATTACTTTTAAATTAGAATTAATAGTAGGCTTAATAGATACGTCCACTAAATAATTTAATAAAATATTTTTTAAATTTTTTTGTAAATCCATCGCACTAACATAAAGTTACATTTCTAAATGCAAAACATGCATTGTATAAGTGTATACAATGTTATTATTTGGCAACTAAAATTTTGACATTTGCAACAGTTGCAAAAACGAACTCACTCAACCTATGTATTTGACATGTTATGCTATCAGAATATTTTTTTTTTTCATTAAATATGATTTCACATATTCTAATTAGTAATAAGAGCACATAGAAAAAGTTAGCTGAAAAATCATTTTCAGATACATACATTGCATATTTTCGGGGGATATATTAAAAACGTAGAGAGAAATAAATAGATTCAGTAATTTTAATCATTAATGTGTTTCTGATGTAGATTGGTATTTTTACTACCTGTTGTTTTACTGCCGCTCGAGTGTACATTGGTATTTTTGATAACAGCCAAAGCTTCTTTTTCTTTTACTGTCTATCCATAATTGGATGTCAACTGTTATATGATATTGGCAACGATGTCTTGATAGATGTTTCGACACGTTACTGAATGGATTACATCGCCAATGTTTCTGATGTCTGTCAAGTTTCTAATGTTGCTCAACAATGTTTTTTCCTACACCTTTTTTGCCTTCAATTTTTCCTTGAACTTGAACCTTGAACTGAAGTAGCTCGTATTTATTTCCACGCATAATATGCCAAAAGGAGAAGGGTTTTTGTTTCTTTAGCCCTAGAAGTAGTTTGTCTTTCTGTGTTTATTCTACGTAGAACTTATTCGTTTGTAATATGATCTGTCTACGATATTTTTTGCATTTTTCGGTAGATCCACATTTCAAAGCTTTCAATTTTGTTGAGCTCTCTCACTTTTAAGACCCATGTTTTTACACCATATAGGAGTATAGACCAAACATGGCATTTAACGAATCTTAAAGTTGATTTCACGACAGCAAAAAGCTTTTTTGTGTTTAAGAAATACATTTCTTGTTGCTTCGTTTCGTCATCCAATTCCCTTTTAGCAGCTCCAATCCTCGTGGATACTCTCTCAATTGAACGGTTATTTATATTAATTGTTCCTGTAGTGCAAGGTGTTCTTTTCCTACTTACCATCATTAATTTAGTTTTTGAGATATTCATTTTTAAGTTGAACACTTTGCTATGATGGTTGACTTTATCGACTATAGTATGTTGTAAATCCCTTAAGTTTTCTGTTTTGAGGACTGTATCTCTGCATATCTTATATTATTTATTATGTGCAATTTACCTTTGTACTAACATCTAAATCGTTCACTGCTTCTTGAAAAATGGCTTCAGCATAGATGGTAAACAGTAAAGCGGGAGAAAACAACCTTGTCGAACTCCTTTTTGAATTTCAATGCTTTGTGTCAGCACACTATTTATTGTTACACGGGCTGTTTGTTGTTCTGGCTGTTATCTATGCCAATTTTATTTAATACCTCCATCACTTTTTGATGAATGACCTTATCAAACGCCTTTTCATAATCACAAAACTTAAGAAAATATCTTTATGAACATCACGACAATTTTGCACTAGTAGTTCAATATTAAAAGTCCTTGCTTGAATCTAAATTGCGTTCTGCCCATGTTCAACTCATAATTTGTGTATATACGATTATGTAACACTTTCAGGAAAATTTTGAATGCATGGCTCATTAAATTTATTAATTGGTGGTCATCACATTTTTTGGCATTAGCTTTTTTCGGAACGGTGACAAATCTTGATTTTTTCTCCAATCTTATATAAATATCATTGATCAGTTTAATAATTTTTGACAAAGTCTAGTATGGACCTAATTTATTATTTTTGGCTGCCAAAGCTTAAAATGTTTGAATTTGTGCGTAAAAATTTCGTTTTAAATTTATTTTTAAGATATCTCAAAACATCATAAGCGTATGTATAACACAGTTCCATATATTATATTGTATATTATTTTGCTTATTGCTCTTTTGTTTGATTTAGCAAAAACTGCCCGAGAATGCCAAACATTTTTTTATTTTTTTAAGGAAACAAGTAAAGCTCTTACATTTGTAGATCGAAAAGTGGGTGAGGGAAAGAAAACCAAAGGTAACATCAGGCAGTGAAAATACCGATGGCCTAAAGACCCAATAATATTTTTAGTTTTCATTTACGTTAGGTATTATGGTTTACAAATTATTTGATTGGTAGTTAATGATAATCTGTGCCAGGATAAATTAGAAAGCGTTGTAAAATCGGTAGTTAGATCGATGGCTGAGGGTTTTAAACTCATTTTACAAATTCCCAAGATAGCCCATATCTTACCAGAAGCTTATTGAAGAAAAATTAACTAAAAATTTATATTTAAAAGTTCGAAAAATTTAGTTTTACTCACCGGATAAGTTGAGAAATAGAATTGCCACGGAATTTTAAAAGTAAAACAAAGACAAGGACAAATACTAGATGTAGATTGAAATCTCAGTGGAAGAGAAACATTATTAGAAAAATCATTTAAAAGTGAAATTAAAAAAATTATAATTAAATTATAGTTACGAGTTAGCAGTCTTATTATGTGTCTTATTTGTCATTTAGACAAAATTTTGCGATTGTGGATCAAACATTTGAGAATAAAAATTAATTCATAATTTGAATATTTATGTTTGAAATGTAATAAATTGCTTTATGAAAATATAGCACAAAACGAAACAATGAAAAAAAAACATTGCATAATTTTTAAATACAAATAAATATTGCAACAATCATAAATTAAAAAATAAGAAAACATTGTTTTTAGTAAAATTTTTTCTAAATACATATTTTGACCTTCTAATTATTTTATTCGTAAACTTAAAATAATCTCTAATCATTTTCTAATTGGCACCTTTGATTTAATTTAAAAATTTTTTTAAACTTTTATAAAAGTGAAAATCAAATTTTTGAAAATAAAAATCAAAAATATATTAGTGAACCATTTTCTTTATACAATTTATAATTAGTACGTAACTTTATATCATATACATATATATTTTATACATATTATATTAATAATTTTACAGAAGAAAATTTTAATACAATTTTTAAATTTAATTTAATTTTTTTATTTTTTTTTTTTTTTATTCAACATGTGCTATACTTGCTATAATTTTTGCTATACAACTTTTATATTTAAATTTAATTTTTTTTTTTTACTGTTTAATATTATTTTATAGAAATTATAATATTTTTTTTTTTTTTCTTAAATCAAATTTTTATACTTATTATTAATTGTCATATATTTATTATTATTATTTTTTTTTATTTATTTTAATTATTTATTAATTTATATGAAATTGTTTTTTTTTTTAAAAAAATATTTAACCAAATATTGGTTGGCAGTATATATAGTAATTATGTAATGAGAATCTCTCTTTTTTTTACTCTTTTAAATTCTTTAATTTATTTTATAATTTTTGATATATTATTATTATTTTTCTATAAACCGACATTGAATTGGTTTTATTTAAATTACAGAAGAAAACATATTATTTAAAATTTTATTTTAAAAGAAAAATCTGTTTTGATTTTTGATAATAATTAATTTTATTTAATATTCAATAATAATAAACTTTAATATTATATAGTGTCGAAAGTATATGCTTTGAGCAAAATATTAAGAATTATTTTTTAATACACATATATATTATATTATAATACATATACATACTATTAATATAGGTATATATATATTCAATAATATAGCGCCAAAAATTATTTAATTGGAGTTTTTCAGTAGATTATTTTAGTTTTGCACCCATCAAAAAAATTTAAATTATCAATTCGTTAAAAAAATATTTTGAAAAGATTAATATAAAATTAACAAGCAAACATACTCTGTTTAAAACTAAATAAATCAAACAACATAGATCTTGATTATAAATCATTAAAATAGATTTTATGTAATATTTCTTATCAAGATAATAAAAAAAGGATGAAATGGCTAAATAAATTGAAGTTTGAGACATTAAGTTTATAAATTCAAAACAGATTTTACCTCGATAATTACGAAAAAACTTGAAGTTGCTGCGGAAAAGTTAAGGATGAGAGCTATCCAGAATGCAGCATGGAAAAGCACTAAAATCAGCAAATTCAGAAAAGTTGGGCATAACCTACCTAGACATATAATAGAAAGGATAAAAGTCAAATGAAGAGAGTGACAACAAGCACGTGATCCAGCAGATAAAAATAATTTCAATTCCAAACCTCTAGAGCTAAAACGGAAAATAAAGAAGCTGAAACAAGAAACAATGCAGAACTACTTAGAAAACCTCTCTGCTACTAAAGAAACTAAATATTCACTTTGGAAAGCAACCAAAAAACTAAAAAAAACGATTAAGCATTCAGCTCCACTTAGAAAAGGTGACGGATCATGGGCACGTAGTGATAAAGGAAAAGCAAAAACTTTCACTGATCACCTCTTTGAAACGTTTATGCCAAACAACATAGAATCTGATATAGACGTAAATCAAGTACAAGTTATTCAAGCAGATAGTAGAATAACGATTATCACGCGAAGTAAATTAATAAAGGAAATCAAATGTCTAAAATCCAACAAGGCTTCAGGATTTAACTTAATTACAGCTGATATCTTAAAACAACTACCGCTAAAAGCTTTGTCAGTTCTAACAAAAATAATGAATCCAGCGCTCAATCTAAAATATGTCCCGAGTGGAAAATGGCAGAGATTATAATGGTTCATAAGCCAGGAAAATCCCCGAATGAGGCCAAGTGTTACAGACCCATTTCATTGCTTCCAGTAATCTTCATATTATTTGAGAAATTACTGCTTAAAAGATTACAACCAATAATAGAAAGTAGAAACATCATACCACATCACCAATTTGGGTTTAGAAAACAACACTCAACTGTTTAACAAGTCCATCGAATAACTGATGTCATCGCAAAGACACTAGAAGAAAAATGTGTCTGCTCTTCAGTGTTCCTTGATGTTTCACAAGTCTTTGATAAAGTATGGCATGAGGGACTTATTCTCAAGCTGCACCGTATTCTACCATATTTATCAAATAGAGTATTTCATATTAAGCAAGGGGAAGATTACTCTACGCTAAGCAATATACATGCAGGAGTACCACAAGGGAGCATTCTGGGTCCCATTCTATATTTACTCTACACCAGTGATATACCAGAACTAGAAGATGCAACGATAGCAACTTTTGCAGATGATACTGCAGTATTAGCGGTTGGTAATAATATGAACGAAGCAACAAATAAATTGCAACAAGCAAATAACAAAATCTCCTTATGGTGAAAAAGGTGGAGAATTAAATTAAACGAATCAAAATCCACACATGTTTATTTTATAACCAAATAGTGCCACCTACAGCGATCACAATAAACAATGTCGTCATACCACATCAAAATTCAGCAAAATATCTTGGTATGACACTTGATGCAAAGCTCAGATGGAAAGAACATGAGATAGAATTGAAATACAACCCGCTGTATTGGCTAATTGGGCGGACATCTTCGCTTTCAACATATAACAAAGTTTTGATTTACAATCAAATATTAAAGCCAGTCTGGGCATACGGTATTCAAATATGGGGTTGTGCTAAACAACTTCATATTCAAACTATCCAAACGTTCTAAAACAAAGTTTTGCGAAACATTGTCAATGCTTCCTGTTATGTTCGCAATGCTGCCATTCATAGAGACCTTAAGATCCCTATCATAAAAGACCAAATCAAAAAACTGACAATACGCCACAAAATACGTCTTTCTCAACATACTAATACTTCAGTTTTACGCTTAGCTGACAGTCAAAACTTTGTTAGACGTCTTGAACGGACGAAACCGTTCAAACTGTGTTAGGAAAAAATCTTTTATCTTTCAATAATTCCTAATGGGATTTTGATTGATCACAGATATCTGAAGTGAATAGAGCCAAAACTGTATTAATGGTTAGTCTAAAAGACTAGTTTTAATATAAACAAAAGGATAGTAGTTTTTAGTGCGTTAAAGTCGATAAGGTCCTCCAATTCGTTCCCCCCCGGAAAATAAAACGATAAATGAAAACTCTTTTGATGATTTTCTTCTATCTGGAAAAAAAAAACAGATGTTTTAATATTAATTTAAGTGCATTTCATACCGGGTGTTCCCGAGCATGCGTATCAGCTTTTTAGAAGGAGAAGGAACCGTTATTTTAAAATTTAAAAATATTTTTATTAACTTAATCGAGGGTGCTCTATCGATTGGTGATACTTTCAACTTCCAGGAATAACCGAAAATTAATAATAATAATTTTTATTTCAATTTGTTTTTCATATTAGCATATTTTTTATCTCAGTTTGAAGTACTTACCTACAAGGTTTAAAAAAAAAAGAAAAAAAAAATCTTTACAAAAGTTTCTTATTTTTGGCGTAGAATCCGAATTTGCATAAAAAAGTATCCCGTCCCTTTTGAAAATCACGATTTCGGCCAATTTCGGCGATTATAAATAATTAAGTTTATTACAATTATGCATTTTTTGATATTTTTATGTTTGATGTCCCGTTGTCAAAAACCACTCGTCCTTTAGGTGATAGCTGAAGTCAAATTGAATACCATGTATAATAGTATAGAAAAATCGGGTGGAAGAATAGTTAATTTGCAGTTGTTAAGGAGTTAAAAAGGCTTACAGATTTTTTTTAAATATTTAATTACTTTATTTAATTTTATTCTTGTAAATAAGATAGCAAAATATAAATAATTTTTTAAATGATATATGAATCCTCTTCTAAATCACTTTCAACAATTATAATAGATCTCTCTTATTCAATCGAAATTTATAAGACATTAAAAAAATTTCATATAAATAAAATGTCATTTAAAACTCGTTCATTAAAAAACTAAACGGTATTAAAATTAAATTTGTTTTTTGTGTTGATTTTTCGATTTTTTTCTTGATAACACTTTCTGCAGGTATGTTTTCAGATTTTTGACCAAAATTTATTTACTTTTTTGCAATTAAATAATGCTTTGCTGTTCGTATTTAGCGTTGTATTTAGCGTTGTATTTAGCGTTGGTTATGTTAAAATGCTTTTATTAAGACATTAATAAAATATATAAGAGGAGCTATTGTTTTTTATGAATATTTCTTAGATAAAAGTTTCTCTAATGAAATTAGAAATATTATCCGCAAAAGTAGTAAAAGGATTATGGTAATATTCATAGAACTATATGTTATCTTGTGGAATGATACAAGATCAATGATGATAACGTAGACTTCAGAATATTCCCAGAGTAGTCAATAAACTTCAAGTTAAACCTTATCGACACAAAATTGTAAAATAAATTTTTACAATGTATGACGTATATTGTACTATTCATGCAGATGGTACCTTGAACTGCGGATCAGCAGTTATTACAAAAAAAAAGCATATCCCAATAACTTGCACAATGTGTTTCAAAAATAATTTTTTAAAACTAGAATAGCACCAATTCATCAGGAATAGACCTAACCAACGAAAGCGCCCACGTCATGAGTTACAAATATTTTATGTAGAACCATGATGTTGGTATTAGAAATAGAAAATTAAAAAATTGTGTTTTAAATTAAACACACCGTCAGTAGGCAAGACTATTTGTTATTCACAATTTCAAAATATAAAAATTTATTTTTCGCATAAAGCTTAGAAGTATGCAACGTTTAATCAGTTTATTTGCTGAAGCATCATTATTCTTGATTATGGATTGAAGCTTCCAAAACCATAACTTAACAAATTTTCTAATAATTTTTCTTACTAAAATGTACATAGTTAATGGTTAGCGCATTATTTTGACTATATAAAAAAAATCTGATTCAATCTTAGTATTTTCACTACCTAAGTACGACTGGCTAAAATCATCATAATTAGATCAATGGAGTACATTGTAATTTAGATTCTCCGTGCGGATTCTACTCTTGTCAAAATCCCAATTTGAGATTTCACTACCGAATTATGATGACATTAAAATAAAATATTTTTGCTTTAATTTATTACGGTTGTATGCACAGAACAAAAGTATGTTGATGCCTAAACTTGAAAATGGGAATGGAATAAAGATTCAAATCAAAACAAATTAAAACAAAATATAAAATTCAAATTATTGTAGTTTGAGATAGGAGAAAAACAAAATAATTAAATGAGTTTACTTATTTCAGGTAATAACTTAATAATGTAAGGACTGGTAACAAGTTATATTTCAATAATTTTTCTCTGTATTTTATAAATAATTATTTTTCTTTTCTTTTGTTTTTTGTTCTTATCTATTATGTATAATAATAATATATAAATTATTATAATATTTTTTTTACTATATTAATTTCATTCAATTTCTTTTCCTAAATTATAATTATTTATTTATATATCTCTATAATGTATAATTTTTTTTAAGTTTTTATTTCAAATTTTTTTGTTTTTTGTTGTTATTTTTTTTTTTTTTTGCTATGTTTACGAATTTTGTAAATTGTTTTTAATTAGCTATTAAAGTGCGCTTCTAAAATGATTAAAATTATAATACTAATTATAATATAGTATTTGTATTAATAATTTTGTTCAATTTATTATTAATATTTTATTTCAATTGATTTTAATTAAGTATTATTTAAATATTTATTCAATTTTTTGTTTTTGTCAAATTTTTTTAATCCTAAATATTGCTAGTTTTTTTTATAATATATTACATTTTTAATTAACTTTTCATAGTTTCTACATATATAATATATAATATTACAATTATAATTTATTTTTTTTTGTTATCAACTTAGTATTGATTTAATTTTTTTGTGTTGTTTTTGTTTATTTTATATTTATTTTTATTTTAAAAATTATATTATAATTAATTTTTTAGTTTTATACAATATTTTATTATTTTATAAAACATTTTATTTAATAAAAAAATGTTTTTTTTTTTTTTATTTTTGTTTTTATACATTTTATATTTATTTTTATGTTATTTTTTATTTGTTTTTTAATGCATCGTCTATAAAAGAAAAATTCTGTTTATATTGAAATAATTTTTTCATATTCTATTATAATATTATCTATTTTAATATTTAATTTATTATTCTAAAGAAATTTACAGAATGAATATTTTTAATCTAAAATATAGTATAGGAATTTTCGTGTTGTATTTTACTTATTTGTTTTGTCTATTTTTTTTACTTTTTTAAACTTACTATTTTAAATAGAATTTGTATGAAATTACAATTTCAACAGTAAAAATTTAGTTAAAATTTATACAACCATTTTACTGTAAGTGACGAAAAAAAAATTAATAAAATAATGTTAAACTACGCAGGATTCATGAAACTTAAGCATTAGCACGGAATTACGATGGTTCTAATGCTTTATTATCCGAAATGGTATAAAAAAAGAACAAGGAAAAAAGACTGCTGGTTAAAAAAAAATAATAGGGAGAATAAAAGATCAATGTGCCAACAAAAATATTCATCGTATATGGTAATATGTTATTATAGAAATTGCATAATTTTTTTTATTCTTCTTTAGCGGTTTAAATGCACTTTAGATTGTTTGCCATAGTTTCAATTATTTTCCTACAGACCAAGCTGCAAAATACTATACCAATTTCATATTTTATTTTTTAAGCCCATCGTTGATTTCAATAAAATATTTTAATGCCTTTATAATCTTTCTATTCGTGAATTACTCTGATTAAGTCGAGTAGAAAACCCTGAAAAAGTTTGCAAGTAATAGATGAAATACGCCTATCTCAATGAGCCGTTCATAGTTCATTCGATACTCTGAAGTAATTTTGGATCACAAAAATCGATTTCAAAGGACAAGCTATTTATTTAATTAATAAAACCAAGGAAATGTTAGGCTTTATTATGGGTTAGATTAAAGTGTTTAAGGACTTGTGCATCACGAAGCACTTAATATATTACTTATGTCAGACATATACTTGGTCACTATACCGTAATTTTGACATTCTATACATTGAGACAGCCAACGTAAATTTTTGTTATTTATACTAATTGATCCGCTTCCTCTGCCTCCTTATGTGAACAGAGTTCTTTTAATAGACCTGAAATGTATTCAACAGTAACGTTTAGTGGCTGATTATTCACAAAATTGTTAAGTAACATATTTCAGCACCAGCAATTGAAAATAAAGTAACTTGTTGAGAAAATTCGATCGATTTACGTTCAATTAATTTGCTCAATATTTATTATTACTCTTCAGACTATGGGAAATTTGGGCTAGTAAGTAGAATTTTACGTGAGGTTAACATGATAGCAGCTTGTTTTGATTCAAGCATTAATAAAAATAGTAATATTAACATCAAGTTTTCCATTAATTTACATTCATTAACATGCGTTGTGTAGCTTCTCATTTTTATTGCAGTAGCATGTTAAATCACGAACTTGCTGAGAATTTTATAGTTCACTATATTTATTATTGAATAAAGCATATATCCGATATTTTTGACAGAAACTGAAAGTAAATTTAATATTGTAGTATTTGTATTAGACATGTTTTCATTGTTTCCAGATTCATAGGCGAATCAATTCGTAAAATATGAAGTTAAATATAATACAATTGCGTGCAATACAACGAAATCTTAAATACAGTATAAATACAATACAATGAAATGCGTTGTCATAAATCTTAATTGCCAACAAAAAATATTTTCTATATTCGTCAAAATAAATAATTACAAGCTGAAGTGGTTATTAAAAAAAATATTAAATTTTTTGTTTCATTTCATTTTGATAATGAAAATTTCATACATTTTCTTCGTACCTAATTTAGGATTAGGCAATTTTTAAAATATTTTTAATTTACGTAATTTTATCAAATATTTTATTTCGTTTATTTTTATATTAATTTCTAATATTGTATTTTCATTTTTATGTCGTTAGCCTTTAATTAAAATTAATGTGATTTTTATTTATCGCAATTGTTCACAAAACATAACTTTTACACCCTTTATTTTTATTTTTAAATAAAAAATTTAATAAAAATTTCCATAAAATCATTAAATTAAGTTTTTAATAATAATTATTTATTTAAAAAAAGGAAAAATATTATAAATTAGATTGGAAATTCTCAAAACAACAATTTACTGAAGATTCGACATCCATTTCTATACATTGCTCACATATTCTTCTTCATTGTTTTTGCTATATATAATGTTTTCTCTATATATTGCATATGGGTATATAGGTGTGCATAATATAGCATTCATGTGATGTACAGTTTTTAAAACTTACATAAAAATGTCGTTCACGTGGAAAAGTTTCTATGCAAAAATCAGCCATTTGTTGTATAATGTGTATATTACGTAATATTTAACGGTACAATTTAATAAAAATTTTAATTTAATAAAACAAAAAAAAAACTTATAGAATCGGTCTATTTATTGTTTTAACCTATGATATAAGGGGTATATTTTCTGTCACATGAACAATTACGGGTTAAACTGCAAATCCTTTTTTTTTTGTTTTTCTTATTTTTGTTTTAATTTTTTTTTATTAATTGCCTAGACAATTTTTTTTTGTTTTTAACATTTTTAGTTTCTATGAAATTAATTAAATTTTGTTTTTTAGTTTTGCAATTTTTTCGCATTGCCAAACACAAATTGAATTTAGAAACGTTAATAATATGAAAAATAAAAATAAATGTATTTAGCAGGAAATAATATTTGATTTTTATTTTTACCACTTTTTTTTGTTTTTTTTTTTTTATGAAATAGCTGGTTCAAAAATTTATTTAATTTATTCCAAGTATATATGCATGACATGAGATGAGAAATAGTAGTAATTCAGGTTTGTTAATAGGTAAATTTCTATATAATTGATAAATTTTATAAAAAAATAAGTGAACAAATTAAATATAACCATTATCTAATTAATAATTGTTAAAAAAGAAAACTTAAAATTGTGATGATATTTGATATTAAATACATTTTAAAAGAGATAAGTGGTAATTAATCCAAAAGTGCGGTAAACTTAATAATTAATTATAATGTATAACTAAGTACATTATATTTAACTATAAAACTTATTCATTAAACCATTAAATTGAAATGGTAATATAGTGGGATAAAACTAATGACTAGTAAGTTGGAAAATATTACGGTATACACATAATGCTTTTACTTTAATCATTTGTATAATATTAACCGTTAAGATAATATAATCAATGATAGAAGTATGTTGATTTATCCAAACAGTAAATTAATTTTCAGCAAAAATATTCAGGTGATTTCATATTAGAACCGAAAAATTTCTTCAATATAAATTAAATTTGGTGGCTACTATTTTTATAATAATGATTTTTTGTGGGCAGTTCTATAAATTAATAAAATATTTATACGGTTAATAAAATATTTTAAAAGTACAACTGAATAATTTGATAAATGATACCTATAGGTGGTATTATAAGGTTAAAGAGAAAAAGAAAAGGGTAAGATAAAGTTTTGTTTGATTGCTTTAACTCATCAATTTTTACTTTGTCAATATTTTTAGTAATGGTTCAAATATTATAAAATATTGTACTGTTCCTATCATTGTTTTTTGCTGTCATGATACATTAGCTCGTATTCTGATAGGCATTTCATAAAATGAGAATGCCGAATCTCTTATCATTTTAATGACCTTTTCTGATTCCGATAGTCGGAAAAAAAGATAATATTTAATATTTGTATCACTTTATTATTACTACCACTACTAGAAAACAACGCTAAATACCTAGAAAGGACATTAGAAGTCAAACTTAGATGAAAACAGCACGTCAAAAAGAAAAAAAATTGAGCTTAATAATAAATACACAGAAATGTACTGGCTCTTAGGTCGAAAGTCAAGATTTATTTATTTCTTGTTAAGATCAAACAGATTACAATTAGGTCTTAAACTAAAAACAAGATATCTATAATTATAATTGACAAGCAATTAGGGACCTGCGCAGTAAACATCTTTTCATTTTATTTCGATTCTCCTACTCCTTAATGAGCTTCTAATATAATAGTTGTATATAAAACAAAAATGCGCACACAGTTGAAAATTGTTTACTCATATGGTTTTATTATTCAGCAAATATATTATGCATATGTGAGATCTTATTAAAATAAGAAACAAAAGCAAACAAATCAGTTATTATAATTTACATATGTACTTGCTATCCTAAATAAAACTTACTAACCACAAAATTTTTTATTAAACACGAGTGGTTTCTGCTATATCGTGCGAAGTCTATGTCAGTACGTAAATTACTGTTTTTTTTTAAACTTTAAATTTGACTTCAACGTGAAATATAATTACTCAACAGGGACCCCTAGTTGTTATATAATCAGATAACCAAACCGATATGGTTGTACGGCATACAAATATGGGGATGTGACAAGCGAACGCATGTACTTTGTATACAAAAATTCCAAAATAAAGTCTTGCGCAATATGGTAAATGCCCCTTGGTATGTTCGCAACAGTGACTTGCACACAGATCTAAAAATTCCTTGCATAGAAGATGAAATAGAAAGATATGCAGCAATGATAAAACAGCTAGATAATTAAAATGATATCAGAAGGCTTAAAAGAACTTAGCCACTAGATCTAATACGAGAGAATTTCGTAAACTTTTTCTTTAAGAAAATAACACTAGAAATAAATTAATGGTTAGTCCTGCAGACTAGTTTTAATGGGAGGGGTGTGATTCAGTCAGTAAAAATCTGACACATAATGGAAGCTACGGAGCTCATTGTGTATATGAAGACTTCCACCAATCCACGCACAAACAAAAAAAAAAACATTCTTATTATTATTGACTCGCATCAGAATTTTACTCAATTTTTTAAAATTCAATAACGGTAATTGAATTTTTAGAACTTTTTACTTATATTTTATTCCATCATATGAAAGTAGACATTTAATGTTTACAGTTTGTGTTGAGTAGTTTTAAATAATTTAGTTAGAAATTTGTTTTTAAATATTGTGTAGTTTGAAAAAATTTATTTTTTTTTAAAATTGTTAATGTAAATTTCATTTATAATTAATTTTTTATGATTTTCGTAATTTTTTAAATTTGTGTTTTATAAAAAATGACAGTGAAATGACTATTAAAATATAGGCACATTACTTATTCTAATTTTTGGTATTGCTGATAAATATGTTTTTTTCATCATTTTAATTAGCTTGTCATTATATTTATTTGAATTAGTTGTTTTTTTTTCAGTGGTAGCTAAAATTTTATGGGAACCATTAACAATGTCCTTAAAGCTTTCAAATCATCAAATAAACCTGCAATAAATTTCTTTACTAATAATGTGTTCGACCTATCTACCTTTATTATATTGATATTGAATATAATTGCAGAAACAAAGTTACATTTAATTTTATTAAATACGATAACTTAACGGATGATTTGACAGATTTAAAAGTAAAATCGCATATTCATTATAATCCGCATATTTATTATTTTTTTGTCCTTGAATATTTCAATAAAAAAATCCAATATTTTAACAATAAATTTTTAAATTCAATGAAAAACGAATATACTTTAAAATCAATTAACATTTGGAAAAGATTAAAATTATTTCATAATTAACTATTTATGTAAATTATTTATTTACGATTATAATATGGTTATTGATAAATTATATATAATATATATATACTTAATTTTTTTTTTAATAGATATTACACCCTTTTAACATTATAATATGGTAAATTATTACTTTTGAAATTAATAAAATATTCAGATATTTTTTTTTTATAAAAAATTAAATACTTAAGTATTCGGATGTATAGATATACATATATAATAGTTATTATAAGTGAAAATTTAATAATATTTATCTTTAATTAATAACGCAAGAACTGAATAGTTTGTGATAATTACTGAAATATTAGAAATCTAATTTAATTAATGATTTTATATCGATTTAAATTGAAAAATAATTTAATTATAAGAAATTTATAATAGTTATGATGTGGAAGATGATTTACATGAATTATAATATAGTTGAATGTATTAGAAGTTGCGTTCAATACGATGTAGATGAATTATCAGTAATTAAAATATCGTCTTTCTATAATACTATTCGCTGATAAATGGAAGAAAAAAATATTTTAAAATGTAATAAGTACTGACTGGAAAAATAAAATATTTTTATTTATATTATCAAAAGGAAACAAGCCATATATTCAGACATGGACGTATCAAGAGTGTTTTTCCTTTGAATATTTGAACTGTAAACGGTGTAGAAGTGGAAACTTGTTATAAACAAGATTTTGTTAATGTTTCGGGTAATTTCTAGCATAAGAGTAACATAAAATTTCTAGCATAACATTTTAATAATATCAGAGAAAATGAACTAAAATTCAAAATGTAGTGTGATTTATTAGCATTTATTTCTCATCTCTTGTAATTTGAATGTAAATTATAACTTGAAATTATTTTCAATTGAATTATTAAAAATTAAATATTAAATTTCCTGATAAACAAAAAAAAAAATGTATAAAATTTTTAATAATCTATTAATTTAAATCTTAATATTATAATTGAAAATTGAAATAAAAATATAATTTCAAATTTCGTAATTTAGTCTTTGATTTGTCCACTATAAACGTATATCAGTTTCATCATTTAATTATAAATTAAAATATATATATATTTTTTTAAATTTAGTTTTATATTACATATATTATTTTTGTTTTAAATTAGTTCTATACATATATATTTATATAATTTAAAGACTTTTTACAATATTTTTTTTTCTATATTAATTATTATACAATTTTTAATTAATTTATTATTATATTTATTTTCATAAATTTTAAACTAGATTTTAAAAACAAAACATTTGATTTGTTTTTTAATATATTTATTATTAAGCCTAGATTTTGTTTCTAAAACTTATTTTAAGGCAAGATACCGCCATGGACAGTTTATAGAAAAATTATAAATTTTATTTAATATATATTTTTAATTAGTTAATTAAAGCAATTTAAATATACTAATATGTATATAGAGTAGAATTCATAATTCTATTTTTTATTTTTTAAATAATAAAAAACAGTAAATACATTTCGTTATTTTTTTTTTATTTTTTAGTATTAATTAAGCTTTAGAAAAAATAATTCAGTTGGGGTATTAAGCCTTAAAATAATTTGCCAAAAATATAAACAAAACTTAAATTAACAAAATATGAGAATTTCATTGAAGTGTAAAAGATGAAATTTATTTTAAAATTCTACTTATAATACTTTATTATATCGTTCCAAATTGCCGTTACGATTTTTTTGTTTGTTTTTTCTTATTCAAATGGGTTTGATTTGTAAAAATAATAATAATTGAGTAGAAATATTTAATATAAAACATTAAGTTGCTCTAATGGTGAAATTATAAACTCATTGAGTGATATTAAAATAAAGTTCATAGTAAAACGAAAAGTGTTGGTTGATATTTAGATGAAATTTGGCACGTTTAATATTAGGGAAATAAAATATTGGTTTTGAGATTTTATATTTTTTTAGCCATTGTAATTTTTGTAATCTAAGATGCTTCAGTATACAAGATTTTAAAATTTCATTCTTTTTGAATGGATTAGAAATATCGAATCTTAAAATTATATTTTCATATAATATGGGTTTGTACTTTGTTTGTTTTGCAACGTGTCGAAATGAGACAGTACCTTTATATCATAACTGAACGGAATTGGGAGCTGTACAGACTACCTAGTACTCATCTGAAGGCATTTTAAATACAATTAATCTGCCTGACTACAAAAAAGGGTAAAAAATAGGTTTAAATCATATGAGTCTAATGCAAAGTACCTTGGCTAACTCAAATTATGGAAAGTCTGAGTATTCGAAAGTTAAAATAAGAACATAAATTTATAAAATTTCAGTTAGAAATAATATTTTTTTTTTTTTCTCCTATTACTCCGCGTGGTAGCATAGGGCAAAGAAATAATATAGTGCATATTAAAATATTTTTTGAAAGGTAAAATTTTTAAATTTCGAAAATTATCTAGGTATTCTAGTGATTTATTTCGAATGGTTTTAGAAGTTAATAAAAATTGTCTTTGTGTTTTTGTTTTTTAATTAATTGTGTATCGTTATTGATTAATTCTCAGCTTAATTTAAAAATTTATAAATAAAGATTTGAAATTTGTTAATTACACATAAAGCTAAATTTGCAACATTATAAAATAAGCGGTAAAAAAGGTGTATAAGTTGTTAAATCTTATATCAATTTTCGTTAAATTCTTTTTAGATTAATTATTGGCAATAACAGTATAAGAATTTTACCTAATACTTTCAATGTTATTTTAAAATCAAGACTGGTATCACTGTGTTCACCCTAGATTATTATGTTTGAAAAGGTGATTGTATAATCATCAAGGACATTTTCTAAAATACACATTAGGTATACAGCCATGAAGGACATTTTATAAAATTCACATAAAAAATATAATTTGAAGGAAATCTGCATGGTGTAGGATTGAAGGAACTTAAAAATTGAAAAATATCACTTTGGAAAATCATAGTATCTGAAAAATTGAAACATGTATGGTTCATTCGATCTCAATCGGATTTATTTCATTGAATTTTGTTTTTAGAAAACAAAATAAAATTAAAAGTAAATTTTGGTTTTAAGGTGAAAAATAAATTATTTAAAAGAACAAATTATGATGTTGAATTTTAATATAATTTGGTTGATTTCCTATAAAGTTAACAATTTATAAAAGTTATTCTCTTTTTTTATTTGTTTTTTTTTTTTTTTTGTAATTGAATTTTATTCCGTTATTTCTAATGTAATTTATATTATATTTATATTAATAGTTGATTTTAATTTATCTTTAAAATAATTTAATATTATTAATTTCTTAATAAAAATTAAATATATTTTTTTTTGTTTTAACTTTTAATATTATTTATTTAAATTTAATTTTACTTAAAGAACAAAAAAAAAAAAAATAGATATTACTTTCTTCTTTTTACTAATTAGTTAATTAATATTATAATTTTATTTATTTCTATTTAAATTTTAATAAATAATTATAAATTTTACATCAATCCTTTCACACACGTAATCATTATAATTACCATCATCATCATATTACTATAATTATTTTTGGTATTATAGATTACATCATCATCATCATCATCATCATCACCAGCATAATCATCATTATCATTTATATCATTTGCATAATTATCAGTAACATTATCAGTAGCAGCATAAGTAACATTATTAGTAGTTGCATTTGAAGCACCATATCACACAGTAGTTTCCCGATCAACTTGAATATATTCGACCGGTTGAAGTCCGTGTCAGGATGCTGGATCAATAAATAAAGGATCCTTTTTAAATGTATCCTTTTTCATTGTACCGTTAAGCACAGTTTTTTGATTAACAGATTTTTTACGTTTTCTCATTAAACCAAATATACAAAATAGAATACATGCTGTTATTGCTGCTGCTATACAACCTAAAGCAGCAAATATACCACCAGATAATTCAAGTAATTTTCTTGCTGTACCGCATTCTTCTTCTGATTCATCGAAACCTGATGGACAATTTGGTATACCTATATAGTTAAATAAAAAAAATTTTGAATTAAAAAAAGTCGATATAATAATATAAGATTTTTGAATTAGTTATAAATACATAAGTATATATAATGTTTTTTAATAGAGGACATATTTTTTTTTTGACGTCGGATTGTTCTAATTTTATCGCGTTTACATTCTAGTTCAAATCAGTCACATTCAGATTTTTTGTTAAAAATTTGCTGTTAGAGTAATATTATTCGAATGTTGTGGTATATCCATTATATTTTGGGTGATATTTCCGCAATGAGACCTTAATTTATGCACAAAAACTGCTCCTATTATTTGTGCACTTCTTCTCCATTAGGTTTTATTACAAAATTATTATTTAGCTATCATTAAAAATTTAAAATAACTCAAATATGGCAGAGAACCAAACAATTTTATATTTTTTATATATTAAATTATTTAACTAATATTTTATTATTAAAAAACTTTATCTACTTATTATATTTTTCATAAAACTGTAAAACCAATCTTTGACAGCATTTTTATGAAGTTGTGAAAATGATGAGTATTAGGCATATTATTTTTTTCCCGCTATCTGAAGTGTTAAATATCGCACTTCATTGCTATTCAGCCCTTAGAAACAACTTAAAGAAATTTGTATTCCTTGCAAATATTTCACAAACAGTTTTTCAGTTTTTCATCAAATTTGGTTTCCGCCCTAATAAAACAGCAAAAATTTTTTCCACATTTTCATCATTTCTTTCCATGCCTTCTAAGGTGGTATATGAGACATTTTATAAGTTTTTGCTGTTTGTATTCCCATTTCAATATTCCTAACAGAGGTAATTGCCTTTAACATTTGACTTTTCTCCTATTTTCTTACTTTAACTCGTTTTTTTTGGAATTTTTAATAGATATCTGCTACTTAACAAAAATTAAATATGGACAGAGGTTAATATGGAATAGCAAATAGAGCTCTCCTTTCAGTATACTACTTTACCCGATCGGGTAGTTATAATATATTTTAATTTTGAAAATAAGAAGCGGAAAAAAGCATGGTACTTCACCTGTAAGTAGATATTTAAATATTTTAAGTTATTGACAACGTTCAACAAGCGCTATTCGAATCCAATGAAAACTCTGAACTATACAAAAATTTGAAATTCAACACACAAAAAGGTCAACTACATAGTAAAACACAAAAATTTATGAGAACTCGAATTCTCGAATTCAACTCGAATTCAACTCGAAACACAATTCAAACTGTAAAAATTAACACAAAAATCAAAGTCTACAAGAAAATATTTAATCTGTATATGAAAAAAATACGGAACAATTTCCAGAGCCATATGATAGATACTTAACAGGGACCGTACCGAAATTAATTAGTTTTTAAAATTATTTAATTTTCAATTAGAAATTTCAATTTAAAATTGTACCCATATAAAATAATACACACATGTTCACAAAATAAAAGTAAAATAGAAGCAAACATTTTAATTTACATTTTCATAATTCAAAAAAGTCCACCGAAATGTAAATGTTGCACTATATTATTAGAAGATTGAATGAAGAAATTAAAGTACTTATTAAAAAATAATCCAGCAGAAATGGACAGATTAATTAAAGAGTGAATTATCACATAATATACATATATATATATTTTTTTGGTTTATGTTATGATATATAATAATTGTATATCTATATAAGTGTATATGTGATCTTTAGATCGTAAGTATCTTACTTTTATTTTTAATTATGGATCTTTCTGTGATGTTTTATACCAAAACAAATGTTTTGTCTATGTCACGGTTAAAGAAAATTAAATTTATGTAGAGTAGTAAAATATAAAAATTGAATGTGTGAATTTTTCAAATATTTTGTAATTTGTATACAATTTTGTCAATAAAAGTAATGAATATTAAAAAAAAAAAATGTCAATTGCTGTGTTGCCCAAGAATAAAATGGCAACAAAGAAACAGAAATGATTATTTCAATAATTGTTTCAGAAAAATAAATACTAATTTGTCAAATAATGGCTCGCTTTTTTATATAGTATGGTAGGTATGCCTACATTCTATTAATAATATGGTAATATACAGGTAATATACACACTTTTTTCACTTTGCTGTGTAAGCTGAATTATATTTGTTTAATTAATTTTGTTCATAACAATCTTAATTTTTTTCAGATGTCGAATTTTTTTAATGCTGATAATAAGCATTAAAAGTAGAGCTTGTCTATTTTTTCATGCTGGAGCTGTTGACATTAAGCTCACTAATCTGCTACTAAAGCATTAACTCAGCATATCATACATAATGAAAATAAGAAAAGGAAATTTGCATATTTATTGTTTTAGACAGGGTAGGTTGACAGATTTTTATTGAGTCAAGTAGCCTAAATTCGAACATAATTTCCAATCATTTTAGCCTTTGCTACGACTATTATCAAGGACAAACTTTCGATAAAGTTTGGATTCTCTTTTCACAACCTGTATTTGGTCATGGTCAATTATATGTGTGACTGCCAGTAGAATTCGTACATTTGATGGTATTTGTTTTTATATTAAAGAGCAAATAAATCAATAAACGGGTTCTTACAAAAAATATCGTTTATAAAGAAATTTTAAATTAATAAAAACATATTAAGTGTAGTTTTGATTTTTAATTAAAGCCAAAAATAAATTGTTTATCTTAGTTTTAAATTACATAAAAGTAAATTAATTTTACTATTTTTTATAAAAATGTACAAAAACAAAAGTAAGTCCAAATTAAAACAAAGATTAACACAAAAGACCTTTTAAGATCTACCCAAATTTATTTATTAGAGTAAATTATAAAAAATTTTGTACGATTTTTATCAAGCTTCGTCGAATTTCGAGGAGCGGGCGAATTCTAGTTAAGAATTATTTTATGAAGATAATTTACTATACCACAATACCATCTTATGTCAAAATATAAAACTTTACTCCATGTCCTTGCCGAACAATATTATTGCGATAATGTCAATTTTCGAATCAGGTGGTGTGTATACCTGGAAATATTTTTACTTAGTTTTCTTTAGCTTCTAATGTTATTTATTTATTTATTTATTCTGGGTATTGTGGAGATCAAAATAAATTTTTATTTATTCTTATTATTATTATTTTATTATGCCTCAATTTCATTTTACAATTTTCCTTATTTCTAATTTTAATAATTAAGAGTATTTACACCTATGACTTTCAATTTAATTAGACTAACCTGAACTTTTCTATTAATAATATCTTTTTTTTAAGGCAAAATGCCAAGTAAAAACCTTTTTGATCAATTTATTTTTATCCTAACACTTAAAAACTAACTTAATTATAAAAAAAACAAAACAAAATAAAAAAAAAAAACCTAATTGGTAAAAGCTTAATCTACAATCGCTCTTTTTAGCGGATTTACTGAATTTAGACAGCTCTCTAGAAAGGCATCTCAGACGATATCTTTGCTACTTGTTCGGAAACAGTATTAATATTTGCTATGCTATGCAATCTGTTGGTGGAAAAATAAAAAGGTTTAGCCAAGATTAGTTTTAGGATTGCATTTTGTTTTCTTTGTAGCACAATTAAGTTTATTCTCGTAGCGTTCTTCCATATAGGGAACCCGTATAAAAGAATACTGCGAAAAATGGCTTTAAATATTATTAGTTTGCTTCCTACAGTTATTTTATGTCTCAATTTTGATGAAAGAATTTTAATCGGGTGTTAGTTCAGTTGGTTAAAACGTCATGTTAATATCCCAAATGTTGTAGTTCGATTCACCTATGAGTCAAATTTTTTTAAAACTATTTTTTTTTGTTATTTTATTATAAAATTTATAATATAAATTTATAAATAAAAATTGATTTTGATCGACACGGCCTACATCATTAATTGATTGAATGAAAGAAAAAAGAAGGTACACGAAAAACAACAAAAAGTGTGCCTTCTCTAATCATGATGCTCTTCTGTATTACAATATGGATGTTGTTCATTTAGTTCACATATTCCCCTAGCGTTTTCATGTATGGGACCAATAAAACTAAATGGGAATTGCTTTCAGGTTTTTTGGTATATTTTAAGATAATTTTTTGAATATAAAGACGATAGCATAATTTTTTCTTAATCTCGGGGAATATGGGCTCATTTAACTAGAAATGCTTATCATTTAAATAAGCGTATTTTGTCATTATTAAAATACAGACAGAATGTAAAAATAGTGGGAAAATTAAAATTTATATAAAAAAAAATATTTTTGTTTTATTTCGCAATTGGAAACAATTTTTTTGAGTAGTTTATAAGGTTCTGGCCCTAAAATTGACTAATCGCATCTATTTTTGCAAATATATCCCTCATATCCAAAAGGACGTTGCAATATTGAAAGACGATACAGAATAGGCGATATTATTTTACAATAATTTTAACATTCTATAATTTCTAATAAGTTAATAACATTTGGATTTATTAGAGAAGTTTTCGATAGATTATAAGTAAAGGCTTGAAAAAAATCACTAAATTTTTTAAAAGTGCGTGTGTTTTCAAAAGTTTCAATATTTCCCTGATTTATGCAATTTTAGTATTATTATTCTAATATTATAGAAAAGAAAGCTAGTATATTTGTATTTGATCATCCTTTAATGTTTAAATTGAACTTAACTGATTTAACTATAGAAAAGTGTATTATACCCGTTTTGTATCAAAAGAAAAGGTGTTATCCATATATGTTTGATATGTTTTAACATACATATTTAAACATTATTTACTTAGGTACTTGTCCTTCACTTTACTTAAATTTGATTCTTTTTTATTAGGATTTGTATTGAAAAAAAGTTCCTTAATTCAAGTCTAATCAAAAAAATGTTGAAATAAATCCCAAAACATAAAGAAGAGAACTTAATAAAATACAAAAGAAAAACGAAAAAAAATTCAAAATTTCTTATAAAAAGTTTTGTTTGATTTTTTTTCTTAGAAAAAACTTCTTTGGTTTGTTAGTTTCATTTTTTGATGTTTTAAATAAAGTAATTTTTGTTCGAAGAACCAAAAAAAAAAACAACAAAACAAAAAAAATTCAAAAATATTCTCGATATTTCATCCTTCTATTTTTTTTTTCTTCTTATTATTGTTTCCTTTTTAAAGAAGGATATAATCTATTTTCTAAGAAGTAGTATTCATTTCTCTTTCGACACGGAAGGCAAAACTTTTCTTATATTGAAAAACATCAACAACAACAATAACAATACAAAAAAATAACAACTAAAAAAACAATAATAAAAAAAAAAGAAAATCTGCTTTTCTCCAATTTCAAGTGGTTTGCCTCGTCTTGATGATAACGTTTATCAAGCTTTATGGGACTGGACGAATGAGATTGATTTCTTTCAATTTATCTTTCCAAGTTTTATCTTCCTTAAGGATTTCAAAAAATAAGAAAGAAAAAAAAAACAAAAAAAAAAACTGGAATGGATAATTTTCATTCTTTTTTTTTCATTCATTCATTTTTTTATAGTGGGTTTTGAAATGATTTTGCGGTTAATCCCTACGGATGCAATCAGAGTTGAGAACATAAAAAGAATCTGTAGAAGGACGTACACATGAAACAATTGTAAAAATAAGAGTCTAAGAGAATGAGAGAAAAAAAATATAAATAAAAAATAAATAAAGAGTGAAGAACATTTGCTGGACCTCATGATGAGAAAAATTATTTGAAATTGTGGTATACGTATTTATACAGTGACGTTAGAAAATATTTGGTTAATTTTTTATCCTCAGTTGCTTATCTAATACACTATTTAAATCGATTAAATATTATAATTATATTATTAATTTTGTATAGTTAACAATCCATTTACCGAAGGAAAACTTTACCAAATATTTTTGAAACTATATCGAAATCTGGTTTGATCTGGAATTGTTTTAGAAATTAATAACGGTATCTAAAATTTTCGAATTAAAATTATTAACTGCCTTTTTTTGTTAATTTCTACTATTTATAATCCCGATTTAAATTCGTTTCATATTATAAGAAACTATCATTTGAACATCCGTTCATTGAAAGTTTAGTATGAATATATTGGGCTATAGTATAATTAAATTTTAATACTTGTGAACAACTGGATTATCAAACATAAGTGTATGTCTTGACTGTCTTCCTCCTTATTTTTCAGTTTTTCAGAATTTTCAAATCTCAATAAAGAAAACTATGTATGCCCATTTTAATAACAGTGAATTTATTTCCATAAATATATAAGACGATTTAAATTAGGGTGTGTTATCTTGTTAACTACACCCTTATTTTATTTGATGCCCAAAAAAACAGGATGAGCGCCTTAACTGCTTTCGCAGAACTGAAGGCATTTAGGAGATTAAAGGCAGGAAAAGAGGAATATTCAACAAAATTAGAACAGGATATAGAATAATATAATAGAACAGAAGAGTTGGCATGTAAAATTTACCAACAGCTTAAAAGATATTTATTTACCCGTATCTTGAACACTTCTCAGTTTTAATGTTTGTGAAGCAAATATTCTGAAGAAAATTAAAACTATCCAACATTTGCAGCCAATGGAGAATGTTATAATTGGAACTATACTTATATTAAAAATTACAGAAAAATCTGATAAATAATTCAATTAAAAAGTTCATAAAAGAAAGTGGTATGAAAAATATATACAGTTATATGAATAATATGCCCATAAAAATATACGCACAATTTGTAAAATAATCCTATATTAAGTGCCTATTACACATCATTACGAAGATAGGTTGCTTTTGACAGACCAGAAATATCTTCAAAAATGTCGGTTGGTGATCTGGTATTACGTTTATCTACCAAATTTGTGCTGGAACATCCTGGTAGGATGGAATCTAACTCGAGAGCAGCTTCTTTTTATACTATGTTTAATAAAAGAAGCTTAAAATTAGAGCTGTATAATTGATGAATAGTTATTGGAATTGATATTTTGTCTTTTTCTAATTTCTTTTTGTATTTGAATTTATTTAGCTATAGCATGATAGCATATAGCTTGAATTGAACTAGCTACAGCATGTTAGCTATTTAGTTTTATGTCTTAATAAGATTAGTTAATAACGATGATGGATAGTAACCCACTGGATGATGATCTCACCGGTTAGCAATATGACGCCAGCTTTCGTCCATAATAGACGTCTGATTTACTTGCTTTAAGCAATATCTGACAGTATATATATAAAAATAATTACTCAAGTTTGAAATTAAAAATTTCAATATTTCAGAGCAATATACTATTTCTTCATCAGCTGTTATTGTCGTAAGCCAGGTACTGAATATAAACATTTCTTTTCCAATAGAACGCTGTATAGCCGGACATGCATTTAATTAGAAAACATTATGTCAAACTCACAACTAATTTAATAGATAATAGCTTAGCTTCAAATTCGGCATATCCAGAAAATAAATACATTGAAGACTTATTAAGCTCAGATTTCATTCCCCCAGAAGCATTTCTCTTTCTTGATCGCAATAGATATATTCAATCCAATTATAGCAATATCCCTATTATTTATCACGCTTTTAGACGTAGCACCCAAAAACAGATCACTTTCGAGCCAAATATTAACCTCAATACTCCACTAGAAATTTGAAGATATAACATGTGCCTCTCACCAAAAGACGTAAACCATATTATAAATATTAATAAATTCTGGTGGTTATTCTACTAAGAAAATTGACAACAAAAACATTTTTTTTTTCACTTGTATACTAAATTTTAAATTCAACTAAACATTACAGTTATGGTTAAGTAATAGTAGGTTAATTAGTTGTAAGTTAGTTTTTAAATAGTTTGTAAGCTTTTATTAAAAATATGTAAAATTAAAGTCGGTTTTTTTTAGTCTTTTCCGACTTGTTTTAAAATTAATAGTAAAATTGTAATTCAAGAAAGTGATGGTCAGGTAAAACGTATGTAAAAAATACTAAGATAAGTTTGAGTGTAATGTAACAACTTCGAGTAATCGTAATGGGTTCAATAAGTTAGTTTATAAGTTATAATGTGAAAAATTTTTTTTATTAATTTTTTATATGATTTAAGATGGAATAGGTTGGCTATATTACAAATATAGGTTGGCTATATTACAAATAAATTTAAAAAAAAAAAAAAGCTATTATTACTAATTTTTTTTTTTGTTTATATTATTATTTAACTTAACAACCTTTCTTACTTAAATCTAATTGTAGTTCAATAGCTGACTGAGCTAGTGAGGGTTTTTCTAGACTACTCATAAGTTTCCTGCTTAGGTCCGTCGCATTTAAGTTTCATATTAGCCTAGGTCATATTTAGTCCTAGTGTCATCTAAAAAATATCAAATTATTTTGAATATCGTAAGATTTCTTTGAAAATTTTAATTTTTGTTAATATTTGATTCGTATTGTATTCAAAAACTTAATACTTGCACTGTAAATTATTTATTTTTTTAACTACATTGATGATCATAAAAATAATTTTTTTTTATGTTTTTGTTTTTCTTTTGTGTGCAAATTTTCTGTAAATGTTCTTTTCCGATGATTTAATTTGAACGTTTGAGATTTTGATGAGATTGTAAATGAAATTCTAAAATATCCGCATAAGATTTTCAAAATAATTCATTTCCTCTTCAAAACGGAATTTAATTATAATGAATAATAATACAGCAGTTGTATATATAGATGGAATATATATATAATATAATAATGTACCTAGTTAGGCATATAAAAATATATATATATACAATACATATTTGTATATAATAGCTCATTGAGGAAGTGAATAAAATTTTGGTAAATAACTGTGAATTAAACTAAAAATTAATTTTTCGATTAGCACCCAAGTAATGATGAACTTTGTTAATTTTTGTTGTTATTGTTGCTATTGTTGTTATATATTGTTCCTTAACTGCTTAAGGTTATTTATTTCTTTACTTTTATGAAAATAAAGTGACAAATTAAAATAAATTATTAAAGTGACGTAGTTTTATTTTGCTAGTCAACAATAATAATAACAATAATTGTTTTGAAGTAAGTGCCAAGGGAAAATTATTTAATTATACTATGTATAATTATATTTATTCTGGTAGAAATATTTCCAAGTTTATTGAAATGACTTAGCTCTAGTATAAAATTAAAGGGTGAAATGAGATTGAGCACGAATATTCAACAACTATCTATAAATATAGCAAATTGAAGTATGTGTAGGTATAAAATAAATATATTTTGTCCTAAGTTTAATTAAAATTTAAATTAGCTAAAATTTTTGTGGTATAAATTAATTAAAAAAGAATATCTTTGGTGTTTCTTCGTTCAAATTTTACATTTATTTTTGTATAATTTACACTTTTTGGTGGCACATTAAAAAATACTTTGAAATATAGGTTAGCTTATGTCACGCAATAAATCAAATTCAACAGTTTTAATCTCACAATTTTTCAAGGACAAACAGGAATATCGTAAAGAGGGTTTATAATTATTATTAATATGAAGAAAAATTCACAATAGTTACACTTAGCCCATTGAGTAAATGTTATTTATAATATACTAGCATACCCGGCAGAAAGGTGAGAATCACTAAAAAATAGTCCCTCATTTTTTTTTGCCACTTTGTAAGAATTGTGTAAAATATGTTTAAACCGTTTTAAACTTAAAAATATGAAATAAAAAACGTATTATTCAACTTTAATTTATTGCACCAGAACATAAACTAATTTTATTATTATACATTAAATTTATTAAATCTAAAATTGTTTACAATTTTTGATTTGTCATCACAATCTTGATTTACGTTTACATTTTTATTGTTATTCATATTTTGCTATTTTCAAAGGTATTTCATCAAACATTTTTTATGCTGTTTGATGTAATAGGAGTATTTGCATTTGGAAAAAGGTTTATTCCAAGACTTGCGGAATGTGAGTTATTTTCTGTATTGAGTGGAATAGTAGAACAATACATAACTTGTATAAAATTGAATTTGATGTGGGGTTAAGCAAATCGCGTCTACGCTAACAAATTCGGAGCACTAAAAACCAAGCCAAGTTATAACGAAGATACATTCTGAAATTTAGGAAAGTGTTATAGAAAATCACTTAGAAGAGTTCGGGGGTTTTCTGTTGAAAAATGTCCGGAGGCAGCTATTTAATCGATATTTATGAATAAACTATGATTAATTACATTATATACAAAAATATAAAACTTATTTGTTTTGTTTTTTTTTTAATATTTTAAGATGAAATATTTTCTAATAAAAACTTACCATCACACCATAAATTTCCAGATATGCATGCATCGATTTCAGGACATTTATATTCACAATCTGATTCTCTTGGAAACAGTCCAAATTCGGTTAATGTATCATTCATTGCTGAGAAATTTGCTTGTAAATCCAATTGCTGAAGAAATGAAGAACGTGTATGTTGAATTTCTAACCATTTAAAATGAATTTCACCCGGTTCTTTAAATATTGGCTCCAATATAAGACTAACAGGTCTGAAATTAAAATTATTAAATAATTTTACAAATTATTTGTGAATTATTGAATTAAAAATTTATCAAAATATCTATATATATAAAATTATAATCACTTTTATTTGTGAAACTTTTAAACCCATAAGCGTATCGTAACCATATTTACACCATAGGTTGGATTGATGGTCCGCTGGGTTTATGGGTATTCATTGAAGCATAAATTCGAATTGGTTGTGGAAAAGACGAACATATCTTTTTTTCCAGAATAAACGCTTACAATTTTCAGTGAGATTAAGTTATGTCATGTTCATTAACAAATCGAACGGACAAACTCTAAAACTTTAAGGTCGACAATGAAGATTATTTCTCTCATGGAAAACTATATATATGTTGGATATTTACTGGTAGCAATAACAAGGAACGTGTTTGCTTATACTCTATAAGAAAAACACGAAATATTATGTGTTCAAAGAAATAATTTTAATATAAAGTACAGTTGTAGTTGTGGTATTGAGGAAAATTACGTAAGGCAAATATAAGAAACCCTATAAAGATTTACTCTATTCGATTGATATGAGGGTAGTTGTAGTAGAAACGTCAACAGGCAAGACTAACCTATTAAAGGTGAAGCTGACCGACTAATAACTTGTATATGAATCGTTGAATTCTTTGACCGTTTCCTTATAAATCCTACTATAGAATTTCTCATGATGATTATTATATTAAAGCAATATGTAATAAGAGCACATTTGTCAATATTTAAAATTAGTTTGTTGGAACTAAACTAATTAGAAAATAGAAAAAAATTACTAATATTTTAATTCAGGGCTAGAATTCTAGATCAAATAATCCAAAAATAATGTCGAAGATAATTAATTATTTCAGTATTTAGACCGTTTCAGTTTGTGACCGTTGCCAAATATGAAAAGGTGGTGAAATTTTGCTAGTAATTCAGAAGAAACTTAATTACCTATCAATATTTTTAAGGTTTATTAATGTTGAAGCAATCAATATGTGTCACGATAAAATATGCATTTTATTCTAAGATTATTTTAAGAAAAGCTGTACGTAATTGTATCTTACATTCACCTAATTCTTCATTTGAACTTTATAAAATCAAAATGCATGTTGATAATGTGTTGGATTTGCTTGAAAAACTTATTCCTATTTCTTAGTGATTTCAATTTAAGTGTTATTAAAAGTGACAGGTAGAACATGACAGGTTGTCACATTCAAATCAATTTACAACTTACTTAGATTTTTTAAATGCTTAGTTTTGAAATAATTTAAATTTTTTTTAAATATTTTTTGATAACAATTACTAATCATTCATAAATATATTTAATTAAACATTTCGTAATTTTGTTCCTGTCAAGCAAAAAAAAACATCCTTAATGGACCACATTGGGTTAATGTCAGCCTGAAAAGGCTGAGGAACGCTTAGTTTAAGGTATATAAAAGATTTTTAAGCACTCACTGTCAAATTAAGCGTTCCAAATTCTTACAATTCAGGGTATTATTATCTCAATATATTTCTTTATAAACAGTATAATAACAGGTAGAGGACAGTATTCGGAATGATCATAGGATATTTGTGATTCATATTAATAAAACTAGGAAAACTACTTAATATCCTACTCTTATAGGAATTATTTAGAGTTTTCTTCTGTTGATATGCAGTCACTTGTCAATTTATTTGATAAATTTTTTCAAAACGTTTACTTGGCCTCCGATTCGTTTGATGTTGTATCTATTAATATTGATCCCATAACTGATATTGGTCAGATTAAAATCTCCGAAGATGATCTTTTAATTGCTATAAGAAAGCATGATAATAAGTCTACTCCTGATACAATAAGTCTATGCAATCGATTATTGAAAAAAATGTAAGTCTTTATCTCTTACAGAAAGTCAAATCTTTAGCTTGTCTTTGTATGATGGCTTATTCTTGAATATGTGGAAAATTTCCGCAAAAAAAAAAATTTTTTTTTAGATCCGGTCAGAGCCATCTTATTCAAAATCAAAAATAAATCAGAAAAACGTATCCATCGTGCATGATAAATTATGTTACACCTTCATGAATAAAATTTATAAATTTTCTAAGACAGATAAGGATTTAGAAGCCACCATCTATTCATAGACATTTATTTTCTAATCTTTCCAATTACTAATTGTTTTTTACAAATTTTTAAGGAAAAGGGATGAGCATCTTAGATTTCTAAGCAGTCTTAGGCTATAAGAGTTTTCATTTTAAATTTTAGTATATTAGCTAATTTAAATCTAATTTTACTATATACAGTATTCCCTTTCCCGCTGAATCATGCAAAACAAAGTACAAAAAATCTTTCGAATTCTAATGCTCAAATTCTGCAAAAAGAAGCCAAAAGACAAGAATGGTTTTGATAGTATTAGAATGTGATAGTTTTTTTTTTATCAAAAAATTAGGAATAGGAAATAACAATAGTAAAACAATGTAGATAGAAAACATAACCAAGATGTCCTTGTATATATTTCTAATTTAAATTGAAAAATATGAATTTAAAATTGAAAAAAAAGAATTGCTAAATTCGAAAAAAGGAACAACAAAAAAGTAAAAAACTCGAAACTATTGCAATAACAAATTTCCGTTTTGTTAATATAATTTTTAAATGGAAAACTGTTAAAAACATATTATTGTAGAGGGCATAATAGTACCTATTATCTCATAGATAAAGTAGGTATCTGTATTTTAAAAATTATTTTCTTTACACTAGAGAAAATTTATTCCATAGAAATAATGGTAGTTTCGGGATAAATATATATGTACTTGTGTTATTCAAGTGGGTTAGATATTGCATTTTAATTCAGATTTGTTTATTTTAACCATTTATTGGTTTTTTTTCTTCTTATCTTATTGTACGAAGTATTCACATGCAGAAGTCAATTTGGTTGTTTTTGTTTTTTTTTGCAAACAATAGAATTGAAACGACAAAACTCGTATTTATATAGAATATAAATGTATGTATTGTAGTATTATGTATATAATAGTAGTTAAAGTGCTCTAAAATTGAAAATTAGTTTTTATATTCTAAAATAAACTTCAAAGAATTGAATATATTTTTTATGTGTTTATCAATTGGATTATTACTCCAAAACGGTCTTCAAAATAATTTAATTTTGTGTTTTTGGTAAATATTATATTATATATGAAATGCAGATACGGCAAAGAGTGACTTAGCTGATTCAAAATCGGCTTACATATGTCCATCGTGGCTAAGTCGACTTTGCTATATATTAATTTTGAAAACATAAACAAATTCTGAAGTGTGTTAATTGTATGGAAGCAGCTAAATTGAATGTTCAGAGCTAAATAAATACGGACAACCATTTATTGAATTGCTATGAACACACAGCCATGGTATATGGCTATTCTTATATACGGATATTTAGCCTAATGACCAGCGATTAATAAGTCTGACAATATTATTAAACTCGGGAAAATACTAAAAGTCAACAATATTAATATGTATAATAGATGAAAATTTGATCAAAGCTGAGATTTCAATACTGATGAACATCCGTGGAAAGTAGCTAAACCAAAATAAAGTCTTGTTTTAGTGAAAGTAAATTCAGAGCAGTAAAAGATTGGAAAACGATTGTCCATAAGTCTAAATTTATTTAATATATAAAATATTGGTATATATTATAGTAAAATATAGTAGGTATAAAACGGGGTAAAAACTAGGTACTAGGGTCTAATAGAGTGGTAAAGTGTTTTATGATCGTTATCTAGCTTACGCCACTTAATCTTTCTCGCCTTACTTCCTTACTTTCACTGTCATAGGATGACCCTTGTTAACCCAAGCAATCCTTACGAACGATCCGGTTCAAACCCGGTGTACTAGGATGGGGAGGGAAAAGAAGAGAAAGGCATGAAGTGTATTGACAACGGTGGAGGTAGTAACCAATTCATGCCCGGGCCACTGGGCCACTTTCTCATTTCGAATTTAATAGTCTGGATTAAGAATCTAATTTGGGATAGGCCATGCAGTGTCTGCATCCTTTCGTTGGAGCTGCTGAAAGAAGTTGAAACTGAATAACTGAATCTGAACGGCAGGCATGCCTGTCAGACTTGAACTTACAATTTTTTATTTTATCAGCCATATCTCAGAAAACAACAAAGCGTTAACCAATATGTTGAAAAACAAACGGTAGTACCAAGAGGTAATGGCGATCAAATCACGGTGAATCTTCCAACAACGTCGGTTGTATTAAGCCGCACATCGGATTTGGAAGTGAGAAAACTGTTAAAATTTAATTTTACTTGGACTAAAACTACAATGGGAAAAATAAATTTTGGAATTTTACTTTAATATTCCATTTTAAGAGACTTGTAGGAGTTTATTGAAAGTGTTAAGTATAAAAAAAAGACAAAAAACTAAATAACTAATTTATTAGAATCAACGTGACTTGTGTATTTGTCAATTTAATGAACATTAAATTATATTGAAAATTACACGTGATAGTTCCTTGAGAATATTTCACAATAGGGGATCGTTTGAAGTCAACTATTTTATTACAGATACAAAAATAAAATAAATAATTTAATTTTTCTATATTATACATTAAAACTGATAAAGTTAATTTCAAGTTTTCTTCTCTAGTACACAGTTCAATATTAAAGTTCGATGACAGCTTTTGAATTTAATGTATTGCGCTGGAACTATTGAACTAATAAAATAAAAAATAATAAAAACTATTTATTTTTATTTTAAAATTTATTAAAAAACTTTCTACTTTTCCTATTACCTTTAGAAATTCTTTTCAAATGTGTACACACTACATAATGTTATCTTTTCAGTTATGCTCTCATTCAAAATTCTTTAACATTTATTTAGAATGCATTCTACATTATTATTTGCATTTTTTGGATTTGTATTATAACTATGTAGACATTTTTATATTATATTTATATGTAGTTCCAGTATTAGAAACAGTAATATTGGAAGTAAGTATAGAAATTTATTGAAATTCAAGATGGCATAATTTCTTATATAATATCTGTGTTAGTCACTGGCGTGTCGTATATTTAACTTGAAGTTAAAAAAAATTGCAGATAGCCAATAATATTAAATAATATAAAAAATTGCAGATAGCCAGGGATTTTAGGCAGAATTTTGTACACTGTCAGGTTATTCTGCTTAGAGCAAGCATGCTATATTTGTGTGCATATTTAATCATCATTTAATGAGGTAAACGACACCGTTAGTTAAAAAAAGATAATATATATACTCCTAGTAGAGTAGTTTTATCACACTGATAGTGGAGCAGATAAAAATAAACTCTAAAGATAAAATTAAATTCTAAAGAAAATTTTAGATATATTAAAAGATTAAGTTAATAGTAATTATAAAAATTAAAAAAGAAAAGACAAAAAGAAATTAAATAAAATATCATTCACCTAGTTAGAATTACAAACATTATTACGCTGTATAGTTTTAACAGTCCTAACACTGCGTCAACAAGTTTAAAACAATGGGAATATAAGGTTTAAGTCACAGTGGGACGTTCAACAATAAAAATCTTAGTATTAATAAAAAATGTAAGAAAAATTCGTTGAACAGATTCATAGTTGACCATACTTGACTGGCATATTTACTGAAATTAAGTTTAGAGTCAAGCGAATAATCACAAGATCTGTAATGATTAACTCTCGTAAGCAAAGAGCCATTTCATTTTAGTGTTAAAGAAAAAATAAATGAAAAATTCATTAAATATAAAATTGTAACAGTTTAAATTTACAAAATTCAAACATTAATTTTAAATTACCACAGTAAAAGTTTTATTAATCTTTGATAATGATTGTATTTTATGATCTTTTTTTAAGGACAACTGTAATTTTCACATTAACAAATATTCCGATTAATTGTTTTAAATGGTATGAAAACTAATATTGTAAAGAAATGGCCTGGCCGTATGTATTTATTTACACTTTGTGCTGGATTGTTTGATTGAAGTGGTTGTAGAATTTGTACATCGTCTAAACCTCAAGACTCTGGTCAAATAAATTTTTTTTGAAAAATTATGCCAATAATCATTTTTAATTAGTAATTGAAAAGAAGTCACGGTTTACTTGAGAACTTATAATAAAAAAAAAGTAGAAATACTGAAATATTGTACCATTTAACTAACTTAACGGAAATGCTTATTGCATTTTAGAAATGTTGACAAAAATTTTTTAATATTGCTTGAGTGCTCGCTTTTTAATGTGTTATTTTTTTAAATCGATAAAATGTCAAGCATATAAGAAAACGAAGAAAAAGAAAACGTCATCAAGGAGAAGATAGTGCAAAATATCATTAAGGGTTTTAAATATTTAAACTTCCGCAACAACCGAACCTTATGAACTTATGAACATTTTTAAAATTAACCATTATACCATTGTACTTATAGAAAATGTTTAATTCAAAATCTTTGTTTATTAATTGTTTTTATTTAAATAGATTACAAAGGAAATTCTACAAAGGAAATTCTAATGTTTGACATCAATAAAACAATTTTGACATTAATATAATAACAGTTTTTAAATTTATAAAATAAGAGACAAATTTTTCTTATTATAGCTGATACAATCTAATAACAAGTAAAAAAGAATACCTCTTGGTAAATAATGTATGGAATAAAGACTTGTACCACAAATTCAGGAATGCGCTTCGTCACTAATATTTGTAGTTTATATTTATATTATGTATTTAAGAGTAAACAATATTGTTAGAAAACTAATATTTAAAACAAAAATTTTTTATATTTCATATATAGTTCTCTCTTCTATTCGATTATATTTTACTGTTGTTCTAAAATTCATACTGACGTAATGGAAATGTCAGTGTCAGTTAGTGTACTTTAATATCAAAATAAAAAATTTTTTTTTTTTTAAAGTCTGAATAAACAATAGAAAAAATTATGAGAATTCAAAATGAAAATTAAATTAAAAAAAATTCTATTACAAAATATTTCAAATACAGGGTGAGCATTTGAAAACTATTAGAGAAAAAATGTAGGACAAATTTTCAATAAGTAGAAAATATTAATAATCATTGAAAGAAAAATGCAAGTAAATAATTTTCTGATACATTAAGAAAGACTTAAATTTTAGCATTTTCAGTACATAGAAAAATATCACGAAACTTGAGTAGGTTTTAATAGAATAGACTAGGTTTTAATAGAAAACCTAGTGGCGTTTTCATTAACATTTTCATTATTTTAAATTCTAATTGAGGAAGTTAGGCTCAAACACATTTCACTTTACTAGAACATGATTTGGTATAGGAAAGTGGACAAATGGTTGAAGCTTAACTTATATTAAATTCGGAAATGCATCATCATCACGCATCGTCAAAGTTCCATATTCTAAAATGTAACATTAAAATGTAGCTGAAAGCATCTTGTTTTGTTTTCTAACATTATTGTTTGTGATGCGGAAACTTAAGCTAACTTCGCATCATAGGATTTGTTGATGCTTTGTTTGCTATTGTTATAAACAGCTGTTTGACATTTAAAATTTATTTGTTATTTCACTTGATTTAAATACATTATCTGTGAAAGCGGTAATTATTTTAAAATAATTTTTTGTTTAAGGTATGCTACTTATTTTTTTTTTCATTAATTTTATAACAAAGTACGATTTCTTTTTTTTTTTCCTTCTTAACAAATTTTTATATTCTAGTGATTGTTTTACTTTGTGATTGAATGACTTACTGTATATCATCATATTCTGATTGTTCACAATTTTCCAAAAATACGTTCAAAGCGATATTAAATAATATTTTTTTGATTTTAATTAAATTTTCAAAGCATCACTGTCAAATTCTGATAGTTTTAAAATGTATTAATTGCATCAGCAACACAAAGCATCATTGACGAATTGCATCATGAATTTTGTACTGATACAATAGTGATACCGCATCATTATTGGCAATGTTGCATTTCCGAATTTACCTTTTATCATGTCAGAAACGATTATCAAAGTAAGTTGATTAGTTTTAATTAAAATATTTCTTTCCTAACAGAGTCGTTGATTGATACATGTCATGTCATTACAAAAGAATACTATTAGCTGGTCTTGATGTAATTTTTAAATTCTTTAAGCCCATTTTCTGATAAATTAATGTTTTTTTACAGCACGTGTAGGATAATTAAATGAAAATTGTTGAACAATTGTAATTTCAATTGATACTTATTTTGAAATTAATCTTGTAGTTTGAAGATCCTTTGCCAAAAATAATAAATTGCTCAAATTTATTCATATTCTTATATCTAATTTGTATGTTAGGGTTTAACTGCAATACATTCTTGAAAGCTTTGATAGCTATACTTGGGCTTCCTTCTGTTACTACTATTGATTGACATTAGATTGGACATTGACACTGAACAACTATTTTAGTGTGTGAAAACTTCTAAGAAAATGATGTTTCATTATAAAACAAATTGAGGTATTTTCAAAAAACTTCAACAAACAGAATATACGAATATGACATTGGGCCTATTCAAAAATATAACAGCTTTGATGTTTTAATACTTTACATTAAAAAAAATCTTTTCGGCAAAGGCGAACAAAAAACTTTTTTGTTTTTTTTTTGTTTTTTACATTTATAATTCAGTAAAAAATGATAGTGTTTTCATTATCGTTAACAATTTCCAGCTTTTCCATTTATCAATAACTTGGTAGCTTTTCGTGTGATGATACGATTTCCTCAAAAAGTATACAAAAAAAAAATAAACTATAAAAACCTAAAAAAAAACTATAAGGTTTCACCATGGTGGAAAAGATTACTAAAAAATCATATTTCACGATTGTTCATCCATCTTATCTATGATAAAAGTATTTAAAAAGTAGTTTAATTTAAAAAAAAACAAAAATCAGATTTGAATTTTGTTTTTGTTTTGAAGCCATTTAACAAAGTTTCGTGTTAAATATATAATTTAAGCATTATGAAACTTTGTTATTTCGATTTTTTAAAATTCATAAATATAACTTTTTTTTTTTTATAATTTTCAAACTTTTATTTATAGTTAGTTTTGTTGTTTTTTGTTTTTGTTTAAGCCTTAATATTTTGTTTTTAAAATTTTATTTTATATATTATACGATTTAAATTTGAATTTAAAAACTGTTTTTCTATTTTTCATATTTGCATAAATTGTTGATAAAATCCTTGTTTTATTTTGTATTTGTTAAAGGAATAAATAATATAATATTTAAAAGTATGTATTTATAAATTTCATTCTAGATTTCAAATTTAATTTAAAAGTTATAATAATAATAGTAAATATAAAAGTTATGATTACTGATGTTTGACTTATAATATGAAATTCAATTCCCATTGAATTAATTCTGAATAATGGCATGTAACATATTGCTTCAAACATTCTCCTATATTCGGGAACATTCGTAATAATCCCACGAAATTAGTTTATTGTTATAGATTTAAGAATATTGAAAATTAATCGATTTTTTAGAATTTATTTTTTTATTTTCATATACCAAAGCAAGGTATATGTACATACATACATAATTATTAAAAATAAAAAAAAAATACATTGTTACTTGATTATGAAAAAAACCTGAAACATGACTACGTATCTTAATGATTAATCAGTGTTGGCATTTTACGCGTAAATTAACGTTATCTATTATTCTTTACATATTTGTCGTTAAGAAGTGTAAAATACAAGTAAACAACTGTAAATAACTATAAACAAACGTAAACAAATGTAACCAAAGGTACACAATTACTGTAAAATTATTTGTTCCTGACAGTTCGACAAAAATTTTGAAAGTATTTCGTTCTAATATATTATAAAAATGTCTAGTATAGCTCTAATGAATTATAAGAAGAAAAGGAGGCTCAATGGTGGAGCTATTAGGAGACCCATGAGCAAAAAATATGAGATTAGAAATTAATAAAATCGGAAAACGTAAAATAGTAGTGTTTTGCACTGTTTTTCAAAGAATTTTAAAAAACACTGCTAAGCAGAGGCTCACAGGACATTGTTTATTTTTATTGGTTTATTTATTAAGTTTCTAATCTTAAAAAATCCATGTTGATTTATTAAGTTCCCAATCTACCAGAAACAATTAGGTTTCCAATATTATTTAAATATATTTATATAATTTATTGTGATAATTTTGATTTATTCATACCACCTAATCTAATGTGTAGATGTATGCAATATAATTGTTTTGGGTGGAAATGAAATGACCATTTCTACAAGTGAGGAAGTTCTTAGTAATGAGATTGACTAGCACTAGATCAATTAAATATACAGGATTCCAATGTGGATATTAATTATATAGATAAAATGGACACCAACACTGTAATTCCAAGCTCCCGTTCAATACATTTACCAAATTTGCCTTCCAATCGAGGCCAGATTCAGTAACTTCTAGTTATGTTTCATCTTGAGATCAACGGGCAGGTTACAGTAGATTCTAATTCAGTTGATGATGGTCATTAATAATCTATTTCTAAATATTCATTAACATAACGAACAAATTATATATGAATAAAGGTTAGTATTAATGTATATGAACAATTTTTCTTAATAAATTGTAGGGTAGGTTCTTAGAAAATTGAGATCTTAATTATTTTTTAACCATAATCACTTCATATTCGTAAGTTTTCATTTATTAATATACAAATGTTGCAAATAAATTATCTATCTTGAGTTGTTTACGTTATTTACGTTGTTTACACACTTACAACAAAAAAACATCCAAGTAATTTACTAAGTTCTTTACATGTAAACAACTGTGTAAAAAACTATACGTAATTTACTTTGCCAATGCTGTGATTAATTAATATATTTATCATAAGTTAAAATTTTACAAAATTTTATCTATATATACATATATATAAAAATGAAATTTTTTATGTCTGTATTTATGTCATTTATAGACTCGAAAACTACCTAATTGATTTGGATGGAATTTTCAGACCGACGGGTTCACCAAGCTGCCATACAACTCCCAGCATGTATCACAGATAAATTAAGAATCAAAAGTGTTACAGAGCTGAAAATTTGTACTCAGGTACTGCATCAAAAATAAAAAAATACGTCTTTTACCGTTTTTCAAAATTTTGAGTGGTAGCTCCATACAACTCCCAATACCTATTACAATATCAATATAATGAGCAAATATCTTTTACTGTTTTCTATTAATCTGAGTGGTTCGGTTAGTAGCCATACAACTTCCATCACCTATCAGGAATATTTAAAACATTAAAGTTTTTATGTAACTGAAAATTGTATTTCAGGTACATAAATTCTGAGAGATTTTTCGTTTTGTTTTGACAGATTTTAATTTTAATTTATATTAGCCAATTTATTATTTTTTATAACTTTATTATTATTTAAACTTAAAAAATAGTTGTATTTTTTTTCAAGAAAGTATTTGGATAAACCGAATCCGATCAGGTACTCCTTCAAAAATACAACAATGACATCCGATTTCTAAAATTGTTAGTAATTTTAAAGGAAATAAGCAGATTTTGTTTTTTAAGTTTTAAATTTTATTATTTTAAATTAGATACTTATATTATAGGGACTTTGGGCCAGCAACACGGACTGGGTACAGCTAGTTAATATACATAAAACACAATTTTTTAAGAAATTTTGTTACTCATCATTAACATTAAAAAGTAGCTACTACTTAAAATTTTCCTTTTTCTTTCCTTTCCTCTATCCTTTCCTTTTTCAAATAGTCAACGGTAAGCAAGTACTTAAAGGTAAAAAAAAGTTGAAATTGATGACTTAGTCAAAATATTATGAGTAAGCCAAAATTTGTGTGTAATATAATACCTTTTTCAATAGTAAATTTATGAATTGGATAGCGTTAATTGTCTTAGGTCAGTAAATTGAAAAAGTGTTAATGTATATGTAATATGACTGATTTTATTAAAAGTAATGCAACATCTGTTTATCGGTTGGTTTCTGCCATACTCATCAGTACTGTGTTTATAATCCGCTCAAAATTTCGTATTTCTTGTTAGTCTATCTGTATCATTAAGTCTAAACTTGTCATCAAGAGATTGAATAAGTAAAACATGATGAAAGTATTTGTCTACGTGGGGATAAGGGAAGCAAGTTCATAAATTTAAGTGTTGTTGTGCAGCTAGGGAGATTTAAAAAAAGCCTTCTTGGACCATTATTATATTCCACATTCACTTCTAATTTACTATTTTCAGAAGACATAATAATGCCTATTTATGATCATACAATTAAAATTAAAATTGTGCGACGTCAAATTTTCAACAATAGGTATATTTGAAAAATATAGAATACTGGTTAAGGAAATGGAGAATAAAAATTATTGAAAAACGAAATACCTCCACATGAAATAATAAAATTAATCCAAATCACCAATCCGATAATTATGTAGCACTAAATGCTATAGTATACTATATATAGAAAAATTATATATTTCGTATTTTAATTTTATTAAAATTGTCAAAAATGTTATGATTTTTAAGAAAAAAAATAGTTCTTAAATTATATAAGAAGCTATATACAAAACAAAATCAATGCCTTTAATGTTATCAATTTATATCGTACAAAAATTGTGGCTCAAATGTATAACAAACTTACGTTAAATTTAAAATGTAGGATTTAAGATTCAATTAAATATGATAGGGATTAAAAATGCTCCATCGCTCTTCATAAATTCCGATATACATACATATAGGTCTTCAAGTGGCAAAAGTATGACAGAAAAGGTGATTTGCTAGTACTACTTATTTACTAAAATCTAACGAACATCCAAATGACTCAGAAGGAGATGTATTATAACAACCACATTTTAAATGTACCATTTATAGATATGGATACCATGTGCAGATCAGAGAAAATTTATAAGAAAATTGATTAAATAAGATTACACAAAAGTTGTTCTACAGATTTAGATTTGAATCTTGAATGTTTTTTGTGGCGAATAAATATTTCTTAAAAACAGTCAATCCACGAAACTTAGCATAATGATAATGGAACATTTTTCTTAATTAGATTAATGAATTTTTAAATTGAAAATTAGAAGTAGTTGTTAACAACAATTTAGGAATTATTTATGTACCTATTTAGAATGTGGAAATGAATGAAGAAAAATTAAAGAATAACATAAAAAATCGTTGCAGCACTTCATTAAATCCAGAAAAAAAAAAATCCTAACACGATAGGATTGTAATTCTTCGAAAAGTGGAAATTAAATCGCTGATTTCAGGTAAATAAGAAATACCATTCAAAATAATATGGACAGTTTTTCTACGAAATTTTCATCATTGTTATTTTGAAATACCATAGTGATAAGTGCTCTTCTATAGAAAATTTTGAAATTCAGTTATCATTTTATGTACCTACAAATCTACAATACAAAATTCAAACACACTGTGTTCTACAAAATTCATTATTCTACAATTACACTCTTTAAAATTTATTTGTAATATTTTTTTTTTGAAATTAAGAAAATAAAAAGTAAAACTTACTTATTGGTGAAAATTGATTGTCCGTTAATCCAATCTTCAGAAAATATTTGTAATGATGATGGTCGTGGTCCAGGCTGGGATGGACATATAACTCTTGTTGTTTTCAATGGTCGTCCAGAATAAATCATTAAACGATTCTTTGTATGACAACGCATTCCATCTTCAGATGTTGGATCATTTGGTAAATATGAACCCCATGTTTGTATAAATAAACTACGATCTGGTTGTTGTACTTCAATATACCATGCAGAGCCTTCACAGCTTGAATCTTGTGATTTTAATGGATATTTAATTTCATCTTCACCACCAGTACCTTTTAGTTTTAATTTTTTTCGGCATTCTGTTACACGTTTAAATTCGTATGAAGCATAAAAATATACATCAGCAAAATCTTCAGATATATTTAAACGTGTAACTGTAAATGTTAATTCCATTGTGCGTGAATTTGATATAAATGTTAAAGGCGAATTATATAATGCACTTGTATTATCACATAGACAACCAAGTGGTATTTTAACATCACGAAATGGTACATCATATATTTTTAATTCACTAATACGTACATCATGCCCAATTTCTTGATTAGTGCATCGTGGCCTACCCGTATGCAAATCTGAATCAGTTATACATGATGTACTCTCACCAAATGAAACATTATGCAATGTCAATTTTATACGTTCTGATACAGAAGCTTCAAAACGATATAAGCATGTTAAATTTTTTGCACCACCTCTACCATATAAGAAAACATTACGTGGTGATTGAACATTGCCTTTTCGTTTTCTAAATATACGTGTGCATAATGGTGGTACAGGATCTTCACCACGTCGACCTGACCAAAAATCACCACCCATTTCAGTATCAACAAATTCATAATTTAAAGAAAATTGAGCAGGATATAAGGCAGTGCCAGTGTGTGTATGAAATTCAATTTTCTGAAAATAAAAAAGAAAATAAAAATTAATAACTGGTGATTCTTATACAGTTAGAAATTGGAAAAATGAAAAAAAAATATCAAAATTTTTTTTTACCAAAAACATCGTCGATAGCGAAGTCAAATGAAAAATTTTATGGTAACTTTGTGAAAAATTTTGAAATTAAAACATGATATTCGTAAATAGTTTGTATATAGATACAAAACAAGTTCAATTGATTAGAGCTTAATGGACTGAAAATAAAACGTGGAAAATTCATAGAAATTGTTATGTATTAAAAATTTTTCATTTCATTGGTCACTACAATTTGTTAATTATATTTGAAAATAAAAGAGTTTTTCACATCGATCGCTTTTAGCTAATTGATGGTTGTTAAATTTTTTTTTTACCAACAAAAAACGATTAAAAAGAAATTGATTAGATTTTTTTTTGTTTTTTTTTTTATTTTCCGAAATGAAAAAGATATTAATTTAAAAATATGCCTTTTCAAGGAGGCTTTCATGCAATTTTTAATCCATTTGATTTAAAAAAGCTGTCTTCTTCTTAGGTAAGTATGCATTTTTCATATGTATACAAATTAATCAATCAATCTTATCAACATCATAGAGTATTCAACTTTTAGATTAAAACAAAGTTTAAATAGTTTTTCAGTAATTTTCTACATCATATACCTCAGTTTTGCATCACGAATCGGAATCGTAGATACAATTTAATATCAACACTTTTTGTTGTACTCTAAAAAAGGAAAATTCCTCATCTTTTGTCAGTAGGACACTGTTACAGGACCGTGTTGTTAAATGAGGTAAAACAACATTCAGCAACTACAAACAAAACACAAATTGATTTTGTTGGAAAAAAATTATTGATCTCTTGTATTGCCTTTATAACCTTCCTAATCCAGTTTTATTTAATAAGTAGCAGGAATAGCGATTTGGACTAATGAAGAGAGCTTGGTTATTTGTTAAATATTATACAATCATATTTTTGAATTAATTTTTTTTTTGTATTATCTAAATTGACGTATTATATATTACTATGACATATTACATAAACAACTACCATAATAAATTCATGTTAATCGATGCGGTTGAAATTTATATAACCAATATACAACTATAAAATATCACAAATTCAATAAAAATTGCATATTCATTTTATTTTCTTTACAAAATATTAAATTTTTAACGGGACCGTTGGAAAAGCATTAAATTATTTTCCAAATTTAATTATTAATCAATTTCATTTCATTGAACATGTATTTTAATACAACCCACATAAGAATATAATAATAATATTCTCATTAATAAAATATACAAATCAAATAAGATCCCCATTATTTATTCTTTGTTGTTTCTTCATCTCTATTTAATTGTAAATTTTATTTTATTATACTATATTATTTTTATTTATACTTAAATAAAGTTCAAATTTAAATAAAAATATAATTTTTGAAAAAAACAAAATGATCATGTAAATCTTCACATTTCTTTTCGGAAATTTTTGGAAAATTATTTCTCTATTTTAATATTTGTAGAAGTAGTACGTACTACACAGTTAGTATTCTGATAAAGAAATAATTTATGAAAAAATGCCGCGCACTAGAGGACTCAGAAATAAATATTTTCTATTATTTTATATAGCCGGTATAGATAAAATTAATTTAAAAAGTAAAAAAATTGACATTTGATATTAACCGTAAAAAACAAAACATTAACCGTTATAACAGTTGAAAAACGGTACTTGATAGCTTGTACGTTTTTGAGTATTGTTTAAAAAATATATTTGAAAAGAAAATAATAAAAATGGATTTTGAACATGAATATTTTGCAGAATCGTCAGATTTTTTTGAAGCTACAACAGCAAAACTCATTGAAAAAGTGGGAATAGATCTAGTGAGAATCGTTTAGAATCAATAAAGCAGAACAGTAATTAACACTGTAAATGCACCAGTGACCAGGTAAGCAGTTAGTTATTAATATATTTATTTATTTATTTTTATTTCTATGCTGAATGTAATTTTATTCGATCTTTCTATTTTTTTAGAAGAATTATTCAAGTCGACATGGAAGTCATTAAAAGCAAGCCACAATTATTTCAACAGAAAGAAACAAATAAAAACAATGTAGGAATAAGAGGTAGAGTGTTTGAAAACATTACTTTCATCACAGATTTTTCTTATTATTAAGTATTAAAATTAAAATGTAATTTCATAACGAAAATAAATAAATAAATAATCTCTTTAGCGTTAGATTCTTAAAATAAAAACTATTATAAGTGTAATATGTAATATAGCTAAAGTGACCATACGTCGTACTGATTTATTCAGTAGAGTACTGATTTTGATGGCTATGTACATATTATTTTAAATTTGTAGTGAATATTTAAAATTACGTTTAGCTATGATTCAATTTGCAACTGGTGTTGTGATTCATTAGTAATTAATCAGCATGGATTCATAAAAATAATGTCTCCTGTGACCAATTTAGTAGAATTCTGTGACAATTTTATTAGTTCAATGTAATTAGGTACTCAAACGGAGGCCTTTTGAGTAAAACATTTGATATTTTGCCATCCAGTATAATTCTTTTGAAACATGTAAAGTTAAAAAATTTATAATTAATTGTATTCGTTTATACTTAACAAATAGAAACTGTTGTGTACTATTGAGATCAATTATTTTTAATCCATTATTTTTTGCTAACTCTGGTATACATCAAGGAAACGGTCATGTGGGTCTCTTGTTATTTATTATAGGCAATTAATGATGTACCTATAATAGGGTTTTCCAATAGGGATGATATGATTTTGAAGTGACGTTTCGACCATTTGTAATATGTCATGATCTGTATTTTTTTTTCATTGAATTCAGTAATGTTTACAATTTCATTACAAGCGCCATGAATTTGCTGATTTTGCCTTGGAAACTTGAAAACGATAACGATTTTTTTTTAGAAAATCATCTTCTCCGATGAGGCTCACTTTCATCTGAGTGGTGCGGTTAATAAACAAAACTGTCGATTTTGGTGCGAAGAAAATCGACAAATTTATCATGAAAAACCATTACATTCACCTAAATTGACAGTTTGGTGTGGTTTTTGGTCTGGTGGAATCATCGGTCCGTGCTTCTTTCGAAATGAAGTTGGTAACACCGTTACCGTTAACGGAGAGCGGTATAGATCAATGATAACCAACTTTTTATGGCCGAAATTGGAAGAAGTTGATCCCGACAACATTTGGATCCAACAAGACGGGGCTACGTGCCACACAGGATTCCAAGAAGTTGTGATTTAACATCATTAGACTATTTCTTGGGGAGTTATTTGAAGTCATTGGTCTTTAGCAATAAACCAGACTCTCTTCAAGCTCTACAAGTCAATATTGAGCATGCTATTCATGACATACGACTGAATTTTGTGAAAAAAGTGCTCGAAAATTGCGTTCGTCGAATTCGTACCTGCAAATAAGAAGTCGTGGAGGCCATTTTAATGGCGTTTTATTCAGAACTTAATTATATCGATTGTACTTCACATTAAATAAAAAACATTTGAATTTCCTTAACAATTAGTGTGTTTTTTTTAAAAAAAAGAAATCATATCACTCTTATTGGAAAACCCTTTATTATTAATAGTATGTACTTGCATTTCAAATTTATGCTGATAACATGAACATTTTTAAAACGACGATAAAATCAACTAGGTATATAATTCTACTTCACGAAGACATAAACTCATTTATTGATTGGTGCAAATAAAATTATCTTTTACTTAATATCGAAAAGTGTGCACAGGAGATTAGTTTTACCCAGCGCGTTCTTCTATTATACTTCTTAACTACAGTTTTGAAGCTAAGGATATTAAAAAAGTGCCCCTCTTTAAAGGGGTATTTTTTTGATGAAGGCATTTAACCATTGCACCACACCACCACAACACCTTTATAATGTTATCATCAGCAACAAAAGTTAATTCTTTAGTAGGTTTCATAAAAATATTGTCCAAAGAATTTGATGATCCATATATCATTAAAGTCTTATACACCTTGTCCGACGAAATCTGGAATATGTAAGTTCAGCTTAGTTGCCCTTTTATCGTAATAATATCGATAGACTTGAAGCAATTCCAGAAAAAATTCCGTCGTTTTATTCTCCGTAGTTTATTGTGGTTTGACTCTTTTATTCTCATTTGAATAAATAAATAAATATTGAAATGGTACAAAGTATTCTCATTTACAATTAATTCTGTTCAAAATTTTAACATTTTAAGTTAAAAGTTTCATAAAAATGAACTTCATTCGTAAAATATTGAACGTAAATTATTAAAATTTGAAACTAAATTTGCTTTTTAGAACCCCAATCATACAGTTTTGTGTTCAAATTTTGCATCTACCTTTACAAATAAAAATGTTAACGTATTCATTTTGCAAATCGCTATACAACAACAGCCTGGGTTTACTTTAATTAATAAGTTCAAAATAAAAAAATGTACCGATTTTGATTTAAAAAATCTGGTCACTTTAATTTATATATATTTTTCTTTAATATGTCGGATAAACAATCGATGTGGTTCAACCATATATACCCTTACAAATTATTATAACTTAACAAAAATATCGAAAATAATTTTCTGCGGGATTTAAATTTATTTTAACGTACCCTTGTGACAATATTAATTTTGGTTTAGTAATAAAAAGTAAAATCAATGATTTTATTTCCTCTTTTCTATATAATGTGTAGATAGATTAAATTTAAATTATGAAATAAATATTTTCTTTTCTATTTAGTTATTTTTATTAGAATTTAATTTTCCTTTACAATATCCTAAATATTGTTCTGGACCACAGTTTATTGACCATTACTGTTTTGATATTTTAAAATTAAAGTAGGTATAAATTTTGTATTCTTATTCATTAATGAATTATTCATAATATGATGTGAGTACATAAATATGTGCATGTATTGCATTTGTTGGTGTGGTTTTACCCCTTTAATAATAAACTTGGGTGTAATTTAGTTTTATTCCAAAAAAAACTTTTGTACAATTTGTTTAAAAAATTGTTTTATGAGCATAAAATAGGCCAAATAAAATCAAAAAAAATGTTCAGGGTAAGCGATTTGTATGTGGTGCTGGACATGTAGGTAGATAAATATTTACTTATGTGTGCATAATAATAATTATCAATGTACATTATATAAATATTATAATAAGCTATAATAATAATATTTTTTTGGCACCATCAGTATCTATGTTATTTAATAATAATTTTTTTTTGTCTTATATTTCAACTATCAGATATTTTGATATCGCATAATATCTATCAAATTATATACCGCATACTTCCCTTCGTTGCCACTATTTCACTGCCACACTTATAATTTGATTATTCAAAATGTTTCTAAAACCAGACATTTAAATTTGGCAACACTTTTCTATCTATTATTAAATGATATTCCATAAATATTGTCATTAGTTATATTATTTTGTTATTCTGTTTTGGTTATATTCAATTATCGAGCACTAAACGATAAGACAATAAATCTAAATTAATAAAACCTACTGCAAAAATGGAAAAATTTTTGTTATTACACTTTGCAGATTTAATTAAAACTTTGATCGACATAAAGGTGTACATGAGTTTTTGAAATTAAAATGAAACAAAAATTAAAATGTGCAAAACAGTAGCTTGTTAAAGATGTATCGTTTGATTTTAATCACATATTATGATTGATGCCTCTTACAATTTTTGTGCAATTCTCAAATTCGAAAAATTTAACAAAACGACTTAGTTTAAAAACTGATCTAAGAGTTTTCAAATTCCTGTCTTTTATATCAAACGTTTTTTTTTTTTTTTTTTATATTATAGCCAAAACTTAGGTTCTGAACCTTTAAGTACTTGCGTACCGTTGACTATTTGAAAAAGGAAAGGATAGTTAGAGGAAAGGAAAGAAAATGGAAGCAGAAAAGTTTTGTGGGAAAGAGCGAACAATGTTGGTAATATTCGTCTTAAACCTCTGTAAGTCATAAATAAAAAATCCTTCTCTCATTGGGAATGCTTCGATTGGGACGCGGTTCCACAATCGGGATGTTCTTACTATAAAAGAAGCTTTTATATCAAACGAAAATCATAAGTCAAGTACATTGTAATGCTCCTTCCCCTAATGTAGTGTGGAATATTACGAACAGTTTTTCTCAACATCGAAATATTCAATTTAACTTTAAATAAAATAATAAAGAATAATTTGAGGCTTGGTATAGTCGCAGCACAATATTATTTTGACTCTTGTGTCAAATGCCAAATAATGTCGATTAATTCCCAGTGTGGGGATTACCTAATTAGGTTTTGATGATCCAATGAATATTCATTAACTCTTATGATTTTTCGAATTGTTTGAGTAGGACATAAAATAAGATTTTATAAAAAAATTATGTTCTATAATTTCGTCGATTTCGCTCAATTCAATTTTCGATTTCATCAGTTTTTTTCATTGACATTATTATGAATTTGGCTTCATTCAAAATGTTTTATGTTGCCTCGACCAAAATATTTGGAAAAAAGTTACACAATTGCCGTTTTTCTTTAGTAGTGCAGAGCGCGACAAATCAAGCACGAAGTGGCAAACCAATGCCCCGTGTGTTTCTTTATTTGCTATGGGAACATTTTTTACTGTACTCTGTGTTTCTTCATTCATGCAGAGCGTACTCTGAGAGTGTTCAAAACACATTTTTTATGCTCAATAGTTGTAATTTGTTAAAGTAGATTGGTAGTAGTAAGTTGGATGCCGCAATGGATAAATAAACTGGTATGTATAAATTAAATAAATAAATATTTTTTTTGAGTACAGCAATCACATGTTCTTACTCCAACTTGTTTCTTTTTTACTCTAAGTGTTCAGACTAGTGTGGACTACAAAATGTTCAGAGTGTGTTCTGCTTACTCTTACTCTACTCTAAACTTTACTTTGCTCTGCTCTGAGCTCATAAAAAAAACGACAAATATGATCCCTCTTAGAGTACAGTTAATACAACTGCCAAAGTTAATGAATGACATTAGGAATTAGCGTTGCCACATTTACTAAATATCATATTGTATGATAGCTACAACAGTGTACTACGTAGATGACATTTTGTACTACGAAAGTTCTAATAAAAAAATTTAATAAAAAAAGGTTAAATAAACTATTTCATTATCAAATCTATCCACCACTCCAGATTTGTTTACAGTAATATAGATATATTTATCTATGAATAGAATAGGTATGTAATGAATAACAAATTTTATAATTTAGTAGAGTTTTAATTCCATAATGAATAATAATTGAATGAAAAATTTTATTAATTTCGATTTTTGGTTTTAATAATAATTATAAATTGCTATATGGATTTAAAATCTATAATCTTCTTTTGAATTTTTTTATTTATTTTCTAATCCGGATCACTGAGATACACTATATAAATATTAAAATTTAAAATCCATAATAGATAGACACATATACTATCACTGTTTGCAAATTCATATAGAATTATCTTCAATTAAAAAAATTCAAAAAAATTATACATAAATAAAAAAATAATTTCCAAATATTCCAATTTAATGTAAATAGAACAGATCTTATCGTATTTGAATATTTTATAAATTTAAAATGTATATCTATATGTAAAAAATCTTATATGTGAATATATATTTATATTAGATTTATAATCTAATATAATAAAACAAAAATTATCTTACCAAATCTCTCCCTGAGCTAACATAACTTTCCAATGGGCTGCATGGTCTTAAATTATGTCCGGTTGATGATGTAATTGCAGTATGATCACATAGTTTTGGTGTTTCATAGTCATAAATTTCAAGCATTAATCGACGTTTATTTTTACCACTAATACCACCAATTAAACCACCACCTTTACTTTCACTACTCTCCTTAGAGCTTTTATCAAATTTTCCAGTTGCAATAAAATTAAAACTTTCTTTAACACTAGACAAACCATTTCCACTCATTTTATGTTGTAAATAACCACCATATTTATTCTCTTGATTAAATATACTTGGTTGAGTTGGACCATATATATATGTATCAACTGGATTCCATGCATTATCTATGTTAACACGAATATTTTTACCAAATTTAGGATTTAATGGACTATAATAGTATGGACCAAAATGAGTGTTATTATATACTTGTTGTTGTTGTTGTAACTGCTGTTGCTGTTGATGTTGTTGTTGATTATATGAACGTCCATTTAATGATCCACTTCCTCCACCACCACCACCACCGCCACTAGCACCAGGTGTTAGAGTCGTTGTTGTTAATTTAACTGGAACATATGTACCATGACTATCCCACATACGTAGTCTTGTAATCCATGGTGGTAAATCGGCCTATATTAAAAAAAAAAACAATTGTTTTTAAAAAAATTTAAGAAATTTAAGAAATATTGACAAAGTTGACTGTTTGTTGACATAAAAAGTGAAAAAGAAAAAAAACTGGTAAACAATAATCTGAGTACAATGGGGTCGTTACAGTCACAATTATTTCACAGATTTCATTAAAATAGTATACGATGAATACCCATATAAACTGTTGTTGTAGTATCAGAAAAAAAGGATATTTAAAAATTCATCAGATTTATAATATCAAAGTGTACAGGAAATATGCAATATAAATAAGAGATAAAAAAAAAGAGGTACCGGAAATTATGATGCAATGTTGTAGAGTTTTTTAATGTTTTAATTTAAAATTAATGTAGTTAAGTGCTTTTAAACTAATTATTTAAAAAATTTTATTCAAAAATTTTGACATTCTATAACGTAACATTATTTTTTTCCGAATTATAATTCTTTTAAACGAATGTGGGGGTTTTTTATATTTATTTTTGTTTTTAACTAATTTAATTACTTTTTATTTAAAAAAAAAAATAACTTTTTTAAACTAAAAATTTTGAACTAATGTATAAACATTTTTTTTTTAGTATAATATTTGCATAATTATTATTAATTTACTTGTTAAAGGGAATATTTAAACTTTTATGCTATATATTGTTTATTTGAATAGCTGTTCCATGACCATAAAATTAAATAATTTTATAATAAAAAAAGTTTAAAATAAAATACCTATATTTTTCAAACTTAATTAACCTTTGAGATTGTTACAGTAGTACAACAGTACCTACTTATTTTTTGTTGTTTCAAATTAGCAGCAAAAAATGGTTAATGTTTGACTTGAACCTCTGGAAATTATAACAAGCTGTTCTGATATTGTTTGATTGTGGAAACACGTCGGGAGGGATGTGATTCCACATTCGTGACGCTCGGACTATAAATGAATTCCCCTAACCATTTTTTTGCCAACTTGGGATTTCCACTATGTAGGAGTGGGCACTTGCACTTGCCGTTGGAACTGTTTTAAAGGAGGAAGCAGTGATTTGATTTCTACTGAGCAAGTGTCCACACCTGCGAGATATCTATAAAACAGAGAAAGTGCCCCTACTACACGACGATGTCCAAGAGAAGTTAAGTATGAAATTACATATAGGTCGCCTATGAGACGAATGGCGCGATTTTGAACGCGGTCAAGGTAGCCTAAGCTGAAATGGGAGCGCTAGCCCAAATGTGAGAATTGTATTCCATCTTGGGTCGTGTAAATGCTTTATAGATATTAAGAAGTTCCATGAGAAGAGAGCTTCACAACGACTTAAATAGCCTAAACCCTTGGCAGCTCCTTTCGCAATATCAAAAATATGGCCATTCCAAATAATTTTTTGATTTACGTGCATACCTAAGATGCTTAGACTATCCGAGTTTTGCAAAGTAACACCTTGGAAGGAAAGAATGGGTTCAAATCTTAGAAGTTTGCGTGAGATTAGACAGTTTTGAGTTTTTGTTGAGTTGAACTCAACTCTGTTTTTTTTGCCACAGTCAGCAATTTTGGGCAAATCATGGTTAATCATGTTCACCATGATTTGCCTTCTATTGCTAACTTCGACGTTTGAAGCATTGATTCTGCGGAGGAAATCAAAGGATGCTGCCAGAGTGCTGTCATCTGTTAAGCTGTGAATTGGATTGAAGACTGTTTAAAGTAGATCATTGATGAAAATCAAGAAGAGAGTGGGGGAAAGAACTGATCCTTGCGGAACATCAGCATTTATGTGAATTTTTTCAGATTTGAAACCGTCGACTAAGACGCGAATCGATCGATTCGAAAGGAAGCCTTCAATCCATTACAGTACCTAGACCAATAGCTTGGCATTTAACAATTAAAGCCGCATGCCATACTCGATTGAAAGTTTTGGAAATATTCAAAGCAACAATGTCAGATTCTCCAGAATTGTGTAGACTGATATTGAGTTTTTCACAAAGGCATGTTATCATGTCACCGGTAGGTCGGTACGGTCTAAAACCATATTGTCTGTCAGATATTATGCCTTTGCTCTCAAGATATTTCGAAAGTTTCTCATTGATTAGGTTTTCCATCAATCTATTGTATGTACACTCTCACTTTTAAACACAGAAAATTTGGATTACACAATTCCATATAATCGTTTTTTTTTCTTTAGAATTTTTAATATTTTTAAATTACTATCAAAATTACTACCAGATTCATTCTTAGAGCAAGTACACCAAACATCTATTACTAGACGAAAGTATGAAATCTAAAGAAGAATTGGCTTTGCTCACTATTTTTTCATAATGTGAGCTTGAAGCTCAGATTAGAGACAAGTGTTAATCCGAGGTCTATAATAGAAGTGATTCTTGACAGTGAACAGTAATACGATTGGTGCACTAATACCGCGTAATATGGTACTTACTCGTTCCATAGAAATTGGACGCAAATCGCAATGCCTATAACGAAGTATTTATTACAATATAAATTCATGTAATTGAAAATAACACGTACCATTAAGTTTTTTGACATTAATTTTTATGCAATACGTCGATATGCGGTTTAAAAAAAAATTGTAGGCCTTAGAGAAAGTTGCATATATAAATGCATATTTATGTAATATAATATTTTCATACTTATGCAGTACATATGTACGTTACATATGGATTCCCATGTTTTTTTGGCAATGTGGGAATTTCCCGAAAATTGCTTTAAAATTAAAATTTATCAACCTTTAATTTTCTATTTGTCATAAATTTTCAAATTTATCTCGCTTTACCGCTGTCATTTAAGCTGTATAAAGATACAGAAAAAAAATTCAACAAGGTCGTTTTTAACTGTTTCTTTAGGTGCCCTATATCAATCTATTAGTGTATTTAAACCAAATTGTCCGAGCAGAATTTCTACCCAAAAAGGTATAATGACCTGTTATTTAGAGCTGTTGAATTCCATTATATTTTTTGAATACCATGTAACGAAATTGTTTATATCATTTTCCAAGTTTAGGCAATCCCGTCGGGAATATTATGGTAGTAGGAAGCTTTAAGTCGTCTACAAATCTAAGAAGTTAGAACGAACTACAGACGACGCTGAGTATTGGTCAGAAATTACAGTTCTAAATGAAACTGAGTACCTGCTAATGAGAAGAGAGGTAAGAGTCAAGCTAAGGCTATGTGTTAAAAATCCTATGATTTTATACTTCAGTTTAAAAAAAGGAAAATTTGAATTTATCAGTTTTCTTTTACTTTTTTGTTTAATATTGAACTTCGGTTTTTAATATTTTTTATTTAGTCATTTAAGTGCGATGTATTTTGCATTGTCTCCACCTCTTTTTAGGTCGTCTGAGTAATCGATTTTTTTCGCACATTGATTTAGCAAGTCTACTTTCATATACTCTGCTGATATGATCAGTACCTAGATAGTATACTTCTAGGACGTGCCAGTGCCATATATTTTTCTAATTTAACTGAAAAAAAATACATAGATATGTCAATAAGTTTTTTTTAATATATTTCTACAAAGTATGTCAATTGCCATTTTACTATTTTTTTATTTATTTAATATACATTTCTACTAAATTTCTACTTTTAAAGATTGCATAATATAAGCACAATATAAGCACAAACATTTTAAGAAATTCAAATTTTCTTCCCTGATATCCCATGAAATTAATATAAAAGTGAGATAAATTTTTGTTAAGTTTTCCTTTATTTTAAGACTTAATAGACTTCATAGAATTATCATTAAATAAAAATCATATAATTTATCCAACTTGATGACAAATGGTGTAAATTTCTTAAAAAATTATTTTAATAGCATCATCAAATGGGGATATAAAATCGATTGAGTATCCTCTTATTGGACAAATGTATTCATATTATGATCGATAAAAATAAAAAAATACCTTTATATTTTTTTATTATTGTAGGTAGGTGTGTTAAACAGACTTGTTTAAAAGTAAAATATTTTGGCAGTCCATTTAACTTTTGTTGTTTTTTTTTTAATTTTTGTATTCCTTGTTTTTTATTATTTTAATATTATTCGGTAGTCGTTAACCGATTATCTTTGATATTTAATTTCATCACTTAAACGTGAGAATAATGTGTTTTCTCTGATGTTGTTAGTATTTTTGTAAAAAGGTGGGATTATCATTATTAATAGAAATGTAAGTGAGGGTAGTGCTGAGTAATTAAATTGTAGACCTAAATTTTTTAATTTTTGCATTAATTTTTTTTAAGCTACAATTATTTAGCTTAAATGATGTAAAGGTCCTTAAATGACCTGTAAACAAGCATTGGATATTTGGAACAAATTTTTTGAATTATGTATATTCAACCTTTCCATATTCAAAATATAAATGAAAGTACGATGAAATTAACGAAAAAAATTTTTAATTGTTGTACAACAACGGAATATTTAAAGAATATGTATAGTACCATACAATACTATAGAGTAAGAATTAGACCGAAATTTTTCGAAATAGACCGAAATATCAAGAGGCTGAAAGATATTGGGGATTGAACAAGATAGAACAGAATGGAGGAAAGTAGTAAAAAATTAGGTCAAGACTCTCCCTGAGCGGTAGGACCAATCATCTATTGGTCTAAACTTGTGTTAAAATTACGAATAACAATTTATATGATAATTCTGATATTTTTGATATTTCGACTTATTAACAGCTAATAGAAATTTTTATTTTTTTAATGTATTAAAAATTATTTTCTAATTGTGAGGGTATTTAAAAATAAATATATAATATTATGTTTACCTATGTGTGATTAAATAATAGAATTAAATAATAGTATATTAGAATTTTTATTTAAATGGAAAGGCAGAATTAGAAAACGTCATTATTTATCCAGAAACATCACTCTTTCTCTTATAGCATATTAATTTTATTCAATTTTAATGTTTTTTTTTTATATCTATAGGAATAATAATTTTTATGTTAAAATTTACAATGCAATAGCTTCTTTCGATTACCTCAAACTTCTAATAACGGTTTTTATGTCGAACGAATTTTATACTAAATTTCCAGAATAAAGTACAAGTCGCTCGCCCCTTGAAAATTCGACAAAAAAACGACTTAAATTCATTATAAATTGTTTTCCATTATTTGAATTCATTCTTGGCACTACCAAAAATTATATATACATAGATAGTTCATCTCGAACAAGTTTTGTAAGACGTTTTCAATATGACGAGAACACCCCAAAGAATAATTTTGCTCATATTATGGAGAAAAAAAAACAAAATAATTTTAAATTCTCTCATCTCTGAAATCATCATCTCGCTTTGTATTTTTATTTTTAATTTTAATTGAGTGCCAGCCAGTGATTGAAATGGATGTGTGTCGGGTGATAATGGCATGGCATGGCATTGGTTCACATGGCATTGGTTCACATGAAAAAAATAAACAAATTAATAAAAAAAAATCAAATACCTACTTATTAAAAAATGCAAATTGTTAGTATGAATATTTGTTAGTTCTTAATTAACTTTAGTTTATTATTTTCGGCTTTCTTTCTTTTTTCTCTTTTACCAATAGCTTCCATACTCAATAGTTTTTCACACAACCACTTTGTTTCTTTTCTTAATAAAAGCAGAATTAAAAATTCTAGAAACTTTAATTTATGAGGCAAGCATTCGTTTTTTTCACAAAACCATTTCGAATATTTAATAGATTTATTTGTTTCATCCAAACAATATGAGATAATATTTTTAAGTAAATGCTTTTTATAGTAATTTTGTGCAAAATAATTATCAAATATTTGAAAATGAAATTGTGTAATTTCAAAAATTTGTTCTGTTGGGGCTTTTAAGTGAAACATTTATAAATCACTTTTATAATTTTTTTTGATAAATAAATTGTTCCGAGTCTAATGATAAGAAATCATCAGATTTTTTTAAAAATAAAATTTTACAGTTATCACAACTAATCCTTTTCATTAATTTAAAAATAACATAACCGCATATGTATTTCTCTGCATTGCGTGAAATAATCTATTATCATATTTGTGATTTCATCATCAGTTTCATCAAAAGTTTCATCAACATTTGATTCGGAATTATTATCTTTGACCGAATAATCTTTTAAGTCTTGAGGTAGAAACTCTGCATCATCCTCCTCACAATTAGAGTTTTCAAATTTATGATTAATTAATTTAACTGACATTATTTTAGTCAATACGTTACTAAATTCCATTACAGATGGGTTATTATTGCAACCATTTCTGTAACGAACCAAGTAGAACACTTCACCATCAGTAGTTTTAAGGTCATATTTGAGCAGTGTATTTCGAAGTGACTTAATAAGATGTATCGGATCGAAAAGTGCGAACACTTTTTTCTATTCCCTTAAAATTATAAAAAAAATAAGGATTTTCTTTTGTAACACCTAATGTGCTACAACATTTTCTATTATTTGTGCCTTGGTCACATACTACTGCTCGGATATTAAGATTCAAATTGAAAGCGGTACCTAAATTTAAAAATAATAAATTTTGAATATCTGTACTACTAATTGGTTTATCTGTTGTGTAATAGCTTAGTACATATTTCCAATTATTTACTATGCCTCTTAATAGGAAAACACATATATATTTTGCAACATCTCCTGTTCGTTTGTATCCATAGTCTAAAAACCCCGTAATTTCATCAAATACGGGATTATAGCTCAAATTTTTTCTAATTGCTATTTCATGGAAAACTAACAATGCCTCTCTTGAAAGTTCACTCATGTGAGAAAAAATAACATTTAATTCATTAATGTTTTTTTCATTTAGACCTATGGTTAAAAATTTAAAAGGAATCCACGTATTCAGAGAACTAAAATGAGGCAACTTAAGCTCTATTGAATTTCTTAAAAATTTGTATCCCTTTGGTGAATTGAAGTGCAAATTCAAAGCAATATTTTTTTTTCTTCCTCTGTCCAATTTTTTGTTGTCTTAAAATTCATTTCAAGAAAAGTCTTCGCATTACTTGGCAAATTTAACATTGATACAGAATCTTTTTTTTGTTCGATCAGCTTCTCTTTTAATTTTCTATTTTGTGATTTCAAATACGTAATTTTTTTCTTCAAATTTAAATTTTTACGTTCAGTAATGTTAAAAACTCTTCGCGAAGCAGTATACTTTTTATTATAATATGTTTCATTTTTCTGGATAATGTTCACAGAAAACAGTGTTAATTATAGCATCAGATGATTCTAAACGAATATTTTCAATAGGCACAGATAAATAATTTAAATTTTCTTTTGTGTAAGTTTTTGGGATATTTTCTTTTCTGTTATTTTCTTCAAATACCAAAAAACTCATTTAAATCAATTTTTACCCTTTCCGTTTTGTTGTGAAAAGGCTGAATACAAGAAGAACTTTCAGAAAAATCAAAAATATTAAAATCTTTTGTTTGATTTTCTTTGTTATTTGTTCCTGTATCAGGTAAAAGTAAAGTAGGAATTGAATTTTTTTTTAGCCTCATTTTTCCTAAATATTTTTTTTCAAAGTGGTTCTCGCATATTATTAGTCTTTTGTTAGTAATCTTTTCAACACTTACCTTGCATTTCGATATCCATCTATTGAACATAGCCTTATCTTTTGGAAACGTAAAAAAATTGCCATCAAACGTTCTTGGGCTATTCTTACAGGATATACAAATTATTCCCGACTTACGTTTATCCGAATTTAAATCCTTAAACATTTTATAGCGCACGCTTTTAAGCTTTCACTAGAAATTATACACTAAACATAAGTATATAATTTCCTCTTTGACAAATTCATCAATTAAAAAAACGCCAAAACTAAAACAATCACCTCAAAAATTCTCCCATAGTTTCTCATGTACTTATTTACTTATTTATTAGCAATGCAATGAGGGAGGATATATGAGCTTCAGCTTACTATATAATTTTGTACATATTTAAATTGTCTCATTCTATACATTATTATATTCTTACTAAATCCGTGCATATAAATTTTTCAAGAAAAAAACATTATCATCGAACATGGAATAATATTTCTTCCCATTTCTTTTTCTATCAAAATAAAAATATGACTTGATTTTTTTCCTTTGATAAAATTACCAAACACCTTACCAAACAATTGGACATTCAATTTCCCATATATTACATATCCATATTTCTTTTTTTACTATTGTTATACTGACTGACAAGACAAGAAATTTCTATATCCATCTCTACAGTCTATACGAAAATATTATATTTGGTTCTGGGGTGCTCTTGACATATGAACGTAATATTTTTTTGGGTACATATATATTTTAATATGCATATAAATATAATTACCCAAAAAGAATTCTCAACGAATTTCTTAAATCATGGTATTTTTTGAAAAATAGAATTCTTCTTGAGATAATAATAAAATATTCATTATGCATGCATATGATCAATTTACTATTCATACATGTTTGTGTACATGAATGCTATTGCTATTTCGTAATTCGCAATGTACAAAGAAAAATATCAAAAATAAAAATAAAATTTTATTATTTCCAAGCAAAACATACCATCCGCTTATCTTCTTCATGATGTTTACTACTTGAAAATAATTTTAAAATGAAATTTCAAGAGAAAGAGAGAACATTTAATTTTATTTAGAGAGAGCCGAATTTTGATTTTATTTCTCTGGGGTGCTGTCGATTTCAAAAAAATTTAAGAAAAGTGATTTGAACCTTTTATATGGGAATGAACTATCTATGTATATATAATTTCTGGCACTACATAGTTATTATTAATTTTTGCTGATTTATCTTAGACAACAACCACATATTATGTAATAATTTATTAAAAAAAAAAATTAAATTTAAATTTTTCTCTTATTTAGTTTCATTTATCTTTAAGCCAGGAAAACTGCTAAATAAAGTAAAATCATACAAACAAATATAACTAATAATAGAAGGCAATAAATTGCCAGGATATCAATTCGGTTTTAGAGCAAAACATTCAAGATCAATCAGGTACACAGCATATCATACATTATAGAAGAAGCACTAGAAGCTGACCAAATATGCTCATCCATCTTCCTTGATATCTCCCAAGTCTTTGATAAGGTGTGACATAAGGGCCTTATAAAAAAATTAAACAAACTTTTACCTAAACAACTGGTAAAGCTACTTGCATTTTTTCATCTCAAACAGGTAATTGAAAGAAATAAGAGCAGGAGTCCCACAAGGCAGTGTCCTAGCTCTGTACTACATTTTTTATATACGTGTGATCTGCCTAAATTACAGAACACATCAATAGCTACATTTGAAGACGACACAGGAATTTTGACTGTAGGGAAAGATATAAACGAAGTGTCAAGCAATCTTCAAATAAATATCGCTAGAGTCGTTAAATGAACAAAGGACTGCCGTATAAGCTAAACGAAGAAAAATCAGTTCACATAAATTTTATTATATTTGCCTTAATTAACTTGCCTTGAACTTTATATTTTTGTTTCAATTTGCTTCAGTTCAACAAAATACCCATTTCAATAACCATTTAACCAAAGTATATCCATAAAAAGAGTATGAACTCATGTATGTATTCATTTGTTTGCATACAAATTCATACACAAATTTGATAAACATTGTCAGAAATAGACGATAATAAGAATTTTACGTGTAAGAAAAAGAAAAAATATAGTAAACAAAAGAGAGTAACAAAAAAAGTTGTCTGAAATTAAATAAATAAAGTTTATAATTTTGAATAAAATTTTCGACAAAAATTTCGTTGAAATATTTAACAATATTATTTTCTAAATTGTATCAACTATGCATAAGATTTTTAGGAGACCTAACTAAAACAGCGTTATCATATTCTTTAAATTCTGTGATTTGTAAATAGATGTTGTCCTCAGTATTATTTTATAATCGTATACCAATATAATAAATACTAGGGGCCCTGGTTGGGTAATTATATTTCAAGTTGAAGTCAAATTTAAAGTTTTTAAAAAAACAGTAATTTACGTACTGACATAGACTTCGCACGATATAGCAGAAACCACTCGTGTTTAATAAAAAGTTTTGTGGTTAGTAAGTTTTATTTAGGACACATAAATACACGTCCCTCATATACTGCTTCGTTTCCGATATATTCCCTACAGTAAGTGGCATTTAGTGATAAAATTACTAAAAATAAAAAGTTTTGTCATTAAAGAGGTATGTATATATATACCTACTTAATACATAATTTTAATAAAAACTATATTATTACTACAAATAACCAAAATTTAGAAACAGTTACTTAAAAAGATAAAAATGAAGAATTCAAGTGATTTGTTTTTTTGTTGTTTTTTATTTTAGATGAATTTGTTTTTTTGTTTTTTTTTTTGGCATATGTACATAGATTCATTGCAAGTATATAATCAAAATTATAATAACTGATTTGTTTGCTTTTGTTTATTATTTTAATAAGATCTCACATATGCATAATGTATTTGCTATAAAATAATAAAATCATATGATTAAAAAATTTTCAACTGTGTGCGCATTATTGTTTTATACACAACTTATATATTATATTAGAAGTTCATTAAGGAGTAGGAGAATCGAAATAAAATAAAAAGGTGTCTACTGCGCAGGACCTTAAATGCTTGTCAATTATAATTATAGATTTAGGTTTACTAATATAATTAAAAAAAAATAATAATGTTTGTAACTCCAAATTATTACTGACAAAAATATTAATAATATTTTATATTATTGTAATGTAATTATAATTTAATATTTTTAATAGGTATATACGAAAATAATAACGTTTAAAACGAAAATATTAAAATAATAAAAGATCAGAATTAATCCTCGTATTAGGGAACAAACTAAATTAGAACTAACATTTTTTGCCAGCCTGCCTCATATAAATAATGGGAGGAAACGTAAACAAATCCAAAGGAGAATAATGAGAACGCAAAATTATTTTACAGTATAAAGGAAAAGTCAAACATCTGTTTTGTACCTTTTCTCTCTCATAATAATATCGAAATTATTGTCGAATAATGTCGAAAATAAAATAAGGAAAAAAAAATTTTTTTTTTAGAAATATTTGCCTTCAATTTAAGCGTACTAAAACTACAAAAATAAACTTTAGAATCGCAGCTTGATATAATGTTTAGCAAGTTATGATTGTAATTACGGAAAAAGCAAATTAGCTGAACTTTTTACCAAATCTCTTAATCTCATCTCAAAACTTCCTAGAATTTCGCTAGGTACATAGCGGCATAGACCGAGATTTAAAAATTTACCAGATATTTGTAGTAATTCAAAAATTGCAATAATACATTAAGCAAGATTGCTGGAACACGTCAACGTCTTCGAATTGGTGTCATAAAAAGTAAGCGAATTAATATTGAAAAATAAATATTGAAACATAATATTATTTAATATCTAATTAAAATGGTAAACCTTTAAACTTTGTTATTATGTAATCTCCAAATCTTAAGGAAACCGTTGGGTAACCTTAAGAAGCAATAAGCAATTTATTTTATGTTAAATTAATGGTTGGTTCACAAAAGCAGCTTTAATAAAAATAATATAGAAAAAAAAATTGCATTCTCATGAGGAAAAAAAGTGTATTAAAATGTAGATGTGTGTATACTTAACATGAAGTGAAATTTCGGAATTTAAATATTTAGTTTCGCTACGTCGCCTTTCAAATATTAATCATTTAACAAAATAACAATGAAAATTTATTTTGAAATGGTTCAGGTTGTCATTGGGATAAAATAAATGACAAAATATAATTAAGAGTAGAATCTGATAACAACTTAAATAAAGTGTTCCTTTTCAAGAATGCTTAGTTCCTGAATATAGTAACAGTTTTCCCCATTTAATGAGTTTATATGTTTAAAAAATTTATAAAAAATTCATCCGGTATTACCATACTTAATGTACGATAAGGTAATTCTACCTTATTTAGTGTCAAGCGAATAAAACAAAAAACTGTGTAAAGCTCCAAAGGAATAAGTAATTTAGATTTCAATAATTTTCTTGCGCAAGTTCGTTTACCTTCTAATTCTCTACAATGACAGCTCGCTTGACATGGGCTGGCTTGATTTTGACAGTAGGACTTACAGAATTTAAAGTTCAACAAATTAAATTAAAAAAATATGTGTTGTGATGAAGTTTCTAATAAAATAATTTTTATTATTGATGTAAACATCGATCGTATTAGTACAAAATGCAATTTTCTGTTACAGTTGCTAAATAGTTTACCACTATAGGATAAAATACTAATAAATGTTAGATCATAAATTATGAAGAGAGTTATTTTATAACGAGTAGTATTGCATTACTATTCAAATTGATTAGTTAGGGCTATATTATGTGTAAATAATAAGAATTTGTAATTTTTTGAAGAATTTTCATTAAAAAAGAGTTTATAAAAATTGAAAATGTTCAGATTTGGTAATTGATTCTGATTTTGAGAGTGAGAAAATAGAGATAATATACAATAAAACCAAATTTTCTCGCTACTTTGGATGACAAAGAATTTATTAAAATGTTTCGTCTTTCAAGAAATTCTGTTCATCATATTTTGGGACTAATAATAAATAACATTGAACCAAAAGTGTCAAGGTATTTCGTGTATTATATTTATATTCATAATTATGCTTTGAATACACTCGACAAATATTATGGTTTTATGGTTATTATACAACTGCTTTTCTTTTTATTTTATTTATTGGTGTATCAATATCCTCTGCTTCACTTATCATAAAAAAAATTAGTATAGCTATAACTAAATTAGCACCAGCTTATATAATGTTACCACTGACTGCAGAAAAAATGTCATCTACAAATTTCATTCGCATTTTTCAGAATAAGTAGATTTCTATAACCTATTGGCGCAATAGACTGTACTCATGTCTGGATACAGTCCCCCGGTGGGCTCAATGCTGAAATATACCGAAACCGAAAAGGTTATTTGGCTTTGGAGTACTGAAAAGACATTTTCCGGTTTTGTCACGTCTTGGTATGCGAATAAATATTAATACTGCCATGATTGTTGTAGTGCCATACTCAGTAATACATAATATTGCACGAAAACTAAAAGAAAGTGATCTTCATCCAAGAAAGTGATCCTTTAATTCCAATTGATTTTGTAATTTCAAATACTGTAATAACGATGATAATAGTTCTGAAGATGATATGAGAAGAACAACTAACAATAGCAAGCCATACGCACATTTGCTTGCGCGAAAGTAATCATGTACATTTTTAATGCGTGCGCGAAAGAACGTTTGTATGGAGAAGATTGCGTGCGCGTATTCTGTACGTAAAACTGTACAGTTTTACTACCATACACATGCAAGATTAACTGTGCTCAATCACGTAGGTGTGGACCAAATTTACAAGAGTCGACATTAATTACCTTTTCGTGCTTAATTAAGTACTGTACTGCAATTTTACACTACAATATCTACAATATTTCGAGTATTTATTTAACAAATTACTGCCTTATCAACTCATTAAATGTGGAAAACTAATGCTATTGTCAGGAACTAAGCCTTCTTAAATAGAATAGTTTCATTTTTATTTAATTTGTTATCAGATTATACTCTCAATTATTTTTGGCCATTTATTATATCCCAATGACAATATGGAGTGTTCAAATTTTACCACACGCCACGCATCACTCCAAAATTTTAATTGCAATAACAATTTGTATGCATGAACTTAAAGCTTTAAAACGAACAGTATTCGTGCAGGCAAGAGTGTTCAGTGTATTGTTTACCCATGTTGTTACACGCCACGCAAAATTGCAGGGCGTGCTCACACTTTCACGTACAAGTTTGAGCGCGAATAAGAATTTGTGATGTATGGCCAGCTAATGATAGCCACAATAGAGATAACAATAGAGACTTTTGATAAGAAAATAGTTTTTTAACGTAACTCAAACAAAGTAATTAATAAATACCCTTTTATAATTTTTATAACATTTTTTTGGACTTTATATATCACCAATTCTTCAAAATTTATTCATTAATTTGTAATTCAAAAATTAACTAAAAATGCCTGTACTTCATATATAAAAAAAATTAAATTACTTTCATTTTCATAATTCGTTTGAATAAAATTAAAAATAAAATCACATTTTATTTAAGTTATTACATCATATTTATAATTTCACAGCACATTAAGAATAACTTCTTCATCTGCTGTAAAATTATAGCTTATTTTCTATTATTTACTTCATTTTTCATATTTTTTCTTTACTTATGTCGAAAACACAATCACGACGAATGACGAGTTTTTCGCTTTCAAATATATGAGATTATAATGAGATTATATGTAAATCGTGACGAATGAGGAATAACCAAAATTTCGCGCTCAAAAAATAGATCTATTTCTATTTTATTCGTCGACGAATGCGAATGACATTCATTGATACCAACATAAATTAGTCAAAATGGTTTTAATAAAACATTTTTAAAATTCAAATTCAAATAAAATTTTTTTTGAATTAATTTTTTTTAAGGTTTTCCTCCATTTTTTATAAACAAGTTTTGAAATTTCAAAACACAAAAATTTGTTCGTCGTGATTGTGTCTCTGAGGGCGAATTTTGGTCATTCGTCACTCGTCATTAGTTGTGATTGTTTTCATCATTATATTCAAAATGAACATAAATTAATTTTAATTTGTTGTTCAAAATAAACAGAACTGACGTTTACTTCTTTTCACAAAATATAAAAAAGTACAAAAAAATCTACTACCAATCAAAAATTGTACTAATACTAATACAGCCAGTATGAAAACTGACAAGATGAAAAAACCAAACTTTAAAAACTTTCAATACTTTTACTGAAAGAAGAAAAAATGGGTATTAGTAAGTTTAAGAGGGAATGACAACCACAGTGCTCCACCTACAATTTAAACTAGACAATTACTTATTTCATGATCAAGCTGGTAGTCATCATCTTATATTCAAATTATATAAGATATAGGAATAACTATAGTATAACAGATGTAACAACTCAGTGTTATTTAGTTTATTTGCATTTTAACTTCTTAAAATGAAGTTAATTGAATTGCGAAAATTTATACAATAATTAAATTTAGTCAACGCATATATTTTTTCTATTTTTATTCTAAATCTTAAAGTATGATATTAACAAAAAATAATTGCTAAATAATTGCTATCTAACTATATTATGATTATTATCTCCAGTTGGTATGATTACTATCTCCAGTCTAACTTTTGAGCTTAGTGGATCGATTTAAAATAAACCGATCAATCAAATAAAAATCTTCAAGATTTGACTTTAATTTTCATTTGTAAAGTGCGTTCCATTTATGCATTATATTCTATATATTATATCTGTAAATCTAGGTACCTATAATAAATCTTTTAAAAATTTTAAATTTTTTAATACGATTAAAAAAATGTGTTAAAAGATTATAACATCAGAATGCATTTAAATTTATAATTTTTTATGTTTTCTTTACATTATTTTATTAATTACACACATAATGTGTATACTACTGCACCATATAGGTATACATAAACATTGGAGTCAAAAGCATCTATACTATAAAAATACAATGAAAATTTCCTTTAACAGCAAGTCATAAGTATCAACTATATTAAAAACAAGAGCTTAGTAAAACTGACATTATCCCAGATATTAATTTACAAGTCCTAACCACAATTAATTAGTACTGTCAATTATTTATATTACGAAGATGACGTGTAATAATCTGCAAAGATTATTATTAAGATTTAGCGAGACTTCAAAATTTTACAACATTTAGGTATCGAGAACAAAAACCAGTTCCATGAATAATGCGAAAGAACCCATTAGATGCAAAATATTCATTAAAAATCAAATTATCCAACAGGTACTCAATTTTAATTATTTGGGGGTAAATATTACGTGCTCTCGCCGCACGAAAATAAAAATAAGAACCCAAGCAGGATAAGCCGCATCCATTTCAGGTGATCTCGGAGATATTTATGGAGAAACAAATACAGGCTAATATAAGAAAAAAACATTAACGTATAAAAGCTATGATTGCCCAATACTAGCATACGTTATTGAGACAACAGCGGACACATCAAACCAAAAAATGCAACCTCTGAAGCATGTATGTGTACACATTAAGAGATAAGAAACGTAGCAATGAAATTATGTACGCTAGTGACATTCCAGATATTGTTCGTTAGAATCTAAATCTCAATAAACGAAAAAATTGGAAAAACCACGTAATAGAATGGTTTAAGGTTGTTTGGTTAAGGAAAGTAATGAATGGCCAATTCGATATCAAACGACCAAGAACACCTGAGAAAAGATTGTATGAATGGTGGATGTCGTAATTACAAAATTAAGGATAAGATATGAATATTTGAAAAATATGCAAAAAATGCCTAATTGAAGAAGAAGGAGAAAAATTATAGACATTGCATTTTTTTTTTGTTTATTATTGTGAAAGCCTATCGAAATACACAAAAAAATTAACCCCAGATCAAATGGTTTTGAATTTAAAATTCTGCAATACATTTAAAAAATTAGCTTCAAATTTCAAACTACATGAAAAAGAATTCGTTGGCGTAGGTGAATATTGTGAGCAGTAACTCAAGAGAAATTAACAAAATAATTGACTCAACTTGTCAAATGGATCTTCCAGTAAAATCCACAATAACTATCGAAATAAGAAACATCATCAAGGATTTCGATACAAATAAGTCACCTGGCTATGATCTGATCATGGGAAAAATTCTATATGAGCTGTCTATAAAAGCACTAAAGTTGGTAATGAGGATTTACAATGATGTACTAAGGTTGATTCTACTTTCCGCTTTAATGGAAGGTATCGAAAATAATACTCATACATAAAGTTGGCAAAGAGCCATAGGAAACTGTATCTTACAGACCGAGTATCCTATTACCAGTTCATTCAAAAATTCTTAAAAAACAGCTAAAAAAGCGTTTAATGCCAATTATAAAATATCGTAAGCTTTTGCTGGATCATCAATTTGGTTTTCGAAATCAGCCTGCAACCATAGAACAAATATATCGTATTGTAAAAAAGATAAATGAATCTTTTGAAAACAAAGAATTTTGCACCGCTGCTCTTCTTGATATCAGTCAAGCTTTCGAAAAGTTGAGGCATCCTGGTCTAATGGGAAAATTGAAAAAAACCTACCATGAGATCTCTATGTAATTTTAAATAGCTTCGTTGAAAACAGAATGGTTTATGTGAAGGAAAGTAATGCATACACTGGACTATATAAAATACAATCTGGCGTTTCTCAAGGAAGTGTGTTAGGGCCTTTTTTTTTTTTATATTATAGCAAAACTTAGGTTATGAACCTTTAAGTACTTGCGTACCGTTGACTATTTGAAAAAGGAAAGGAAAGAAAAAGGAAGAAGAAAAGTTTTGTGGGAAAGAGCGAACAATGTTGTTAATATTCGTAAATATTAACAACACATATTTATTTACAGATATTAATAAATCTCTGTAAATTATAAATAAAAAATCCTTCTCTCATTGGGAATGCTTCGATTGAGACGCGATTCCACAATCGAGATGTTGTTACTATAAAAGAATTTCCATAACCGGACTTAAACCATCTCGGAATTTCCACTGTGAAAGGGTGGGCACTTGATGCCTCTCGTGTTGTGCTTTAAAATTGCTTAAGAGGAGGAAGAAGTGATTTTAATTCCTCGGAACAAGTGCCAACACCAAGCAGATATCTATAAAATAGAGTAAGTGCTCCAACAATACGACGATGACCAAGTGGTATAAGGCATGAGGTCACATTTATGTCGCCTATAAGACGAAATTTAAAGCAGTTTTTGGTACACCTGCCCCTAAATGAGAGTTATACTCGAGCTTGGATCGTATATATGCTTTATAGATTCTTAAAAGGTCTCGAGATGAAAAATAAATTTTGCAGCGACTCAAAAGTCCTAAACATTTTGCGGCGCTTTTCGCAATATCGAAAATATGCTCATTCCAGTGCATATTTTGATTCACTCGCATTCCGAGAATGTTCAGATCTTTAAGTCGCTGGATACCTTCATTTTCAAACCGAGGAGCAGGTTCGAATGCTGTTAGTTTGTTACTAACAACACATATTTGAGTTTTTGAACTGTTAAACTCGACTCTGTTAGCTTTACCCCAGTCGAAAATTTTGGCAAGATCGTGATTGAGCGCGTCAGCCATCATTGCTCTTTTGGAGGTGACTGCGGAAGCTGTAGCATTAGTTTGTTTTAGAAAATCATATGATGCTACTAGAGCGCTGTCATCGGAAAAACTATGGATTGGATTGAAAGTTAATTTGAGAAGGTCATTAAAGAAAATGAGAAATAGGGTGGGTGAAAGGACGGAGCCTTGTGGAACACCAGTATTGATTTGAAGTTGGTCGGAAAAAGAACCGTCAACTGAAACTATGATAGATCGATTTAAAAGAAAACTTCCAATCCATTGAGAAAAGGTAGAACCAAGGCCTATAGCGGTGCATTTTGCTATAAGAGTAGAATGCCAAACTCGATCAAAAGCCTTAGATATGTCCAGAGCTACAACTGTAGCTTCACCAGATTGATGCAGACTGGTGTTGAGCTTCTCGCAGAGACATATCATGAGATCACCGGTGGAACCGGATGAAGCCTATATTATATCAGCTGTTTACGGCTGTTATTCCAATAGTACCAGAGGTAAAAATCGCAACTTTTGCTGATACCACCGCTCTGCAAACTGCAAGCAAACTTAGTAGATATTCAACTATGACTACAAAAAATGGAACGTAAAAGAAAATAAATCGAAGTCAACACATATCCCTTTTAATTTAAAGAAAGGCACCTGCACTGGAATCATCTTAAATAATAAAATCATTCCACAAAAAAATTACGTAAAGTACTTAGTCACTTAGAAAAAAGGTTGAGCTGGCGTAAACATATTGCGATTAATAGGAAACAGCTTTTAATATCAAATTTAGAGGTATGTACAGGCTAATGGGAAAGAACACACAGAAATATCATTAATAAATAAGATATTAATAAAATCATAATAAAACCTATCTGAACATATGGATTCCAAAATAAGGTGGTAAAATCATAGAACACGACTTAAACATTGAATCCGTCCGTCACCAGTTTAATAGCTAAATATAGCGCTTTCTAGAATTTGGAAGTTCGTCTAAACAATTTTGTAGGCGACCTAACGACAACTGGAGGTCAGAGGAGACCACTAAAACGAAAAGCTCCTTGCGAATTAGACGACAAAAAACATGATTGTAAATTGATCCAGAGGCAGGTCTTCGATGGAACACGCTACTACTACTTAAGAAATAAATAATTTGCATCCTAAATATTTGCTTATTATACTTATACTTAATATAAATTGTAAGTAAATTTTGGAAGTAGTAAAAAAAGTGTTTCTTAAATATTGAAGTGTTGAATTTGAAATACGCTTTTTGATCACTCCCTTAGTTTTTTTTTTGTAAAATAGAGATTCTTCCAGAATATTCAACACTTTCTGCTTGTTAGTATTTGGCTTTTCAAAATAAAATTCATTTAAAATTGAAGATGTGTCTGCATTAGACTGTTTTAGAATGATATTGTGGTGGCAAATTCAAAGACACACACCAAATTGTTGGATTTCTGTCACTGCTTTAATTCGCCAATGTGGAAATTACGGACATTATTAGCGTATTAATCATAATATTTATGTGCCTATTACAGGTATCACTTTTTTGTCGGATCCGAGTAATTTCAGGTGACAATACTAATTACTATTACAGCTGTCACGCGCCGACTGAAAAATGCGACTCAATTGTCACTTGCAATTTATATGTGACAGGATTCCGTTTGTCTGTAATTTTGTAATTTTTTGTGTCTTTATACATTTAAATAATGGATTCTGAAGAGAAAGGGTATGTAAATATTTACAAATTTATTGAAATAATTTATATGTATAATATATATTTGAATTTGAATTTATATTATATAATATATATTTGAATATATTAATTCAAAAATTGAATGATAAACATTTTTGTTTATTTTAGTTTAAAAAAAACAACAAAAACACAATTTCAAAAAAAACATAAATAAACACATCAACCAATTTTGTATTCTTATAAAAATATTTTTTTTAAATTCAAACGTCAAATGAGTTTTCTGTCAAAGTACGGAAAAAATACGTTCAGAAATTTGTTGCTGTCGGATGAGACTTGTAATACGAAAGTAAATTTCATTCGGGTGACTGGGAAAAATGACTGGAAAAGTGGTGTAACACCTGTAATAGGCACATTAATCTGTAAATGGAAAAAATTCGGTACAATTTTCATTATTTTTGAATGATATATATTTAAAAAGAGACGTAGCGAATTCAAATAATTTTTAAACTTTATTGGAGAATGTAATTCAAATTTGATTTTGTTTTTAAATAAAATATCACAAATATGGTTGTTGTCTAAGATAAATCAATAAAAAAAAATTATGTTGTGCCAAGAATAAATTGAAATGATGGAAAACATAAATTCATAATGAAATTGGGTAACATTTTTTATCAAATTTCCTCGAATTTCGTGGCGTGGACAAATACTAGTATATATATTTATCAGGTTAATTATTATTAATTTAGATTTATAAATTTTTGTTTAAGTTTTCTATTACTTTATATTATTTTTGCAATTTTGGTTTGTGGGATTTTATTATTTTTAGAAATTTTGTAATTTCCAAATTTATGCAACATTTATGAAAAACTCTTAAGCAAATTCTTAAATAAATAGCTACGAAATTAATTGTGTTTGGGGTCGTATATTATTATCTATGTTGATTTACATTATGAGTAAAAAATATGTTACATATCCATAAAATGTAACAAGGATTATTGCATACTTATGTAGATTCGTAGACATTAAAAATCAATATTGAATATTAAAAAGAAAAACAAAAATAAAAAACAAATATGTGTATGCATTTCCGTTAAAGTACTTACCCGTCCCAGTGTGTTATTATCGTGTATCGCCTGTTGAAGTATTTGTAAACTATAACTTGTAAATGATAACCAAATTAGGTCACCAGGATATCCATGAAAATAATATGTACATGATGTATTTGGTGGCAGTGTATGTCTAGGACTGACAATACGACCCATTCTACCTCGTCTTGAAAATAAGACATCATCTGAAAAACAAAAAAAAACAAAATATTAAATTAAAATTACATTTATTTGTTTTTTTTTTTTTTTAGCTTTTTTTCATTTTCAAATGACAGCTATACGACAATTTTTCAATATTTAATGAAATATGTATAAGCAGATTACGATGATGTTAAAGCTTGAAAGGATCAAATTAACAAGGATTTTATAAAGAATTTATATGAATATTATTTTTTTCAGAATTGAATTTACTTAGTTGTATATTATAATACGTACAATAGGTAGGTATACGCATATATCGATATGCACACACAATTTTGTATCTCTAAAAGAAGGAAAAAATATTTTACATGTAGTATTATATAGTTGTGTTTGAGTAATTGGATTCTGTCATATTTGCATAAATCAACTAAGTTATTTTTAAATACCATCTTGTCCTTTTTCTGTCAGCTTTAGAAAAATTCTATAAACATAATAATATGTATATATAGATTATAATAAATTTGTTCTTTTTTTTTTCTGCTGCTAATTTTATTTAAATATAATTGGCACAACATCATTAGAGGAAAATATTATAAAGTATTGAGATATCTAGCTGTTATATTTATTTCTAGATTTTGTTTAATAATTTTTCAATAATTCAATAATTTTTTTTTGTGGTACTAGCAACGTCATACTTTTTGTTGCGACCTCAATTTTAAAATTTCAATGATTTATTCAAACAACGTCATAGTTAAAAGAAGCTATATAAAATATGTTAATGATTTTTCTGCATAGAAAATAATTAAAAAGGTTAATAGACTTTAATTCTTGTTTGACGAAAAAAAAAAAATGATTTAAAATAATGGATTAAGTATGAAAATAATATTTTTGTTCAACAAATAAGCTTTGTTTTACTACATTTAAAGCTAATAACACATAAGATGGATCAAGTATTTATGTACCTACTCAAGACAAATGAAGGAGTTGAAATATAAATGCTGATTAAAAAGGCAATTTTTCAAGACAGTTTTTTCACTAAAAATATAAATATTTATGCAAGATATGTAGCTATAGGAATTGAAAATATATTTAATTTATCTGTTAAAAACAGTGAACTTTATAATACAAGATGTGCACATTTAAATATGTGTGATTGATAATACAATCGAATTAAGTTTAAGAATACATCAAATATTACAGAAAAAGTTGTGGACTTAGGAAAGTTATATATTTAAATAGATAAACAAAATGTATAAATGATTTATGTTAGATCAATTTTAATTAATTTATCGTCTAAATAACCTTTCGTATTTCAACCCTGACTAAAAGTTATGCATTTAAATATTTCGAAATAGTTTTAAAAGAACAGTTCAAGTTTTAAAAGAACTAGATTATGTGTATTGAAATAAACTCTCATTATTCAACTCTGCACAATGATAGATTCTTTCAATCCACCAAATCATGACTACTTGAGGATGTCATCTGTACTGCAAGCTATTCATTAATTTAAAGTTGCTTTATTATACAAATTATTCTGGGTAAATTGATAAGACCAGCCCAGCCGCCTGTCATGAATTATGACCAAGAATAAAATGTCGGTATCACCATGGAAGAAAACGTAGATACTAATTTTTTTGGTACCAATTTATCGCTTGAATAAATCAATTTTTCTTTCCTGCAATCGGCAAACTGCAAAGGATTATTTCATTATTTCCTATAATATGCAAAACGTTAAGTCTTGTAATTTGAGCTTCTTACATCAGTCATAGCAGTGTCATCACACTGTGTAGCAAAGAAAATAAATTATGTAACACAGAGTGCATATTTTTTTTTTGTATTTATTTATTATGCTCAATAAATTGCACAATTAATTTTTTAAAAACTATTTACTTAGATACAGATATCTTTACTACAGTTAATTTATATTTTTTTATTTTTATTTAGAAATTTTCGAGTTTACGAGTATAAATTTAAAGGAAAATTGGAGAAGAAAAACCTTTTTGAATTTTTGTTTTGTAAAACTTAACACTAACTTAAACAGTAAGACCTACGAACTAAACTAGCATAATTTTTAACTTAATTTAAATTTCTGATCAGAGGATTTCCTGACATGAACAGTTCCGAGTGGAACTTACAGTTAAATAACTTATTTTTTCTAAAATTGTATTCATGCTGGCTTTATCATGCAGCTTTTTCGTTGAATACCATCTGGGAAGATTGAATACAAGTTTCAAAAGTTTATTTTGCGCAATTTACAATTTTTTAATCTCCCCAGACTGATGTCGCACATAACATTATTGGCTGAAAAATTATCTTAATAAGTATCAATTTGTTTTCTGTGGATAAGATTGATTTTACCAATATACACAGATGGATCGAAACAACATAACATAGCAGGATGTGCATTTAAATGCATACAACACGAAAAAAAATACAAACTTAACGAACATACAACAGTATATTCGGCGGAACTATATGCCATAAGCAGCGCAATTGAGTATGTCATCCGAAGCTATGAAGGGAGAAGGCTCTCTCATCTGCTACCTCAAAACATCCGACAGTGATTGCAATCCAATAGCTGCAGGTATGTAAAAATCATATAGATTTTCGAATCTTGATATAGAATCTATGGACTCCGAGACATGCCAATATAACCGGTAAAGAAAAAGCAGACAACTTGGCAAAGTAAGCACTTTTAGAATCACTTTCCGAACAACAAAGCCGGTACTATGGGGATTATAAAAAGACATGTGATCGAACTTTATGGGACATACACAACACAAGTTAGGAAAACGAACCCCTCACCAGCAAACTAAGGTATATTAAAAGAAATGTATCCAGATGGAATAGTATCGATCAGGCCAGTAGGAAAATCGCTTTTGTTCTGACTAGATTTCGAATAGGACACACACGATACACCCAAATCTACCTCTTTGATGGACCCCAAAACACACAGCCAACATGTCACTGATGTGTTCCAGATACCCCAATCGATATACAGCACATATTTGAGGCTTGCCCTTTATACACTGATGTAAGAGTCAGGCTTGGAATCACGGGACTTGATATACTCACACAGGATACTACAGAAGCAACAACTAATATCATGGCATTCCTCAGAGAAACTGACATTTTCAATAAAATATAATAAAATTCAATAAAAACGTATGAAAAAAAAAATAAAAATAAAAAAACAAAAAATAGGTAAATAAAAAAAAAAAAAAATTTCTAATATAATGTAAACTGGGCTAAAATCAAAATTATAAACTTTAGGGAGAAAACACTTAATTTGAAATTGAAAAAAAAACAGTAAATCAAAAATCTAAATTTAATACAAAATTATGTACAAAAAAAAAAAAAATAAGGAAATAAACTAAAAATAAATATGTAAAAAGCTTTAAAGAATTAGGGCTTGACAAGACCCACGTGGTTGATAAGCCCAAAATAAAGATCTTATAAATAAATAAATGAGATTGATTTTCTGTTAATAAGGGGATACAACATGCGAGATAACAGAGTGCATAAAATTTAATAAAATATAAATGAAGTTAACCCTCTCTGTTTGACGAAAGACTTTGTGGAAATTTAAAAGAAGCCAATTATCCCTGTGTAACAGCCATAATCAACAAATCAGCTTATCTTCAATTTTAAATACCTGTGATATTTGATTTGTATACATTTTTAATTCTTTGACATAATATATAATTTCGGGATTGCATGGGACATTTTATGCACTCAAAGCTAGTTTAGAAAAAGAAAACAAAAGACAAAAAGTACAACGAACTTTACTAGTTATTTTAGCTAGTTAAAATATAAGATTTTTCTTAGTTAACCATTTAATAAAGTTTAAAGTAATACAACCACTAAGTAATAAGAGTAAACACTCAAGATTATAATCAAAAACTGTTTACAAAAATCATTCTTAAAACCTGCTAAAAAAGTTGTTCGTGAAAATTCAATCAAACTCATTTACCGTAATAATATTTTCTATCATTTTTTAATACAGCTAAAAAATTTTTAACACTTCGAGTATATTTATTTTCAATCAAATTTTCGAATTAAGTCATTAAAAGTTTTTTTTTTCATATGTTTAGTTTTGAAACAAAAATTACAGAACTTCTAATAGGACTCAATTGTAGACTCAATTTAACTGCTTTTAACAGTTTTCAAATAAAAATGTCTGTGAATAAATTGAAAACACGTGATTTAATACTTAAAAAGTAGATATTTTATAAATTTAGAAATTTACCATTACGGAATCCAATAACGAGTTTCATTTTGTATTAATGTGGAAAGTTTTATTAAAATTAGTACATTGGGGCATTATGTATTTTCATATCACAAAATAATATTGGGAAAATAAACTTTATTTCGCATTTAATTTCAATGCGGTTATAAAATTCTCTACAATATCATTGTTTATTTTTCAGTAATCAGTGTAGAAAAAAAAATTTCAACTGTATATGGCGTTAACTTTTTTATTGAAAAAAAGCAACTGAAAAAAAAGTTTTAAAAATAATTAAAAATTGAGATACAGATGGGACACAAGAAACCTAAAAAAATGAAATCAAAATGAGAACGATGGAAAATGGTTGAATGACACACAATTATTTTGCATCTAAAGAAATATTTTAACAATATAGTTACTTTGTATGTCAATTACAAATTTTGACAATTTACTGTAAAAATTAGCACTACTTCTTGAAGCTGTATGTTACTAACGACTAAGCATACTTTGAATTCACTCAATTGACACTGATTCACATCGACTAATGTTATTAAGTAAAAGTTATCTTATCATAAGAAATAAATTTTTACCAAAGGGTTAAGTTTTTGCAACCACTTTTGTTACAGTTAAGACTGAATGCCTACCTAATATTGAAACACCAAATTATAGAAAATTTTTAGTTTCTCTGATTTTAAATGATAAGATTTACCTTTTTAACACTAAAAATATAGCGAGTTGACGAAACATAATAGTCGTTTAGATTTATAAAATAGGTAATGAATAATAAATGACAAATAAGTTGCAAACACTGATGTTGGAAGAAATCTGATTCTAAAAAAAAGATATTTGTAAAATAAAATTAATTTCTTAGGGACAGGAAGACTCAATCTTAATTACTGCATTTAATATAATACTAAAAATAAATTTGATTATCAAAAATAATTAATAAATAATAATTTTTGACTTTTATATTTTAAGTTTTCCATTAATATATAAAGTGAATATAAAGTAAATTTTGTTTAGTTTTGGGATTTGTTTTATAGTTAGGGACTGTAAAATTTCCGTAAAGTACACACATAATAATGATATAATTTAAAATTTTATTCTATTTATTTATTTGTTTAGTCATCTCTGTAGAGATGCAAAAACCGATATTTTTAGATCACTGCAACTTCATGTTACTTTTAAATCCTTAAAAATAATATAAATTGGTAAAATAAGTGCACCTTTTAATATAATTTTTTTCTTTAATTATTGCCTATATTAATTGAAAATATCTAATTTAATTTTATTTTTAATTTGTTTTTGGAATGTGAAAGAAAGTTGTTTTTTGTTGGTTTTTTTTATTTGGTATGATTATGAACCTTAATATGTATATAGAAATTTATTTATTATATATTTTACGAGCCTGTACAAAAATATACAGACCAACTATGTATGAGAAGATACTAATAAATTATGAACAACATCTGAAAAAAAAACAAAATGAAAAAAAACATCTATTGATACTGTTCGGCTGATAGCCTTCTTATGGACTTTTTGTAGAAAATTAAATTTTAAGAATAAAATGAAAAAACTAAAGTTATGTGATTTTTTTTTTGTTTTTACACGCTACCCAAACACTAGGAAAGGATTCCTTTATACAAAATTATTGTAGGTGTGGGTAAGAAAAAGGATGATAGAGGAGAATTGGAAGGTAAGTAGGAGACGAACCTGAAGAGGTCCTTTTTGAAAAGTTGCAAATTGTATAATAGAGCATTTTTGTCGGTGGGGAACACGTGAGATGGGAGCATGTTCCACATTTTAGCAGTTCTTACAATAAAAGAATTTCCAAAACCAGTTTTAGACCACCTAGGTATTTCCACAGTGTAGAAATGTGCACTTGATGGCAAATGGCCACAATCAATAAGGTTTTAAAGTATTTTCCGCAAATTTGGAAAACATCGAAAACTAAATAGCTAAAAGAACCAGGCAAAGACCCAACTAATCCTAGTAATTACAGACCAATTAGTTTAATGCCAACATTAGTAAATTATTTGAAACCCTTATCAATGACAAGATTACAATTTTTTCAAACCTAAATAATCTTATTCCACAAAATCAGTTTGATTTTATACACAAGCATGAAAATGTTCACACCATTACTAAATTAACATCGGAAATTTGTTGGTTTGTAAATAAAATGGCATTGGAGCCTGCCTAATTGAATTAGAAAAAGCATTCAATTCGGTATGGTTGGATGGGTTAATATACAAATTGTTGCATATATACAACTTTTCAGTCCAGTTGACTGCCCTTATACAGAGCATGCTATACATATAAAAACAAATTTGTAATTCAGGCTGAACATAATACAATAAATAATATATTTTCTATTGGAAACGGGTTGCTCCGGGGTACTGTTAATGCCTCGATACTATTTTCGATTTGTATAGCAGACTTGTTAAATTTATTAAACAATGTAAAAGGTAATTCGTACACACTAGTTTTCGCTGATGATATTTTAGTGTACTCCGCTAATAGCACAGTAAGTACCAAAATGACCATTATAGATCGTAGTTAACTCATGAATGATCATTAACTTGTGAAAAGATACATCTATTTGAAAAAAAAAATTCGAAATATCGTAATTCAAAAAAAAAAAATCAAAATTTTACGTTTTCAATCAGCAATATTTTCGATTTTAAAAAATGTTGTTGTTATATTGTAAACATACGATTATTTTAAGTTTTGGTAATAAAGATTTTGATGTCATTGTAGAATCGTTTGAGATTGAAAATATTGTTAATGATGGTGAAAAAAAACTTATAATTATTGTAAATAAATTGATATAAAAAGAATATAATATTATAATACAAGACAAGACCAAAAATTTAATTGTAATTTGAGTGAAATATTTGTTTTTTAGGAATCAACTACTGCAAGTGCGTCAGAATGAACTACCTCCTCAACTGCACCAACAACTTCAATAATAACTCATCATGTCGATCTAATAAAAAAAATAATACTAAATTAATATTAGTACAAGCTAGAAAAAACAAAAAACTACAATGAAATTATTAAGCAGAGTTTTGTATTCGTAAAAACGTAATGAATTACTTAAAGCCATACTAGAACTAGAAAATAAAAAGTTACAATTATAGCAAAAATTAGCTGGATATTTAATTTCAAAATCTTAAACTGTTTTAAACTAGGGTTGCCAGAAGGGAAAAGTTGAAAAAGAGAGTTTCTTCGGCAAAAAAGAGGACAAAAAGAGAAGGGTGTATTAAAATATATATATCAAATATATATACAAAAAATATATTATACCAAATAATTAATATAATTTAATAAAAAAAGACCCACATTTCGAAAGGGAAAAGGAACTATAAAGCTGACCTGCAGATTTATAATATGTAGGATCAACTGTTAAAATAAATTAATAAATAAGACTTTATTTCATCAGTTGTTTTCTTCATAAAACCAGAACACATAACATTAAAAATATTTTATATAAATTAATTATGTTTTATATTAATATAATATACTTTATATTAAACATAATATAAATTTATTTTAGCAACAAATCACAATATTTCAATTTTACAAGCCTCTGCTTCATAATTTGTCGTTTGATTTGAGTTCATTACTTTTATTATAAATTTATTACCACATTTTATTTCATTGTAAAATTCTTTGCAGTTTGTATATTTATATATAATTGCATGTGACGACTAACACTGTCTATATTTAGACGTTTTCTCTGATAAAATCCTACCTTGCCTTTGAAATATTAAATCCATTTCTGATTTAAAGGTTTTTTAAATTCATGGGAGGAAATATATTTTTCAATGAAGATTTTTGACATTTTTGCTCTTTTTCTTTATAAAAATAAGATAAATTCAGTTTAAGAGAAAAAGAGAGCAAAAAGAGATACGAAAGATCCGAACAAAGAAAGAGAGTGAACAAAACGATCGTGTTGAAAAAAGAGTATATGTGCTCCTTAAAAGAAATATTCTGGCAATCCTATTTTAAACTGTATTGTATTTTTACTATGACTATTATGAGACTGAAATATAAAGTGATATGAAATATTTTTTTAATTGTTTTAATAATTCTGAATTTATGTGATGTATTTAATTCTTAATATATAAAAATATATGGTTAAATAATGTGCTCATATTTTATAGAATTAAATTAAATTAATATAATATTTTACTAAAAACACAATTCTCTATTTCACAGTTATATGTTGCTTTGTCTAGAGTACGATCTTTTGATAGTATTAGTGTAGTATAAAATATTATGAAATGTTTGAATAAGTATTAAAATGTTAAACTATTTTGAAGATATTAAATAAAGTGAATTATAGTTTTAAGTTTTTCAATTTAACTTATTTATTATGTAATAAAAAAATATGTAAAACATTGATTCTTTTTAAGAAAATAAAGAAAATAAATAAATAAAATAAATTGTTTGATTTATAATGCTGATGCTAGACCGGCGAATGTTACGCCGGGAATAGCTAGTTAACTTTTATAATGCAAATAAATTTCGTATCAAAATGATATTTATTAAGTCGAATAAATTGTAATAATCGTTGAAAAAATGCATCAATTTATTTTCAAATTTTGATTTTTCCAAACTTTTGAAAACTATGCTTAAATTTTTAACAAGACCGTATTTTCTGAATTTTTGTCTAAATTTTTAGTTGTCCAAATTTTGAATTGTCTGAATTTTAAATTATCTGAATTTTGATTTTCTGAATATTTAATATTGATTTAATGAAATTCTCAACTTTTTTGTTAAGGAAGAGTAGGTAAAATAAATGAAGAAAATAAAGGGTCAAATTAGAGACCTTCCTCTATTCAAAATCAAAATAGCTAAACTCTAAATTTGAAGCCAAAGTTCGAAAGAAACTAACTAATGTTTTTTTACCTAGAAAAGTTGTTTTGACTGTTAGTGTTACAAAACTATGAAGGTTAAATTATTGTTAAACATTTTACTTGTATAGCATTGTAGCAAAATATTATTTTGCATAAAAATGTTTATTTTATGAATTTAGCTGCAAAGTTGTTTATTATCAAAAAGATATGTTCACTTTTCAAATATCTGAGAGTTAACAACGTTATTGCATCTTTATATCTATAACAGTATAATGGTAATGAATTTTTATTATTTACATTTTTATTTTTATTAAATTTTTATTAAAATATATTTAAATATTCAACAAAACTATAGAAAAAGTTTTTCCAAGCTCTCACACTAGGATAATAAAAGTATAGAACGACGCACTCTATATAATATGTGAAGTTGAACTATTTTATGAATATTAACTTAGCATATTTAATTGATTCTAGTTAGCATATGTATATAAATTATTGTTATTGTTATTATTATTATTCTTGTTTTATTTTTGTTTATGAATAAAATAACTTTTAATAACAGGTACTTTTGAAATTTTATTTTAATTAAAATAATTATGGAAACTTGGAATAAAAGTTTGAAAAGAAGAGAAAAGTATGTAAAACATGAAACGATTTATGGTGGCTTGCACCAGGGAATAACGAAACATTTGAAATTTCTTTATTTAGTTATTTTGTCCTTAGACTCGAAAATACAATTTTCTGGAGGTAAACGAATGCAAATTTTAATGTTGATCTCGAAACAAGGCGTTGTTGCTTTTGCTGTTAATATATATGTTCACCATGGATGGAAACTATTGAAATAAAAAATTTTGCGTTGATTTGCAAAAAAATCAAAATGGTTTTTGATTCAGTTTTGAATTTCGATGTTTTACGTGTCTTTTCGAATGGTTTTGGCTCGGTTATGGTTTTTAGTATTTGAAAGAATCAAATTTGAATCCGGTGTTGGAGTTTCACTTTGAAAATATTAGAATAAAAAAATAGAATAACCTCCAATTACCTCCAATTTTGCATAATTATCAATATTTACTTCAAATTGAAAAAAGAATACAAAAAATCAAAATTAGTACAACAACTTCACTCTTATTGCAGGCACATGAAGTAACATGCTGGGTGGCGCAGTAAGTAGAGCGCCTGCCTTTCAACCGAAGGGTCCCAGGTTCGATTCCCGATGAAGCAAAAAAATTAGGTCCAGTACCCTTTGTCATTGGGATATATTAAATGACAAAAACTAATTATTGAGAGTATAATAAATTAAATAAAATGAAACTATTCTATTTAAGAAGGCTCAGTTCCTGACAATAGTAGTAGTTTTCCACATTTAATGAGTTGATAAGCCAGTAATTTGATAAATAAATACTCGAAATATTGTAGATATTGTGCGTAAAATTGCAGTACCGTACTTAATTAAGCACGAAAAGGTGATTCCTAACGCAAAAGGTGATTCCTACCTAAGTTACTGTCAAGAACATAAAAAAAAAAAAAAGATAACACTTTCACACTAATTATTTAAATTTTTAATATTGTTATTTTCTTTACAGAGCCACTGAATATTGAACAGCTTATTTTATCGTTTTAGACATTTTCGTACGATCCCTACGGACAAAATCAGTGGCATTTATGGTATTCATGGTAAAAATTAATAATGCTTCATGTCTTTATAAAATTAATAGGTGTTATTTGGGTTTTGTTTCCTAAAAATGTTGATGATTCGCATGGTTTTTGATTAGATTCGAAACAGGTTTCCATCTCTGATGTTTATCCTTAACTATATTTTAGTCATCAAATGCTTTTGATGTTATGAACATTCTTAAGTTATTATATTATACCATTTGAATTATTAGTACTTCTGTTGCCAAAAGTTAATATATGCCATCTCTTAAGTACAACTTATCTTCATTATCTCACATTACATTTTTCGTTAATTTATTTTCGTTGTGATTCAGTCTAAAATGCTTAGTACAACAACTTCACTCTTATTGCAGGCACATGAAGTAATTCATGTATCTTGTTATTTCTTACGGACCAGGGTAATTTTATGATTGCTGTGTACAATATTTAGAATTTTTGTATAATCCTCAAGTTAGAATAATTACTACCATAATTCCACTGTTCTACATAACCTCATATTGATTAGATGTAGTGATTGAAATATCGGACAAAAATGCTAATAGGTACTGGTATTTCCATATTTTGCTTTACGAAAACCATATTCCGGTTTTATACTCGTATCAAGAAAATTAAATAACACTATCACTATACATACCTCAACAGTCTTAAGTATATTATAAATATTATATTAATGTAATATACCGGGTGTTCCAGAGCTTGCGTATCAGCTTTTTAAGAGGGGAAGGAACCGTTATTTCCTTAATAAAAATTTAAAAAAATGATTAACTAAATCGAGGGTGTTCTATCGATTGGTGATATTTTCAATTTCCGGGAAGAACCGGGAAACGGTTTTTAAGACCAAAAATCGCCAAAATTGGACAAATTCGGATTCTACGTCAAAAAATAAAAAAACTTTTGTAAAGTGAATTTTTTTTTTTTTTTTTTTTTTTTTTTAGTTTAAACTATGTAGAAACGCTAAACTGAGATAAAAATATAAAAACAAATTTATTTATGAAAACGATTATTATTAATTAACTTTACCAAAGGAAAATATGGTGGATTTTTTTTCTTCATTTTTATTCATTTTAAAGACAAATATTGAGAAAACAAAAAAAAATAATTTAACCTAAGTTTCTTATTTTTTTTCGTAGATTCCGAATTTGTAAAAAAAATAAGCATTCCCATTTAAAAATCTTGATTTCGGTCAATTTTTGCGATTTTTGGGCTTGATAAACCAAATTGCGTCCTTCCCGGAAGTTGAAAATATCACCAATCTAAATAAAATGACGGCTCCTTCCCCTCTTAAAAAGCTGATACCAACGCTCTGCAACACCTGGTATATATTTCAACGATTGGAAATTTTTTCAATGAAATTAAACAAATTAGTTACTTTATTGTCCATAATTCATGAACATAAAAACATTTGTGTGAGAGAAGAACAAACCATCTATAATACAATATTATAATGAAGCCAAATGTAGCTTAGATTTAATGAACCAAATGTTAGGAGAAAGTATATGTAAAAGAAAAACACTTGGATGAAGGCATGTGTATGTTCAATACTTTCCAGTAATCATGAGTACCTACTCACGTTCAACATCAATACTTGATACTTTCTACTCGATACCTTTTAACCGATACTTCTAGATTCGTTAACTGAAAATTTTACTAAGGAAAAATTAAAAGCAATTTATTTGTATAGGGTATGCATTTTTTCAGTTTTTTTCGTTACTTCAGTTCATTTAATTTTTTGTTTTTATATTTGGGTTTTTTTTTGTATGAATAAAATAGTTTTTATATTAAATAATGAATAAAAGTATTAAATTATGATAAAAAATAACATTAAATAAAACAATATTCATAATAATTATTTTAGTTTAAAAAATTAATATCTTTGGTGTTATATTATATTTCAGTTTTTTTCTTTATCTCGGTTCAGTTTGTTAATTAACAAAAAACAAAATATCTTAATTTAAAAAACTATCTATAATTTAAAAAAAAATATCTTAATTTAAAAAACTGATATTTAATTTTTCCTAACAAACTCGATATCTATCAATCTCGATTACCACTAAAGTGTTGATCAACGAACTCGGTATCGAGTATCGACTACAACACAAAAGTGTTACAAAATGTCTTGCAAAAAGTTAGTTAATTTTTAATTGTGTTCATAATATTGAAATTTAATACTAAATAAAAAAAATGAGCTAATTTTAAAATTTCATACATTTTATATAGAAATATTAGTGAGTTACCCGTTTCCAATTCTGTTCGGGTACGTTAGTAAAATGTTTGATCCAGAAAAAAATTTTATTTCGTTCTTGTTCCAAATTATGATAAAGCCTTTTATAAAAATACAAAATCTTGAAAATCCGCTCGGTAGGCACGTTTTTGACATATACGAAATTCTATAGCATTTCGTAATTGTAATCGTAAACTGTAGTTAAAAGATTTGCTAAACAAAATAACGTTAATGAGTTCAAAATCTAAATTGATATGTCAAAATTGTTTAAATATTATTTAATATATTGTAAAATACGGAAATTACGCTATGTTTTTCCTAAGCATATACTGGTATCATATACCTCAACAAAATGTGTGGAATAGCAGTTTGCCTGTATCCTCTAATTATCTGATCCCGGTATTGTAATCCCTTGTTTTGATTATGCTTTTATGAATCAATATTTAATTATATGGCATAAAAAGTATATTGATTTTTTATCAAGAAAAACCATTATTGATAAGACTAGACGTGATAAAATAAGTAAAAAATTTAAAAACAAAAAATTTGTAACATAAGACTTGAATTACTGACCGCAAAAATAAAGTTAAATCATGCAATGACAAAAAATAAATTAAAATTACTTCCCATTCTTTTTACAGTTATTATAGTCAATTAATTTTTAAATGTGATTGTGAAATTAATGGGATATAAAAAAAAATTCAACTTTTCTTATCAACCTTTTTTTTTTTTAAGTTTTAAATTTGTAGTTAATTTTCATTTTATTTAAAGTTTGTTTAATTTGCGACAATTCTTTTTTTTTTGTTTTATTTTTAATTTTAATAACATTAATTTTAAATAAAGGAAGTGGTTAAATATTTTTTTTTAATTATTCTTTGTTTCTTGTCAATAAAATAATGTGATTTTTATTTAAATCAAAAATGTATATGTATTAGTATGTGTGAGTGTTTGTATTACAAAACAACTTGTTCAACAATATTTCAATTTATAATAAACTAAGAGAAAAAATATTCTACGAATATATAATTATTAAAAGCTTGACTTGTAATTAAATTTTTAATTTCGAATAAATTAAAGAGTTAACAGAAATGTTAACATCCGAAATGAAATGGGCCACAAACAACATGCATACATATGTATCTACCTAAATAAGTAATATAAAAGAAAATTAAACTATATTCAATAAAAGTTAAAATTTTAGTGACCAAGCTGTAGCTGAAAGATTGATGAACATAAAAAAGTAGTGAATAAATATATACAGCTATAAAATAAAAAAATTTTGTTTGTTGGGTTTATTTTTGGAAAATAACATACATAATAATTTTTGCTTTGTGGTAAAAATTGCTTTAATATCTGCAAAATCAAAATAACGTAGTTACTCATAATAATTTGAGTATTCAGAGTTGACAACTAATTATTATGAAATAAATTTATTACTAAAATTAATTTTTAAATCGTCTGAGACTGGTAAGTACTGATCATGTTTGGACCTATTAGGGTCTTTATAGATAAGAAGATAATAGATAGATTGTTCGCGCCTAATTAGAATCAAATCCAGATGATTAGCGAGTATAAGTTTGATAATCTTTCAGATGCCTCAAAGACAGATATTTTAGATATCTACATATATGTCACAGCAATTGGCTTGTGGGATATATAAAGACTTAGTTTGGGTCCATTTCGTGTTATGTACTCCTTATGAGTCTAGTTTTATAATAGCGACAGATGGCAGTGAAACTAACTACCCTTGAGAATAATTAGCTAACTAACTTTACTCAATAATTATGATTGTTTGTAAATTATGTTACGAAAAATGTAAGAAAATTTTATAAAACTTCCATAACAGATATTTGAACACATCACAGTCTAGTTGAAAATCTGATCAATCGATAACAGTTTCAACAAGGTCAACATATTTAGAGTTGTTGTCTCTGTGATTTGTTATTGAATATGCCAAATTTGGGACCCAGGCATGCTTTTAAATATTAAAAATTTTACATTTTCATCAATTAAAAACACCCACTCTGGTTCAGTCGTCGATGTAAATTTGATCGCCATTAATGAATTATAAATTCGTTTAAGACTATTTGTCATTGTTCACGTTGTCTCATATAGTTTCATTTAATTTCTTTTAAATAGTTTTTATTTTGTCAGATTTCACTACCTCCATATTTTCTCTTTTGATCCAATTGTAGAACTTGCTGACGACTCCTTCGACAAATCATTTATAGTTGCTGGAAATGGAAAAGTATTATTACCTGTTGTTTAGTTATATCATTTATGTACCATAAATACGAATAACTATTGATATCGCGATCATCGGAAAAATACTGGATGGTGTTTTGATAATTTAGATATCGCGAAAATTGATGATTTTGTAAAAAACTGTTTGTAACTATGGATGTTACAGATAGTAGTAGGGCTTAAGTTTTTTGGATTTTGCAGGAACAAATCTTTGCAACGTCTTTCAATAAGTTTTTTGCTAAAGGACCGGGTAAATCACGAAAATAATAGAAGAAAAATTTTATAATCCCATCTGAACTGACAATATTAAAATATATTCTACACAGTGCTTCAACTGCGAAGCACGTACTGGCTTAAAACACTATATACATTTTACATGTTATATTAATATCATTTTTAGATAATTTTACTAGTGACTTCAGATCAAACAATAGTTTGTTAATACAGGGTAGTTTACTTAAAATTATACTTTACTAAACGTACATGCAAACATTAGGTATTTTATTTAAAATTGCAAAAATTCAGCAAAGTGTGAATTCCTGCAATTAAGTTTTATAAGAAAGAAAAAAAATCGCTGAAAATTCCGAAAATGGTCCACTAAGCAATTGTGCGGGAGCCGGTCTTTTTGTCAAAAAAAAAAAATTTGAATTCCAATGTTGGAAAATTTTTTTTCGATATTTTTTTAAAATAGTATATTTTAGAGATAATTACACAAATCAGCTTTTATCATTAACGAAATATGCACCTCTAAACAATATAAGAAATTCAATAATAATGTTGAAGTTTGGAATGACAATTCCCACTATTATAAGTGCTTTTTTTGTGGAAATATATATGTTATAAAAAAAATTAGAGATAATTAAAGGTTAGGTATTCAAAATAAGCCAATCAAAATATTACAGAGTTATCCCTTTTTCCCACAATGTTTATGCAAATGTATACGCAAGATCCTAAGCTATTAGGAGAAACTTTAGAGTTGGATTTAAGATAAGGGTATTGTATTTTTGCAGAAAATATATATATATAACAGATTCTCAATTAGAAAGATTAGAATTTTGTTGGTTATAAAATCAGGGTTATTTGTCTTTTAGAGTTATTTCGAATGAAAATAAAATTGATTTTTTTCTAATGTTTAACAAAATGTTAAGTTTTTAAATATTTAAAAGTTTTTTGTGTCTTGTATTCTACAAAAATAAAATTCAGAATTTTTACCTAAATCATTTCGCTGTTGGATACAAAAAAGATGATCCTCTTTGCAGAACATATACTTACCTAATTTCTGGAACACTGGACCTCTTCAACAATTTTTCTAAGCGTTGTTAGTTACGTGAGCGAAGTTTATAAAAAAATTTGTAAGTTTAAATTTTGACCCATTTCGGGTTAAAAAGTTTAGATTTTGAAAGTTTGGATTTTTATATTTGGATTTTGAAAGTTGGTATATATAGATTGATCAGGAAATTACATAATTTCTGTCAGTAATAACGGAAAGTCGCTTTGTATATTTCTGAAATTTTATGAAATCTTTGAAATGTTTGCAGGATCCAAACCGAATTAATAATGATTATATAACAAATTATATACTATTATCGCATTTTAAATAGAAAAAATTAATTTTAAAATTTTATCAATTTTTAGTCGTAATAGTGTAAAAAAATTATTACAAAAAGAGACAATATAAAAGATTTACAAATTCATAGACGCATTAGCATTATAGTATGTATTTGTATTAAACTATTGGCGTGTTAAAAATTTTAATTAGAGAACTTTTGGCAAACATAAATAATAACGTAAAAACAGGAAATATGAATTTAAAATGAGAAGTTGTTATATTGCGCAGGTCTTTACATTTTTTTCAATTAAAATTATAAATAATATAATATAGCTACATTTTTAAATTTGAATACATTTCTTTATAGATTCCCAATTAGAAAAAATTTCCAATCATAAAAAATAATAACTGCAAACTGTGAAATTTGAACAAATTAGTTATATCCTAAAGTACTTAATATTTTACTAAACAATATTTTCAATAAAAAAAAAACAATTATTGTGCTTAAAAGAATTTTCTAATTTTTTAAAAATGATTATTATTATTATTTTTACTATTATTACAACTACTGTTAGTAGTATTAAATATGAAAATACATCATATTATACAATGGATTCTATCTGTTTCAGTATTCAAATTCATTTTCTACACCTATAATAAAAAAAAAACACATTTCTATTATCTTAATATTTTAATATAAAATTTTCTTGGAATTGAAATATCCATAAAAACATATAAAAAAATTTTCATTTATAACTTTTGAACTCTTAAACTAATCATTTTTTGTCCTGACTTCATTTACAATTTTCGATTTTATGAAATGACATAAAAACAAAAAAATATATACACATGCATATAAAAGCAAACTAAAAAGCACAATAACAACTCTTAGACATAAAAATAAAACTTGTAGATACTCTCTCTTTATTAATTTTCTATACAGTAAAAAAAAAAAAAGAAAAACAAAAGAGAATAATTTTAAAAGAAAATATTTCTAAAAATAAAAAATATTTTATATTATGATAACTTAAGGAATAAATTTTCTAAATCAATGAACTTTTATGTAAATACAAACCAATACGTATTTAGGTTCAAATTGCATCAATATTATTATCATTTGGGATATCTAAATATGTTTTCTCAAGTATAGTAGCGATAGTTCTGAAAGTAAGAAAATATTCATGGAATCTCTTTTTTGATAAAAATTTTAATGTATTCTTAACTATATGGCGTAGTGCATCTCTTTCGCACATTTTATTTGTTATCTTAAATTTTGCAAGTTAACTCCATTTTGTAGAAGACCTTTACTTGTTACAGATACTGACAATTAATCAAAAGCTGACAATTTTGCGGCGGAACATTATAGTGTTCCAAAATTTTTTTGTATAACAAATTATTTTTATATTGAAACCGTAATTAAAATGTATCGTATATAAGACTACTACTTATATACTTTCTGGATACTATAAACCCGAAAGTTATTGGACATGGCGGAATATTGTCTTCTACTGACTGCTCTTATGTACAGATTCTCTTCAGTAGGAAATACAAATACAGTTTTTTCAAATTCATTGATACTTCGTCTCCCCAACGAAGATGTGATTTTACTCTACGTTGCATTTTCTTGGGTTTAGATCCGTAAAGTATTTTAGCTGGACTATTTTCTTGCATTCGACATATTTGGCTATATTTGCTATATCATCTCTTCCAAGCTCATTAATTAGCTGCAGTGCAATAGAATCGGTATTTTGTTTGACTATAGTTTATATATGCCCAAGTGCAAATACTATTGTAGTTAGGTGATGTGATCAGTAAAGTATTTGAATTTGATTTGTGCCGTAAATTTGTTAAATTTAAGTTTTTTTTTTATTTTTTGAAATTTGTTGAAATATTACTTCGTAATAACTAAAATAAAATTGTCGTAGTGTGAGTCAAAAATAGATACAATTTTCCAAATTTATATTAATTAACAGATCAAGATTTAAAAAAAAGTTAATTTTCAAACTTGAAGCTTAAAAATTTGAGTTTCTTTCAAGTTTCTTTTTTACTTTCTTTTCAGTTTCTTTCTTAAATTTTGTGGTGCATTTTAAATACCTATGAATATTTTAGAATCAAGCATACTTTCATTATCACTGCAATTGATTCCACTCATAAAAGGATCAACACAACTAGTAACAAGCACTGAAGAAGGAGGTTACTTCTAAAATATTACCAGGTACATTCAAAATATGCAATAAATTTAAGTGAAGGAAATGAAAACTTTTAAATACAACACGGATTTTCATAAGATTTCAAATATTGAACTATACATTCGATCCAGTCATCAATAAATATTTTTTAAAAACTTTTAATTTTAAAAAATCTAGGAAAAATTAACATTCCGCAAAATTTTTAATTTTATTCTAATACTTCTCATATCTATTATAAATTTTCCATTTACTTCTAATCATTTCTAATTTTCATAAAATACAAAAGTACAAGAAAAAACATAAAACAATATTATATAAAATTATAATATATATGTATGTATATAATACATATATTTGTGAAAAAATCTAAAGAAAATTGTGCCAAAAACATAAGAGTACAAGAAAAAAAAATATAATCAAATAAAATCAATATGGAATTGCTGAAGGGGTTTGTTTCCTAAAAGCAAAAATTGTATATGAAAAACCGAAACAAAAATTATTCTTTTCTGCAAAAAAAAAAATATTACAAATTTCTGTACACATCCATTTTAACTTTTATTAAATTCTAAAATATTATATTGTGGTCTAGGAAGTTAATTATAATTTCAGTAATCTCAATTATTGTATAATCTATAAAAAATAAAGTTTTTTATTTTAAATATTTTTTTAACTAAGTATTAAAATTTTAAAGTTATTTTTATATCGTATTTAAGATTTAATAATGCATTTATGTAATTACTAAATAAAATTTAGTACTAAAAACTTGTAATTTAATTAGAACAAAGTTTTTATAATATAATAAAATAGTCATTTAATTACTAAATTAAAAAAATGTTTGAAATTTTTTTAAAAATATAAAATAATAATTTGAAATTAGCATATTTGGTTGACAAGATATAAAATTAAGTAATTTTTTAATACCTACTCACTTTTATGAGTTTAATAATGTGTTATGGTATCTATATGGATATTAAAAATTATGATTTGTAAAATGATAGTGGTAGTTATTGATAAAATGATAAAGTTAGTTAGTTAACAGTGAAACATAATAGAAAAATAAACTCGCGTGATTTGTACTAATATAAAGGTTTGCTTCTTGTTTGTTTGTTTGCTTTATTTGCTTACAGCGTTAAATAGAGAGCTGTAGTAATATGGGAAAACATTATAATTCAATTACTTTGTTTTTATTTATTTCGTAAATAAATCCTAATTGCATTAATAATGCTAAACGCAATATTTTAATATGCTTAAGCATTTGGCTATTTTTTAGAAGCTGAAAAAAATTTTGCTTAAGAACATAGTAGCTCGCCTTTATATGCGCTTAAATTACCTTTCATTTTTCATAAATTAATCAAAACCTAACATTAATAATTATAACATAAATAACTTAGCAATTACATTTTTTTTTTGTAATGTAATCTTTTTTAGCATGTTAATTCTACTTAGATGGTTTTAAAAAATAGTAAGTCTAGCTTCCAGTGAAATTGATTGATAAATTCTAATATTAAATTTGCATATTTAAAATATAGTAAAATAACTAAATGAAATATTTTTGTTAAGAAAATTTAATAAAAAAATTACTTGATTAATTTAATTTTTACGAATAAGCTTTGCAAAAGACAGCAGTCCGGATCAAAAATAGTTCCAACGGTATATAATAAAACGTTATATAGCGTAATTAATAGTCCTACAAAATGCCAAGAATTCTAAATTTTAATTCGAAAAAAAAAAAATTTTAATAAAATAAGACATTTCATACTTTATTTCGTACCTTATATGAATTATATAATACATTTATTATATTATATTTATTATATATATATACTATATAGCTATAAATAGCTATGCATACAAATTGATTTTATTTTAATTTATCAAAACTTATTTTTTTTTTTTTTAAATATAAACCTTTTTCCGAAGTTAGATTTTATTTATTATTTTCTCTTTACAAAATAAAATATAGCCCTTAAATTACTTTTTCAAAATCTCGCTTTTCAAAATATGGTCTTAATTCCAAAATGCTTACCTTCATTATTTTTATGCGTAGCCGCTCTTAGATAGAAAAAGGGGATAGTAAAGGGGTATTTTGCCGAAATTTATACAAAATAATTAATTTTATAAAAATTCTGGAAAAAAAAATATATTTCCCCTTTTTGATTTAAAAATAATTAAGGAAAGCATTCTGAAAAAAGTTGTTACCCACTTTTAATCAAACAGCGTCTACGAATGAAATTAACATGTTTCATCATTACAAAAGCAGTTTGATAATTATAATTTAAATCTGTGTAATTTACCGTGTTAGTTTGTTTTATTTGTTTTTTATTAACACTCTAAATTATAAATCATTCAAAATCCAATGGTACAAATCAAGACGGTACTTTATGAGTAGGAAAGTTTGGAAAATAAAGTTAAAATTTTGGAACAGAAAGCAAAAATTATTTTAGGGGAAGCAAGTAGCAGAATAAATTTAATCAAACGATCCAGGAAGAGTTTTAAGAAATTTAATTTCCGTCGATTTTAGTCAAATTAAACGATTACTTTTATATCTTAGAACTTCTCTAAAATAAATGTAAATTATAATAATATTTTTGATAATGATACAAAAACAGACAATATAAATATATATTTATTCATTACACTGATTTAATTTTTTATAATAACAAAATTTTTATTTCTATTTCTATTTATTTTTTTAGATAACTGTCTTAAATTATTGTTTTCTATAAGTACTTTCATTATTTATCAGTTTTGGTTAAAAATATGTATAACGTGCATATCTCTTGAACTACAAAATATCTTATTTTTAGTAATTTTTTCCACTAAATGCAACTTACTATAGGGAATATATAAGAAACGAAACAGTAGATGAGGGAGCAGTATTTATGTTTTCTAAATAAAATTTACTAACCTCTAAATTTTTTATGAAAACATGAGTGGTTTCTATAATTTTCCGTGAGAAGTCTATGCCAGTACGTAAATGACTAGTTTTTAAAAAGTTTTAAATTTGGTGCTAACTTCAATTATAATTATAAACTCAACAGGGACCTCTAGTACTCATATAATTGAAGAACTCAACTAATATTTTTTTTGCTTTTGATGTTTTTATATTTTTTATTTTAAATGAATTTGTATTTTTGGTTTTATTTGACATACATTACATAAGTTAATTGTAAGTAATAATAATAGGTCTGTATGTTAACTTTTATTTGCAAAAATTTGCAAATGAGAGGAAAAATTTCTTGATCATAAAATTCTACGAGAATAGTTAAAATGTTCTCTTTTGCAAACAAAAGTAGATATACGCAAAATATGCATAAATTTTTCCAAATTTTTTCATGTCAAAAATAATTGATTTTTAGGTTATTAGATTTTTTTAAATTTGAATTAATTTAGTAATTTTCTGAATTTTTTTCTAAAATTATTGAATTTCTTTTTTGGAACAAATTAAATTACATATTTTTCGTGGTTTTGGTCTTTTTGTCGGTAAAAAGTTATATAAATAAGTTTTCAGGTTAGGTATACAACTTTTTTTTAATTTTAGGTATACTACTTTTTATATGAAAAATATTCTATTGACATTTAAAACAACAATAAAAAATTTACAGTAATTTTTTACAAATTTTTGCAAATAGAAATTTTATTTGCAAAAATTTATTTAAGACAGAGCTCTGACGTCACGTTTTAAACATAAAGTTCTCTTAAAAATCTCAAAAATTTGTAAAGAGCATGCAAATAAAAAAGTTAACATACAGGAATTTGGACAAATTTACGTAAATTTATATAAACTAGTGGATCGCCTGTGCAATTGCACAGAAGTAGTTCTTTCAAACACAATTTTATGTAAATATTTGTTTTGGTATAATTGTAGTTGTTTTCTGAATCGCCTGATTATTGAACATATATATATATATAATGAAATTAAAGTATAATACCTAATACTTTATGACGAAATTAATACTGATTTCAATATAACTTAACACATTGAAATTCCATTACTCTCAACGTAGTAGATCGATGTATTTTAATTCGTTTATAGTCAAAAACGTTTGTAGTCATAATTCTGTTATAGCAATAGATCAACAATGAATTATTTTGAATTGCTATTTATGAATAAGATAAAGTTTAACATTGTTATACGAAAAATCTTTTATTGAATTTGAATTTGTTTATAAAGACGCAATTTATTTTTGACTACTCTATAGTCACAAAACGGTTATAGTCTGAAATATTACCGTGTTTTACTGCATATATTTTTTTCAATGATAGCAGAAGCAAATGAAATAACATTATTTTATTATATAGTTTTTGAAGATTATGATTTGATCTGATTTTTGTTTTTCTGTTTTGTTTTCAATTTTTGTTTGGGTTTTTGTTTTTGTAACTTTTTCTATAAGTTTGTGTGTTTATTTAAAATGACAGAATGTTTATGAAGCCTTTTTAAAAATTTCCCGTAATTGAAATTTATTTTAGAGTATAGATGGCGCTCAACTTCGAAATAATCGTCACTATTTGGTGTAAATATTTGAAATGTTTTAAGTATTCAGCACCAAGAAATTTTAATATTTTTTTGGTGTAAACAATTTACTATTCAATTATTCTTGCTTTTTTACGGACCACGTCGTTCATCTTGTGCATTATAATATAAGATATTCCCCACATGGCCTTCCTTGTGTTATATAATATAAGATAATATAATATAAACGAATAGAAAAGTTTATTTTATTGTTTATTAAATAAAAAAAAGGTACCAATTTAAAACTTTTTTATTATTTACTTTTTAATCATAAATTAAAATGTTTCTTTTTTATTAAAATTAAATATTATAAAATCTGTAAAATAAATTTGAACAATAAAATTTTAACATTTCACCAATATACTAATAAGATTTACTAACCAAAATACAGTACAAATTATATTATATTTATTTTACCTACATTTTAGCTGTTTGAGTATATATTGATACATATATAGGTAGGATAAATGATAATTGGTATAATAATATATTATATTATATGCATACATCTACATGATATATCATAGTGTCAAAACTGTCAACTGTGAATACATTCCATGTATGGATAAGTAATAAGTTTACATAATTTGTATGCTTAGATTTATTTCAAACTAATCGGTTTCGTATTTCGTTGAAAAAATTGAGAAGAGTAATAATAATTAAAAATTACTTTTTTTTTATTAAAAAAATATTGTTTTTTGTTGTTAGTTATATTATATTATAAAAATTAATATTATAATACATAATAATAAAAAATATGTTTAATAAAAAAAAAAAAATTGAATTAATAGAGAATCGAACTCACAAAAATTTGTGATATGAAAACCTACTAATTAATTTCTTTTCTACTAAAAGTACAAAAAACCAAATGCGATAAATAAAAAAAAAATAAAAAGAATTTGACTCAAAAGAGAATCGACAAAAATTTCTGATATTAAATGATGCTTTAACCAACCCAGCTAATATCTTATAAAAATTGTTTACCCAAAATATACACAAAAAATTTTTTTTTTTTTTTTTTTTTTTTTTTTTTTTAATTTTTTATTTATATTTTACAACCAAAAAAAAAAAAATTTACAAAAATTGGTTTTTATTTAAACAATTCAAAATTAACCTAAAACTATTCATTTTCTTATTAATTTTGTTTTTATATATGCTTATAGTTATTTTATCTATAGGATTTCGTACTCCTTAGCACTTTCATATTTATATTTATTTTTTGGAAAATTTCAAAAACCAAAAAAATGTTTTTTCTTTTTTTTTTAATATTAAAAAAAACACTACAACTAAACTTAAACTAACTTAAACTATCTAAACCTAGAGAGAAAGAGAAAGAAGCAAAACACCATATTTTGCCTCTTTCTACACGTATGCATTCTCTAACCACCAATGTTTTCTTACAATACGCTTGTCATTGTTTGGAATAAACATATCGTATTTACAGATCGAGTTATCCAAAATATTAGGATTAAAATCAATGATTTTGCATGTGGCCCTCCTATTATAATGATATAATAGGGGCACATGTTCACGGTTTTGCATAAAACCATTTGCATCTATATATATGAAGTGCTCGGGAGCAATAAAGCCCGTTTTCATACTATACTGGATATATTCCTCGTTATGATAGTATATTTTGGATATTAATCCATTTTCTGAAGTTTTTAGCGAGCGATCAATGTGGTTTCGGATCAATTTTATTATAAAATTGTCAAACCTAACAATGTTAGCTTCTTTATATATATATTTATTTGAATAAAAGTGTTTGAAATCTGTTTCAGGTTTACGCGTTTTGTTAATGCAGGCTCTAATACATTTTCTCTCGAACCTTCTTATTTTTTCCATTAGGCTAGCACTTATATTAAACCATATAGGTGCTCCATATGCCAATATTGGTCTGATAAGTGACTGATAAGCAATTATTTTTACTCTGGGGTTAATATTTTTGTTATAAAATAATTTTTTGGCCGCCATAAAGGCTTTATTTCCTTTTGTTAGAATATAACTTACATGATCAGTAAATTTTAAATTTCGGTGTAAATATATACCTAAATACTTAACTACTTTTTTACTATTTAAAGTTTGACCATTAGTCGTTTTTATTTTAAATTTTCTCCAATTTTTTTTAATATTGTAGCTGGTTTTATCCACAGTATCGCGGAATAAAATTGTTTCGCACTTATGGGTATTAATTTTAAGTATCCAAATCCTACAATAATCTACTGTAAGGTTGAACATCTTCTGAACGCTATTTTGGATCGTTTGTACAGAATCGCTTGCAGAATAAAGTATGATATCATCTGCAAACGCTAACGTTGAATTTAAGCCTTTTAGTTTATTTAATTTTTTTAATAAGTCTATAGTATAAATTGTAAACAGTATAGGAGAATTAACTGTTCCTTGTTGTAAACCGTTTTCCATTTTATATTTTTTTTGCGAGCTATGTTTTTGATTCATTACAACAAATTCGTTTTCCGAGACCATGTCTTGGATTAAGTTCACAAGATGGTTTGGAAATCTATACTGAATCAGTTTAAAAATTAAGCCGTCTAGCCATACTGTATTAAACGCTTTTTCTAGGTCGATTAGGCATGCCCCTATCCCAAATTTTTTATTTATATACCAGCATATGTCAGATGTTAATTTGGTTATTGCATTAACTGAGTTATGTTTATGCCGAAAGCCAAATTGGTTTTCTGGTAGTAAATTTTTATCTTTGACAAAATTATTTATTTTGTCATTTATTAATGTTTCGTAAAGCTTACTTATATTAGGTAACAAACTAATAGGTCGATAATTACCCGGAGAAGTAGGATCTTTTCCTGGTTTTTTTATCATTACGACTTTTGCTGTTTTCCATATTTTTGGGAAATGGCAATAATTTAATAAATTATTAAACAAGATTGTATAATTTAATATAATCTTGTCACTTAAATTTCTTAATACAATGTTTGGTATATTATCGATACCAGATGAAGTTTTATTTCTGAGGTTTTTAAATTTTGATAAAAGTTCGTCAAAATTAGTAAAAAAACTATTTTCAGTATCTTGCTCTGTTGATTTGTTTATCGCACTAAAATTACATATAGCATTATGGTTTTCTAAATTTTGTTTATGGCTGTTTTTAAAGTTTTGTATACTATTGGTTATTCTTGTATGGAAATGGCTATTTGGGATATTTATACTATGTGTTTGTTGCAAATATGTTCCTAAAATATTGTTTATGTCTTCTTTTCTGTCAATAATAAATTGCCCTAAGTTGTTTTTATTTAAAATATTAACATTAATGTTGTTGTTGATAAATAAATGTTGTTCAGTTGTGTTAATACATAATTTTCTAATATTGTTATTAGAGTATGTGCTGCGAAACATTTTTTTAATTTCTGGGAACATATTTTTATTTGATGGAGAAATTTGTTTTATTCTGGTTTTCCAGTAGCTGCTTACTTCTATTTTAATTTGCTGGCTTATAAGGTTGGTGATATTCTTAAGAAGACTTCTTAACAACAAAATATCTTGACTGCTAAAATTTAGATTGCGTTTATAGATTCTATGTATGTCATTTAATATTTGATTTTTTTTCTTTAAGAGTTTTTTCAATTTAAAAGAATAGTATTTTCGCAGATTATTGGCGTTTTCGATATTTACTTTCGGTATTGTTTCATTTACAGTATCTAAAATTACTTTATCTAATGTTTTTAAGTGGTAAACTATGTTTGCTATTGCTATATTTACAGTGTCACTAATTTTATTGGCACTATTATTATATTCAAAATTAAAATTTTTATCCAATTGGTTGCGAAATTTATTCCAATCAGCTTTATGGTATAAAAATTTATTTTTAATAATAGGCTCTTGAAGCAAAGAGTTGTTATTTTCGATTACTACGTTCATACTAATAGCCTTATGGTCGCTATCATATGGTATTGTTAATAATCGGTTATAGGTCCCAGTATCACCCAATTTTAATCTCACATCTACTATAGCCAGATCTAAATATGAATTTGTTCTGGGGTACGTAGGAGAGTCCGGAATTTTTAAGCTACATTTATATAATATTTTGTTACTTTCTAGCCACCTATAGAGTTTTAAACCTCTATTGTTATTATTTTCGTTTAGCCATGACTGGTGCTTAGCATTAAAATCACCAATTATGACGTATAAATTATTTAAGTTTCCTAAGTCTAAGGTTTCGAACAATTTATTTATTTCATTGATAAATTCATTATCATTTCCATTTACTGCGTATATGGATATGATGAATAATTTTTTATTATTTTTTAGTACTACAGAAATAATACATGATTCAATACAAATGAAACTGTTGAACAAATTTCTTTTTATTACTTTGTATTTAATTTTGTTTTTAATGCAGATTGCTGTACCCCCGCCTTGAGTTTCTTTGTTACGATCTCTTCTTATGAGATTGTAATCGTCGAGTTTAATGTAATGCTTATCATTTAAATGTGTTTCGTTTATACACATAATATCAGGTTTGTTGGTGTTCAGAAAATCTATTAGAGAGAATCTCTTGTTATATGAAACGAGAGAATTCACATTGGCTGAAATTATTTTTAATATTCGATCATTCATATTGTTCGTTAGGTAATGCACTTAAATCTAGCATGTAATCGATTCTCTCAGAGTTTATATTTATTTTTTTTTCAACATGTGAGAACTTTTGTTCCAAGCTGTTTAATTGAGACTTTATCTCTTGCATTATTTGCATTACGGTTGCAATTGTATTATTACTATTGTTATTAAGATTATTAGTATTAGGGTTAGTGTCTTTTCTTAAATTTACGTTAGTATTTTTCTTTACCATATTTGCATATGATGTTGTTGGTGTGCTAAAGGCCGTAAACATGTTATGACGCTCAGCTAATTTTTCTCTTACTTTATTTCGAAGATCTTCTCTTTGTTCCAATCTACGTCTATATTCTGTGCAGTTTCTATAGGTTGCCGGATGCCCATTTGTTTTACAAAGTATGCAGTATAGTTGATTCTGGTCATCATTTTTTTTGATTTCGCACTCACCTGGGTTGTGCGATTTGCCGCATTTTACACAACGGAAATCCATGTTGCAATTGGATGCCGTGTGACCGAATCTCTGGCATCTTTTGCATTGCAAAATGGGTTGCTTTTTAATATTTTCCCAACAGACCATACTGTGATCTATTGCTCTAATTTTATTTATTTCAGCACTTCTTGTGGAGCTTGAAGTCTGTACGATAAAATGTGGCAAAGTTATGTTGTTTGCCAAGGAATATTTAGTGGTTAATCTGGTAACCTTTTCGAAAATAATATTTTCATTTTCCTGTGCCTTTAGCAGATTAAGTACCTCATCGCATGTATAGACGGATGGTAAGCCTTTCAGCACAAACGTATTCTTTTTTAATTCTTTAGGCGTATATGTATAGTAATTTGTGTTGGTTTTTTTGAGTAAATCACATAGCTCTGTATAATGATTTAACTTATATGTGTAAATTATAGCGTTACCTTCTCTTTTTTGTTTTACTAAGAATTCATTGAACATTAATTTTTCCTTAATTATTTTTTTAATTAAATGTATGTCAGTACCAAATATACTGATTGGAGGCATTTTTTTATTTTCATTGTTATTATTGATTTTATTATTTGTATTAGTATTTACATTGTTAATATTAACATTATTTTTGTCAATATTATTATTATTCTTATTATCATTTATATGTTCTTTATATTTTTTGTTTTTATTGTTTTCTTGTTTTTTTTTCATTATTTTTTTTTGAAAGTACTTTTATGTACTCTCCAAGCTCGTCATTATTATTTTCCTCTCCCTCTGATGTGATAGTGAGGTTATCTTCATCCATCTCTTGGTTCTCCATCAGGGGAGAGAATCTGTTATTATTCTGTACCGAGACAGAAGCACATGTTTCATTTATTTTATTCGGATTTGAATTTTTTTCATTATTTTTAAGTAAAATTTCTATTTGGAATTCTAATTTTTCTAGTTTAGTTTTTAGTTTAGTATTTTCACTACGTAGTGATTTAAGTTTTTTGTTTTCCGACATTGTCGCGTTTTTTTTCACTATTCTTCTTTTTGCCTTAAAAATTTCGTTTAATTTTTTATTAGTGTAACTAAAGTCATGATTTTTAATTATATTTATATTTTCACTTTCGGATTGCATTGCAATCCCAAAATGGGACACAAAATTATTGAGTATTTTTTTATTATAATTATTTTTTCTTTTTGGTTTTTATATTATTTAGATTATTTCTTATTTACTTATTTATTTAATAATTTTTTTTTTAAATATTTTTCCACCGATTTAATTTTATACGTCCGTTCTCAACAAGAGTTGAGGTCCAACCATATACACAAAAAATAAAAATTGATTTTGATCGCCACGACCAGCATCATCACTGGTTGATTGAATGAAAAAAAAACGAAACATACGAAAAACCACGAAAAGTATGCCTTCACTAATCGTGCTCTTGTGTATTATAATATAGATGTGCGAGTTAACATACAGACCAATTAACTGATTTGTTTGTCTTTGTTTTTTAGTTTAATAAGAACTTGCATATGCATAAGGTATGTGGGGAATAATAAAACCATATTAATAGAATTTTTTCTGGAAAATGTAAAGTAGGTAGAATAATAAATTCTTGAGTAGCATTTAAGAGACTGTTCGACATAGAGCTTTCTCTAGCACTTTTTTTTATACAAAATTAAATTTCCTTTAATTATGTATTCAAATAATAATATTTTGAATGACAAAAAAGGGAAATATTTTATTTAAAAGTTTGAATATTATGAAACAAAATAGAATTTTTTTCAACCGTATGCGTAATTCTGTTTTATATACAACTTATTTATACGCTGGGTGACGCAGTAGGTAGAACCCTTGCTTTTCAACCGAAAGGTCCCAGGTTCAATTTCTGATTCAGGATATAATTAATGACAAGAAATAATTGAAAGAGTATAATCTGGTAACAAATAAAATAAAATCAAACTATAATATTTAAGAAGGTATAGCATCCTGACAATAGCAGTAGTATTCCACATTTTAATGAGTATATAAGCCAGTAATGTGTTAAATAAATACTCGAAGTATTGTATATATGTTTTTTTTTTTAATGTGTTTTATTTTTATTAATTTTCTTTCTTAATTTATTAATTTATTTAATCAGCTGTTAGCTATCTATTTTTATTTAATTCCTTCGTATTTTATAACTTTTTTCTTTTTATTATTCAATTGGAAAAAAGTTTTTTTATCAAAAAACCAATTTTTATTTTGTATTTTGTTTTTTTGTGAAAACTACACTACTTATTCTAACCTAGCGGCTACTTATATCTAACTTAAAACTATCCTAATCTATCTTATATTTACCCTGACCATTATTAACCTACCGGCTAATTATATCTAGCTTATAACTACCCTAATTCACCTTACATTTTATGTTTTTTATGTTTTCCTGTTTTAACTTAATTATCGGCCATTCGTTCCAACCAATATTTATCAATGTTTATTAAATCTGTATTCGTTACATATCTATATCGGACCTAAATATTTCACTATTATCTTCGAATTTAAGATTTAGTTGGTATTCTATTTTTTGTCTGTAGCTCTCCTAAATATATGTATTATAATGAGCAATTTATCGTCATTTTGAATATATTTATTTTGATCCAGGTAAATCCATCCTTCTGAAGATATATTACAGGAGCTCATTGTCTTCTCAATGTACTTATCATCTGAATATATTGTGTGAGCAATCAGACTATTTTCTGTCACTATTTCTACCCTTGAATAATGTTTTCTTATAAAATTAATTATGAATTGGTCGATTTTTTTTATCTTGTTAACCTCATACAGCGTTTTGTTCGATATATAATGTTTGCAGTCTGTTTCTGATTTTCTGAATTTACTTATACAATGCCTTGTACACTTTCTCTTAAACTTTCTCAATAACTCCATACATGATGGACTTATATTATACCATATTGAGCAAGCATATGTCTTACATATAGGTCTTATCAATGCTTGGTACCTTATGATTTTTACTTTGGTCGTAATTCCTTTTGCATAGAAAAGTTTCTTGGAAGCCCAAAAGGCTTTCTTAGCGATTTCTAATTGGATGGAAATATGTTATTTATATTTTAAATTATGTGTTAAATTTACTCCCAAATATCTTATACATTTTTGGTTCGAAATATTTATATTGTCTCTAGTTTTTATGTGGAACTTTCGTCAGTTTTTTCTAACATTAGTGTTAGTTTTATCTATGCTTGTTCTTAATAACATAACTTCACATTTGCTATAATTGATCCTTAGTTTCCAAGTATTAACATAGCTTTGTGTTTCATTATAATTTTCTTGTAGCTGTACTTGCATTTTTGATACATATTTATTTACATTATAAATTATAGGATCATCCACAAATGGCAAGCTCATTGTCAGAGACTGGGTTTGATTAAATTTATTTAATATAGATCAGTAATGTATAAACTAAGGAGCAAAGGTGCATTTACAGCCCCTTGCTGTATTCCATTAGTAATTTTAAATATCTTTTTAGAATATTTCTCCATCTACTATGATAAATATTTTGTCTTCTAACATGTTTTTTACCATTTTTATTACCGGTGTTGGAAAGTTATATCTTAAAAGTGTGAAAATGAGTCCATCAATCCATACCGAATTGAAAGAGCTTCTTTCAAGTCTATAAGGCATGCTCCTAAGCATTCCTTTTTATTAATTGCGCAGCATATATTCGACGTTAGTTTATTTACTGCATGTACTGCTAAATGTTTTACCCTAAATCCGAACCTGTTTTCTGGCATAATTCTTTTTTCTTTAACAAATTTTGTAATATGTTTTGATGTTATAATTTCTAATACTTTACTTCTGTTTGGTAATAAATTTATTGGTCTCAATTTTTTTGAATCGTTTTGGTATTGGTACTCTGGTATCTTTGCTATTTTCCAACGCTCTTGCAAAGTAACAATTATTGAGTATATTGTTGAAAATTATAAAATAGATAATACCTATTTTGAAGGTGTTTTAAAATTATGTTTGGAATTTTATATCTGCCTGACGAACATTAGTATTGTAGATATTTCAATGTTAAATTACAATTAAGCTTAAAAGGTTATTCTATCTATAAAAAAAAAAAATATTAAGGTTCATTAAGGAGATATAAAATAAGGGAGAGATATAAAATAAGAAAGTGTTACCAGGAGCGCAGGTCCTTCTATGCTTGTCTAATAGATAACATATTAATTCTGAGACGATTTTTTTTTTGTTAAAAGGACAACAAATCGATTACAACAGTAAAATATTATAGGAATTAGAGGAAAATTGACATTATAAATAATATTTTACATCAAATTTCAGTCTTAAAATGTTTCACTCAAGTTCTTAAGCTATTAATAGGAGAAATTTCTTTCCAGAAACGTACATTATATAAAGTTATAAAAAAAAATAGTTACTAAATATTTTGAAATATTACTGCCGAAAGTTCTCAAATTTAAAGCAGTTATTTAAATGACAAAAGCTCTTTATTTATTAATTTTCCATTGATTTCTAATAAAAAAAACGGGAACTAATAAGGTGTTTCACAACGGTATAATATAAGTGCTAGCTATAATACAACTCCCAGCTGGATACAGTATCGCTCACAACTTAAGCACCCCTATGCAAAAAAAATCAAATAATAATTTCAAATTAAAAATTTTCTATGTTATATTGGTCAAATGGTAAGAAAATATATTTTATTGTTTAGTTTTATTATCACTAATTTATTTTAAGTTAACATTTATATCAACAATTCGTAAAATTAAAATCAAAAATATTTCAAAAACAAAGCTGTATTCTTCGAATAATCTTCTGGATCACTTTCTGAGCCTTCTAAAACATCTCGTATTTCAGCCATTCTTATTACTCGCCTCATGGCAACATTTTTATGAACTTTATAAAATTTATTGTGAAAGTAAAACAAAAATTGTCTACTTTGTCATTTGAATAGTTGAAGGTTATTTTTCATAATGTTTATAATTTGTTTTCATATTTGTAATTTGTTTTCATTTTTCAGTCTTTATTCGTTTAATTTATTTGTGACCTTATTATAATCAATGTCGATTTAACTTTCGTTTTGTAAGATTAAGTATGAATGCAGAGACCACTTGTATTGGAAATTTTTTTATAATTTCATCTAAATTATATATTTTTTAAACTAAAGCTTATTTATTTTACACAAATAGTTTTGCTTTGTAATCTTAGCCTTAGTTGTTTGATAAAAAAAAAAATATCAAATCAGATATTTTAAATTTTTATGTATTTATATATTTGAGACTAGGTTAATTTAACTATAAGTTTTACAATTTCTTATTTTTTAATATTATTTTATATGTAAAATGAATTAATTATGCATGTGTACATTATATAAAATACATAATATAATGCAATACATTCATTTATTTCATTTATTGATTTTTTAGCTTGTAAAGTTTTTATTCCAATCACACTTCGTGAAAAGTTATTTCAATCTTATATTATATGCTAATAATTATCAAAATAATATAATCAGCTACCATCAAAAACTAAACACATTTTTTACATTAAAAATAGTCAACGTATTAAAAAAATTTATAAAATTTGTTTTTAAATCAATTCCAATACTGTTGGAATTTAATCTAAACATGTTGTATCTATCAAATATAACTGGTAATATAAAAACAAATTCATAAGTATAAAAAACGCTATAATATATATGTATAGTTCTGGTTCAATATTCAAATACTTTGATATCTATAGAATTTTTTTTATAAATTGCATCAAACAACTATGATATAACGGTCTTTTCAAAAATACATTCCATCGACATTCCTTACGATTTCTCAACTATTTGAAACCATTGCGCTTTAATTTTTTTTTTTTTTTTCATTTGAACAAAGCCGATGTTGATTCAAGCGGTATTTTAACACAAAATTATACAAATGTAAAATTTTCAAGCAGCTTTCATACATCTGAGAAAATAATTCTGTTATATTCGTAATTAATGAAAATATTCTACAGTATCTATATATACAGTTCTCTTGAGGGATTTGAAAATTTTAAATATATGAAGTAGAAATTTGTCATTAAATTAAATTGCAATAATTCACTTAGACTTTAGTACACATATTATCAGAATGTTTGAAAAACAAAAAAAAAAAAAATAATAATAATAATTATGTATTCAATGTACAAAATATCACTTTTTTCCTCTTAATGATTTAACTCTGGAATCAGGATATATGTCACTAATAAGGACAACAACCTCCTTTTATTTATGATAGTGATAGACATTTTAAGTTATTTCTCTTATATATACATATACTTTTCAATAATAGATATTAAATCAAATAGTGAAAACATTTTCAAATTCTATAATGAAGACTTTATATCTTTAATTTCTATTTGTAGGATATTCAAATAAGTATATTACAATATCATATATTTTGTAATTTTCTTTTTATATTCACACTTACATTAACATTTTATTATATGTGTATAGACATAATATTATAAGCATGAAAAATTATGTACATGTAATTTAAAATTGAACAACCTATAAACCAATTTAATGTGTTTCTATGTACTGAAATATTTTACCATAAAGTAATTTATTTAAAATTACACTATATAACATCAATATTGTAAAATGGAGATAGATTGAAATTGCATTTCATGTAAATTACAAAAATTACAATTTAAATTCAAAATTGAAAATTTCTTTGGTATTGTGTTTTATATGAAATGGTGAAAATGGAATAATTCTAAAATAATATAGATGATAAAATTGAAAAATTGAATCCTTGAATATGTACCGAAAACATGAACTTTTACCAAAAAAAATCAAGTTTTTTATATTTAAATGAAAAAATTTATTATTTTATATTGTTCGGTATTGGTATAAAAGAGACAAAAAAAAAACAAAAAACAAAACCAAAAACATTCAAATAGAGAAAGAAAGAGGAGAATAAATGCGAAAAATATATTTATTTTGTTGTTGTTTTGTTTTTGTTTTATTCAATTGAAAATAGAAAATTTAATTCTAGTGTTTTTTTTGTAAATGAACTTTTCAAATTATATTGTCAGTTTCTAATAAAGTTTAGGTCAATTGATTGAATGATTTTCCACTTAATCTTTTTTTTTGTTTCTAATTTTTTTTTTTGAATTTGAAAATTTTGTTGAGGATTCCATTTTTTTTTTCAATACAAATTTTTCTTAATTTTTGCATGCATATAAAATATGGAAATATGATTTAAATGAAATTATAAATTTTTGATAGTGAATAGAATTAATTTTTAAGATTGGTTGTTATTTATTATTCGAACGTCATAATATATATCTCTTTTAAAATTGAATATTTGAGAATGCAGTTTTTAAGAATGTATTCTAACAAATTGGAAAAATTAAATTTTTTCATTGAACAATATTTTAAAATAAAAAAAAAATGTTTTAGAAAAATAACCGGTTATAAATTCTGAAAATTCATTCTTCTACTAATTTATTTCTGGGTAGTAATGATGTTGGTTAATTCTTGCTATGTTCAGGCTGTGTATATAGCAGTTCACAAATATTTCTTACTTTGGTCCACTTTCTTATTCTGTTTCTGTTTTGTTCCATTACCCAGGCATTTAAATTGTCTCTCAATAATGGAAATAGATGTCTTATACTGTATTGTATTGTAAAGAATCTTATATTTGCTTTGTATGTTCAGAGTAGCTTGCTTTTCGAATAAAATTTATAATTTCATCTGTTGTCGATGCCTTCTTTTTAACCAATGTTGCGAGTTCAATTTTGTTTTTGGTCACTTTGTTATTTATTGTATTTTTTAAATCTATCTTTATCTTTAGTTTGCCAAAGGAAAATATGGAGCATTTTTGTTTTATTGTTATTAATTTTAAAGAAAAATACTAAGAAAACAAACAAAAAAATCATTAAAAAACCAATTTTCGGTACTTCCCGGAAGTTGAAAATATCACCAATCGATAGAGCATCTTCAAATTAGTTAACAATTTTTTTTTTTTAAATTTTAAAATAACGGCTGGAACACCCGGTATACTTGTACTAAATAAAGCTAAATACTACTAAAATACTAAATAAAGCGTTTCGTTATAGTTTTTATTGCGTCACATTATTTAGACTGAGTACAAAACTAGTCTCGATAGAACAGCTTCGCAGTTTAGAAATTCTTATAGAATCGAATCGAGTAAATAATGTCGATTAATATTATATCCAGTCGAGTTCGCTGGTGCTGCTGATTTTAAATATTTTTTCTAACAAAAATTTTTTTTTATTTATTATTTATTTTTATTTCATTGTTTAATTATGATATAATAACTGTTCTATAGACAAAAGATTTTTAATATATAAAAAAACATACATAAAATAATTAAAGTGATGTTTAAAAAAATTTAAGAGAATAAATAAAAAAAATACAAATTTACATATTTTATCTATTAAACAATTAACAAAATTGACAAATTTAAGTAAGTAATTATTTTAATATAATTATAAGAACAGAAGAAAAAAAGAAACTTATAAAATTGTATCCAAAATAAAGTTAGAGATTAAAATATCAATTAAACTTATAATTATATATTAAGAATTATAAAATAACGAAAAAGAAAAGTGTTCTACAAAACTAAGGCAAAAGATATTATATACTAAATTAAGCAAACAATAAAAATAAAAGTTAAAAACACTCTATGTAAAAAGCATGCAGTAGCGAGAGTGTAGTTACACAAAAAAAAATATTTGACTAAAAACCGAAAATAAGAGCTTATAAGCAAAATATAAAAATAAGCAAAAATAAAAGTCAATATCTTATAAAAAAAACAACAATTTAGTTTAATTAAATACAAAAATTTACGTAACTATGCGTACTAAGTCATTTACTTGATCATGATTGAAATTAAAAAGCCAGAGTTTAACCAAACTGAGTAATTTAGAAAAATTTTTAGTTAAAGGTGGAGGTAGTAAATTATAAAACCGAGGCGCAATTACTAAAAATGAGCGTAAAAAATGTTGGACATGATGAGGGGGTATGATAACTAATCTTCTGTTGTTGATTCTCATATTATATATTTCAGAATACCTACTTGGTAAGTAACCACTTCTATTAAAGAATACTTTGAGGACTCGGAAGTAAAAAAGATGCTTCAGAGGTAAAATATTCAAACATTGAAATAAAGGGAAGCTGCTTTCCCTATAATGCTTTTTTAAAATTAGTCTGATAACACATTTTTGTTATATTAACAAAGGTTTAAGATACTTATTAAAAGTGCCACCCCAATTAACAACTCCATATTGTAATTTAGAATTAAATAAACCATAGTATACAGACGTAAGCAGTTTGGAAAAACAGAACTGCTTAAGGTAATAAAACTGTCTAAAAACTAAATGAAAATACTTATTTAAAATTCGTGTATGAATTGACCAATCTAACTTAGAATCTATTGTAACACCTAAATATTTGAAGGAATCAACACAATCAACTTTAAAACAACCTGCGAAACAGTTATACATTTCGTTAAAATTACATAATTTCTAAGTAATTAGAAAATTATTATGAGGAAGAGGAAATTTTCTACATTTAGCACAGTCATACAAAATATTATCCAACATAGGAATAGAGCTACCTAAACTGAAAAACATAATTCTAGTTTTATCACTTAATAATAATTTTTGATAGCAAAACCAGCGACGTAATAAGTCCAAGTCATAATTAATATTACACACATTTTCAAAAAATGACTTATTATTGTATGATAGACCAACATCATAGCAAAGGAAGTTGAAAAACCCTTAAATTTTTGTAGAAGAACAGAATTAAAGAAGATTAAAAATAATGTAGGACCCAGAAAAGATCCTTGAGGTACACCCAAAAAAATACCTTTAAGATCACTGATGGTGTTATCAATTTTAAACTTTCTGAGTTCGACCCCTTAAATACGAAGAAAGTAAATCAAAAAAATTACCTCGAAAGCCAGTTTTATACAATTTGTCTAATAGGGTTTTTAGATCCACAGTATCAAATGCTTTGCATCTGATGTGTGCATCTTCAGTAGATCTGCTACTACGAAAACCAAATTGCTTACAACTTAAAAAGTTAGTAAGATATAAAAATTACATCATTTTTTTTTTATCACTCTTTCAAATATTTTAGAGAAAGAACTTAACATGGAAATGGAACGATAGTTATCTGAGCAATTTTTATCTCCTTTCTTGAATAAAAGTATTACCTCAGCAATTTTTAGACCTTTAGGAAAAAATTCAATTTCAACACAGCAATTAAAAATATGAGCTAGAACATCCACTATATTAAGACTAATTGTTTTTAAAACAAAATTTGAAGTACCTGAACCTATCGTATCAAAATTACAATTATTTAATTTTATTATCAGTCTATGAAGTTCAAGCGAATTTATTTCTTCAAAGTAACAACTTTGCTGCTGTCAAAAATATTGATCGTACTCAGAAATACAATAAAGTGAAACTTCACAATCATAGATCCATGTCTCAGTTAGAAAAATAAAATTTGGCTTATTCAAAAATTAAAACTAAAGTATACCATAACACTAATTAGAGTATTATTTGTGTAAAGGGCTTTGGAGTCAACATTTTTAGAGTTTTGGAAGAGACTGTATTCATCTTCCACTTATAACTGAATATTATATGGCAATATTTTACTAGTAAAAGAGAGTGACGAGTGTGATCAAAATTTCAGGTATAATTGCATGGATTTCAGTTTCAATAAAAGATAATTAAAGATTTGTATTAACGAGTTGGCGTTACGTCCATGGAAAAACAAAATATGCTTGTATGACATTTTTTGTATTTTTTTATTTAGAAGTTTAAAAACACATTTAGATATTTCAATATATTTTATTTAACTCTATTATTCATTTTATCTTTCTTATAATTGCAGATAGTTGTTGTCAATGATAGAAGAAAGGGAGAATAGATCAATTATAATTCTGAAATTTAATTTCCTCTGCTGTGCACAGTTTAGATTTGATATAAAAATTGCTGAGTAACAAAAATTTTCAAAAAAAGAAACGCTCCATCTTTATTTTTAAATTTTATGTTTTAACCCTCTAAAAATAAAATTGTAGTTGGGTGGAATGAATTTTTAGATTTTTTTTTATCCTCAAAGGAAAAATATAATTTAAAATGCAACGCTCGTTCACAAATATTTATATTTACAACATACATTTTGTTTTGTGCACTTTAAGGGAGTTGTATGAATGTAGTTTTAAATGTGCAAATATTTTTTATTTTGATGTTATGTAATATGTTTTTTTTTTATGTAACAAAAAGTTTTATTAAAGATTTAAAGAATTTTAATTTCCAATCAAAGTCAGCAGAAAAATTGATTTTTAAAAATGCTTAAAAAAAAGAAAATACAAAACTGAACTGTACTTCACGTGTGTGTATGTACTGACTTATGCTTATAATTTATATAACATTTTTCAAAACTTAAGTTTCAAAAAGTCCACAATTAGTCACAATAAATTTACATACGACATTACTTAAATAAAATATTCGATATTATTGCTAAAACAGTTTGTCTGATAGCATATTGGTTATGTCATCTGAATATTAACATCTGCAGCTAAGGTGTTTATTCCATTATATGAGGTTTGATTATGATTTGTATATTAGGTTTTACTAATAACAGCAGAGTATTGAATTTGAAAACGTTTTTGTTTTATGTTGTTACAATATATTGGCAATTCATAATTAATAAGTAGTTGTTGATTATAGTTGTGATATTTGTTTTTACATATTTAGTTGATTTGACATTTTCCCAGTTCTTCATCATAAAACGTAACCCCATATAGAAAACTACCTACCTATCTACCTAATTATATTTGTAATATATTTTGTATAACAGATTGTATCATATGTATAGAAGTATTTACATGAAACTTAACGCAAGTTGTTTGGTGTAAATGTACAATATTTTATTATTGTATTCATAAATTTATTTTTATAATTAGGTAAGTCTATTATTGGTAGTGTGCAAATTGAACAATATTTTTCCACTTAAATAATTAAGTATTTAAGTTTACACTTTCCGATTATACTCATTGTATAATTTAATGTTCTTAATCACAGAAATTTAAAATCGAAGACAAGCTCAATGCGGCTCAATGCAGCTTTGTTTAACTTTTATTTTAAGTTTTTCGGTAAAAATAAAAAAAATAATCGAGTAAAAAGTGTCCCTCCAATATTTTATTTTTGTTAAAGGTGTGTTTCTACTGAAAGACTAATTCTAATTCTAATTAACATCAAATGGACAATTTATTATTGATTTATATGTTTTTCAATTTGAAAGTGAGCTGTCATCAATGCAATCATAGAAATATTGCGGATTGGCTATTTCCAAGACTCAAACCAGGAAAAATTCAAATTAGCATATTCTAATTAAAATCTTAATTTATATATGCGAATAATTATTTTGATTAAAATAATTAGTCATCTCATTAGGTACACAATCTTAAATTAAATTTTAAAATATTGATAAAGTAGCTAAATACGTATGTTAATAAATTAGAAAATTATAGTTGGTAAAATATTTTTTATAATCGAGGCTATAAATAATTAACCTAGTTTAATTAAATCAGATATCACTAACGACTAAATTAAATTTTTAAATGAATAAAACTCATTTTTTAGAAGACTATAAATTTAAGTCTTTAATGAAAGTGAAATTAAGTATAATCAGTTTCATAATCTTTTATATAAAAAAAAATGTTATTCATAAGATAGATAGATCGTTAGTTTCTTAAATAATCACTATAGATATTGTTCCATATCCACCGTTTTTATAAATTATCCAATAAGCCATAAAATGTAAATGTTATACCACATTTACCATATAAAAAGCAAAATTATTTTCTATTTCTACCTACTTCCAAGACCATAGGAAGTAGTTCTATTTTCAACTACTTCCATTGCCCATGGATTTGGAATTAAATAATAACCAAAAAATAACAAGGGATTTTAATTATTTAATACTTACCATATCTATTGAAAATGTAAGCTTAAAAAATTAGTTCATAGAAAATTACGGTATCATCATTGATCAGTAACATGTGAACTCTTAAAGTGAAAACATATTTTACACATTTACGAATTTGAAGTTAGACCAAAATTAATCAAATGGGCATTATATAAACAAAAGCAAATGGATGTAATTTTTGAGTAATGTGTCCTTTACAAGTTTTGGATTATGCAGAAGCTTTAATCACTTATTTTATTATCATTATTCTTAACAAATGATTTACAAAATTTTATATTATTTTTTAAAAATATTTTTAACATAATTAATAATACTATTTTTATTGCTTTCAAATTTTAATTCATTTGGTAAATTATTAAGCAAATTCAATCATTTATAAAGTAACATATTCTTATTTTTTTCATTTTGAAAGTAATTCAGTCTAAAATTAAATATATTTTTGAAATTATCATGATGAATGTCCCCATTATATACACCAATCTATTGCACAGGTATTCAGGATACAAGTTATTCATCATTTTGAAAACAATAATTGGTACATTCATACAAATGCTTTGCTACACCGACATCCAAACCAAACATATCTGTTTACCTTTAAAATTATCCTTATTGCACGATTCTGTAGTTTCTGTAATCTGCTTATATCTTCTTGTGATGACATAAATATAATAGATGAACAATATTCAAAATGTACCTTTATCATGACTTTAAAAATATTTATTAAATTCATAAACGAAATTCTACATATGATTTTAGAAAAGAAGTACCTATCTTTTATTAGCATGGAACATTAATTTTTGATTCTGCGAAAAGTAATTTAGATATGGAAAAATATCTTAATTTGCCAGCTTAAAAAGTTAAACAAAATGTAGGCGAAACATAAGTGAGGTCTAATACTAATTCCAATTTGGACTTTTTCTGGTATATATGGATATTTTCATTTCTGGTTCCACATCAAAACAACAAGTTGAACAAAAACAGTTATTCGTATTAATATGTGTGCAGTTTAATTTGCATATTATTATTACTGTGGAATAATAAAAATTATTTAACAAATTATTTCTAAGATGATGACTTAAATATTCTGATTTTGTACTGGCGGATAATACCGGATAATACCGGATAATACCGGATCATTCTGCAGTTGAGGGTGATGTTGATGGTGATTTTGTAATAATTCCAGTTAAAAATAAATAACAAGTTTGGTAATTTTAATGTATCCTGTTGAATACCTAATTCATTACCAAATTATGTTACATACAGTAGAAGCAATGCAAAATTATGAGGATGAGAAATGAAGAACGTTTTTATACCAGCTCTTCAAATTGTATTTAAAAATAAATTAGTTAAATTAAATCTAACAAGAATTAAACTGTACAATTTAGATACATCACCAGCTAGTGATTCGAAAACGTTAAAAAAATCGTGATATGTGCAAATCAAATATTAATAAAAAAATACGTCAAGCTGAACAAGCTTAATACAAATAATAAAAACAAATCTTTTTAAAATTATATTATCTAAACATTATCTAAATATGCCGGGGTTGGGTCTTATTGAAAAACTAATATTTCACTTCTTGAAGAAAAACTTTTGTTGTTTCTATTTTTATATTATAGAACTATATAAATAAATTTACCCGACTTGTTTCGACTTATTCATTATCCGAAAAGCTATATTAAAAATCCATATACAGTTACTTTATTCCATATACTTCATAACGTCGATAACGTCGAATTAAGTTCTGCAAAGTATCGGTTAGCGATTATGGTATTAAGGATTCATTACGTCACTTTGACAATTTTTAATATTGAAAAACAAAATATTGAAGAAAAAAATGTCGAATAATATATATAAATATACTCGTATGTTAATTTAAAATAATTTTTGTTTTGTTTTAAAAATTATACAAAGTTACTTTCCGTTATTACTGACAGAAATTATGAAATTTCTAGATGTGTGAAAAGCCAAATTTTAAAATCCGACTTTAAAAATCCAAATATTAAAATTCAAACTTTTAATTTCCAAACTTCCAAAATAGTTATGGTATATATTCTGGAAAAAGAGATATGTCCCCTTTTTTGTATCCAACAGCAGCTACGCATAAAAATAGTTAAGATAAATATTCTGGAAATAGAGAATATTCTTATTTTGAGTCCCACTCTAAAGTGTTTTCTAGTTCAGGATCTAGCATATACACTTGCATGAATATTCTAGTGAAAGAAATACCCTGTAATATTTTGATTGACTTATTTTGAATCCTACTCTCGAGATCTGGAATCGAGATTTGGAATTCGTGATTTTTTTTTTCAATATATTTATTTTCAAGATTTTTGCTTTCCAGATTTTCTTTTTCCAAATTTTTTTTGTTCGAGATTCTTCTTTCGAGATATTTTTTCTTCCAGATTTTTGTTCTTTCGAGATTTTTTTTTTTATATTATAACGTATCAAAAAAAACTTTGTACCATGTTCATACATTAGGAATAAAAAAGAAAAACTATGATGAGGTGGTATAAATTTAATAATTTACTTGCAGTAATTAAAATGACTATAAAATGCACTAATTATCTTAAAAATTTAAATTCAAGTGCTTTAGTATTCACCTTTTTAGTACTTTCAACCTAAAGATTCAAAATCGACTCTAATTTTAATTTATCGATAGGCAATCGTTTCTATTTTTTTATTTATCATATATTTATTTTCTATATAGAAATGTCATAATCCTAAATGTAAATAATTTTTTATCTGATGTTTTTAAATCCTTTTATAAATAAATGTTGTAGCAAATTGATGATTTTTTACATAGTTTTGTGTTTTGGAATCAAACAATATTTCTATAAACATCTACATAATATTTTTTTTTTTGTAAATTTATTTGTATTTAGAGATTATGTAAACTTAAATCTATTTTTATTTATATTTTATATGATAAAATTTTCTTTTATTATATTAATGTAGGTTGCAGGCTATAGAATCAATCTGTTTTGCCCAATACGAAAATCTCGAAAATGTTTCAAATTTGTGTCAGTTTTTTACCTAATATCATTGTTTTGATTTTGTAGTTCTTTTTATAAGTATTATTAAAAAACAAGTTTTATGAACAAGCTTAGACCGAGTAAATTTACTCCGAATCATAGAGCGTGCTTATCGAGTGTTCAAATGAACCTACACTTTTTTCCATAAGCAGCTATTTCTCCCCTTCTTCATTATATTTCATAAAAGTATCACGAAGGTATGATTTAGCAATTCCTGATATAGATAACCTAAAATATTTAACAAAAAAAGTAATCTTCATTTAACATTATTGCATGGAAAAATTATCAGGGTTTGTTTTTGATGTAAAACAGTCTATTCCAACAAAGCTAATTTTTCGTTGTAGGATAAAAAATTTGTATAGTAATTTTCAGAATTACAGATTCCATGTTTATATTTCAGAAATATAACAATTTTCGATGGAATTCTTTAATTCTCTTCAGTTTTTTGGATTAGGCCTTCAAGGTTTTTTTTTTGTAAAAAATGTGTATTGTGATACATACTAACTGCCAACTAACTCTATGTATAGAGATTTAGATATAAAAGAAGATTATATTTCTATTTTAGGAATTACAGTACATTACAGTGATATAAACACTTTTTTAATTGAACATATAAAATATATTTTTTAATTTAATTTTGTTGATAATCAATGAGACAGAACGTACAAAATTTTCAATAGAAAAAATATTCAGATTTTAAAACTCTAATTAAAAATTTACCAAGAATCGAACGAATTCACATTTTAAATTATTTGCTTACGAATAGTTCTATGGTCACAAGGGGCAGGATTTTTCCAAAAGGATGATATTTTTTCAATTTAAATTTAGAAAATATATAAGAGGATTAACGTACGTAACTTTAAAAAAAAGTGAAAATAAATAAGAGTTTTAGCAGCTCAAATTAATTCCAGTTAATTTAAGTACTTGGGCTTAAGAGAAATTTTATTTTTTTGTGAATTTAAACTGAAACTAAAAAATTAAATTAATTACGTAATAGTCCTTATGCTAGTATTTATGATCTTAATTCTACTTGAACCTAATTTTAATTTTGAATTGGTCTAAATAATGGTGAGAATCCACTAACTACATCATTATTAAGTCTGAACGTGTTCTCTAGATATCGCCAAACGTCTAATTTATTATTTTTATTGACCTGTTTTATTAATTTTAAACTATTCTTATTTATATGATGTCCTTCTTCAGATTGCTGCGCCGATTCTGCTTCCCTCATATGTTCCGGGAATCTAACCGTAATTAACATCTTGAATTGTTATACGTAAGTTTTTATGCAATCTTGGCATGATATTTTGTATATGCCATTTACTTCTTCTATGCTCTTCTTATGTTTAGCAAATTCTAACAGATTAAACAATTTGAGGTCTTTGCTAGTAGTGACTACATTTAAGTTTAAATGAAATTATGATATTAAAACATTTCTCAAAAGTGGATATTGCAACTTAATGTTTACTAAAAAAATATAAAATTTTCAATTAAAATTGAGTTTTCTTTAATATAATATTGTGTAAATATATTATCTAAAGTTAACACAATAGTTAAAATTGTATACGTTGTTGTTATATAATTAACTTAACTAGTGGGTCCTTGTGCAATTGCACAGTAGTAACTTTGTTTAAAAAATCCTGTCCTCTTCTTTTTTGTCTTTCATACATAACAAATCCACGATGGATCGACTAATGAATTCTTACTATCAGAAAAAAAATTATATATTTTTTTACATAATTTAAATTGTGGTTATGTTTCTGTATTATTAATTAAAATATTTTTTTTTGTAAAATATCAAAGTAAATTTAAATTAATATTAATTGAAAGCTTTAGAAAAGTTATTTAAATATGAAATAAAATATAAAAGTGGAAAAAATTTAAAGTATTTTTCTATTTTTAAAATTTTGTAATAGTATTGGATTTGCTCAATTTTTTTCTACTATTGGCCTATCCTTATATCTCTTTAATTTTAATATGTACCGTGAAAAACAAATGTTTTCTCTATCATTTTGACATCAGTTATAGTAAAAATCGATTATAGTCACTACTGGTAATAGGCACAATTTGCTTTTAGTCAACAATTTTACTGTCATCATCTTTTTAAATATTTTTGTATGTACTTCAATTCGTTTATAGTCAAAAACTTTTGTAGTCACAATTCTGTCATAGTCAACAACCTTTTTGAAAGACAGTAATAAACTTCATAAGTTCATACAATCGATGTCGTTTATAGTCACATTAAAATATAGCTCCAATTTTTTCAATAAAACAAAAAAAATAAGTCAAAAGTGAATTATTCTATTAAAAAACTGATTTATATATCGTTTTTTTCTGTTCTTTATTACAAATTATATAGAAGAATTGCTATTTATGAATAAAAATATAGTTTAAAATTGTTATACGAAAGATATTTTATTAAATGTTGTTTATAAAGATGCAATTTTTTTTTACTACGCCTGTAGTCACAAAACAGTTCTAGTCAGAAATATTACTGAAATTTAGTGAATGACTATAAGCGTGTTTTACTGTATATATTTTTTATTAAAGAGCAGAAGCAAATGAACTAACATTTATTATATTATTTTTTAAGAGTATATGATCTGATTTTTGTGTTTCTGTTTTGTTTGTGTTTTTGTTTTTGTACTTTTTTTGTATAAGTTTGTGTGTTTATTTAAAATGAAAGAATTTTTATGAAGGCTTTTTAAAAATTGTCTGTGATTGAAATTTATTTTAGAGTATAGATGTCGCTCAACTCGGAAATAACCGTCACTATTTGGTGTAACTATTTTAAATGTTTAAATTTAAGTATTTCCCGCCAAGCTAAACATTTTAATATATTTGTGGTGTAATGTACTATTCTTGCTTTTTTACGCCCCACGTCGTTCATCTTCTATATTATATATAAGATAACTACTGGAAATTTTTCAAAATAGTATCGTAAATAGTGAATAAAAGTAAAAGTAGAAAAAAATTTAGTTATTTGATTTATGACTTGACAAATAAGACTTACAATATGACCATATTTAATTTAGATTGCCAGAAATTGTCTAAATAATATTATTAAGTAATAATTGAACAATTCTAGTTAATGATAATTCAGCTCTTTGAAATTTTTTTTGATGAATTACTAAAGTTTTTTGTCATACTGCATTGTTTGTGCTTAAAATATTATTTTACAAAATTAATAACAAAATTATAATAAAAAATTTACACTATAATTACATAGATTTTTTTATAATACTATATATATAAATTCTATAATTCCATATATATTTTAAATACACTCTATTCTGAGATTATGTAATTTTGAGAGGTGATCTGATCCATATATTACCGCAGTTGCAAAATAGGGTTATTAGGATTACCAATTTCATTTAGTATACCTAATTTTGTGATCATACACAGAATAGTCTTCAATGGTATACTGGATAGCTGCCATTGTTCGAGAAACGTTGTGCCCAGATGGCGAAGTTTACTACGAAGTCTGCGAACGTTGTGGCCAGATGACGTAGTTCGCATACTGCATCTATGAGATGTCAGATAGATTCTTCCTTAATTTCAAATATTCTACATAAGTTGCTTTTAATTTTATTAAGATGCTTTTTTATTACGCAGTGGTATTTTATTATCCCTCATACAAAGTTTAGAAACAAATTCATCGCAAAATCAGATTAAAACTCGTTGTTCATTTTCAATTAGGCTCTTTTGAGGAATTCAATTGAAGTTATTTTAATCAGCTTATTTTTAAATAATCTGAATTAAACGCGACTTACTAATTACATCTCTATTGCTACAGCGATTTTACTTTTATTTTACCAACAAAAAAAAAAAATTGAAAAAAAAATTCTTTTCAAAAATAATTTTGGTGTCATAAACGTCAAATATTAAATACGTCTCAACTAAGGCAACGTATATAGTTTAAATAATTTTTTTTCTATAAATGCCGGGTAAAAGAAAAGTTTACAATATTTTTATTCGATTGGTTTATTTTAATTATTATATAGGAGAAGATCCCAAAGAATTATCAAAAATATTTGGGTTGAAAATAAGAACCTGCATATAATTTATTTAACCGTGCAGAAAAGAAGAAAATACTAGAATTACACTCATCAACAGGAAGACCCAGAAAATAATTACAACAAAATGAAAAAAAAAAAATAACTAAAAAGATTCGAAACAATCCCCGTAAGTCTTACAAGAAATCAAGAATGAGTGTGGAATTGATATTAGTCACATGACTTTCAGAATAAATACTCATCAATAGTGCCACGAAAAAAACCTCTTTTGTCTAAAGTAAATATTGAAAAAAGGTTTTTGTTTACTTGAACTTAGTCAATGCAACCTGATGACTATTGGGAGGTTGTAATATTTTGTGATTAAATTCAAATTATGTTATATTATAATTAGATTCAAATATAGTATGGAGGCAGCCCTTGCAAGCATTATCAAAACATAAAAATACAACACAACGTAAAATTTGGTAAATTATCACTATTGTCAGTAAAAATTAGTATTTCTAATCATGTGGTTGGAGATTTCGGTTTTATTAATATTTGGAGATTTTGATTGAATTTAAGGAACTCTTTAATCAGCAAAGAAATTTTAAATTGAAACTTGAACGTAATGATCTTGTGAATTTTGTAAAAGAAGAATCTGGGGAATCTTTATACAACCACCATTGTACAAAACATGTTGAAAATTTCTAATTATTAACGCTAAGACCAACTGCCATTTTTTATAGTTTATTTTAAAATTTTTTGTTTATTACTAAAAAGTTGCCTATGTAAAAAATTTTGCAAAACAAATAGAAACAATCAAATTAATTTTCAATCAAAATAAATATCAAATTTACTATAGGTATTATGTGTTTCAATAAAATAGGTCAATCTTAATACATGCTGTTCTGTTCAAATAAATTAGGTTTATTTTTATTAGTAAAATACAAAATCGATTTAAGAGCAACAAAATGGAAAACAAAAATAAAAACAGATATGGAAAATAAAAAATTGAGTACTTAAAATTATTTCAATCTCTTCAGAAGTTTAGTCAGGTGCGTGGCCAACAGTTTTTTTTTTATTATTAATTTCTTTTAATTTTTTAGTGATTATTTTCATTGTTTTGGGACATGAATTGTGAAACAAAGGCCTTTCATTTTTTAAGAGGTATTGACATACATAATCAAATTGATGGAAATTTTAATGTAATTTTTTAGTTATATAATTTGAAATGTCAATGGATTATTTAGTATATTTTAAAATTTAAATTATTTTAGTTGAAAAACTTGATATTTCTAAAAAGTCAACCTTCAAATCATTTGCAAAAGTGTCAAAAATATGATGTGATTTGCCCAAAGAATAATAAATTTAAGAAAAAGTTTAGTACTCAAGCTGCATTATTTGACTTTGTGTCCGAAGTCCAATCTGGAATCGATAACAAAAAGAAAGATGCAGCAGTGTTTTTTGACGTATCGAAAGCCTTTGATTCTGTAGACAGGAACATAATATTAAAAATTCTATACGAATGTAGTGTTATGGGAAATGACATCAATAGATTCAAAAGCTATCTTTCAGGAAGAATGCAATTTACTGAATATTCAGGAGTAAGAAGCAAATTACGTTAAAATATGTTTGAAGTTATACAAGGAAGATCTCTGGGCCCAACCTTGCTCTCTCTTTACATTAGTACCTAGCTCACTAAATTTGAAATTGTATGGTAAACCTTACATTTTTGCTGACGACCTTTTAATTTTATATATGAATCATTCATTAGCCATTTTACAATACATAATACGAAATGATTTGAAAATTATTATTGAGTGGGTTTATACAAAAAAATTTTATACAAAATCATATTTTCAAATATCCTTTTCGTCCTTAAAGGATAAGATGCGCCACTAAAGGTATATATATTTTTGGAAAGCTAGCAATTCCAGCTATCCTTCGGATATGGTCATTAGATTCTACGCCGATCCAATATCTCGTTCAGAATCCCCAATACTTTAAAAATACCTTTCAATTTGTTGATTTAATTGTACTTCTTATTTTAATAAAATTTGAACAATTTAACTCTGAAGAAAATAAAATCATTTTTCTTTTTTGATATTTAATTTTAAATTAGTGTAGTGAATTATTATATTGTTGTTATTTAGTCTTAATATTATTAGTAATATAAAAAATACTCTATACGAGCGACTGAGCTCTTATGAGATACCGAAACGAAATAAATAAATAAAAAAATGCAACAAATTTAGATTCGCAGTAAAAATTTTAAGGACTTTTCTTCTTCTATAATTATAGAAATATGAAAAAAGTCTTATGGCTAGTTGTTTTTTTTTTTTTTTTTTCAATTTATTTTACCCATTGTACAATCTTATAATGACAGCCTAAATAAAGTAAGGCTTGTACTCACCTAAAATGATATTATTATATTAAAATTTAAACTCTATTTAAACTCTATGCAAAAAAACGTAAAAAAAAAAACTCAAAGTGGTACTTTTTTGTATAAGAACATCTAATATAATCTTACTTTCAAAATTTCTTAACCACTGTAAAACTTAACAGTTTACCTTATCATTGCTTTTTATTATTATCCCGTAATCGGTGATTTTTTGTGGTAATATTATGAATAAGCTTCTCATTTAAATTTTTGGTATCCTGTCACTGGTATTTGCTTTAATTCATCAAAGTGGAAAGTTTTACAGACATTATTAGCGTATTAATATGTAAGATTACAAAAATATTTTTTGAATTTAAACAAAATATTGAACATAAAATATTTGTGTTTTTTGGTGATCAAACGGATTGTCTCCACACCAAGTTGAGAACAATATAAAATCCAGTATTATTTATTTATACTGTTATTACATTACATTTCATATATTAATTAAAATACAATTAAATTTACATAGTATACATTCAAAAATAACAAAAATCAAAATACAAAAATAGTAGTATTATTTTTTTAATATAAATTAAAAAGTCAAGTTAACAAAATATTCAATTAATTTCATATAATTTTCGTCTTAAAGTATCTTAGATACTGAAAAATTTATACTATTCTTATATTTATTACTAATTATTAACATTCTATTAATAGGTTCATATTTACCATAATTAGTTCTGTTTTATGTTAATGTAGAAAGATTTGAATGGCGTAGACGAGTATTTGTGTTAATTATAATTTTAATGATTTGGAAAATAAATAAAACATCAACTACTTTCCATCTTTTCCACAGAGACTTAAAATGGAGAAGGTTTAGCCTATACTGAGGAACGCTTGCATGATCATCCCTTAGGCAGCCACTTAGGCCCACTCTTATTTATAATTTCTATCAATGATGTAGCTTCGGTAATCAAAAACAGTCAAGTTAAAATTTATGCTGATGACATGAAAATCTTAAAAAAAATTACATCTCTGCTAGACTCAACCCTTCTTCAAGAAGATCTAGATAACTTTTTTTTATGGTGCAAAACTAATAACCTTCAGTTAAATATAAACAAATGTGCCACAATGAGTTATCATAGGCCAATTAACTGCCGCTCATATATCTATTCACTTAATGAACAAGTCTTCGAAAAAGTGAAGTCCATCAAGGACTTGGGAGTTAACTTCGATGAAAAACTTACTTTCAAAATGCACTACAATAACATCATCAATAAAGCTAACTCATTGTTGGGATTCATAAAACGATGGTCCAAAGAATTCAATGACCCATACATCTAGATCATCCCTATATACTTGTCTCGTTAGACCCCAGCTTGAATATGCCAGTCAGGTATGGCCACCTTATTATGAAATTCACAGTAATCGAATTGAATCAATTCAAAAGAATTTCTTAAGATATGCTTTACGTCTCCTTCCTTGGTTAGACCCTTTGGCTTTTCTACCTTATAATAATAGACTCAACCTTATTTACCTAACTACATTAAAAAATAGACGTGAGATCACGAATGTGCCCTTTATTACGCAAGTAGTTACCGGGAATATCGTATTGTCATTTATATCTGAATCTGCTAAAATTAACCCGGTTGTACCCGATTTCGTTCGCCCAATCTTTTCACCCAAGTGTTTCATCATACTAATTATGGTATGAATGAACCTATCCCACGAATGATGATCATTGCCAATAAGTACAAGGATGTAATTGATTTAACCCTCTCAAAGGATGCGCTAAGGAAGCGTTTATATTTAAGTCACCAAACTAATAATTCTTTTTAGTAATAAATTATTTATTATTTTTTTTTTTCTTAACTAATCCAATTTGCTATATAAAACCCTAACCATGATAATCCAACTAACTCATACCTGTTTATACTAATAGGTATCTACATAAAATGAATTTTATAAATTTTTGAAAATTGTTAATCTCTATATTATAATTTACTCTTGATTCATTGTTTTGCTATATTTTTAACTTTTTTTATTTTTTTTTATTCTTTTTTTTTCTTATTAATTATGCATAAATTATATTTTTTAAAATCTTGTATCTTGTTTGATTTAAACGAAGTAAATAAATAAATCCCAAGGCAAACTATGTAGTGCAAGATAGCTTTAAAAAATTTTTTGAACAGCTTCTATTCTTTCTATATGTGAATTATAAAATGGAGACCAGACGTGACATGTATACTCAAGATGGGGTCGAGCGATGTATACAATGATTTAAAAATGTAAGGATCGTTAAACTCCTTTGACCAACGTCTTGTAAAGCCCCAAATTGATTCAATAAGCATTCAAATAAATTTCGATTTGGGCATTTTCGATAGCTACATTATTTGGGTTGTTTTTTTCAGATCCAAATGGATCATTATTTTAACTTCGTTAGAATAGATTTGATATATTTAAACAGTTAAAATTTCTATAAGTTCGAATAGAAGGAAAATAGTAATAAAAATGTGGGTTGACTTCTTCAAAAAATATATTTCCTCATATCTATTTATCTTGTTTCATATTAAAGGCACCTAGTACCTTCTTCACATTTTGGATAAACCATATATACAATCTGTGCTCTATATAGTAAATTTTTTTATCGTTTTTAAATTAATTTTTCTTCTTTTTATTTATTTGGAAACTTAAAATCTACCTGACCTGTATGTTTTTATTTATTTGGAAACTTAAAATCTAATATGACCTGTATGTTTTCTAATTGTCAATATTTTTTAATCCCATTTGTAGATCACATTTGTAGATTGCATTTTGTACCATTGTAATTATTTATGTTTGTGCCATTTGTATTAAATCCATATTTATTGTGCTTCTTAATGTATTCCAAATTTCTGCTCCATATGTTCTTATCGGTTTTATAATAACTAGGGTCTCCTGTTGAGTAATTATAATTCAAGTTGAAGCCAAATTTTTAAAGGAACAGTTACGTAATTTACGTAATGACATAGACTTTTCACGTTAAAGTAGAAACCACTCATATTTGCGAGGTTAGTAAATTTTATTTAGGAAACATAAATACTGCTCCCTCATATACTACATCGTTTCCGATATATTCCAAATACTATCAAAGTGGCATTTAGTGGATAAAATTGCTAAAAATAAAATATTTTTGTAATTAAAGATACATATATGTGTATATATGTGTATGTGTATATTAATATATTTAGATATGTACATTTTTTTAACCAAAACTATATGATTAATAAAAATTACCAAAATATAGAAAACAATAATTTGAGACAATTACTTAAAAAAATTAATAAAATTAATTTCTTCCGTGTCCATTTGTTGTCAATTTGCATTCCCACGTATTTAGATCCAGGGTTGTATCGAATTGTAATTAATATAACTTGTATAGTTTTTTCTTCCCTACATTATGTCCCAGCTATATTGGCCTATATTGATATCCTTCCTAACCAAAAATTATTTTGTTACACTATCTGTGTAGGTGTCTCAATTCAGAAATTAAGCTTGTTTTGTATTAACGATTACAAAAAATCAGGTTTTTTGGTATAAAGCGTGAAAATTCGATTTAACTCAATAAAAAGATTTATTTTTAACTGAATTTTTTTTATTAAAATAATTAAAATTTAGTGATAGTTGGTCTTTAATTTAATGAAAATTTTTATTAAATTTGAAAATATTTATTTTTTCTTACTTTACTAAACATTTTTCGTAGACCTAAGTAAAGTAGTTTTGAAAATTTATTTTCTTCCAACTTGCCTTCTTTTTGGGAAATTAGAAAAATGTACCCAGATGTCATAACTAGTTTAAGTTTAATAAAAGGTGCTTTAGATGTATATACACTATATATAAATAGAAGCAAGGGACTTAATTCTATAATCAATTAGAATTAAAACATAAAGCTGCTGAAATAATACGCCAAGAAATAGAAAAATGTCCTACTATTACATTATATTGCCTTTTTGGTGATGCTACAAATGATCCTAATTGTTACGAAACCGCGTGGGAGATGAGTCAGGAATTTAGTAGCTTAGCACAAAGACATTGTGTTAATTATTATTTTGCTAAAAAAGATTACGAAACTGCTTTACCGCATTTAGAAAAAAACGTGGAAAATAATTCTTTGCAAGAAGTTCAATGGCTTAGATTAGGATATGCAGCCATTACATTAGAAAAATGGGAATTAGCGGTCAAAGCTAATACCCATTTAGAGCCAATTGGTTATGAATCTTGAAATAATTTATCAAAAGCTTTGATTAAACTTGATGATATGACAAGAGCACATAAAATATTACAAGAATCATTAAAATGTAATTTTGATAATTGGAAAGTTTGGGAAAATTTCATGGCAGTTAGTTTTGATACTGGTAATTTTGAAGATGCTGTGCGATCTTACGAAAGATTAAATGAATTTAACGATAACTTTTTGGATTATGAAATCTTGCAAATAATAACCAAAGCAGTAGCGCAAAATTTATTAGATGTTAAAGATGCCTAGTGCGAGTTTGAAAAAATCAGTAGTAAAATTAATTGGTTACCAATATGTTCAATGCGTAAATAATTGGAAATTATGGAAGTTAGCCGCTGATTTGGTTGATAACTCATTAAATAAAGCACAAAAAAGGTTTCGAGCTTTTTTCTATAGAAAATGAAAAAAAATGGACACTTCAAAGAGAATCATCTATTGAATGCCTAAAACTTTGTTTTGAATTGTGTGAAATTAGTTTAGCTTCAATTAATGATCATCAAGAAAACGAAAAATCAAGTATAAATTCTCAATTCGATTAAGTGGACAACCTTGTATAACTTTAATAGAAAAAAGTGAAGAAAAATTCGATAGAGTTGTAGAAATGATTGAGAAATTACAAGATTTACATGGAAAGTTAACAGAAGAATTAAAATAAAGAATATTGTAAAAGATGCATTTTTATTTTTAATTTAATTAATTTAATCAGTTTTATATATTAAAAATGTATAAAAAATAAGGCTTTATATATAAGTAAAAAATTCAATTGGAAAAGAGATAATAAATTAAAATGATGACTATTTTTTTATATAATTGTAAGAAAAAAAAAAAAAATTTAATTGAAAATGGTGAAAATTTTTTGAAGGGGATTTTCCATATCAACGTCATGATAATTCTGTTAGATGAATGCTCCGAGCAAGCACACCAGACGTCAATTACTAGACAAAAGATTACTACAATTGATTGATTGTGCAATATGTCATTATCCATAAGGATTAGTAAAAACTGCTACCGTTATTTCACGATAATTTTTGTTGTATCTTCAGATATTAATTTACTTTCTCAATTCTTTTTTTACAATTATTAACTTTCACACAGTCTCTTCATATAAATATGAACCAAGTTAATCCTTTAAATAGCCCTATCTATAAAAATATTTGATTATACATCTTTTTATGGTATAATAACCAATATAATTGAAAAAGAAAATTAGTTCACATTGTTGTAATAATAATAAAAGTATTTAAAATTCATTTTCAACTAAAACTTCACAAAATATTTTAAGGAATTCTTAATTAGCGTAAGAAAGATTTCAATGCTAATTAGGAAATTAAAGAAAAATGAAAAAAAACTACAAAAACTTACAAACATTTCAAAAACTTTTTTTTTATTTATTTTTTTTTAATAAATAAAGAACAAAAGCTAGAAAAGAATTTTTTTTATTATTTTTTGTTATCGTCATTGTTTGATGTTGTTATTGTTATTACTACCATAAGATAATAATTTTTCTCCCTTTAACTTCCATTAATTTATAAAAGAGAAAAAAATTGCTTTGTTCTACTCATATTTTTTTTTTGTTCTGTCCATCTGTTTGTCCTAATAAATGGAGTCAAAATTGATTTTAATTAGACTTCAAAAGATCACAAAAAATAGTCGTTATGTTACGTGCTAAATTAAGTGTAACAGTTCACACATAGACATGTTTGATGGAAAATTTGTTTATTAATTTTTCGTTAGGTCCATTTATTCAATGTTTTTCTCGACGAACTTCTAAATTTTTATTTATATTACAAAGCCGTTTTGCTAGAAATTAAGTCACTTTAAACATTCGAATGTGGTTATTGAACTGACTTTTTGAGAAAATTTTCCGTTACTATAGTTACAGTTATAATACTATAGGTTCCTGAGACAATCATTTTGATTAGTTTTGTTTTGTTTTTTTTTTTTTTTGTGTTTTACATATTTTCAAGAATTAGAAAACTAAAATAAATTTAATTATTTGTAAATTTTATAATAAATAAATCAAAAGAGACATCAATCTTTGTATGAAAAGATGGAAACAAGAACCAATCAATAAATAAATGCCAGAATAGCAGAATTTATTAGATTGATCGATTAGACTGCAATAAGTTAACGGTGTGCACCGTTTTTGTTTTTTTGTATCTTTATTCTGTACAACTATCTTAACCATAAACAGAGATATTGAGTACAATATTTGAAATTAATTGACACGTTTTTAAGGAAATAGCCCAAGGACTCATAGTCTAAATTAAAGTTTCCGTTATTTATGGAGACTCAAGTAAATTTCGTTTTTAAATCTAGTGATCTGGCACGTTTCAGTCTACCGTCGATTAAGGCTGCGTTATTAATTAGTTGAGTCACAAATAATTTTGGTTGAATCTCTAGACGATATGAGTTTTCTTTTTTATTCTATTGATGAAATATTTAAATCCCAACTTATTCTGTCATTGCGCGCACATACCAGGGAGCTTTGACGATGTATATTAGTACATTTGACTGGAACCGCTGAATTATTTCGATGTTGGAATTACTAGAGGTTTCCAATTTGGCAATTTCAACATTGGCCTGATGATTGCTTCATACCCTGCTAATTTACACTCTAAAGACATCTTGGAGTAGCATCCTAAGAGCCTGTAAGGCTTATTGAACTTAATTTTTAACTGCTTGTTTTTACTGAAAATGTGAGTTCTTCAAGTGAGGCGTCAATCCAAGTACATACCTAAATACTTTACTGACTCACTCCGCACCAAATCTCTTTTGTTGAGTAGAATGGGAGGATAATATTCTTTACGGTAAATAAAAGTAATATGGAGTGATTTGCATTCATTGGCTTTGATTCTCCAAGTTTTGACTAGTTTTCGTGTCATCGTGATGGAGAAGTTTCTTTAGTGCAGTACATTTTGTTGTTATTTTTCCAAGTCTACCGGATGAACACCCTAAATGCTTTACATAGAGATTTAAATAAACATTTATAAAAATTAAAATACCTGAAATCGAATTTTCAGTTCTACCGACCAACCTTGTCGCACTATAAGTTCGAACAATACATTATATCTGCTGAAGCATATCAAGAAAGGTATTTCCATTCATTACAGCACATCTTCTGTTTTCAAGTATTATTCTAGACAAGCGAATTATTTTAATTGAAAATCTAGTATGTCAAATTTATATAATGAGCTTATATGCCCAATAAATGTGTGGTATGTATAGCTTTTAAACTCATAGTATTACTTTATAGTTTTTATATGGCATTGTAATATAGGTGATAATCCAGTTCCTTCTATCGATGGAATGAAAGATATTTAAGACGGTGAATCCATCAGATTTCGGATAATTTAACTAATAACCTTTAAACTATATGATGTAATGACTAGTGCTAATGTTGGTAGATCTTCATGTTCGTAGTCAATTTAGTCTTTGGCTTTTAATGAACTGTAATAATTATTTTTAATTAATTTAACAATTTTAATTTGAACCATTTATGAAAGTACTTGCAATTACCTTGCAAAAGAGTGTTTATGTAGGCAAAGATTAATATATTAAAATTTGCTATGGAATTCGGCCTAAATTATTAATGTTATGAAGTAAGAGTAATTTGGGAGGACATCTTAAGTCCAACAACGCTGTAAACCATTATTTAAGTCATCTCAAATTTACTTTAACTATACTGTTATTAAACCAACGAATAAAAATTTTAAATTTTAATTTTCTAGTTTAAATATTTACCATATAGATATTTTTATTTTTGCTTTACAGTTATACGAAAATTTTACTTTAGTTTAAAAGTCCAGCATAACTAGTTATTTTTTACTTATTATAGTTGAGCAAAATAGTCAAAGTTATGGTAAGCCAACAACAATTTTCTACTTTAATTAAAGAAATCATTTTGAACTTTCACTGTCTTTTTTTTATTTTCCTTCCGGTTTTTATTTTTTTTTGTTGTTTTCGTTTTTTATTAAAAAATGAAGAAAATTAAAACCATTAGGAAAATATAGTTAAACAAAACAAAATAATTTAAAAGGATTTACCCAGTTTTCTTATTTAGATATATAATATGAACCTATATACATATATATATATATATAACATATATTGCTAAAACTGGGAATCCCTAAGCCATAAATGATGAAATTTACAAACAAGAAAGTTAGCGTAAACTTTTCAATTATTTTCTCATTAACTAATGGTGATAGGTTTATTGGTACAATATTATAAAAAAAAAAATATTTTTTTTTAGAAAGTACGTAGCTATGTATGTGTATAGGAAAATATAAATATGACTTTGAATTTAATTTTGGATCAGTTCTCTATAGGAAAATGGATTGCAAAAGAAATTTAATTAAAAGAAAAATAGATTTTTTAGTTGCAAAAAATATGCAGTTTTTATTTTTTGAAAGAGTTAAGATGCTTATCTTTAATATAATCATTTCATTTGGCAGTTATTTTAACTTTATATGATACAAACAGCGAAATATTATTAAGAAATTCTTTTAATGATTTTGAATATCAGCAGTAATTTTCAATTAAAATATGATTAAAGTTGGCTTACTTTTATTTAATATATGGCTTGGGCGCACAACTAAGGATTATGAAAAAAAAACTGTTATATTTCATTTAAAAAATTTGAAAAAAAATTCATTTAAAGCACCACATTAGTGTTGAAGCAACGAAATTGGTTGATTGTGAAAGTTTAGTTGTTGTTTTTGGTTACTTAGTAGTATATGTGTGATTTCAAACTATTGGGCTCTATTTAATTTTATGAAGATCCTAACGTTTAAAGTAAAAAAACATATTAGAATATGCTTGTCTAAATGAGATAGTACTTCTGTTATGTTGAGTAATCACAACTTTATTTTATTATCCGACGAAGGTAAAAAATACTGTATTGGTTTTTTGATCTGGTCCAGTGCCCTATGTCATTGGGATAAAATTAATGATAAAAAATAGTTTAAATATAATTTGGTTGCCAGTAAATAAAATTGAATATATGGTTATCAAAAATATCATGAACTACACTATATTATGAGGTCGATTAATTACTCCACCATAGATATTAGTTGCCAGATTTAAATTAGTAGATAATATCATAATTCTAAAGAAAAAATTATTGTATATTATAGCTAATTGTGTATGCAAAATATTTATGTAAAATCAGTTAAAACAATTTTTTGCTAGATTTTTGTATTGTTGCTCCTAGTAGTTAGTCCATGCTTGCTATAGATAAAAACATAATTTTTATTTAATTTAAAATTTATATATATCAAGTTCATCCCATAGGCTTGGAATTATATAAAACAAAATAATAACAATTTTTATTCTATTATAAAATAAGTGGTTTACCTTTTCTATTTTTAAATTTAGTATATTCACTATTCTATATTTATCGTTAACACATTCAATTATTATAGGCTTAATTTAATATACTTGAAAGAAAAATGTATGGTTCAAAGTCCATGTTTATACGAGTCAAAAAATAATCTACCCTCGATGTGCCGCAGAAATCTACATTCGTATTCATACGTAAAACAAAAGTTGGTAGATTTTTGACATTTTTGCTGTCTGATTATTAAAATATCAAAATGGGCGAAAATGAAATTATTGGTAAAGAAATAAATAAATACATGAAGTACTATTATTATAATGTCAATCCAATAATATTATTTATATATTTCTTATTTTATTAATATTCGATCAGAACATTATATAAAAAATAATGAAAACGTTTTGGCACTGACATAGTCCCAGATAAAAAAATTCAAAAGTCAAAAATCTATCAGAAATTTTTAATTTCGGTAGATTTGCTCTTACCTCTTAATCACATAAGTGGTATATTTCTACCACTTTTCTAGCCGTATTAACATACATAAAGTTGTTAATTCGTTTTAATTTCTTTTCGCCGTGTATTCGATTTCATTTTTAAAGTTTGTAAAAAAAAAATTTGCTAAAGTATACTAAATATTAATATTGTTCCAGAAAATTCACAAACGAAAAAAAATATTTTTTTTTATTTACTAGAACTTTTGCATCAAATGGTTGGTACATTTTTGCTTTTTTACTTTTCAACCTCAATTTAAATGAAATCACATTTTTGATCTCTTAACTATACCCTCTCTAAATTTACACGAATTATGATGTAAGCAATTTAAATACTCATTTATTTGCTATTGTTCTGAATTGCATATTTCATCTTAAGCCCAGATGATAAAAAGAAAAAAAAAATGGAAAAGATAGTTAAAATTAATTGCTATTTAGCGTCAAGCTGACGGTAATAGTTGATTCAAAGCCATTTTTTCTCTCCATTTTAGTTTTTTTTTTTAGTTTTGTTATATTCAAAAATTCACTTCGATAAGTTCTTATAATATATAGATAGCTATATTGTGGGTTCATTTTGAATTCATATTAAAAGTATTTATAAAAACTAAATACACCTACAAAAAAAAAATGAGAATTCAATCTTTGTGCAGTCAGAGCAAAAAACATAATGGAAATTATGATGAAGCAAAACAAGATAATATGAAATATGATATTCATATAATTGATATATAAATATATATATAATATGTAAGTATATACTATATACATACATAACATATCTATGTACATTATTTATATGATATCAAAGTACATCCTTGAATCAAAATATTATAGTCAAGGCTGAATATTGTGTATACAGAAGAACTTTTCATTAACAACACTAAAAAAATTATAATTGTCTAGTTACAGTGGACACACAAAATAAAGAAAAGATGTAAAGAAATGCAAAAAAAAATAAAATAAAAAAAAAACAAATTGTAAGATTGTAATAAGAGAAATGAGAAAAAAGTTAAACGAAAGTTTACGGAGAACAAAAAAATAATAAGGTGACACCACATTAATTTAATGCGGGAGGAAATCTAAATGTTTTCTCTAATTTAATCATAACAAGATAATTTACAATATTCAAAATTAGGTTAAGAGATTGTCTCGTTATTGTTGTGCAGTACTGTCACATTAATTGAAACAATAGATAATTATAATGTAAGGTATATATATGCAGAAGTGACCATTCCAATTACTTCTGGAAAACTAATTAGCTTTTTTGATACCTCCACTGGAGTGATCTATTTGTTATTGTTGGTTGTTTTACTAGATCACTCTTCCATTATCACTTTCTCAGAACTAGAGCCATCTTGTGCGATTGAGAAGTTTGATCAAATAGCTAATTTTACTTTCTGCAATACTAAGTACATACCTATATTGTTAAAAAGCTTCATTAAAGCATTTGACTCTAGCTAACGTTGGATAGCTGCAAAGGAATTGTTCAAGAGTTTCTGTCTCATTTGTAATATAATGTTAATAATTACAAATTTTTAGATAAATGTAAATATACCTTAACATTTTTGTAATTAGGGTTTTGTAAGTATTTTAGATTATATTATCTATTATCTTAATTTTGAAACAAAAACTTAGTTTTCTTGAACTTAAATTTTATTTTTTTCATAGCATTTTAATTTATTTTATACATAACATATATTTTTCATAAATTATGTATGAGTGTTTTTTAAGTTTTTATAATACCACTTGGTAAAATAAATAATCAAAAAAAAAACAAAACCATCAACAAAATAAGAGAGAAAAAAATTTAACTAATTTTAGCGTTCCGTACAATATTACAAAGTCCATTTTAACATTCAGATCAATTTAAAATTAAAAAAAGTGATCAAAAAAGTTTGTGTTATAATTGACTTCACGAAACATTTTAGTTATTGGCTTAAATCTAGCATTTTCTGTAGGATTAAATGGAATGTAGAGCATCTCCGATCGATTCTTTTGAATAGAAAATATGAAATTTCAGGGATTAACATTTTCTCTGAGATTATATTAAATTATGCTGGATCACAGAAAGCTCTGTAATTTATTTAATGCCAATGTAAATGTAAGCCAATAAGTTTAAGATCGGTGGGAATAATGTGGAAATTTCAGTGAATAATTTCACAATAAAAATCAAATTACTAAACAGGAAAAATTACACTGAACAGATTCTAGCTGAATAATATCAGTTAAAATTAAGTTTTGGGTAAAGTCTTACACCGAAATAGATTCATTTTTAGTATCTTTATTATGTTCGGTAAAATTTAAATTTGTTACAGTACCGTACATGATGTACGAAAATATATTCTACCTAAGTTAGTGACAATAGAATAAAAACAAAAAAAGAGTTACTTGTATTAAATTTTAAGTTTTGTAACATTCTTTCAATGTAGCTCAATTTCATCAATAAAACCATCGGATTGAAAACAGATCCTAAATTAAAGACTTATACAGCTGGAATGAGTAATAATGCCACTATATCGGACTCTTGATTTGATTTTTATCGTGTCAGAATGGTGAATTAAATTCTAATACTAAAATCTTAAATTGAAAGCAAAACGTTTCAAACATTATACATCTTTAACTTATTTCAGAAATGTTGTCAAGACGTATGTACCACTATATATAATATTATACAGAGCATTGATATATGTATATGGTTTGAAATTTTCAAATCACTGTGTTCAATAATTTCAATATTTTTAGCAAATTTAAATTTAGTTTTGAATTTGAAAACTGCTCCTTATATTTCTCCGTTCCGGTTTTGTTCAAGTTAAAGGTCAGAGATTAAATTTTTTGTTTTGAAGCAATCTACAATACCGGGTGTTCCAGAGCATGCGTATCAGCTTCTTAAGGGCTGTGGAACACCTGGTATTTACAATTAATCTTATTTTGTAATATTCAGATGTATGTTTTTTTTCCAAATGTTTGCTCTTGTAAGAAAAGGTGCCTCATCCAAACAAGTGAGAATATTGGAACATTTTAGACTTGATTAAAGTGAGAGACTAAAATGAAAGTATTTTTTTAAAATTAGATATTTAATTTTTGAATAGGTTTTAAATGGTCAAAATTCATATAAAATAAGGCTTATTTGAACCAGCAAAATTGGTTAAGATGGCAAGTCTACTATATATTATTAAAATAATTATATTTCTATAATTAAATTATCTAATTTTTTCACCTATACTTGAACTCCAGTCACCTTGAAATAAAATCAACAAATTTTTACTCCAAATCAATTGAATTACCAATTCCATTAAATTTTCCATTTGAATTTGTTACTAATACCGAAATCTTACTGTATATTTATAAGTTAAATTATATAACAACAATAAGTTATCATACTAGAAACTATATAAACTAACTACAATAATACATAATATAAAAAAAAAATTATTATAGTTTTCGTTTTCCTTGATTCGTTACCGTTAACATCCTTAATAATAAATCGTTTTCTTTTCTTTCTCTTTATTATCGTTACAAGTTTCTCTCCTACATTATACAATGTAAATGAGTATCTCCTTATATCCTTGTTCTTGGCACTTTGTAACATTATTATATTATTAAACATAAATTTTATATGCAATGTAATGGAATGTAATACATACGATATGTATGTATATATGAGTATATGAAAAATGTAAGACTATTACTATATATTTTGAATTGAACTTTGTTAAAGTTTTATTTTGTTTGGTTCCATATTTGTTTTGTTGTTTGTTTTTTTTGTTTGTTTTTTTGTTGATGTTGTACTAAACAATTAAAAACATCCGCGTCGTTAAGTCGTTGTAATTTTGTTTTAACACAAGTCACAAAAATTATTTATTTTTTTACAGTGTAGTAGCCTAGTCATTACTATTATAATGTGTACATATATAATATATATATACATTACAAACCAGTCATGCTATATTATAAAGAATAAAAAACAAAGAAAGTAATAAAAAAATAAAAAAAAGAATACAAAAATCGACCAACCAAAAGCTACCTCCTTTTACTTTGTTTTTTTCTTTCCTTATTGTTTTTCATCATTAGAGTTGGGCATCATTTAGAATGGCAACTATACACGAAAATTTAATTAAAAACTCATTTCTTTTAGTTATTTTAGAAAATTTCCATTAATGGTAAATTGTTTTGATTGCGAAAAATTTTCCATTTTTCTCTTATTTATATATTTTTATTCTTTTGGTCATTTTGTTTTTTCTTGAATTTTTCTTTTTATTTTGACAATTATGAGAGAAAGAAAATTAAAACGAGCAATTTTTTTTTAAATCTATATAATGTATATAAGGAAACAAAGTGAGCTTTAGAAATATAGGATACCAGTTCCGCATAATTTTTATTTCATAAAGCTGTCTACAGACAGAGATACTTGGTGTCGCTTGGTGTCGCTTGTATTGTTTTTTATGTAGTAAAAAAGAGACAATTTCATACATCTGGTTTGCAAGGAATTACAAATTTTGAATGCACGGTGTCGACACCAGTCCATAGGTGGATGTTTTATGATTATTTAATTTACATGTTGAACATAAATATTCTAGTCTGCGTTAGTGTCTCTCCGTGAAGGTATAACTATTATTATTATTGTTGTTATATGTTTTATTGAAAATAATTTAAATTACTAACAATAGTGACTTACAAGCACTAGCTGCAAGTGCTATGGACTTTGAAGGTAACTAATTTTAATACTGTGTTTAGTTTTAAGAAATAGTCAAGTAATAAGTCACGTTCTATTGTTTTGGCTAAGAAACTTGGAAATGGGTTCTATTGCGTGAGAAGAAGAAATTTAAAGTCGAATAGATAACGTTAACAAAATCATGTTAGTTGAAGCTCTGAATTATACATATAGAAAAAAAAAATTAGGAGAGTATTACGCACAGGACCCCATATAGAATACAATACAGTAATTAATCACCAAAAAAAAATAATATTATATTATACAATATACAAAAATATATACCAAACTATGTAAAGGCCCATACAAAAGAGAAAAAGGGCTGTAAGTTGTCCTGCATACTTATTTGCAGATCCATTGTTGTATAAAAATAAATAAATACATTTTGAGAGACGATCTGTGAATGAAGAACTCAAATCCACTGGAATAAATGGTATTACATTTTAATCTTATACTCAGACTGCCTGTCTTTCAACTTAAAAGTCCCAGTTTCGATTCTTTTGAAGGCAATAAAAAATTATTTATGATTTTTTTGAACCTTCGAAGTTCTTCACCCATTGTCATTAGGATGATAATTAAGAGTTTAATTTGGTAATAAATTAAATAAAATGGAACTACGATAGAAGACTCTTGGGAGCATAGGGCTTCCATTTAAGACTTCCACAGTACAATAGAATACGTATTTGCTAAGAAAAGCACTTGTTTTCTACATTTAGTGAGTTGATATACCAAAAATTTTATAAATAAATACCTCATAAAAACGTAATACAAAATAACAGTACCGTACTTAATAAGCCAGAAAAGGTAGTTCTACAAGTCAAAAACATAAAAAAAAATAAAATAGTGAACTAATGACAATGACTGTCATTAAAGAATTCAACAATAAACTTGGCAGACAAACATTTAGTTTCAAAATAAATAATCAATTTTAAACTAGTATTTATCACTAGTGTGTCCAATGTATTTTGATAAGCACTGTATGCAGTGTATTAAATTTAATTGTTGGCCAAGACCTTTAATTTCACTGCTCGTATTGCTTTGGTTTATTTTAGTGCTCTTCCTTTTGAATGATTAATTTTACTCTATTTTCCTTATATTTTCCTTATGGAATTTAAACTTAAAAAATAAATAATAATAAAAAAAAAAAAACAATAACAAATAACATGAAAAGATAAATTTTCTACTTTTAGGAAAAATTTTTTTAAATGACTTGAAATATACACTTATTATAAAGGCGTGGTAGGGCGATATTTAACAAATTCAATACAAAAAATGGAGTTAAAAAATATTTATATAATTTATTCGAATTGTAAATTGTTGCTGTGAATACCTAAGTTGTTTTTTTATTGTTATTATTATTGTTATTTATAAGGCCAAAATATTATAATAAATGAATAAAAAGAAAATTCGTGTTTGGGATATTTTTTGAGAATAAAAATTTGATCTAATTAAACAATTTAATTTTAAAAGAATACCAGTTGTTGTTTTGATCTCCAGTGTTTTCCGTTTATTTATTTTTTTTTTTTACTTATTTTAACTCTAATTTGAAATATATTCTTTAAATCATCTTCAGAGTCTGTTATTAATATTCTTTTCATTTATTTCCTTTTTTATGTTCAAAATGGAAAATGGCTATATTATAGATATATAGGTATTTGTATATATTGAACGATGTATTATTTAAGAAACGTTTGTTGAATGAAAATTTTTTTATATGTACACATTTTATTTTAGTAATTTATCAAAACAATAATTAAAAGGAAAATTTATTATTTGAACAGATTTTCATTTATATTTATTATTTTATAACTTATTTAAGGGTTAGTTTTAATCCTTTAAGATTTAATTTCAAAGGACTTACAAAAAAAAAACTGTTATTCCATAAGAATTAGTTATATTTTCCTGTTTAATCTTTATTAACGAATTATTTCAACACAACTCACAGCATTTACCTTCAACTTACATTTACGAAATAGATAGATAAGGTATGTCGAAGATAATATCATCGATTTGGTTATGAAACAAACAAATTCTATAATTATATCCTAATCAATAATATTAAATATAAAAAAGACCAAAACCGTTAGAGTAAAAACACATTTTAACTACATGGGTTTAGTACTAAATAAATAGTTATTAAAGATTTCCAAGAAGTCCAAGAATAGGAACATGATCAACCTGATGGAGATGTGTTTGGGGAGCGTATCATATGCCTGTATTTCGTTTGCCTGTAATATCATTTGCCTGTATTTTCATTTGCCTGAATTTTCATTTGCTGGCATTTCATTTGACTGGATATGATAAATATTCATAATACAAATTTCATGCTGCAAGTCTGGCTTTGTGAGACGGGATTTGGACCTATTTTTGCTGGAGGCACTTACCACCAGTCACCACCAAGAAAATGTAGTTCTGATACCCGATGATTGATAAGAACTTGCTGCATCAAATTTTTATTATGAAGATATATCCAGTCAAAGGAAAAGCAGGAAAATGAACAGCAGTCAAATAAAATGCAGGCAAATGAAAATACAGGCAAATGAAAATTCAGGCAAATTAAAAACAGGCAAATGAAATTCAAGCAAATGAAATAGTAACTAACGAAATGGTAATAATGAAATAGTGATAGTTCCTAACCCATGTGTGTACAAAAAGGATACAATTTGTATTATTACATACAAAATAGTTAAGCATCTAAAATTAAGTATCTACGATACCACAAGTCATATGAATAAATGCATTTTAAAGAAAAATAAATTAAATTAAATTTTTTTGCAATGTGACAATAGGCACATGAATAACATTTTTTTTTATTTTTTTATTCATTTATTTACTTTATTCTTCATAAATTTATAATTAACAAAAAAAATTTTTATTAAAATTATAAAATATACTTCATAATTTTGTTAAAAGAATAAAGTTAGGTTGCATTCTAAAATTTAATATAAAATTTTGTTACGAATGCACCTTCAGTTTAATTCTAAACATCATAAATATACTCAATATTTAGTATAATTCATTAAAAATTCAAATACAAATATATTCAAATTATTTGGGGTAATTTGATTGTAATAATAATTCAAAAAAGAAAAAAGAAAAAAATAAACAGTAGAAAAATATAAAAATAGAAAATATGAAAATATTAAAATAAAGAATAATAATAATTAAAAAATAAAATTAAAAATTGATATTATGTTAACGAAAATTGTAAAATTTTAGAGATATTAAAAAACAAATAAATAAAAGAACTTGGAAAGACATTAAACATTAAATTTATTACATCATATAGTCAGAAGCTTATTTAAAAATTTTTTTTTTTTTTTTTTTTTTTATTGCAATAAAATTTAGGCAAAAAAAATACATGAAAATACATGTTACCGTAAAATATTAATTATTCTTACAACTTGAAGATCATTATATAAGAGTAACCATACTTTCACTTGCTTTGTGAAAAAGGATAGCACTCTAATCCTTCTTAAAAACTCAGGAAGCAAATTAAATAATTTTGGTGCTACAATATCATAGAAATTAAAATATAAAGTTGTGTTGAATGATGGAACAAATGCTAAACTTTGCAAGCCACTCCGAAGAATACGAACAGAAGAGGGTCGACTGAATAGATATCCACCCCTAATAAAAAATATCTTTAAAACTTTACAATAATAGAGGTGCCTGATAGGTAAAACATTTAAATTCCTAAACAACTCAAAACTACTATAGTGACGATTTTTTTTACAAATAATTCTGATAACATGTTTTTGAGCAATCGCTAATGATTGAATTTTGTTCCTATAAGCCCCTCCCCATGACGTTATACCATATTGAAGTCTTGAATGAAAAATGCCATAATATACCATCAATAACATCTTCTGGGAACAATAATTTCTAAGATTGAAAATATGTCTTATACAAGACAAAAAATATTTTTTTAAACATAAAGTATGATCTAACCATTTTATTTTATTATCTATCCAAACACCCAGATATTTAAAAACAGAAATTTCTTCAATCAAAAAACATTTATTTGAACATTTAGTATATTCTTGATAAGTTAGTTCAATGTTCAAGGATGAATTACTTACAGGAAACAGAGGATATTTATTACAATTACCTGAGTGATATTTTATAAAATTATTTTTTAAACAAGACCCTGCAATACTAAAAAACATTATTTTTGTTTTATTACTAATTATTAATTTATGTAAAAGAAACCATTTTCTAAATATGTCAAGGTCATAGTTAATATCAGCTACTAAATTCAACGGATTCATGCTTTCATATGCACAAGCCAAGTCGTCAGCAAATGCAGTTAATTTACTTCTAAAATTTTGAACAAAAATTGAATTAATGTAAATTAAATATAAAATTGGCCCCAGGACTGATCCTTGTGGAACTCCAATATTAATATTTATAGAAGAGCTTAAATTGCCACCAATTTTTACTTTTTGAGATCTACAACTAAGATAAGAAGTAAACCAATCATATATAAAACCACGAAAACCAATTCTATGAATTTTATCTAATAAAATAATATGATTAACCATGTCAAAAGCTTTGGTTATATCGACAAATAAGCCAGCAGACTTTTTTTATTATCAAGATACTGGTAAATATTTTGACAAAAACCAAGAAGTGCGTCTTCAGTTGATTTATTTTTCCTAAACCCAAATTGCTGTTTATTAAAAAAATTATTTTTGTCAAGAAATAACAGAATTCTTCTATTCATAGCTTTTTCTATGATTTTAGAGAATGAAGATAAAATAGAAATTGGTCTGTAATTATCAGGATCTCTTCTATCACCTTTTTTAGGTAAACATTATGTTTTAAGATAATTCACTAGGAAAATTTCACAGATAAATAAAAGTTGACAGTAAAAATAAAAGTTGTTACACTCATTCAAATCAAAATCAAAGAATTTTATGGAATTTAACAAAATATTGTTAGTTCAATGTATTTTTAAATTTCATACCCTATAGAATCTTTTGTTTCAGAGTCGAAAGCTACAAAATTCGAGTAGTGACAAGTACCGAATAGAACCTGATTTATTAAACTTTTCATTGAATTGATTTTTTCACATGTTATGTATGTTTGATTTCAGTCGCCTGGGAATGTCATTTTATATATTTTATCACTTAGCATCAACTAATTGTAGAGGATGAAGAAAAGGTTCTTACGCTAATTGCGGTACTGCGATTTTTTACGTAAAACATAGTACCCACTTTTATAAAGCATGGTATTTCTGGGAGACGGTCCTTGTGTCGAGAAAACAAATGTCGAATAAGTAGCTTCGTATAATTTTTGAAACTTTTATGAAATATTTTTAAAATTTGTACTATCCGAATTAATAATGGTTGGAGTCGTATGAAAGCAGATAAATAAAATTAAAACAAAAATTATCTTATTCAACATTTTTAATTCGATATTTTGCTTTACAACAATTCGGCCCACACCCAGTATTTCTTTATATAACTCCTTCTAAAAAGGTTCTTTACCTAACTTTGCCCTCATATATCATTGAACTTCCATGTGTTCTGAACTGTATTAAATTCAGTAACGTTCTGATAATTATGGTTAAATAACATACACGGAAAACCATTGTAAACCATAAAGTTATTTAGAATTATTAGCGGTATGTACACATACCGCTTGAAAATAAAAGAAAAATGAAAAAAAAAGCCCTTAAATAACTGACTCGTTTAAGTAATTGTATACAGTCGACTTTGTAATTACTTTAAAAAATGATTACAACAACAATTGTTAGTAATGCAGACAGTGTTTTGCAATCTGTTTGAAACTAAATTAGAATCGGTTTTTCAGTTATTTTTGTCTTCAGTCCTCTAACTGACCGTGAGTGGTCCTAAGGTGGTCAAAAATTTCAACCATTTTTAAGACTTTTTCCCATATGATTGACATAAGCCGTGTAGTCATCAGTTATTTTCCATTTTCGCTATCTTATGTCGGTCTGTATTAACTTGACGATCATATAACTATAACTTTTAATTAATCATTGTTATTTGTGGTAAGCCAAAAGTTTATGATGACATTGAAATATTGAATGATCCCTTATAATTGATTTTAAGTTTTTATGTTAAGGTTTTCCAATATTTCATATATTATACATTAAAATTAAAAATATCAGAACCTTTATATAACACAACATTTTTTTGTCCAATCTAACTAGATCCTGTTATACTCAATATAATATATTTTTCTATCATCAGGAAATATTTTTCTATCATCAGGAAAAATACAAAAACGACGTGTAGAAAAAATTCTGATTCGGTTTCAATTCTAAATAAGATCATTGTAAATTTTTTTTTTTGTCTGCTAACTTTTTTTTTAGAAAATGTGCCCGAACAAAATTAAAATCATAAACATTTAAGGAAAACTTCTGAAAAAATAATATTGAAGTGTTCGAGTTATAGGTCTGACATTAATTTTAGTACATTTAAAATTTGTATCTGAACAAAAAATCAAATACATAGAGTTGCTACATGGAGATTCTATGACGTAAGTTCATCAGTTATCTATTTATCATCATAAAAATTTGGGTAGAGCTTATTTGAAGTGTTGTCGTATTTGGGTTGTGTTGAGCGCAATCTTCTAGGTACAAGAAATAAGTATATAATTTCTTATTTCGCGAAATTTGAACAATGGAATTGTACTTAGTCCAAATAATTTTGAATAAAGGATTATGAGGTAAAAATTTTTAAATGTTAAAAGTTCTTGATATTTTTGTTTGTGTGTTTTTATATGTTAAGAACTGAGATTATACAGAAGGTGGAGTTTTGCAAAGAAAAATAAATTTTAAATTTATACGCTTTACTTTTTGAACAACAGTATAGATTGCAGGACAAATTTTTACTTTTTCATATATTTCAAATGTCTTTTTCTGTAACAAATTCACCTTAACTTCACATTTAAGTAAAATGTTATGTTAATTAGCCATTTTATAATAAGTATAATAAATTTTATTACTTTATCACTTTTTTTTATTTTTAAATTATTTAATTTTTAATACACAATAATGTAATTCCATAACAATAATATATACAAGATAATATCTAAAAATATTTTACTGCTATTCTACCAAATTGTGATTAGTTTATTATAATTTTAATTAATTTTATGGACAATTACATAATCCGGTATAAATGTTATGAATTATGAATCATAATATGTATAATATTATTTAGTTGAGTTGAATTTATTTGAGCATATAACAGGAAAATACTTATTTGTAACAACTTTTGACCAATTCCGAATTAGTTCACCGTTCAATTTATCGAAAGACGATTTGTTATTTTATACAGAAATAATATTTTATGAATCATTTAACTGTACACTGTAATTTTGATATCGATAATATTCATATCGTTTCTGATTCGATTCTAAACAATATATTAATTAAATAAATTTCCTTTAAGACTGCCTATTTTTTGCAGATAGGATAATTTTTTTCAAGCGAAGAACAAAAATGAAATAAAAAACACTGATATTGGTACCTTATTCTCAACAATAACGCTAATTTTATTTCTAAATGCTGTTCAACTCAAGCAAATACATCAGTCAAAGCATAGTTAATATAGAGAATCAGGAAATTGCATATAAAAAAGGCTGAAAAAGTTAAACTGGACCGATTATACTAATGATTTAGACTGATGGCGAAACTTTCTTCTATTACTAAGCTTTTTTAATCAATGTTGTTGTATAATTTCATTTATTGTCATTGCAAATGTTTCCTAACTCAAAACCATCATGGATATATGAATCAAAAATCAAATACTACTAATCCTGATTCAACAGTCGTAACTTTAACAAAAAATATGGAAAATAGTTTTTAAACAGGTTTTATTTAAATTAATTGTTGTATAACTTTTGACGTTTTACCATTTTAATAATATTTACTTCTAAAATAAGAATACTTGGGTTTCTTACAGATAATAATCTTTTTTTAAATGACAACTTGTATTCTAGTATCCGTTTGAAATAATTTGAAGTATGCCAATGAAACTTTGCAGCTTCCTATGATGTTTATATCAATTGCATTGAGACAGTGCAAATTAAGTTTGGTCATATTGCTATGATATTCACATTATTAAAGTTAAGGCAGCGCACACTGATTTTTTAATATTTGCCTTGCGATACTCTCAATGACTGTAAAAATCTTTTGTTTTTAAAAATATGTACATATATATATTGAAATAAAAGCCAATATTTGTTTTGATATAATATAATAATAATGTAGTAATAATAATAATAATTTAATATTAATATGTAATATAAAACAATATACATAGCTAAAATATGTATTGAACATAATAATTATGAATAAATTATTCCGCTTTGTTCCAACCGACTTTATATTTTTTCTTCAATTTTTAATATGAGAATGATTTCATGTATAACAAAAAAAATTTTCTGACTTGCTAAAACTTTATATTTATTACTGTTTTACTTGTGTTGGTAAGTTACAATTGTTGAGGCAGCTAAATGTTAGTTCAAAATTTTTTAAAACTTTACACCAGCATTTTTGTCGTTTTTTCTTGTTTTTTTTTTGTTAAAACTTTTTCTAGAAAAAAGGCATAAGTGCGAAAAAGAAAGAATATTTGTAGAACGCAATTGCACTACAATGTGAACATAGGGAATGATCAAATACTTTGTTATACCTTCATATATGAACATATACAGACTGAACCTAATTGAATTGAAAACTGCGAAATTAAGACTATATTATGGTTGATTTCATTTTTCTTACTGAGATTATTAAAGAAACGTTACTTCTTCGCAGATTCTGAATAAAATTAATATTAATTTATTCAATCGTCTACGTAACAGAAATTTATGTTCATTAAGTTTCAATAGAACTAATTATGGCACGTACTGACATAGACTTCGCACGATATAGCAGAAACCACTCGTGTTTAATGAAAAGCTTTGTGGTTAGTAAGTTTTATTTAGGACACATATAAATACATGTCCCTCATATACTGCTTCGTTTCCGATATATTCCCTATATTAAATGGCATTTAGTGGATAAAATTCCTAAAAATAAAAAATTTTGTCATTAAAGAGGTATGTATATATATACATACATAATACATAATTTTAATAAAAAGTATATTATTACTACAAATAACCAAAATTTAGAAACAGTTACTTAAAAAGATAAAAATGAAGAATTCAAGTGATATGTTTTTTTGTTGTTTTTATATTTTTTATTTTAGATGAATTTGTTTTTTTGTTTTTTTTTTTGCATATGTACATAGATTCATTTGCAAGTATATAATGTAAATTATAAAAACTGAATTGTTTGCTTTTGTTTATTATTTTAATAAGTTCTCAGATATGCATAATGTATTTGCTGAATAATAAAATCATATGAGTACAAAATGTTCAACTGTGTGCGCATTTTTGTTTTATATATAATCTTATATATTATGTATATTAGAAGTTAATTAAGGAGTAGGAGAATCGAAATAAAATGAAAAGGTGTCTACTGCGCAGGACCTTAAATGCTTGTCAATTATAATTATAGATATTGATTAATATATAGTTTAAAATAAATTGAAAAAAATGTTGAAATCCAGAATCATTTAAAACCGATATTTTGATTATATTTATTATACAGATACCCATTTAAAATCAATCAATTTATTTAATTCTTTTTTCCAATTGAAATTCAACTGTATGCATACATATATATATATATATGTTTCGCTATATATACATTATGTTTTTAATGTATTAATAAATAATTTTCTAATATTATGAAATTAAATATGCTATTTTATGTAAATTTTTCTCCTACATATCGAATATTTTATTAAAAAAATAACACAAAAATAAAGGGACAACATAATAATAAAAAATTTGATAAATCCTCAATATTTTATTTCAATTTAGATTATCCTGAATTTTAAATTAAAGAATCAAAAACAAAAATATATAATAAAAAATTAAAATTAACAAAATATGAGAATAAGAGAATATCACCTTTTCACATTTTACTTTTTTTTTTGTTTTGTAAATATTAAAAATGTCCTTATTTAATGTTCATATTCTGGGATATTGTTTTGTTTTACGTCATAGGTAGATACAACTCTAATTCTCAATAATTGGTTGGTCTATTCAAGTTTTTTTTTTAACAATATTGTGAAATAATGCTAGAATGTTCAAAAACATTTTTTGTACCATGAATGAATTACCCTATGTCACCTTGACCACTATGACCCCTTTATTTATTTATTTAATTCATCTTTTTTCCGCAAAATACGATACTGACCATTTTCATTTAATAACAAGCAACAAATAAATATTAAAAGTAAAAAAGCTAAAAATTAAGCATAAATTACTCTAAACATAATATATGTAAACTAGTGGCCCCTATTTGGTAATGATAATAAGGTTAAAGTAAAATTTACAGATTTTGAAGGAACAGGGATTTGCACGGATTAACATGACATAAACTTATGCTTTAACGAAAATCAATTGGTATGATTTGATAAAATAAAACATATTTGACCCTTCATGTAGCTTTTCTTTTATATATCTATTCTCTACATTAATCAGAAATCCACCGCTAACTTTTACTAATTAGATCACATTTTTAAATCTATTTTTGATAGGTACTCATTTATTTTACATTTATGTAAAGAAGGTAGACCCAAGTGATGTTCAAATGATGAAATCCAAAAATAAATCTTATTTTTGTTTAAAATATTAGGGGCCCCTGTTGGTTAATTTTGGTTGAAGTTAAAACAAAATTTAACGTTTTTTAAACTGCTTTTTTAGTGTTTAATCCACCGATAAATTTATTTAATTACGCCTTATTTTTAAGTCCATGTATAATACTCATCTATATTACAGTTCAGAAAAAGAGGAAGCCTGAAATATGTTTAAATGAAAAAACAAATTATAAATCTTAGACTCTTTGTAAAATTACGGGTATTACATAAACATGATAAAAATCGTAAGAGAGCCAGATCTATTCAACTGAGACTTTTTTTTTGTTTTTGTTGTTTTTATATATTTTGATGGTTGAATGATGACAAAAATAATATTCATATTCAGAGAAAAAGAAAAAGATGAATTTGTTAATTTGACACAAGTTCATTTCATATAGGTATACCGGGTGGTCCATAGAATGCGTATCAATTTTAAGAGGGGTAGCAGTAGTTATTTTAAAATTTAAACAGAATTTTAATAACTAAATTTAAGGTGCTCTATCGATTGTTAATATTTTCAAAAATTACAAGTAATTAATAGGACGAAAATTCCTTATTTTTTGACGTTAAATCCGAATTTGTATCACAATATTTTCGGCTTAAAAACCAATTTTTTGTCCTCTTCGTGCGTTGATACTTCGGTCCTTTCCTGGCAAATATCACCAATCAATAGAACACCCTCGATTTGGTTAATAAAATTGTTTTTAATTTTAAAATAACCTGATATGCAGGCTCTGGAACATCCAGTGTACTGGGTGGTAATAATGCAACATCAAAAATTTTGATTAGCTACAAAAATAGTAATAAAATTTTCTACATCAATATGAAGTAAAAGTAAGAATTTTTATTCGACATTTAAAATTTCTTATACAAAAAATAATAGCTGCTGTCGAACCCGCTTTTCAAGGTGGAAATAACAAAGATTGTGGCGCTAACTCTTATGTGGTAAATTACAAAGAACCTACTGATTTAATACTCATATTTCTCAGCCCTAACATTGTTTTATCTTGGTTTGTAAATTACTAATTATGAATATTAAACTAGGGAGTATGAATGAATATATTTCCTTATAAATTACAATTTTTACGTCATACAGAACTTATAGTGAAAAAAAAACATAACGTAAAATTAAATTAAAAAAACAACAATATGGAAGATTATTAAAAAATAACAATAAAAAAAAAATTCAAAAATTATATTTTGTGTTTCAGTTCTTGATTTATTTATGACATTTATATGACTTCATTTTAGTTATGTATCCTTTATATAAAACAGTCAACAGTAAGTTACAAAATTAAATCAATACATTTATAATTAAAAAATAATTTTCAAACTCTTTAGTTCAAAAGTACTCAAGTCAAAAACACAAAAAAAACTTACCTTTAAAGTCATCCGTTTCTAATGATTAAACTTATTTTAATTCAATTACTTGAAAAATCTGCTCACAATACATTTGAATCTTATAATTTTACTGCAAGTTCAATTTTCCAATTTGGGGTTATTTAATTTTACAAAATGGTTTACTATCATGGATTAATGACATTTGACTTAAGTATTCTTTCTCTGAAACCCTACAATTCTTATGGCTAAGTTCTAGTTACAACTTTTTTGAATTTGTTTCAAAAACCTTAAAAAACGTTATATGAATTAGTTTATGCCGATATTTTGCATATTTTGCAGATGTTGATTCTACAGCTAAGAGTGACTCTTAATCTCGTTTACAATGTTCCTCGATTCTGTTCTATCTTTTCCAAATGTCCTCCATCCGTTACCCTCAATCTTTTAACATTTGTCCTCGATTTCGTCCAACAATCCTGATATTGGTCTACCTTTTGATCTTAAGTATTATACGGTACTGGACTACGAAAAGTCGTGTAAGAAAATTTTGCATTACAAAATCTTGTGGCACAAAACCTCGTGTCTCAAAATCTTGCGCTTTAAAACCAAATATAGTTAATTATTGTGGAAAGAGGAGATATCCCCCTATTTGCGTCCAACAGCGGCAAAAATCAAGAAATATTTGATTTGAAGACAAAATTCTAGATTTAGCCCATTCGAGATTTTTTTTTGCAATATAACGTCATAATCCTCCAATATTTCTATTTCAACTTCTTGGTAAGAATTTTTAAAAAAATATCACAATAACACGATTTTTCGAGACACGAGATTTTGAGAAACGACATTTTAATTCGCCATTTTTCGATACGCTCCCTACCAGGTCTAATAATCTTTTTGGCACTTTTTGATCATTCCTCTTCATCCCATGTCCTTGCCCATCTTAGATTTGGTATTTTAATAAATTTTACAATGGATCTGTCCTTCAATTAGAGCTTCTTGCTCCTGCATAAATTTTTTTTTTTTAGAACAACTTAGCTAGTATGTTTGTGTTTTAAGCAAATATCAACTGCAGATGAGTGTTGTAAGAATATAAAAAATTAAGTTAAGTGACAAATTTTGCTCAAAGTTAAAATATGTTATTCAAGCAAATAAGTTCAATCATCTTTGATCCTGTTTGTGAAATAGTTATGTATCATAAAAAATAAGTATGGGAAAAAAAATCCACAAAAAATAATCAAAAAGATTTAAATAAAAAATTGAGTAAACAAGTTTTTAATTCGTTTTTTTTTCTGTATAATTATTTAATCTGCATAACTATATTATACAGCCAACACTTCTCATCAAAATACAGTAAGAAAAATTTTTTATCCTGGAACAATAAATTGTGTTGAGTTATTAACCAGAGAACAGAAAGCAATTATTATATATAATAATAATATGTAGTTTTAAATATACGCAATGACTTGTATATCTCTATACAAGTAAGTACCTAGTGCCGATGTACATGTAGAATTTTTCAAATTTCGACACTCCAATCATGGTGTCAGAAATTACTGAATAATTTTGTTTTATTTATTTTCTTTTTTTTTATTATTTTGTTTTTTTTTGTTTTATTTTAAGTTTTTTGTTTATTTAAATTATTATTCTGATCTGGATTAATGTATATATATATTTATAGGTTTGGAGGTGCAAGGTTATGTAGGTGTGAATATTATACCTTATCAAAACATTAATTAAGTTGAGTTTAAGTTAATTTTTAAAAGTTTTTTGGAACAATAAAAAATGAAAAAACGAAAAAAACCCTGTGTTTCAAATTTTGAGTGTGTGTATTGAAGGTTTGAATAATATATAAAAAGGATGTCACCCATTTCGTTTGTTTTTGTTCAATGGATCTGGACAACATAATAAACACTGATTAATTATTAAATAGTCATATTAAAGATTTTAGTTTAATTTGACATAAGTGGTATTTTTAGTGAAAATTCAAATTTTTGTTATACAATTTACTTTTTTACGATGACAGGAACCATAGCAGAATCGTTCTCCTGTATCCTGGATGATCCAAATGACATATTGTATTGTACACAATTACAGTTACATGCAGAATAATATCAAATCGACAAAACAAAATTAGGAAACTCTTAAATATAAACCAACCCAGAATATTCCGATTCATAACTAATATTTAAAAGTCTTAACTAGAGTTAAGGAAAATATGTCGAATATTATGGCTAAGCAAAATAAGTTTAAATAACCGTGGATACCAAATGATAAGAGACCCATCATATCGAAATAAATCAGTCGAATAAAATGGAAATGGATAAACCATAAAATTAAGAAAACAGCATTGCATGTGAAAACATGTAGGTACACAAATACTAGTAATATCTAGAAATAAAGTGCGTTGGAAGGGCCAATTGAAAATTTTGCTCTTTAAAGAGAGCAATGAAAACTGTAATATTGAATTATTTCAAATAAGTCTACTGAAAATAAATCCACAATTTCCACACTTTAAAAATAATTTATTTAAAAAAATTATATTAAAAATAAAAATTGAATTGATAAGCCTTGGTAAATATATTCAAGGATATTAACAGGTAGATATTTACAAAGTTAGCAATTTCTATTTACTACGTAGGTGTTCACAAATTTAAAAATTTATATTTATTATGAACGTATGTGGGCTCTATGGATTCTACCTACAGTAACAATATGTTCGTCATTAACAAAATTATTAATAATAACGGATTTATTTCATAATTCTTTGAAATGTGGGTCTATTTGTACTTCACATCAATAACATAAATTTACAAATATAAAGCAATATTATGTTTTTGAAATCACAAATACTGGAATGTTTTGGAATACTGTTGAGGAAAAATACAACAAAAGCACCTAAGACATTAAAAAATTTTGTTGAACTCATATTTTGTTAGCATAAAGACTTAGTAGATTTATACATTTTTATGTAGATTAGTGTGTAATCATAATGTTAGTATAAATAAAGCTCCAATTATATGGGTGCTTCTTAAACCAATGCCGGAAATTTTAATTCGCCAAATTGATGAAATAAACATTCTGTGCATGGCTTCTGCTATACTTAACAGAAAAATACTTTGTTGAGGCTACATAACAAAAATGCTGCTATTGTGGTATTAAATTCTGAAAAAGTATATTTTATTTTATTTTCGTTTGTCTACGAACTCAACCTGAAGTAGCTTCTAAACTAGTAAATTACAACATGAAAACAGCGCTAAAATCGAATGAGAACGGTTGTGAACTTCCTTTAATCATAATTTCATAATTTCTTATTATTGATATCAAACTTTGTAACTCTACATATGATATTATCTAAGTTATCAAAAATATCTAAATTCATACAAAAGACATTAAACACTGAGTTATATAACTAACTCTATTGTAACGAAGCTACCACACCATGATTCTGATTTAAAAATCAAATATGTTTTGGAAGTTAGGCACAAATTCGAACAACGGTGACTTAAAAAACTGACAATTGATAAAGAGTTCGTCACATGAGCCAGCTACAGACGGTCAAATACAAACAATTGATGACAAATTAACTTAACATTAACTATGAAAACTACACACAGTAGGCATGTGCAAACGGATTTAAAGTACTCGTTTCGAGCAAATACTATATAATTATGCATGTGCTTGCGCTTTTAATTGTAGGCAACACGAAACCCAACAGAGATTAAGCGATGACACTAGTATTTTCTCTGCAGAATTGTACGCCATTATGAGAGCAATCGAATATATATCACTCAGAACAAGGGTAAGTACTTCATCTGTACTGACTTCCTACGTGGCATACAAGGTATAACATCTCCTAGTCCGAATCATTCTACGATAATGCCTATATGCCTACCCTTGAATATGCCACTCAAGTGTGGTCACCACGTTACTGAAATTAATCGAATTGAATTGATTCAGCGAAAGCTTTTACGTTTCGATTTGAGTAATTTTTGGTGGAATGACACATTCCGACTTCCACCTTATTCCAACCATCTTAAGGTCATTGATTTACAATCATTGTTTGATCGTCGGGTAATTGCAGATATCTCTTTTCTGCACCACATAGTTTTGGGCAACATATTGTTGCCGAAAATTTTGACTTATTACGAATCGCTTTTTAGTTTTTGCTGCAATCATGAAAAAAGACAAATCTCTAACATTGAGCAGCAGTGGAAATAACTCTAATCTTTTTCACGATCAGCTAGATAGATAGGTCAGACTTGCATATTCAATTAAAAACAAAATATGACATTGAAAATGTAGTTAATGAAATCACAATAAACATACAACAAGCTTGTTGGACAGCAACGCCTGAAAATTATGATATGATTACAACGTACCAAACATCTGCCGCAATTAGAGAAATGATAGTAGTGCAAAGAAGGCTTAAACATTAAACGCGGGTGCTAGATCATCTGATGAAAGAATTGCCACCAAGAGAGAATTGAACCGAACAATTGAGTGTCTCAAATACGAATTAAATAAGGACAAAACTGCAACGATTCAAAAGCATTTGTTGCAAATAACAACAACTAAGGTTACCGTATACAATTTATGGAAGGGTACAAAAAAAGTTAATCAACCGTAGATAGCAAAATCCCCTTTCGTAGAATTTACGGGAAATGGGCCAGAAATGATGAAGAAAAAAATTTCGCCTTTGCTGAAAATCTTGATTCGGTATTTAGACCATGGCCTATCCCAAGAAGTTCAACTGATGAAACTGAAATAAATGAATTCATGGAAGCCGCGTATCAAATGGATATACCAATTAAAAAATTTAAGAAAAAGGAAGTATTACAAGTAATTAAAAGAGATATTAATCCTAAAAAAGCACCCGAGTATAACTTGATAACTGGGTCATATACTTTATCAAATCACACATAAATGAATGAAATTGTTAACTCAATTTTTTAAAATAATTATAAACCTCAAATACTTTCCGGTACAATGGAAAACATCACAGATTATAATGATTCTTAAACCAGTTAAAGCCCCGAAAGAAGTAAAATCCTATTGTCCTATTAGTAAACTGATCGTACGTATAGACTGCATCCTATCATTGAGATTATGCAATCACATCAGTTTGTCAATCGCTTAGTTGTTTCAAATTCGTACTAAATATGACAGATTCGAGCCAATCACTAGCATGCTCGGTGAAGTAATTTCTAATTCTAATTCTTTTGATCGACAACTAAGTGTTTTGATTGAAAAAAAAACGTTTACGTTATAATGTAAGTATAACTGAGACTAACCAACAACTATTGTTTTTTTAGTTTTGACTTACCATACTAAACTTTTTGAAGTATTTTTAATTAATGTATAGTTATTTACATAATGTATAAGTTATGGCTTTTACTTTTACACCAACATGTAGCAGTATGTATCTTTAGTTTATTTTAAGAGTTTTCTAATCAAGGGTGGCGGTGTTTTAATAATCCTGCTGGATGATCGTATATTGCACTATCAAATATACCATGCTTTAATTTAGTAATAGACGCCGGACTTGCTTGTCCTAAGCATTAATCTCAGCAATTAATTTTAATTTAATTTCTTAAATTTTTTATTTTCAAAATTATGAACATTTTTCAAACGATCCAGAAAGCTGTTCTAAATGCCAAGCCACATTGGCATCAGCGGAAACGAACAAAAAGATACAAATATAGAGAAATAAAAACTTAAATTGTAATTCTATACCATATAGATCCTACTGCTGGTAAGTTAAAGATTATAGAGAATTATAGAGAGTTGAAAAAAGGAAACGCACATACGTGAAGCCAGATAGAACATCGAAATGTCAAATAACAAACTAAAACATATCAAACGGTCAACCGCATATTGGAAAAGTTTTGATTCTATAAGCCGAAAAATTGGATAAATAATTAACGCCAATCAGTATTCAACAAATTTTCGAGGTCTGTCCGGCGCTACAGAAATATGAAAAGAATATATACATAGTATGGAGACTTATAGTATCCTCTGTGAAGAAACTGAAGACACCAGACTATCAACATCAGATATAAATTCATCGACATCTATTTATGTTTCTTTTCTATTGGCATTTGTTTAATTTCGTACTTTAAAAGTTTTTTTTTCGTTTATTTCGACTTTATATCGTCACTTTCAGATAAGGTCTTGTGAATTTGATTTTTTTATTTTTAATTTTTAATGTTAAATATAATATAATTAATTTTAACAAAAACAAAGGAGCTCATATCTAATAAAGTAGCTATATTAAAAGAGTCAGATGGTATTTCTAAGTACTAAATAAATAATAGAAAAAAAAATCTTAAATTTAGTCGAGTTCGAGTAGATCAATCACAAATATATTATTTTTACATAGATTATTATTATTATTATTTTTTTAATTAGATCTGTCAATATTTCAATTTGTTAATCAACTAAACTTTTACAATTATTATTACCAATCTACTGATTGGTAGTAATCCTAATCACTAATAATCCACAACAAAATAAAAAAATCCCAGTAACAATATTTAAATTACTTTTTGTATTCATAATAATTATTTGTAAATTAAAAATAAAAAGAATTAATCTGTCAAAAAAAAATATAAGTATTTAGAAAGTTTTAATTATTTTAATTGTGTGTGATTTTATTTAATATTTAATTTGAGATAATCGATTCGGTTAGTTTTTGTTCATTTGCAAAATCATTTATTTTGTGATAAATCCTGTGTTTGGAATTCAAAATTTGGGTAAAATTAAAATTTGGATTTAAATTGGTTAAAATAGGTGGTTCGTGTTTTGTGGAATGACAACTTTAAATTTTGTATTGTTGAAGCAAAATGTCTCCAAAGAAAAATATTTTAGTAAAATTCATAAAATTATTTTAAAACAGTAAATTACGAAAATTTACAAGAAATTTACAAGAAATTTACAAAAAATTCTTCAACTTTAAATATTTCAAATACAAAATTTAATTTTACTGTTTTTATTTTTTCACTAAAATAAACTGTTTTAATATATATACCGGGTGTACCAGCGCATGCGTCTCAGCCGTTTAAGAGGGGAAGATAACCGTTATTTAAAAATTTTTAAAAAAATTTATTAACCAAATTAAGGGTTCTCTATCAAGTGGTGATATTTTCAATTTCCGAGGAGGACCGGAAAAGGGTTTTTAAATTCAAAAACCACCGAAATTGGTCGAAATCGAGATTTTCAAATGGGAAGAGGTACTTTTTTATGCAAATTTGGATTCTACAACAAAGAAACGTATATTAAATGCTTTTTTTTCTCATTATTTTTCTTTAAAATTAATAAAAATAAAACAAAAATCCTCCATATTTTCCTGTAAATCAAAATTAATTTTTATAAATAAATTTGTTTTTCATATTAGCATATTTTTTATCTCAGTTTTGGGTACCTACAAGGTTTAAATTAAAAAAAAAAAAATATTTTACTTCACAAAAGTTTCTTTTTTTTTGCATAGAATCTGAATTTGCATAAAAAAGTACCTCTTCACATTTGAAAATCTCGAATTTCGGCGATTTTCAGTCCTTCCCGGAAGTTGAAAATATCACCAATCGATAGAGCACTCTCAATTTAATTAATAATTTTTTTTTAAAATTTTCAAATAACGTCTCCTTCGTTTTTTAAAAAGCTGATACGCATGCTGTGGGCAACCCGGTATATAAAATTTGTGACCGTGTATGTTTTAAACCACTAGACGTATCGTAACCATATTTACCTAATAGATTGGATTGATGATTCGTTTGATTTATGTCAATGTTTTAGACTGGTATTCTGAGTGGTTTGTATAGCTGCCATACAACCCCCCAGCACTTATCAGGAATACTTCAAAAGCGAAAAGTGTTACCGACCTGAAAATTGGTATTCAGTTACTCCCTCAAAAATGACCGAACATATCTTTTACAGTTTTCTAAAATTCTGAGTTGGTTAGGTAGCTACCATAAAACTCCCGGCACCATCAGGAACATTTCAAAAATCAATTGGGTTACAAACGTGCAAATGTACACTGAGATACTACATATTTCACAAATAAAGAAATACGACTGTTACTGATTTCGAAAATTTGGACTGCTTCGGGTCGGTGTCATTCAACTCCTAGCACCTATCATTATTATTTCAAAAACCAGTATTTGAAAATTTACACTTATATACTCTATCAAAAATAAAGAAATAAGACTGTTACCGATTTTGTATAAAAAAAAACATTTGAATTAAGCTAATAAATTTAACACACCTTAGTGAAGAAAAAATTTCAGAAGACTTAATGGCAAAACTGAAATAGAAACGAGCAGTACAACCATACAAAGTATTGAAGAATTGATTAAAATTCGTCTACAACTGAAAGAAGATTGTTTTTAACATGGACTCATGAACATTTTTTCTCACATGAGATGAGTAGGAAAAGCAAGCAACGCGATCCTTTACATTCCATCCGGGAAATATTGTATACTTTAAGTTGCAGTGTCGTATTGTTGATTAATAGAATAGAGAGTTGTGAATATAGTATTGTTGATATAAAATAGTACACCAACAAATAATCACCAACACAATATTTCAACAAGATTCAGAGGTTCATCAACATAATACAAAAAATTCGTCTGATTTTCGAACAAGAAGAGGTCTAAGCAGCATTTATAGTACACGAGTCCATGAATTTAATAAAATACAAAACTACAATTAAAAATAAAGATTTATAATAATAGGTTTTAAAATATACATAAAAAAATTTTAATTAATCAAATTATTATGATTTTCTTTTGCTTTTACTATTGAATTAAATGTAAATTAATTAAATTTATCATAGACTGTAACTGTTATAAGTTTTATTAAAAAAAAATTACATTGAAAGAGTTGTTCTTTGACTTTTTTTCATATCGATTATTTGTAATAATTATTCTCATATAAAATAGGTAATACTCAATTTTCATCTTTTTCTCTTATTTCTAATAGTTACGAAATAATTTTTATTTTTTCTATTACCGATAATAGTTTTATTTTTTTCGTTAAAAATAATTCTTATGAGCAATTTTTATTTTTTTCGATTGAAATAAAAATCATATTCTAATTTTGAAGCTACTTCAAACCATATCTACTTGAAAATTTGAATCAAAGGAGCTCTAAGTATCAATTTTCATAAAAATCAAGTCCCAGAATTCCGCTCTACTAAACAAGGGCTAGATGCCAACCCGAAGTATTTAAAATTAAAGTACTCATTTCTCGAAAACTACATGACCTATTACCAGTTTTAAATGTTCCAGTACATATCAGTAAATTTACCAACAATCCAAATTGTGTTTTATACGTTCGTGTGTGGCTGAATATATATTGAAAAATAATTTTTATTTTAAAAAGTATTCCTTTGAATTATTATAGAAATTTAATAATATGGGATGGATTTTTAAAAATTTCTTAATATTATCTAAATATTAAAATTTAATATTTTATTATTAATTTATTTATTTTTAGTTTTTATTTTTGCATCATTTATTTAATAAATAAATATAAATTTATAATCCATGAAAAACTATTGAAAAGAATGAAAACTAATTTTCGATTTCCAAAAATCTAAATTTTGAGAAAAAAAAATAAAAAAAAACATCCTTATATTAAAATAAATTGAAAAGTTTATAATTTCTATTTCAATAGGGTATATATATGTATAGCATAATCTAAAATAAGAAGATTTAAAAGTTGCCTACAATTATTCATAATTTACCAAAATAATTCCAATTTTAGTTCGAATAAAATATATATACATACATATATTATTTATTTTTAGAAAAATTATTGATTATATTTATTATTTTTGAACCAATTAACTTTTATTTGCCTTTTTTGATTACCAATTTTTATGGAAACAACGTCATAATAACAATTTAATTAATTTTATTCATAACTCTCATACATTCAGAGCAAATATTTCCAAATTGAGATGATAATTTATTGGGCCATAGTCAATAATTAAATATGCATTTTTTGCTACAAACAAGTTTATGAAAAAAACAACCTAATGATTAATTTAAAAAATTGTGCTATCTAGAAATTGATCAGAACCATTATCTAGGCAACTTCTATACATATCGTCAGCTGATTGTCGTATGTTAAGTGGGGTTACTTTTGGGAAAATGGTATTTAAAGTTCAAATTGCAAAAACTCTTATGTCCTACGGTAGATTTCCTCAACACTGGAATGCAATGTAATGACTGTTATTGGGTATAAGAATTAATTCTTTAAATTACCTAAAAGAAGTGTAAAGTTATGAATATTAATTAAAATATTATCGTATGTTAGGATTTTGAACAAAATTATTCTCAACCCTTGGACGTACGACAAAAAATAAATACATACGACAAAATGCTATTAATATATCTTTATTGGAAGTAAGTTGAAGACATCATAAAACTATTTTATTTCAATTTCATTTGACTCATAATTCAAGACCAATCAAAAAATAAAATATATCAACGTAATTTTTTTAAAAATGTTTATTAGAATAAAATTAACTCATTGATTTTTTATAAATTTCTTGTATTACAAAAAAACAAGGCACATTTTTATCATTTTAAGTTAGTATACAAAATTCATTTCTTAAATATAAAAATAAAACATTTAGAAACATTTTTATAACTTTAAAATTCATTTTTGCTTCAATATTTTTGTACCAATATTAAAGAAAAATAATATCTTAAATTTAAGATTTAGATAAATATTATTAAATTATTTAAACGATAAAAAAAATAAATTTGTACACAAACACCATCACAATATTTTTATTTTTGTAACATAAAACTAATTTTACTAATTTTTTTCTCAAATTAAAAAAAAATAAATCAACATTTACAAAAGTTCTCATCAATATTTTACCTTCAATTCAGTTTTTCCAATACCTATGCTTATGTATCGTATAAATTAGTGAAATTATTTTAAAATAGCATTAAAAAAGGCTTTATCGGCTTCATCCAAATATGGTTTCATGCTTTTCAAATTATTTTTCTTATTTAATGACAAGGTTTTTGGGGCTATAACTGTTAATTGAACTTTAAAAGGATCTTTCACGAATCGACCGGATTTTTGCAAATTAACGGTTTTAAAATTTATTTCCTGCGCTGAAGTTTTATATTTAATTTCATACAAGTTTTTTTTTACTATAATTCAAAAACTTCACTTTTGAAAATGGAATTTGATTAAATATGAATTCTTCTGCCAATTTTCCTTATGATTTAAAATCTTGTGGTAACATTTGCAATATTTTTAAATGAATCTTTGGATAATTCTTCTTCTTTAAATTTTTTATCAACGACAGTCGACTCCCAATCTCAACATTCTTAAGAAATTTTTCTATCCCAGTGTGGACAGCGTCAATATCATGAATTATTGAGTGGTCAGCCTCAGAAAACTTTTGTTCTACTATTCTGATATTTTGATTTTCACTCAAAAACCTTAAAATAGCAAAACATATAAGTTGATTTCTATTTTGAGGGGCACAAGAGTCGCTCCACAAAATTATATATTCTATTTGATTGTTATCTTTCACAATTGCAGACAGAATTTTTGAAAAGGCACTGCTAATGTCCGTCCCGGCTCGCCCACCTACAGCTTCAGACCATAAAGCACAGAAAGTAATTTTTTTTCACATTTAAAGAAATTTAAAAAATCTAAAATTTGTCTGTTCCTTTCTATGAGTTTCATAATTTAATTTTTCTTTTGCTGAAGGATCATTTGTTTTTCCAAACAGAAGACATTTATCACATTTATCTTTTTCGGGACTTCTTTTTTAGTGTATTGCCATGTATTAATGCAAAATATTAAAATACGACATGTATTTACGGGATCATAAAAATACATACTTGTTGTACTCTAAATACGATAAAAAGAGATTATCGCCAATTTATATGAGTAATTTATCTTATGTTCGTTTGTGATAACATACGACAAAAGTTTTTGTTTCACTGTGGACATACGATAAAATAGATTATCAATATCTCGAAAACTAAAAGAAATTTTGAAAAACGGATTAGCGCATTTTAAAGAGCATATCGAAAAACCCATAAATCACTTTATATCTAAAAACTGCCAAAAACTATACGGCAAATATTGAATTAGCTGACGATATTCATACTAATTGTAGGTTCCATTTCATCTCAAAAATATTTTGAACAAAAAGTGAGGAACACTGTGGTAGATTAATGTAAAAGAGGATTGATTAACTATATAGTTAGTGGTATATGAGATTAGTTAAAATTTTACCTCATCAAATAAATTAAATACTAAAATACAATGCAAAATATATCGCTTTAAGTCGTAGTACACATACCTTTGAACTTTTTAGTCTCCCACTGGGTTCCAAAAATTTAGATCTATTTGCTTAAAATAATATGTCAATCAGTATATATAGAAAGGATGCTGTTCGTGAAAAATATGCTTTGATATTTCATAATAAAAACATTTTTAAAATTAATTTAATTAAAATAAATCCTATAAAAACATATTAAAATAAATGACAAAGTCAAATACAGATATTTATATATTTAACGAAAACAGCAGGATATATTTTGAAAACTGATATTGGTATTTTGATTATTGAAAATTTAAAATAATATTGTTTACATTAACTTAAATTGATAATTCCTAGCATTCTAAAAACATTCCTTTAAATAAAATTTTTCAATTTTGTAAATTTTAGATTTTAATTTTTTATTTTAAATGAAAGTTAATAATAGAAATTGAATTACCTGGATTTGATGCATTTATATGAAATTCGCATATATATTTATTTGGTCCTTTAGAAAAATCATATGAATCTGAATCAGCAAATAGTATATCAACATCCAATTCAAATCCTCGATTAGGAATACCACTTTGTAATGGAGCTGAAAATGGACTTGAATGAAATGCAACTAACATTTCTGATCCACTGTAAATAAAAAAATAAAATAGAAAATTTAATTTTAATTATCATACAAAAGTTTAAAATAATTTTTATAGGTAGATCGTAGATAAATATTACTTTTTTGATAAAATTAAGGCCAATATCTGCTTTAGTGAAATTCTATTTCCTCTTCTCTCTCTCTCATTCTCTATCTTTCAATTAATCCAAAAATTTGGACAATTCATCAATAATGGCGAGTAACGAGGTAGGAATACTTGTTCGTGTATCGATGATGATAATGTATATAAACCCTGACCCCCCAGTTTGCAAAATACGTATTTGCTTACTAATTTATCATACATTTATTTTTTAATTAGAATTCTTTTAATTACCATATAAACAGAATATTTGTAGTAAGGTAAGGTGGATTTGTAGTAAGGTAAGGTGGATTTGTAGTAAGGGTCATTTACTCGATCATTTTAGCGACATCTTATTTACCATCACTGCAAATTTATAGTATAATTAAGAATTAAGTTAATCGTGTGTCATCTGTTTTCCATCTGTCATCTCTCATCTGAGCGTTCCGTCGAACATCCATCCATCCATCCATATAAATGCAGAAAACTGTATATATAATTTTGCTAGCACATCAATCAATTAAATATGAAAAACTACTGCAATTGTCAGAAACTAATGCCTCTTAAATAGCGTAGTTCCATTTTATGTAAGTTGTAACCAAAATTATTTTTTTGTTATTTATTTTATGCGATTCCCGGGTACTCGCCGGATGTTGGAAAACCTATAAAACACTTGGCTTTCATCGCGAATCAAGCTTGGTATCCATCGGTTGAAAGACGGGCGTTCTACCTATCACCAATTACTTAACATATGTGTATGAAGCAAAGCTAAACGTTTCGGGTTATGTAAATATAACGTACAGTACAACACAATATTGGCAGAACTCAACATTATCATTATTATTTTTACCTATAGGTAATAGGTATATAATAATATATTGTGCAGAAAATACTTAAGTTAAGTTATTATACATATATTATTCTGCATTTATCTGGATGTTTGTAAGTTCGACGGAACGCTCCAACACATATACAAATTGCATATGTATACAAATGCATATAAACACAAATTGCTTTGATGCTTTTTTTAACCCCTGTCTACCATGCTGAACCTTTGCAGAAAAAATTGATTGCATGAACTATATTTTTTTAATTTAATGTTAGTCTTCTTCGCAAATAATAAGGAAAAATAAAAAATAATAATATAAATAAAACAAACAATTTTTTTGATTTATAATAATAAGGACTAATAGAAATTTAATCAATAGTTTAATATGGTATAATAACCAAAAGGCAAACAGCATTTAACACAAAAAAAAACATAATTCACTCAAAGGTTATTCTCATTACTTAAAATTATACACAATAATATACATGTGTATCAGCATATTTGTATTGTATAATATTATACATTATACTACTTTATTGCTTCTCTATTTTTGTCATTATTGTAACTTCTCTAACTATGTCATTGTTGTAATTATCGTAACTCACTTCACTCAAAAAAAATTATTGTTGTTTTTTTTTTGTTTTTTTTTATTATTTGTTGTATCTGTATTCTGTATGTTCTGCATGCTCCATTCCAAAAATATTATTTTATTTTCAGTGTTAAGTGTTCACTGTTCACTTCACTGTTCAGGTTCACTGTTCAATCAATAGAACTTGATAGAAGTAGAGTAGAATAATAAACTCTACCTCTACGTCGGATAATAAAACATTGGTTTTTTTAAATTGAAAATTATTGATGAAAATGTTTTTGTATTTTTTGCAAATTTTACCAATTTAGATACAAAATTTTGAATATTTTTTTAAAAATAACACAATACCATAATAACAGTTTATTCATATAGCAAAATAAGATCCCTATACAGTATACAAAAGACAAAATTTATATGAAAATAAGATCCCATTTTTAAATTTGTTCTCCCAGAGGCCACAATAACGCTAATACGGTATAATTTATACTAAATGGAACCCAACTAACGAATTATAACTAAATGGAAGTGAGTACGAGTATACCATACAAATATACAAACATTTTATACAAATTTATTGGTATGGTACTTTTTTTCTGTTATATATAAAAAAAAAGATTATGTGTTAGGCCAATATAAACATAAATAAAAATAAATAAAAAGTGATATAAACATAAGTACTGTAATTTCGGAATAAAGAATCTAATGAAAGAAAAAAAGAAACTAGGATTTATTTTGCTTCCGTCATTTATGACGGGTTACAAAGCTAGTTTATTTATATATTTAATGAACTTAATTTAAATTTTGTTCATTTTTGTTCATTGCTTAAGCAAGTTACAATGATTTATTGTTAATTCTGTGGTTTTACAACGAAAGGTGATAACTGTAATTTTGTCGAATTTTAGTTATGAATGCCAATTTATTTAAAATTTTAAGCTCTTTTAAATAATAAAAAAAAATTTAATAATATTAAGCAATTTATGAATTCAAAACTAACAACTGTCGTTGTAAATTTTTCTAACAAATTTTTAATATCTTATTTTTCTAACTCATATAGGCAGCAGGCACGAAGCGTCGATATATTGAGTTGAATGAGTGCTTCCCCAAAAAAATATTATTTATTATTATTTTAACAACTTAATATAAAATATATATTTAATTTAATATAAAAATTACTTAACTACAAAAATTCAAATCGAATGAAAAAAAATTTCAAGCTAAAATAATATGCATATATATTAATTACATTATGTATGTTTAGAAAATAATGCGTATATAAACATCATTATTTTCTATTATTCTTTCAATAATACAAGACAACAAGAGATATTCAACAAACATAAATTTAAAATATTTGAAAATAATGCCTATTAAAAATCATTATGCTCATACCAATATAGCTATAATAATTATACATTACATAGAAATATAATGACAAATTAAATATCATTCTCCTCATTTACAATTACAATATACATATACTCAAGCATACTATCCTAGCAACAGAAACAAAATTATAAATGAAGCGACAATAAAATAAAATCTGAAAAGGAAAAAAATTTAACGAGTCGCTGATATTTCATTCCAAATCTACCTGATATAATTAGAAAATATCTGATAGAAAATAAATTATCAAGGGAAACAACAACAAAATATCGCATGACACAAAATGAATTTGCTAACAAAAAAAAGTAGCAAGGAATGAACTAATTTTGTGCATTATTGTGGTTGTTGACTTAAATGAGAATTAATATTTATATAAATAATGTATGTAGTTTTGGGGTTTTTCTAGAAAGTAGTATTGATTTGTGTTAAGTAATTCTACAGTTTTTTGTTATTGAATGCTACATTGTTTATTTTCAGGCATAATTTTGTTTAATGCAGTTTTGAAACAATTTATTTTGCTAACAAATGTAAAAATTTAAAACATTTTTTTTTTATTATTTATAAATAATTCAAATAGAAAATTGTAATTGTGTTATTGAAACCTTAAGACAAAATCATTTTCTGTTAGAAGTTTTGAGGAGAAATGATTAATTGTTAAAGATGGTAAACCAATGCTTGCTCTAATAATAACAACAACAATAAAACGGTGTAATCAGCATTTTTCAATAAAATCTTATAATTCGTATACAAGGTATTTCCCAACATTAATATAGAAAATTCATATTCAAACTTTTTTTACATTGTTTTCTTAAAGTCAGCGCTTAAATTAAAATTATATTTTTAGATGAAAATTTTAATAACAAAAATAGTATTTCCGAAATATTAACATTTTTAATTTAAACAGAATTAAACAATTAATTTAAAATGAATTCAATCTTAACTTTGTTAATTGATAATAACACTTGCTCTATAACAACTATTTCAGTTGAGCGATCGTTTTTCTGCCGAGGAGATGAAATGTTGCCTTTATTTAATTCAATAAGGAATACTATATCAGTAATTTTACGACGTTTTTCAAGAGTATTGAGATGTAGTAAGTTTATTCGATATTCATATGGACGTGATCTTAAAGGGTCATCCCAAGGAGGAAGACTTAAAGCAAATTTCAGACATTTTTTTTGCACTGATTCGTTTCTATCTATTTTTAAACGGCGTAAAAAGGGGACCATCATACTTGACTGGGATATTTCAAATTAGGGCTGACCAAACATTTATTGTCATATATTGGCTATTAAAAAGATATACATAAATTGAATATAATCGGCGTGTAAGAATAATAAAAACACATTTACTAACATTGAAGAATATTGTTGGAACACCAATTATAGAAACGATTCAGATCAGCTTGAAACTCTACTGCATCCTCTTACAGTTTTTTTATAAATTTCCATGTCATCGCGTAAATTTTAATGTGGTTATTTATTAATAAAGAAGAAACATTAAGAGAAATAATGAATAGTAAAGGACCAAGATGACTTCCTTGAGGCACCCCAGTGGGAGTTTCAAAGTCTGTGGATATAGAGGATCTAAAAGAAACAATCTACAATTATAAAAATAAGGAGGAAATCCTAATTTATTTAACTTAAAGATTATTACATTATGAGGAATCAAATCAAAAGCCTTACTGAAATCTGCATACATAATATTTCATCCGTTTCAAAATCATCTTTCATGTTATTAATAAAGGTAAATGTTGACTCAACAAGGTTAGTAAGGGTTGATTTAAGCTTTACAAAGCCATGTTGGAAGGGCGACAAAAAACAAGTATTGATCATAAATCGAGTCAAAAACAATCAGTCAAAAACAAAAGTTTAGGAGGTATAGAAGAAAGTTTAGCAATTAGTTACATCATTTTTAAATTTTTTTGTGAGCTTTTAATAAATTATAATATGTTAGGTTTTTATTATTAAAAGATTTAATGATAATATTTTTTTCTGACTAAATTTTTTTGCAATTTCATATCTATTTCAAATAATAAATAAATATTAAATCTATTCTACGCATAAATATGTTGTTGTACAATTAGTCAATTACCCTCCTCAGAACAAGATATAATCCGATGAATCCCAAAATTACGCTATAGATATTGATCTTCCTTCTATATTTCAATCATTTCAAATTTTAATAAACTTGGAATTCAACAAATAATTTTTTTTACATACCTACCCTTTAACTTTCCCACATTATTCATGATCTTGGTTAAATTCGAATATACGTTTTCAATATTGAATACTGGTGAATTCGATCGAATTAAAAATCGTTCGTAAATTTTCAACCGGCGAATTCGATTTGAAAAAAAATTCGAATAATTTTGATCCTTCAATAATAAATTATATAGGATCAAATTCTGATTATATAGGATCAAAAAGCATGTTCATGTAGATCTTTGTTTTAACTTTAGGCTTGAACTGACTATAAATTTGATTTAAAAAAAAAGTTATATTTAAACAAATAAGGATTAGTTGAAAAAAACTGTTGGTAGACAATTCAAGCAAAAATTATCCTCAATGTTAATTTTGAGTTTGCGATTTGTACACATAGAAAGTGTTGAAATAGTTTGAAAGAAACTTGAGTAGCAAAATCAAATAGAACAGCAAGAAAATCAAATTAACTTGGATAACAGTACAAAACAAAATCAATTACAACTTAATAGCCGAAATATTTCACTAGAGTGAATTTCAGCAGAAATGACAGTTAAAAAAACTGCTTCAAGATTTTTCACAGAAAGTAAAAATTACATATACATTCTGTAAAACTCCCTCAGAAATTAATAACAATGTGTCAGAGCAAACTTAATATTCAAAAAAATGTACCAACTAAAAGAAAAGAAATATGACGTTTTCAAAGAAATCGTAAAAGAAAAAAGGCTGAAAAGAGAAGACAAAATATTGGGTAGAGAAGAAAAGCGAAAACTACAAAAAATAGCTATTAAAACAAAGCAAAAGAAAACGGTGATCAAAGAAAAGTTGCTGGAAAAATAGTGTCATATCTTTTACCAGTAAAAAACAGGCTATAAGTTCATGATTGTAATATAAAGCGATACAACATTTTTGTTAACTGTTTCTTTTTATTTTATTTTTGTTTAATGAATTTAACTATTTTAGTTAGTTAAAAACCTATTCACTATAAATTAAAAAAAAATTATTTTATATTATTGTATCCATGGTATATTATTCCTGAATCATTTATTTTATTTTCCTTTTGTAAAATACTATAACTATGTGTATTTTAATATATCTAATTTATTTCTGAAACATTAATCTAAATTTATTTACTAAATTTGAAATTTGAACTTATTTGACATACAAGTTATTAAATTTTTTTTTTTTTGTTTTTTACACTCTACAGTAACTTAGGTAGAATCACCTTTTCGGGCTTGATTATGTACGGTACTGCAATTTTACACTACAATCTACAATATTTCAAGTATTATATGTATATAATTTTCTGGATTTATCTGGATTTTTGTTTGTCCGGCGGAATACTCCAACACATATACAAATTGCAATATGTATACAAATTGCTTTGGTGCTCTTTTTTTAACCCCTGTCTACCATGTTGAACCTTTGCAGGAAAAAATACCATATTGCATGAAATATATTTTTTTAATTTAATGTAAGTCTCCTTCGCAAATAACAAGGAAAAATAAAAAATAATAATAATAAAATAAATAAAACAAACAATTTTTTTGATTTATAATAATAAGAACTAATAGAAATTTTATCAATAGTTTAATATGGTGTAATAACCAAAAGGCAAACAGTATTTAACACAAAAAGAAATAATGCACTTAAAGGTTATTGTTATTACTTAAAATTATACACAATATCCATATGTGCTACAATTTTTTTTTTGTTTTTTGTTTTTTTTTTGTTGTCGTTGTGATAATGATCATAGCATCATAGTTTTGCTACCGTATGGCTATTCATAGTACTATAGGTATATATACTCTAGCCAGAAATATGATGCGATGAAGAGTTAAAATTGTTATTTTTTTTTTTATTTTGTTTATTGTTTTTTTTTTTTAATATATATATATATCTATATGATATATAAATTTATTATCGTATATAATATTTAATATTATATACAATCATAATATATTATATACGATCACCTGGTATGTAGGTTTCGGTTCTGCTGATTTACACATAAAAACAATAACAACCTATACATTTTTAAAAAAATTAAATGAAATTTTAGATAATTATTTTTTATTTCTTATCTTTGTAAATTTATAATTTTTAGGTATATTTGTTTTCTTCAAGTGGTAGAAATGAACATACATAGAGAGTGATAATTTGTTTTTAATATATTAGATAGGTATATATAGGTATCGGTTAAACCATATTGATTGTTGTTGTTCTTTTTAATATATGTTATAAATAATAATTATGTTTGAATTTTAACATGAACGGTTTGATAATGAATTTTGTGATGTGAAATGAAATTTTAAATAACCGATCAATGGTTCACAAGTTATGAACAGTTTTGTAAATACCTATTTATTTGCAGTAAATTTTTTTATTTTAATTTTTCTCCAACAAGAGTTTTTATTTTATTCATCAAAATAAATATTATGTGTACCTACAATATTATTGTTTTTTTATTTTTACAATTTTATTTATTTTTGTTTTTAAAATTTCTTTCGTTTGAAGTTGTGGCTCATTATAAAATATTATTTATTTGCTATAAACTTTGACGCTCAGTTTGCGCAGCAAAATGTTATTGAATGTTAATAGGATTAACTTAATTCTGAATTATACGATAAATTTTCAATGTTGGCAAAAAGGATGTCGCGAAAATGATCGCGTAAATGACCCTTAGGGAATATAAAATTTGGCACCTTACTACAAATATTCCGTTTATATTGTAATTAAAAGCGTTATTATTAGTTTATTATAATAATACTATAAAGTCAGCCCGTTTAAAAACGGGTCCCGATTAAAAAGAACTTTTTTTTCGAAAATAACTACTCAGTGGCCCCAAGAATTTTTTTTTCTAGAAACACTTTTTTGTTATAATTTAAAACAAATTAATAATTAATTTTCCATCCATTTTATTTTTTATCCATTTTTCTTTTTTTTTTCAGAATTTAATTGACAGGAAGAAGTTTAAAAATTTAAAAATCAAAAAATCATATAAAAATAATTGAAAGGAAAAATATTTTTTTTTAAAATTTAAAATATCAAAAAGCGTCGTTTACAAACATACAAATACAAATCTGGTCTTTTATATAAATAATATTATTATTATTTATATATTTTGGAAAACTACTGCTAGTGTCAGGAACTAAGCCTTCTGAAATAGAATAGCTCCATTTTTATTTAAGTTGTTAACATTTTTATTTAAGTTAATCGAATCGAGGAAATTCGAATAATTTTATATCGAATCGAGTCCACCGGTACGGCTAAGTTGATTATCAAGTTCAATAATAATAATAATAAATTTTTCTATTTTAGATTTCAAAATAATTATAGTATTAAGAGTCTTTTGCTAATGTAAATATTTTAAATTTTATTGTTAGCTAAATTGTAAATGAAAATTTGTAAAAAAATAAAGAAAATAATGCATGTTTAGTTCTGGTCAGAACTGATAATAAGATATAAAAATAACTGAAAAGACTTGATAATGAGAAATAGTTGTTTTATTAATTTATTTTTTTTCATACCTTTCGTTTTGATCTTAATTGTAAAATCTTACCATATATATTTCAAATATATGTATTGCCCTGAATCTAAATTTTAATCATATTTATTTACAAATAAATATAAAATATTCACCATATACAACACTAAGGACTTCCATAATTCTGAATATTATTAACAGAATTTATATATAAATTCCATGTGTTTCATTTAAATCCCTTGTTAACTGATTTTTAAAAGAAAATTCCAATTATCAACACACATACACAATATAATAGTTATGGTTACATGACAAAACTACACAAGACAAAATTACATACGACAAAATTTCATATTTAAAAAAAATTCACATTTAAACTTTTATAAAAAATTTAAAAGTATTTGGTTTTGTACTGATGGTATTTTTCTTCTTTGAAAAAAATAATAATAGGTATTAATTATTTTATTTCTTAAAAATCTAAAACAAACAACCTATTTTTAATAGGAACTCATTATTCAACTAAAGATTTTGACAATTTCTAAAATAATAACATGTATAAGATGGAGTGAAATATGGTTTTATTACTTATATTTTTCTATGGTCTTATAACTTTAAGTTTATTAAATTATTTAGTGTTAAGGCTATGAAACTATTAGTGGGAAAGTTTCAAAGTGCTAATTGGTTTTAAGATTTGTTAAAATTTTAAAAACTACAGGTAAGTTTCTGGATGTTGTTAAAAAATTCAACATTCTAATTTTTGTTTAAAATTTAACTATTTATTATTTTATTAATTTATTATTTTTATATACTTTGAAAAAAGCGTAATTTAGTAAAAACTATAAAGAAAATACAAATTTTGATTTTATAGTCAGCAGCTGCTGCCCGCAAGCCATATAAAAAAAAAACAACAATTTAAAGCTCATATGACTTTTTTTTATTCTTTATTAAAATTATATTATTTACAATGATTTTAGAAATATTAGTATAATACAATTTAATTTAGATTAAACTTTTAAATTATATATACAAAACAAAAAGAAGGCAGTGGCCGCGGCAGCCGATTGGTAAAGCACTCGAGTGTAGTAATGTAACGACCGAAGGAGCACGGGTTCAAACCCGCTGAGAACCGAAAATTTTTTCAAATGTTGAAAATTACTGAAAATTTAATTTTCAATACAACCACATCGGTTCAAATATAATTTAATAATTAATAAAGATATAATATATCTAATAAAAAAAAATAATATAAATATATAATATACAAAAATATACCAAATAATTAATATAGTTTAATAAAAAAAGGCCCACATTTCGAAAGGGAAAAGGACCTATAAAGTTGGTCTACAGGTTTATCTGTATGATCAACTGAAAGAAAAAAAAAAGAAAAAAAAACAATATGAGAATATGTAAAATAATTTCATCAATTGATAACTTGTTATAAAAGAAATTAAGATAGTTAAATTGAATGATTAAGACTAGCTTAAACTGTACGCTAGTCGTATAGAAAATTATATATACAAAGTTGAGTAAAAAGATAATTAAGAATTTGAGAAAAGTATAACAATTGAAGATTATCAAATTATCAAATTCTTTATTTTATTAATTATTTATTAGGCATTTCAACATTAAGCATGATTTTTTTTTTTGTTAATACTTTAAAAATTTGCAAGTAATTTATTAATCTTCTTCTTGAGCAGGCTGAATGAATTAAGATTTTTTAATTAATCTGTTAAGATATTATATGACCTTAAACTATTATATAAGCTGTTAGTTTTCTGTTTATCTGTTTTTAGCAAGGTATATAAAAATTGCTCTTGTTTCTTGTATCATAATTCTGTGACTTTACAACGAAAGATGCATTTTTGACATTTCTTGTAAATCGCAGGTAAATAAAATTTAGTATATAGACTTTGCTATACTTTTCTAGTTATTTTTCAAATTTATAACTTCTTATTCAAGTTGCCAGTACCTTAAGAAATTATAGTGACCAGACAGCTCCAGCTAGGTCTTAAAAAAAAATAATTTAAGTAATTTATTGAAGTAAATGCTATTTACTTTTATTTTGCAATCTAAATTGTACAAATCCCAATTTCATAATATTTTTATTCATAAATACTTTTATTTTTGTTAAATTTTGCCTGGATGTAATTAACTAAATAAAATTAATTCTTACGTATAATAAGTTTAAATAGCTAAGTAATACATTTATTTTTAATCTTACATTTAAATTACATTGAATTATTCATTAGTTTATAAGATTGAAATAAAGAGAAAAAAAACAAAACTCCACCATATTTTCCTTTGGTAAACCAAAATTAATAATGATCATTTTTTTTCCATATTAGCACACTTTTTATTTCAGTTTTTATTAAGTTTCAATTAAAAAAACAAAAAAATTCTTATACAAAAGTTTTTTATTTTTTGACGTAGAATCCAAATTTGCATGAAAAAAAACACCTTCCCATTTGAAAATTTCGATTTCGGCCAATTTCGCTGATTTTTGGTCTTAGAAAAATAGAAAAACCTTTTCCGGTCCTCCCTGGAAGTTAAAAATACAATCAATCGATAGAACACCCTCGATTTAGTTAATAAAATTTAAAATGACATTTGTTAGTTATTCAGTTTTTAATTCATAAATTACTTAATATTATTAAATATTTTTTTTATTTGAAAGAGCTAAAATTTTATATAAAGTGGCATTCATAACTAAAATTCGACAAAACTGCAGTTATTATCTTTCGTTGAAAAACCACAGAATTATGTATATAAACGTTACGGTTGAGTATAGAAAACTTATATAATTTAATTATTTTAAAGGCTAGAAAATGTAATCCCTTAGTACAGATATTTTCAAAGTTTAAGTATCGTGGTGAATAAATTAAATTAAATTATTAATTCATAGCCTTTTTATGAATAATATCAAGTTTTCTTATGAAAATTTGTGAAATTTTACTCCATACGAAATAGTTTAAGTCAGGCGAAATGTAGAACGAATATATAAAATTTCCTCAATTGTTTTAATATGAAAACATATGGAGCACTCTTCTTAATAATATGATCTATATGTTCTTGCCATTTTAGTTTACTGTCAATAATGGACTTGTTTATTATAATAATCGACAAACTAAGCCTTAAATAAATTTAAAATTGTAAGACCATTATAAAATATAAGTAATAAAATTAGGTTTACATACCTAATAAAAGAATTAGTATTCTTACTTTTTTTAAAAAAAAAAAATACCTTCATTACAAAATCAAATATTTTAAATTTTTACAAAAAATTTTTTGAAATTTTGTCCATATGCAATTTTATCTTATGAAATTTTGTCCATAAGTAATTTTGTCTCAGGAAATTTTGTTTCATGTAATTTTGTCCCGACACCAATAATTATTAGCCTGACTTCATATTTTTATTATTTACTGCCATCCTTATAGAATAGTAAAATAATTTAATAAATCAAAACCATTTTGTATATTGTGTGCATAAATTTACAGTCAGTCAGTGATTCACAGTTATATACACAAAATCTGACCTTCTAATATCTTTACATTATAGTTAAGAGAAAAGAAGAAAATCTATTCACTAGACAGTAACTTTTCTTCATTTAAAAACCAAAAAATAAAAATGATGAAATCCAGAAAAGATACAAATAAAAGAAAAAAAACTTTTTTAATTACATGTCCGTCATCTGGTGTCGTTTTCATTTCTAAAGATTTCTATTCATTTTCAATTCTAAACTTTTTCTTCCAAGGATATTATTATTTGAACTTTATTCTGTTAATTTTATTTTTCCGGAGTGGTGGTGGTTTTGTTAGCTAGTTTCACTCTTATTATTGTTGTTTTTTTTTTGTATATTTGTTAATAATATTACGAAACTTAGCCCCCAAAAGTGAATAACTTTTTATTACATTTCATATGGTTTGTCATCTAGTTTATATTTCTATAAATCCACAGTAACAAAAACGACAACAAAAAATTAAAATATAAAATACAGAAAATTTATTGAGAATACAAAAAGTAAATAAATAAACTGACAAATCCAAAATTTTATTACGATGAAAAAGTAAAATCATAACCAGAACTAAAATAAAGCAAAATAAAAAAAATTATACTCATTAAGGATGTAAATAATGCGATTAAGTAAAAATTAATGTCAGTTATGAACTATCCCTTTTGTTTTAAGTCATCTTGTAATATCAGAAAATTAGAATGAATTAAGAAAAAAAGGTTTTTTTTTTTTAAATATCCTTAATTGGTAGTTTTTATACTCTTCTTGTTTTAATAACACGTCGACATAAATATATGGAAATATGTATGTGGTTATTAAAATAAGAATAACTAATTATTATCAGAGATTATAAGATTACTTAATTCATAATTAAATTATAGCAATTAGTAATGTGGATGTGGATATACGATGAGTTTATAGCAACATCACAAGTTTTGTATAATAACTATATTAGTTAAGTATCATCTGATATGATCACAAATCCTAAAGTGTTTTGGAACTATGTCAAATAAAAACGACAAAGTGATCAATTTCCCACATTTATGAAATTTAATGGTAAATCTAGTAGTGACGCGAAGACTACATCTGAATTTTTCCGTGATTTCTTTGCAACCTCCTATTCCACTTCTGTTTTTACACATAATGACAGCCACTTTGATCATTTGGATAATTATCCAAAAACAACTTTCGTAAATTACCGTATGAGTGAAAGCCTTGTAGAAAAATATTTAACGAATCTTAATAATAATACACGCCCAGGTCCGGATGGGGTCTTGAATCTATCTTAAAAAAGTGTTCCAGTTCACTAGATTCTCCCTCCATTATCCATTTTAATCAATATTTCCTTTCAATCTGGTACCTAACTTTCCTTTAATTTAGAAATAGTCTTTTATAAAACCTACCCACAAGAAAGATGGTAAGGATGACGTAATTAATTACCGTCCTATTGCCAAATTATCCTCAATTCCTAAAGTGTTTGAATTAATTTTGTTTGACTCTGTTTATTCTCACTGCGCTCCTTTCCTAATACATAATCAGCACGGATTTATAAAAAGTAAATCCGTGGTAACTGACCTTGTAAAAGCAGGGCAGCCTTTATTAATAATATGGAGGAAGGCCTGCAAACAGATGTCATTTACACAGATTTTAGCAAAGCTTTTGACATTTTGCCATTCATAGTATTATATTACTGAAATTAAGAAAGCTAGGTTTTCCGGTATTTTTTCTAAACTGGATCAATTCATATTTAGTTGACAGATCCTATAATGTCTTATTTAGATCGTCTACGTCGACATCATTCGTAGCCAACTCAGATGTTCCCCAAGGGAGTCACTTGAAGCTTCTTCTATTCATTATTTCGGTGAATGATGTTGAATCTATGATTAATAAAAGTGAACTTTAAAAAATTTATGCAGATGATATGAAAATTTTCAAAAAAATAAAGTCCATTGATGATTCAATCCTACTCCAAACTGATCTAAGTAATTTCTATCTTTGGTCTAACAATAATAATTTACTACTTAATATTAAAAAGTGTGCTTTAATGTGCTATACACGTCGTTCCCAACCAATTTTTTACAATTATTCACTCAATGCTGAATTATTGGTTAGAGTCTTTGATTTCCATTAAAGATATAGGAGTGTACTTCGACTTTAAGTTAACGTTTAAATTACACTTCAACTGCATCATAAATAAATCAAATTCCTTGCTAGGGTTTATAAAGCGTTGGTCTAAAGAATTCTCTGATCCTTATATCTTAAAAGCTCACTGTACACAACCTTGATTCGACCTAACTTGGAGTATGCTAGCCAGTTTAAAATATTTAATAAAGCATTTTTAAAATTTAAACTCAAATAAAATTTTTTTTAAATTAAGTTTTTTAAAAATTTTCATCCATTTTTTTTATAAACAAATTTTGAAATTTCAAAAACACAAAAATTTGTTCAATAAGAAAAATGGATTGCAAGTGATTGGAAATGATATTTTTTGAACAGGCTTTTGATTGGCTACTGATATTTTGAACATTTTGGATTGGGTTTTGATTGTGATTGATTGCAATCACATGTTATTGAATGAACCTATTGTTGTCAGATACTTTCAACGTGTCAAATGTATAATTGTATAAAAATCATTTTATTGTGCCGTTTCACAGAAAAATTCATTTCTTTTACTGGGCCGGGTATGTACCCGGAGGTTTCTTCTAGTATAATTTCTAAAAAAGAAAAGGTAATTAAATTTCAAAAATGAATATGGATATTTAATTAATAATTTAATTTCATTAAAGAGTTAAAATCATATGCAGTTCTATTACATCAAGAAAAAACATAAATCTCAGTTTAACTGTCCAGATTCAATTAAATTTTGCATCTCAACTACTTAAGAAAGCTGATTCTGCTACTAAACTTCAAACCGAATTTATAAATTTAATTAATATAAGTAAAAAAAAATATAAACTACTTAATTGTTAATGAACCTTTTGGTGTATCTGCATTTGAAAATATAGAATGCGTTAAAAAAGGTTTTTGTGTATAATAGATAACTAGATATTATGTTTGTGAATAATTCGAAATTTTTTTAAGTAAAAATTCAAATGTAAGATATCCAGTGATAAAACTATGATAAACATGTTAATTAAATAGAAAGTAATTAAAATTGAATTTCTTTATGCGTAAATGTGTATATATATTATAAGTAGTGTGCAAAATTGATATTCAATTGTAATAAATAAATGTACTATTGAATAATTAAATAAAATAAATATAAATAAATCTTGATTAAATTCATTTAAGTTTTTTAAAGATAGGTATAATGGATGTTGGTATATTTATGGTGCTAAATTAGAATCATATATGGAAAAAGGCTCAGGGCTCACTTCACTGCAGCCGCAAATAGACTATTGTGGTTATGTGGTAGACTACCTATTTTTTATGATATGTAGAAGTTCTTATCATACAAAATTATCATTTTTGAATCGACAATGAGAATATACTAAATTTACCTAATATAGTAGTCCATTTTACTCGATTTTAACTAAATAATTAGGTAACAGAACCATTGAAATTACTTAATCTATTAGTAACTTTGAATTTTTTTATCTAAACTATTAGTTAAACAGCTATTCAATTTACCTAATGCAATAGTTGTTTTTTTTACCTTTTTTTAAAAAAAAAAACCTAAAAGAGTAGATAAATTTCTAATTCTTTTAGCTAAACTTTTAAGATCAAACCAACTCATTTAAAATAGTAAAAGCAACTAATTAAAATATTAGGCTGAAATTCAACCACTTTTTTTAGGTGAATTGTACTATTTCTTTAAGTGGAATATTTTTTTTCTGTGTAATAAAATCAAAATAAAAATTCTTAAAATTATGATAAAAATTGCTTTATTTTTTTTTGTAATAAATTAAATAAAGTTAAATTTCAGTTCAGTGTATAGAACTATATGGTATCTACATATATATAGTTCTATAAAAAATAATTTTTTAAATGAATTATTAATATTTCTATATGCTTATCTTTGATGGAATAAAATAGACAAAAACAAAATTCTAATAAATTTTTCCACTAAATACAAATACGAAGGTGCATGTTTTAAAACTAATTAGCTATGTTACGTATAAATATAAAGAATTAAATTAATCAAAATCCAAAACTTACTAAGAGTTAACTAAACTACACATATTTTTGAACAGAGAGTATTCCTGTTACCCTTCTATTATTGTATTTCTATTACTCTTCATATTTTTTCTTTCTCTTAAAATGCAAATAAAATTAAATTCTCTTCAACTAAAAATAAAATTTTGATTACATTAAAAAAATCACTTAACCCATTTTCCATTCATCAGTTTTTGTTGAAAATTTTAATTGGAAATCAACTTAATTTCAATTTTAGCATTGTAAGTAGAACGACAAATTTTAGCGTTATTTTTAGTAACATAGTTTTCTTAATTTTGTTTTTATTTAATTATTTATTATTTCATAATAATTAGTAAAGCCTTAGTTTAATTAATATGTAATATATTTTCCATTGTATTAGTGTTTAAAAATAGTATTAAATATTTCAGTATTTTGAAATTAATTTGGATAACAATTAGGGATATCTCTATTGTAATACAGTCCGTAACAGTAATTTTGAACCACATTCTTATGCCTGCTTTTGAGTATTGTGATCACATTGTAGATCGAATATAATTTGGATTTTCGCTGGTTGTCATTTAATCTTATTTTTTAATCAATTTGACTATCAAATTGTCCGGTAGAAATATACCATAGTTTTTATTAAATAGTCTAGTTTTAAATACTCTTCCTTGAATAAGTATTTAAAATTATTGCGATATTGACTTAACTTAAAAGTATTAACGAAAAATTCAAAAACAATTATTAAAATCACGTTTCAACAGCTTATTTTTATTGTATTTTCTCTAATTTTAATTGTTTGTGGGATCTCCAGTTCCCGAATTTTTTTTAAAAACTAATTCAGAAACTTAAAATGATTCTAGATTAAATTGAATGCGGTACTTTACAAAGCTATCAAATGACTGGTGCGGGTCGTTGCCGTACAAATCCCAGCACCTATCAGGAATATTTCAAAAACCAGTTGTGTTACAGGCATGAACATTTACACTTACATACTCTTTCAAAAATAAAGAAATACGACTGTTAACGATTTCGTATAAACAACGTTTGCAATAAACTAATGAATTAATAAAGTCTTAAATGTCGAAATTGAAATAGCAACGATCAGTACAATTATACGAAGTATTGAAGAATTGACTGAAAAAATATTTCTGAATTTTAGAAATTTAATTTTAGAGTATAAACATTTTACATGACTATGTGAAATGGAAATGTGAATTAGCTAGTTTCTTTATTCGTTGGATTTGATACGGTTTTTACAGTTGATGAGAAATCAATTGAAATTAAAAGTAGCAGCTTTAATACTACTTCTACGAAACTTGAAGCAGCCGATTTTGTTATCATAGTGAAAAAAAATATTAGAATATTTTTGATAAACCATTTTTTTCGAATTCGATTCATAAATCAAACTATATTGAAGTAAATTCTATACATTTTGGGTTTGACCCGGACAACGTTGGGTAATTTTGCTAGTTTCTATTATATTTATTATAACAATACTTTTACTAATAAATTCCTAAATCACAAAATCTTTTCAAAAAAACAAGATTACTGTGTTGGTATGCACTCAAATAATATTATACATAGCTTATTTATATAATTTTAATCCTTTGAATCCTTATTTTATTTTTAATATTTTTTTGACGTCTTTTCTCAATATAAATAAATTGAAATTTTTTTTTTTTTTGTAATTTCTTTCTTTATGGCTTAACACCTAAGAAACTGTCGTCAATTAAATTATGGTATTGGTATTGGTTAATGTCTTAATAATTATTTTTGGATCATAATATGAGGATTCAGTTTACGAAAAAAAAATAAAAATATAAAGATGAAAAACAACCCGCAATATCTATAAAAATTAAATTCAATTTATAAATCTTCAATGACTTTTACGCTTGTTGACGTCATAGCAAAAAAAAATAATGAAATCCAAAAGCAGAAAAAAAAGTGAAAATCATTTGAAGCGCAAAAGGAAGCAGCAAATCTATATTAGCAGAGGATTATCCAATTGAAAAATTTACATTTCAACAATTACTTTACCATTAGAATAAGAGCTGGAAAATTTCATTGAGTTTTATTTTTTTTATCTCTTGATTTTTACTTCCTTTTTTTTTGCATTTATGTTTCCTTTTTTTTAAAAGCCGATAACACGTTTATAAAAATGTCCTTAATGGTAGAAGTTTAGTGGCGGATATTGTTATACAAGGCTGTGTGCTTTAAATTAAAAAAAAATATTATGAAAAAGTTAAAGAAATTTTATTTAAGTAAAAAAAAAAAAAATTTTCATTTTACAGTAAAGGAAATATTTTTAATATAACAAAGATCTCAGAGTTTGAGAGTTATTTTGAGAGTGGGTTTAGTTTTTTTGTTTTTGATATTTTATGAGGTTGTAAAACATTAATAAAAATATTATTTACTTTGAAAATTATGGTTTATTACTCTCTGTTATTGTTTATGAAGTTGGTTGAGTGCCAAAGTTCTATCAAAAAATATTTAATTATTTTATATTTTATTATTTTTAAAGATGAATATTAGGCATAATTATGTAGGATTTAAAAAATATACTAGTTGAAATTTGTATTCTTAGGTTTGCCAAAGGTCAATGTTTCAAATTCGATTAGAAAAAGTAGATATCAGTTAAAAATCTAATTATTTTATATAAATATGTAGGGAAAAGTCGGGTATTGTGGACCACTTTTTTTCTTGTTAAATAGCTTTAGTTGTTTTTGTTATTTTTACTTAGAAAGTAAAATTATAAAATGATGCGGGAAATATTTCTGTTGCCGAATATACTTAAAAAATTTATAAACGTACACTCATTTGCAATTTGATTTCAAAAACTTTCAACGTTACTAAATTACTTATTTTAGAAAATTGATGTATAATGGGAACCACCCTTTTCGGGTAATGTGGACTAATAGCAATATTAGCCGAGAGTTTATTTGATAGCTGCAGATCACTCAATGACTCTATCAATTATATTATAAAATTTCAGTATGACCATCTAATGTTAATAAGATTTTGTTTAATTCGGAATAAAGATCTAACTTTGAAGGAATGTGAGATAATATTCAAAGCATTCTGTTACCCCTATTTGGCGTTTACTCTTCTTTGCTAGAACTTTTTTATGGTGACTTTCAATTATGAATACACCAGCTTCATCAACACTCCCACCCATATTCTGTTGGACCCATCGTTGACGAGAAGAAAAAATTCATATCGTCTTGTCTCGCTGAATATGCCTTTCTGTTAGACACTGTAAGCGGCGCGATAGAACATTTTATTTGTTGGTAGTACTGATAATTTTTACTATCAAAAATAATTATTTGGTATATAAACGAAATATGATTTATAAAATTTTTGGAAAGTGTTAACCCCACTAACTTAGTATTAGTTTTAAAATATTTTTTAAATGAAAAATAAATATAAATATATTTATGTTTTAAATATTTTTTAGTTTAGTATATAAACAGTAGTAAAACAGTAATAGTAAAGATGGTTTTTTTTTCAAAAAAAAAAAACAATTTTAATAATAATGCAGAAACAATAATGAAAAATTGTTTATTAATCTTTACTTAACTAATTTATCTATTCAATTTATTTATTTAACTCAATTTTTTGATAAAAAAACACAAAATACTTTGACGAGATACTCTATCGCTTACAATTTTTGACGAGATAAAAAATGGCTGTCTCGTCTCGTCAAAGGTCTAACAGAATACAAAGCTATCTCGTCAGAGATATTCTCACGCGATCTCGCGACATGGGTCTAACAGAATATGGGTGTACATCTTCATTGGACATAAAGATGTTCCAAATTATTGTAAAGTCTACAAACCTAATTCTTTGAAAAATTCAATCTTAAAAGTACTTCCAAAAGATTAAATTTTTTAATTGTATTCACTCAAGGTCCCGCTTGTTTTTTGAATGATAACAATGTATGTATGCCTATGCGTAAGACGACATAAAGTCAATTTTTCCAGCACCTCATCGGGTTTTAGATTAAGCATTTGCCACTCTATTGCACACTGTTAACTGATATGCTAAGATTATGATATCTATCTTGTTGTGTGAAACACAATATATTTTTATATATTTAGTTAAGCGGCTTTCCATTTTTTTAGAAAACACTAAAGATACGAATTTAACGGCAAGTTAAACACAAGAAAAGGATTGAGCTTTAAATGTAAAAATTTCGATATATGATAAATAAAGCGATAAACACAATTGCGACTAGCGACGAAAATTTCGCGACGAAAAGATTAAAATACATACGCTCTTATGTATGTGCTCACAATTCCAACTACAATCTTCAACCACATTTTCGTTGTCGTGAAAATAAGGCTATTTTCTATTTTATTCGCTGGTAGTTGGATTTGACATTTTTGACAACCTTTTTAAACATCAAAAAATAAAAACAAAACAATTATTTTGAAATTTGATATAGAAATATTATTGTTCTATTTTTTAAAAGTTTTGTATTTTCTACAATTTATAGTTATTTATTTTTTATTTAGATACATATAGGTATATAAACTTAGATTTATTAGCGATGTATTTGGATCGATTGCTACAAATAAATTAATAAATTATTCAAAATGATTTTTTCATTTTGAAATTCCGTCATTTGCTTTTCTGTTTTGTTTGTTTATTTTATTTTTCGTTTCGCTGCAATTGTGTTTCATTTGACGAAAAATAGTTGAGCGAAGCGAATTTTATATTTAAACGGGGGTCGGTGGTCGCAATTGTGCTTACCGCTTAACAGTAGATTACATTATTTTACATGAATGACTTTCTCTAATGTATTATAATTCTGCATAAAAACGTTGTGGTTCATGTTAGTCGAGTCGTCCGCATTAATCGAAATTACTCCACTTACACATAACAACCTACCCTACTATCTACTATAGCTTATGAAATAAAATAAACAATTTTAAATGTGTAAATAAAATTACAAATTTGAAAAACCGCATATTATTCGAATTTTCATTCAGAAAGGTTCTGTTTTATTTAAGAGAAAAAATAAAATAATAATGTAAAAATAAAAATTTTTAAAATATAATTTTATCGAAACCAAACTAGCCCCCTAAAAAGACGAAAATAAAACTAGTGGCGGATGTTGAGCATCTTGAACTACTATAAGATAAAACACAAAAGAATATAATGAATCTTGCTGGAATATTGTTAATGGAAATTTGGAAGCGCTCTGTGATGTTCTTTTAATATTCGTGATTTTTTCAAGCGATAAATATTAAAAATTTGGCTCTGAATAGAATATTATTTCAAAATTCGTCAAATTTAATTAAAATTATTTATTAAAAATTTTTTATGTAAAAAGTTAAAAGTATTGTAAATTTTGAATTTAGAAATAAATAAATAAATAAAGTAAAAAAAAAAAAAAAAAAACAATTCAAATAAATGTGCTGCACTAAGACTTGTCTCAAATTTTACATAATTCGGAACATTTTCATTACTGTATGTAAATTAGAACCACCATTTGAGTGTTAAGTAAAGTATAATTAATTCGACTTTAAAACTAAATATTTATAGGTATCTAGTATTATAAATTCTGTATTTAAAAACTTAAAACACTTTAATTTATCTTTATTTTGAAATTGTTAGGCTCAACTTGTTTTGAAAAAAATACAAATACAATATATTTCATTAATTATAAATTGATATGTTTAATTTTTATGTAACCATTTCGAAATCAGTAAAATTATAACTAAATTCTAACGATTAATTTTTATTGGTTTAATGAAAATATGAAAATGTAACTGTTAATCATATTGGAGTCACAGACGAGACCACGAAATTCAAGATCTCAATATCAAAATGTTTGTACATCAAAATCTTGCATTATATCTAACTCTTAATTAAAATCATAATATTATTTTTAACCTTACTTTCATCTACGACCTTACAATGTTTTTCTTTTATAAAAGTTAATGCAATTATAGGTGACAAACATTTTATTGCCGTTAGGAAAACATGGGATTTCATTAAATTGGAGTAATGGTTTGATGAAACAAAAACTCAGTTGACCAAACTTGGAATTTTTGTGCCAGTACCAAGTTGTACCACATATATTTCGTAACTTAATTAAGGGTTTTTAGATGGAGTTTTCCCGAACTTGTACCAGTACCAAATGTATCACATAAATTTCCAGATTAAAATTAGGATTTTTACATGAATTTTTTCAGAACTTGTACCACAAAGAATTTTGCCTTACGAATACAGAAAAGTAGTGGTACGATTACCCTTTAAAATTCTGTATGACGTCATAAAAAAAATTTATTTTAAAAGTATCGTATTCTTTTCCTACAAAAAATCTTCAACTACGTCCTATCGGAGAAAAATGTTTTCACATTAATTATACCAGCAATGTTTCCAACAACTGTTCCTTGTACTAGAAAAAATACTGAATTAGTATCGAATAATATTTGCAATGAGTGTTCCAATGAATAAGCAAACACCTTTTACCAATGGGAAAATACTATGGAAAAAATATTGGTACAACGATTTACACGTTTAGAAAAACATTATCATACAAAATGTACCAATACTACTTCCAACAGTTTTTCCTTTTACTTGAAAAAACACTGAAATAGTACCAAAAAAATATTGGAACAATTAAGTGTTAGTGTTGATTTTTGTGCGAGAATGAAGTTGTAGTATTATTTAACAAACAAAAAAATATAAAAAAAACATTTTGATAATATCATACATAGTTGCAATAATTTGTAAGTATAAAATAATTTAAAAATATAACAAAAAAGTATTATTATGTAAGTACACAATATATAAAACTATATTTTTTCAACAAAAGCGTAATAAATATAAAAATATTAAAAAAAGAAAATAATAGATATCGTTATAATAATTTAAAACTAATTCATATTAGGATTTTAGTATAAAAAAAGAAACAGTGATCAACCAAATAGTGGATTGCAACCGGAAAAACGTTTGGAATTACCTTCTCAGTAAGTACATTTTTTGACTTAATTTAAATGATATATTATATATGATATATTTAGATTGTTAAAAGCTTGTTTTACTAAATTATTAATATTTTTACTTACTAATATTAAAAATATTTTTCTTTCAGATTCTAAAATTAGTGAAACCTTATCAAACAAAACAAGAGAATGCCATCAAATACGTAATACGAGTTTATATATAATATATATATATATTTTCTTTGTTTTAATTATTTGAATAAAACAACACTATAGCTTAAGTACTACAATTTTCTTTTCTTTTTAATTATTTTATTTTAAGATACAGCAGGATGAAATAGTATTGGAAAAAACTTAAGAAAAACTATAGGAATAACACAAGGTACAACAGGGTGAAGCAGAATTGAATAAAGAATAGTGAGAACAATTATGGGAAAAACTATGGGAATATTATAAGGAAAAGAGGGTGAAATAATATTGGAAAAATGTTGGAAAATTTATGCGAAAAACCATATGAAAATTATAGGAATAGTAGTTGGTACAAAGTGTTTTGTACATTGTTGGAAAAAAGGTTAGAATTCCTTCAGGAATAATGATAGGAATCTATGACGTCATTAATTTTTATTAGGTACATTTAAGGTACATGTTCAGATAAAAATTCCGACATTGGTACATTTTGAAAAAGTGACCACTTTCATAGGAAAAAACATTGGAATTCCAATTAATTTTCATTCAGCTTTTCCGAAAATATGTACCATTCTGTACCATTGATACGTGGTACAATTTCGGAATAAATATTAGGAAATCCAATTGAAATGCCAACCAATTCGGTCAATTGGGTAATTGTCTCTTATTTTTGTCTTACTATATATTTTAAAATCCTCCTTTAATTTTTTTTTCTTTTTTTAAAGTCTTGTCTATATTACCTATTTTCTGTCTTGAGTTAAGTTTACTTGTAGTTTCAATTTGATTAGGCAAAGAAAAATATAAATATCTGTAAATTCAAAAAATTTTACTTCACTAAAATGTGAACTTGAACTGACTTTAAATCGAAAAAAGTTTTAGACCCCTGTGAGAGTCTCTAAGTTTTTAGCAAATTGGACACACTGGTTGATAGAATTGTTGAAATAAATAAAAATAAATCCCTTGAAGTTTTTTCCACCTTTGAGAGTTTTAAATATACTTTATGCTAAGTTCTACTTCTACAAAATGAAAACCATAAACGACAAATGACTATGGTATCCTTTAGTAATAACTATACTTTTTTAATTTAATTTACGTACTCTTTTCAAGTATACACTACATCTCTTTGATCAGATATCGGACTTAAAATAATATATTATTTCTTTTTTGTAAACGAAATATCATTTAAGAGTTCTTTTGTTGAAAAACTAATTATATTAACATAAAGATATTAGTTTATGAGTACATAACCATATTTATAACCCAAAAAATATAGCGAAATTTTTCGTTAAGTAGGCTTTGTAGTGAAATATTTTGTAAAAGCGATTTTGTAAATAAATTGAGCTGAAAAATGGCGCTAACTCTCAAATTAACAATTTTTAAATTACAAATTTTGCAAAATGTATTTAAATAGTTTTGTACTGATGGATTTGGAACGTTGATTATATTACTTCAGATAAATAATATAAAATATTTAATTAAATTCCAACGAATTTAGGCTAGAATTATTTGAATTCATTAACTTTATTGAATTTAAAACAGATGGAGAATTAAAAACAAAAAAAAAATTAAAGTCTAGAATATTTTTCGATAAAGATGAATAGTCAAATTGTTTTCATATATATAATATTTTTGTATTTTTGCATACATATATACGCATATTATATTAATATTAATTTTTTTAAATCTCTCATTATGCAAATTTAAATTACTTTCTCCCTTATAATATTCATTCATATAAAGCTAATGGAATTTATTAAAAAAATTTAAAATATATACACTCTACTAGACTATTTAGTTACAGTGTTGGGCTTGTTGTATTTTGTTTTTTATTTTATTGTTGGTATTGTCGCCTTACACCCGGACACCCACCATTCAAAATTCAAATAACAAAAAAAATATTTCATTGACATATTTTTCATTTTTTTTTTTTTTTACCGTATCCACCAAGTGTTTAAAGAAATTTAAATAAAATGCCGCAACCTTCATCAAATTTCTGGAAGAACAAAAGAAAATATCGCTGATATTATTAGATTTTTATCTTTTTAAATTTTGATCTTTAAAAAAATAAAGTAAAGAATATTCTTAATGACATCTGCATGGTAGCCTTATCTAAGCATCATCAGTGTATTAAAATAAAAAAAGCAAAAATAAGAATAAAATAAAACAATAAGAAATAATTTTTCTTTGAGTTAAAATGGTTGAAGAAAATTTTAATTTTTTTATTCGAATCTAATTTAGTTTTATTATTATATATTTTTTTTGTGTTATCTTTGTTTTTTTTTTCAAAGAAGGAAAAAAATGAATGGTTGGTTCTTTAATTTCAGTTGACTTCATTCGGTTTAATTTATTCTTATGATATACGAAAGAAATAATAAATCCAATTTCATTATTATTCTTATTATTATTACTGTTCAGCGGCACGAATATTACTTGAAGATGCGTACTATCATCTACATTCTACACAAATATATTAGTTCGTTCCTCTATATTCTAGGGATTATACTTATATATATATATATCATACTACATTAGAATATGTATCTTCATGAATTCTTTAATTTGAATATAGGTATTTTAAGAATAGCTATTTTCGATGAGTTTTTAGAAATTTAAAATGAGACACCATACATGGATTTTTGTTGTTTTGTGAATTTTCATATTTTAATGTCGTGTTTGGTATAAAACAAAATTCATTTGGGGCTTATTTTTCATCATCTTTTGTTGTTGCTCTTATTTTTAATATACATATATACCTATTATTATGTAAGTGTATCATGTAAGCATATAGTAATATACTGACCAACCTATGCGATAAGTTTTGTGATTGACGGATCCAGGAAAGGGAACTTGGTTACATTGCACCCGTCAACGTTTTTTGAAATATGTTTTACAAGAGCCTACTGCTGGATTACAACAAACATTTTGAACTTTTTGTAGCACTGTGTATAAATAAAAAAAGATACATTAACTATTTGTGATAGGATACAAAAATTTCAAGAGTTGATTGATTTTAATTGCTAAACGATTTTAAGAACTAATCCATCATGGCAATAGAAATGGTATATATGTTTATGTCCTTGACAGTAATGTAGGTATAATTTCGTGCTTAGTTTAACACAGTACTGCAATTTTTACTATATTGTGACGTATGTACGAAGTACTTATTTATCAAATGTTTAGCTTATCAACTCATTAAAAGTGCAAAATTACTTGTTGATAATTCCAATTTATTTAAGTTGTTCCCAAATTGTACTTTCTAGTCAGAAGTTTGATAAATAAATGCTTGAAAAACATAGTAAGATATTGTAGTATAAACTTTCAGTATACCGTACTTGGCACGAAAATGTGATTCTACCTGTGTTATTGTCAATAACATAAAAATAAAAAATTTTGTCATTTATTATATTCTAATGACAAACGGTACTAGACCAGGTCGAAAAATCCATAAAACATTTTTTTTTGCGTTCGTCGATAATCAAACCTGGGACTTAACTAAATTTATTATTGCTGCCGCTGTTATTTCATGTCGACTAAATACAATTGACAGCAATATTTCATTTTGGTATTGAATTTTACATTAGAAATTTTTCGGAAACCTATTTTCTAATTTAACCAGGAATAAGGAATGGTTAACGGTAAAAATTCAATTTAATAGTATATTTAAAAAAGTTATTTAATGGTTAATTATGTATTATTGGACTAAATATAAGATGTGTACACAGAGTACTCGTAGTGAGGTACAATATTGAAAAACGCTAATATTTGTATAAAATTTAATCGTTGTATATTTGTTTTCATCGTTGATGGAGAAAACTAATTAAAGGATATAATTCGGATCCGTTATGAATCCAAATCAAATTTTGTGCAAAAAAACCTGTATTGAATTACTGAAAAGAAGAAATAAAAAGCTATCAGAACAATGCTAAAGTTTTGTGTTTAAACTAAATTATTACTATGGGACTTGGCCCAGTGAGAACAATGATAAAATGTGAATGTTTTCCAGCGAAAGAAATCAAATAGAGTTAAAATTATTTGTGGCTGACACCAAACTCTGAAACCAATAAATATTATTTTATATTTTTAACTTATTTGCGACGGCATTCTGAAAAACGATAAAGATTCTCTTTAAAAATTTTAAATGTGTCTTTTATTTTATACTTTATGAAAATTTTCTAATCATACAACCGAGCCTTTAGATTTTATCTTACTGAATTCATTTATGTTTTATTTTTTTTGTTTTATTCTACAGCATGAAGAAAATCTAATTTTTCGCATTTTATTTATTTATTTGTTTTTTTCTTCTTCTTGTTTTTATTCACTCTATGCTTACAACCGCAGAAACTCCAGAATTATTATTATTTTTTTTCATTTTCTTTATTAGAAAATTTGAGATGTAAATAAGATTCTTTTTATATTTAAATTGAAAAAAAAAGAAAAAATAATAATAATAATAACAATAATAATTATTATAATAAAAAAACAAAATGAAAGAAAATTCTTTTGCTATATATGAGAATAGAATTTTAAGGAAATATTCAGGTTATCTATTTTTTCGATTTCTTCAAGGAATAGAGATGTATTCATATACACATATATCCTGTAAAACACAATGGAATTTTTTTTAGAATTTACTTGTAATATATTGGCACATTCATTTTAACACATTAAGATTGCCAGCTGTCTTCATCTAATGAAGATTATTTATTTATTTGATTTATTTATTTTTCAGCTCAAATAAATTAAAAAATTTAGTATTATATTGCATATATTGCAATTCAAATGCAATTGAAGTAACATAGTATATACATCGAGGCATGTATACAATGATTAAAAAATGCAAGTTTTTTTTTATCGCAACAGAGAGCTAATAAAAAGTCTATTAAATAACTTTAACATTTTGATAAAAGAGATGATTAATACAGAAATTATAATAGCTATTGGCGAAATAGAATACAAAAAATAAACCAAACTGTAATATTATGTTCCCAGAAATTAAGCAAGTTTTAAAACAGAAATCAACATTTGAAATTAAAAACCTAGAGTTTGAAAACCATGATATTTTGACACAAATCAATATTATAGACCCTACAAAATTGAGTAAAAGGGATACGAATAAATATATTTTAAAAGAAAAAACAGAACATATTTAATGTATTAGGTAAATTTCTCAAAAACTCTCATATAATTACCGTACTATCTAACAATAACTTTCAAACCCATAACACAAATAAAATAAAAGAAAGGAAAAAACATAAACAAGATCACAATAATAAAAACATATTTACGGAACATATTCAGAATTAAACGATAACATTTAACAATCTGAATAGGAAAACTTCTTCAGGAATAGATCAAATAGCTAATATATAACACTCAAAAATCTAACAACTAAATGTATGCAGAAATATGCAATTATTTTTAACAATTTATTTCACATCAAATGTTAAATGGAAAATAGCCAAAGTAATTATGATAAAAAAAACCGGGTAAAAGATCCAAAAAATAGCCAAGTATATGAAACTCTAATTAATGATAAAATATCAAATTTTATAAATTTTAATAATATAGCTATTAGCTCTCATTTGAAAATAAATTCGGGCTTAGATATAAACACAGCACAATATACGCAATTAACAAACGAACATCTGACGTTTGTTGGAATATAAAAAACAAATGACTGTGGGTGTCTGCCTCATAGATCTAGAAAAGCATTCAGTAACGTTTGGCTAGAGAGTCTAATATACAAGCTACTTCAATTTAAATTTCCACAACATCTATAGTTAATCTTATAAATGATATGATTTCCGAAAATAAATTTATTATCTCATGCAACGCGAACAAAATATTTAATATAGAGCAAAATCTACAACAAGGTACGGTAAATTCACCAATTGTTTTCACAATTTATTTAGTAGAATTACTGAAACGGCTAGAATATCTGACTGCACAACTATTTTTTGACCTTTTGCTGATGATATAATTCTTTAATGTAATAAAGTTGAAGAAATCCAGAACAATGTTCAAAAATGTTTAATACTATACAGTCAACTATTGCAAAATTTGATTACTGACAAAAAAATTACTGGAAGTTGGATACTATAAATTGATATAAATAATGGAGAATTATGTATTATTTTTAGTTAGGTTAAGTTAGGATTAAGGAATAGGAACATTTACACAAAAAAGAAAACAAATTTCAAGTAAATTAAGTGAAAACTAAATAACAATATTAACTTAAATAATATAATTTATCATTAAAATTTAGATCTAGGTCCTTACTTGAATTAAGCATATCTAAAAGTTCGCCGCTTACAGCATATCTAAAGTTAAATGATTATGTTTCGCGTAATTATGCATCATGTAAAAATTGTCTAAATCATCATGAAGCAATTGAATATATTGACGTAGACGCTTATATCGTTATTATAAATTATCAAGTAACATCATTGATGGCAATAATAAAAGACAGTGGTCCTAAATGGCTACCTTGTGGAAGTTCAGAATTTGCTTTATGGAGGGTGATTTGTTATGAAAGTTCTATTAGTAAGATATGAGTTTAACAATTATTGCACCTATTGTACGAATTTTGCGGAAAATCCTAGTTTGTAAATAAAACTATTTTCTTCGTTTTAGATAAATTATCCGGACTTTTGTTTTATGTCTTAAACAAGCATGAAAATTTTTTTATACTCTCATTATTTTATTTTATACCCTTACAAGAAGGAGAGAAGATTTTAATATGTATTTTTAGTAGATCGCTTGTAAACGTACAAAAATTGCTGTTCGTCACATTCTCCATAAGTAGTTCTAAAAATTTGAAACTAGGTAAAAGAGAATATTCAATACTCAATAATTATTTAAATAATCTTGTATAGAAACCGTTACTTCGACCGATGTCTTGCATTAATTTTGCAGTAGATTCATGAAAAACAGATTAACTGTTGTCATTTTCAAATATAATGAAATAATTAATTATTGTCAATAATCTCAGTTATTTTTTTTTTTTCTTTGAATCGTTTTTTTTTTATTCCCATTACTTTTACAATCTTAACCTATACCACAAAAAAAGCTTTATTTTTCTTTATCTATAGCCCTACAGTATTAACATCTTAACAAATTTAATAGGTTTTATGTCAATTTAATTTATGTACACTATTTTTATTTAACAAATTTTCATGTCATTACAAATTTTCAAAATTTGTTGTTTCTGACTTAGATTTTAATATTGGAAAATGGAATAAAAAGTCTATACTTGTTAATCGTAATAAAAATAAAAACTTAGCCTAATTACACTAATTTAATCTAACTAAAACTAATACCAAACTAAATAGTACTTAGAGCTAATTAAAGTTATCCAACCACCTAAATTTTATTTTTATTAATTTGTCTTTCTCAGGTACGTTCATATCGAATTTCAAGTTTTTTCCGGTTATATTGCCCGGGTCATATACAGTAGATTTACATATACAATTTACAAGCTTATTGTAATGATATACATATATTGAGACATGATTTTGGTTTTCTTTATAATAATTTTTGTCTAGAAAAATAAAATGCTCAAAATATCTAGAGACACATTATTTCGAAGATTTGACTGGAACAAAATATTAACAAAATTACAAACATCGTTTTTAACATTAAAAATCGTATCTTAGAATTTGATATTAGTATTCGCACTCCTCAAAGTACATTATTATAACTAGCTTTGTAACCCGTCATAAATGACGGAAGCAAAATAAATCCTAGTTTCTTTTTTTCTTTCATTAGATTCTTTATTCCGAAATTACAGTACTTATGTTTATATCACTTTTTATTTAATATATTTATGTTTATATTGGCCTAACACTAGTCTTTTTTTTTTTATATAACAGAAAAAGAAGTACCATACCAACAAATTTGTATAAAATATTTGTATTTTTGTATGGTATACTCGTACTCACTTCCATTTAGTTATAATTCGTAATAATTAAATTGGTAAAATTTACAAAAAATACAAAAACATTTTCATCAATAATTTTCAATTTAAAAAAAAACAATGTTTTATTATCCGGCGTAGAAGTAGAGTTAATTATTCTACTCTACTTCTATCAAGTTCTATTGATTGAACAGTGAACCTGAACAGTGAAGTGAAAAGTGAACACTTAACACTGAAAATAAAATAATATTTGTATAATTTTAAGTAATAAGAATAACCTTTGAGTGAATTATGTTTTTTTTTGTGTTAAATGCTGTTTGCCTTTTGGTTATTATACCATATTAAACTATTGATTAAATTTCTATTAGTCCTTATTATTATAAATCAAAAAAATTGTTTGTTTTATTTATATTATTATTATTATTTATTATTTTTCCTTATTATTTGCGAAGAAGACTAACATTAAATTAAAAAAATATAGTTCATGCAATCAATTTTTCCTGCAAAGGTTCAGCATGGTAGACAGGGGTTAAAAAAAAGCACCAAAGCAATTTGTATATATATGCATTTGTATACATATGCAATTTGTATATGTGTTGTAGCGTTCCGACGAACTTACAAACATCCAGATAAATGCAGAATAATATATATATATAATACCCTTGGAATATTTTTTCAGGAATTATTAAATTTATCAGTCTGTCATATTCTTGCTTGATGTGTTTTATATAATCAGTTTACGGTTTTCTAAGTTCGAATTCAGGATAAGATTACCAACAAAAGAAATAAAAGCAGATTGTAGAATATTTTATTAATAATTTTATTAACTAAAATGGTTAGAATATTTAATAAATATTTTTAATTAAATATGGCGTCCATTGTGGCGTCCGATAATGATGTTATTGACTCAGATTATTTTCAAAGATGATTTCAGACAAAAGAAGTGAATAATTAATGAATTTTCAAAAATAATTACAAAATTAATTGAAACTAAAATGGGAATTTGTAAGAATTACACGTAAAACACTTAATTCGTTTTACTGGAACTCTAGTTGTACTTAGCAATATTAGGATAAGGTTCTTTTCACTGTACTTGAGTACAAATTTATTCAGTACATTATTATTACAGTATTAAAGATATAAAATTAAATACAAAATCGAAAATGTTCGTTGTATTCTGACCAGTTCCGGTCATGATTAAGTGTTTGTAATGTAATGAGTTTTAAATTGCACTATGAAAGAAAGATTTCTTACTATTGAGTATTTTTTAAAAGATGACAACTCTCATCCATATATGCACATGTATGACAATGTAGAATTTTGTACTTTGTTTTCTTAATATTTTTTTTACATCATTGACATTAGTAGGCAAAATTATAGAAAAATTTAATTTCAGAAAGAGAACAAAAATATGGAAACCTATGTTAGAGTTATATCCTCGCATCATGTAATTAAAAATATTGAATTTGCTACAGTATCCCATTCTTTTCTTTACTCAATTTAGGTAATATAAGGTAAATTAATAAATTTTAATCCAGTTGTAGACATTATTCGCATTCTAAAGTTGCATTGTATGTGTTTACTAAACTTACACACATTTTGTAGGTAGTCTTTGAGATTGCAGTTCATAAATTTTCTTAAATATTTCTATACATCAGAACAAAAATTTAGATTAAGTATTTCTGTAAGAGAAGGAATTTAATTTCAGAAAATATTTTGTGCTTGTAAGAAATTTAGACAAAAAGATATGGGAATTTAAAAATTTTTTCTAAATCAAAATTTTTGTAAATTTTTTTGGTTTAGATCAGAATTTTTTAATATTTGGCACAACGCGTATGAGAAATTGTTTTTATTTTGTACATAATTATAATAAAATTCTCTTTCTTGTAATATCTACCTAGTTACCTAAATTATGTAAATAAATAAAATGTAAGAGTGTATCTATATAATATATATGTATACATAATTCAGTTCGAGAATATTCGTATGTATAAAAAAAAGTTGAATAGAAGATGAGAAATTGATTTAAAATAAATTATAATAATTTAAATGGAGTTTATGAATATTATTATTATTGCATAGGTATACATATTTATTTTCAAATATTTAAATAATAATTGTATAGCTTAATAATTTATATATGATATCAAAGTTCTGTCAAGAGATGAAAAATCTTTAAAGGATTTTATCTTGCTTTTGTAAATGTGTTAGTGTCATTCCACCTTGTTGTAGCATAATTTTATTCTAATATATTCATTAGTTGTATCGCATCTGACCTAGTAAATGAAAGAGTTATTTATGAAAAGCGATTATGTTCGTTCTAAATAATCGTTTCAACGAAATATGTTTTATATCATTAATTTCCCTTTAAAATTTTTTATAGAGTCGTTGTTTAGAGAAAAAGTTATGTTATTTCGTTCTCTATGACTTGGTCCTTTCTGCAGTTTTTTCAAAGAAATACGATGAAATCAAGAGTATACTATCAACGAAGCTGTGAATCTAATTGAAAATCATGTATTAGGACATCAATTATAAATATCATAAATAATATTGGAAAAACAATTGAGCCTTGAGGGACACCAGCAATTGATATGTAATATTGATATATAAAGACTCTTATAAACTCAAGTATTGAAAATATTTCATAGTACAATTGCTTCGACACTTTTCAGTAATAAAATATTCCAGACGCGATCGAAAGCTCTAGATATATCAAGTGCTGTAATCTCTGCTTCACCGTATTTTTTCGTTTCAGTACCATTGTATCGGTATCGAAAAGGTTAAAAGTTTATTTTTATGAACCTAAAGCCATATTGACAATCATTTAAAAGACTTTTGCTCAATACAATTTTGTCAATAAAAGTAATCAATATTAAAAAAAAAATACAAATCGTAACTGCAAAATTATCCTATTTAACTATTATTAAGGCTAAACGTGCTACTTCATAATTGGCAATTGGATAAAAAAAATTGGGATTTATCAATTAGTATAGAATATATTATAGTCATTCATAATTAGGTTTTAAGATATATTATTTATATGGGTTTAATTATGGGACAGTGACATGATAACAATCAACTCACGCCATTGTCTCATAATTAAACCCGTTTCATATGAAATGCGATTGTCATACAGAGAGTTTATTTCTACCTAAATACTAGATATAACGTAATTAAGTAATGGCTGTCATATGAACATAATATTATTCATATTATTGAAGTACATAAAATGGCATTGATAACATTATAAAACATATTTATTGAATGCAATTTGAAAAACAAATACCTTAATGTGAAATTTATTGAAATTTTATTATGAGGATTGCATATTTTTCAAAATGTCTGACTTTACTTCAAAAACAGAAAGAATTAATTAAAAAGCTGATATTTTTCTTTCATTTCGTTTTATTTTGATTTAAAAACTACAAAGAAAGACAAGCTATCTACTTTTTTTAAGTTTTGTTAATTTTTTTTCTGGAAAATCCAAATAACAAAATATTTCTCAGATACACATTTATGCACATTAGGTAAATAAAATTTGAATTTTTTACTGAAATATTTTTAATCATTTTGAGAAATGAATTAATTTCATCTAGTTTTAAAAATTCTAGCTTCTGTGCTAAGGTTGTAGAGAAAAAAATTCTTAAAATATTCCCCTATAAATTTCTAATGGTACATCATTAAATTAAAGAGAGTGAACTATATGTGTACTATATATTTATGTGAGTATAATTCAGAAAAATTTGTGTGTTTGAAAATATTCTTATGCCAACCAGGCAAAAAGACGAAAAAGTCAAATCCCAACACTATGATCTTAACATATGTATATAATACATCTTTTCGCCATTTCTGTTGACAAACTTTTGATCTGAAAAAAAAAGATAAATAAAGTGAATTTATTTAATTTTTGTTGTTTCAACATATATATGATTGTGTAAAACCCCATTTAAGTCCTTTTTAAGACTATATACTAGCTTTTTTCGTACATTTTTCTTGTTCTGTTCTATTTATTTTTCTAGACTTTGTATCATTTTTATGCTGGTATTATTGGTAACAGTTCTGAAGTATATCATATAATTAATGCCTCTTTTATAATACCCAAGAGAAGTAGAGTAAAATATATCTACATTTTGATTTTGTAGTCTAAACATTTATATTAATATATCTCAAAGTTTACAATATTCACAATTTATTTTCTTGTAATAAAAAAATTTATTTACACTCATACAAATAAAATTAAAGACACTTGACAAAAAAAATTTTTATTTGTTTTCAACTATTCAACTTTTTATTTGTTTTCAATAATCCGTCATGAAGATCAGGAGGCAAATGAAAGTTATTGTAAAGTAAAAATTATTGAATAAGATTGACGTTTTTAAGTTATCAAAGAATAGTGTAAAAATCAAAAACTATATTTAGTAACTTTAATAAAAAAAAAATTCAAATTGAGTAGATTATTATTGATTTATTTATTTATTTTTATAAAAATGTAAATAAGACGGCTAGTTTATCTATTAGGATCGGAAAATTTGTATAGAGTTTTTTGTATTATTAATCTGGTGGCAATTATACAAAATTATGCTAATTTTGTTCCTACTGAAGAATCTAGAAGTTTGATGTATGTTAATATATTCATTTAGATATGCATTAGATAAATGAAAAAAATATTATATGATTGTGACTGTTATGAATAAAAACAATTGAAAATTATATAAATAGCTATACAAATTTTTCCAAAGTACAATATTGAATTTTTTACAAATTGACTGCACTTCTCTGTAAAAAGGTTTGATTTATATGATCTATTTAACTTGCTCGATTTATTGTAAATCAGTGGTTTCTCAATAGACCTTGTAATGATATCCTTCAAATTTTCCCAAATATTTGACAAGATAAATGAATTTTATTGAATTTTACTTGATTTTTAAGTCGTAAGTTTCATTACAAATTGAATAAATAAAATAAATATGACAATCTAATAGACTAGCTTGTCTTAAGTTAATCAATATTCACTATAAATGTACTGCATAACAGTATTTAGCACATATTGAGTACTATGTTAAAAATATACAGTTGAAGTAAAATAAGTATAATATTAAATAAATAAAATCAATTATAACTACATCAAATTTATGATCAGGAATTTTTGGTAAAATAATCAGCCAAAATAAAAAATTTTATATTTTTTTGATTCATTAAAATGATAATAGTGAACCAAAATCGATTACGATATTTGAATAAATTTAAAGAAATAAACTTAAACTTTTAATTCTATTATTTAAAATTTTTTATAATAAATAATATATAATATTATTACTAGCTTAATTTTAGAATTAAATGTAAATAATAATGATAATAATCAGAATAATTATTTTTTTTGTTTTTAATTATTCATTTTGTTTTAATTTTTTTTTTTTAGCTTTGTTAATTACTAGTTTGGGGGCATAATTTTTTCCAATACATATTTTGATTTAAATGTATGATTACTAACAAATACAATTTATATATGATTTTTACTTCTCTACTAACAGTATGCATTTGGTTTAATTTATTTTACTAACATTTGTCTAATTAACGGTGGTGATGTTTTACTAATACTACTGGTTTATGATATATGGTACAATCAATTGTAGCAAGCTTTCGTCTAATAATAGACTTCTGATGTGATTGATCAAATCATTAATCTGTGGGTAATAATAATTTTTCATAACGGATCAATACATTTTAATGGCCTTTCCCAAACTACGTCGGGCAAATGAGTGTTGGGCGAGGTTAATTACATTATGTAAATTACTTTATTTTATACATATCGACAATACTTTGTAGACAATACCATTATGTCTACTTCATTGCATAGACAATGTATAATTAAATAATAATGATTTACCATTAAAGTAAATAAAAATACTGATTTTTTTTACAAAAAAAAAAAACAAGCAAAATTATATAATTTTATATATTTATTATAAGAGTTACAACATAAATTCAATACGAGTCATCTAGATCATTTTTTTCTTGAAATACTTCAACGATTAAGAAGTGTTAATCAATTCACATATTGGTACAAAAAACTTTATATTTTCTTTAATATGATCAATGAATTCATCATCAAATTTTCTTATATATTGATTCGATTATTCTACGATCATATGATTTAATCCTTATTCCATCTTTATCAACAAACATTTTTACCAAATCAACTTTCTTATATACGGATCAAATAAATTATATCAGTTAGTTTTTTATTTAAAACATTATTTGGAATAGCTGTGGCAGTTACTATGCCAGATGAAAGTGCTGCGACAATTTTCCCATCTGTTTATGCTATTGTCGAATACAATATGTCAAGAATAAACATTGTATTCAACAAAATCAGAAACAACAGTAGAATACAGATTTGCAATATCACCATACTCTACAACAATTTCAGGCAATTTCTCAACTGTTTCGGAATCTCCATTTAAGTTCTCAACATTTAAAAAAGCTTGCTTTCCGGTAGCATTATATGCAACATTGAAACAATCGTTTTAGCATTGATGGAATAATTCCTCCATCCATCAATTGCCTTAGCTTTTTTTATATGCTTTATCAAACCAAATTGTTGACAGTGTGTTCCTTCCAGTAACTTTATCCAAATATCCTAGCCGAATTTTTTTAATAAAGTTCTTGAAATAAACCGAATCTACTGGAAAACTTCTATACAGTTTTTATTCTATATGGCACATCTATCACTGTCTACAGTAAATTGTTTGTTTACACTAAATCTACTTCAAAGTCTAGACAAATAAACACTACAATTAAAGGAGAAATAGTACAACAAAATAATGCTACATAACTATTTAATAATTCATAAAATGTCGATGGACCTGTATACTTCATTCGCTGCAATCAATCAAATCAAAATTTCATCAATCAAGAAAAAAAAATATTTTGCAAAGTATTTCTAAGATAGTAACTGTTATTTATTCTAACTGATTTTACTGGATCTAATATTCAAAATAATTTTTTTTAATGGCAATGTCCTCGAAATCTAACAACAGTTTTTCTGTTTAACTTAAAAACTGTAATGTAATTTGACAATTCTATCAATTTCTAAAAATAGAAAGATAAGTTTTTATTCACATATCCTAGAATTTACCATGATAACTGTACATTTATTTTATTTTTTGTATTTATGTTTTCAAAGAATTAACAAATTGTTGAGAATTCGGTATTAATAGGATTCTAAGAGTATCAAGGGAAAGAACATATTATATTTCATTGTATACGATATGCTCTACTAAGTACAAAAAAAAAAAAAACAAAAACATAAAAAAAACTTAAGAAATAATTTAAAAAGTTTTTGAAAGAAATAAAGTTAGTTTTTCTATCTCTAACATATTGAATATCGAATCTTTTTCTAAGTAAATTGTAAAGTTTATTTTTTCAATGAACTTCAAATTTGTTACAAACATTGGTACATAGCTATCTACGTACATATCATATTATGTATATGTATCAAAAAAACTTATAACCATTTTTCATTACTAAAAAAAAAAATGTCGGTTGAGTTGAAAACTTTTTAAAATATTCCTGTTGGTTTTTGGATATTGAAAAATTTATGCATAAGGTAGAAATTACCATGAAATAAAAAAAACAACTGCTGAAGTTTAATCAAAGGACCAAAGGATATCATAAAATTTTTCGATAAAAAAAATTTAAAGTGTAAATAATTTCACGAATAAAATAAAATATGTCTGTTCAAAATGAAAATATTTTTCAAATAATTTAACATCAGTAATGTTATAAAAAAAATTTCTTCCTTAAATTATCGAATCAATTTTGTTTTAAAATGTAATTTGATTAAATTCGACTTTCTTAAAATTTGTAAAAATATTTATTTCTAATTTTTGTATCAAGTGTTTTTGTCCAACATGAATGAAATTGAAGAAAATAGATGCATTAAAAAGTGCGATCAGACACATCAAAGCTTCGTTGGGAAAATCAGTATGTATACTTTATCGCGATACAGTATTTTTTTTTTGTATTTTTAGTCAAAAATACAAAAATTTTATCGAAGAAACCTTTATGTTTAAACTTGGATTTTGGTAACAAAAAATGATATGTTAGAGAAAGAAAAATAAGTGATAAAGGTTTAATGGGTAGCGAACTATGTTAATGATGTTCCTTTTGAATTTTTGTAAATCAAACAATTAAAAACTACATCTTCTTGGAAATGCTTGGTAATTGAATGCGACTCCACATTCTAGAAGTTTTGACTATAAACGTCTTGAACCATATTCGTATTTCCAGGGTGAAGTGGTAGACAATTGCAATCTCTCACGTTCCTCAACGGAGTTGCTTAAAAGGCGGAAATAGTGAATTTAGTTGCTTGAAGCTTACTCCCACAAGATATCTATAAAAGAGAGTTAGTACTAAAACGATACGACGATGATCAAGTGGAACAAGTGTTGATGAGTAATTTGCATCATTTCTGTGTCAAATGGCACATTTTTGTGTTCTTGAATCATATGTAGCTTTTATAGATATTAAGCAGATTTTTAGGGAAAAATATGCCTTACACCGACTTAAAAAAACCCAAATATTTTGTGGCGTTTTGGCTATATTGGAAATATTATCATTCCAGAGCATATTTTGATTTACTCGCATTCTGAAAATATTTAAAGCTTCTAGTCGTTGTAAGTTTTCCTCTTGGAATTAGAGAACATGTTCAATCGGCATTAGTTTTTGCATTACTAAACAGCTTTTAGTTTTGGAGATATTAAATTCAACTCTGTTTATTTTACCTTAGTCAATAATTTTCATGCCGCTTATTATTGGAATAAAAAGTACGAAAGAAATGTAGCAAATTTAATTTCGATTAATTTGAAACTTCAGAGCGATTTGTTTTAAAATATTTCTGCTTCAATTGGCCCATACGGGCTCTGTACATTGCTACGAAAGGCAGAGACAATATGGAATATACAGATAAATATTCAAATTCAATTGAACATTAATAAGATAGTTCGCAACTACGTCGCAATGGAATTGGTTTCCCGCACACGCCAAATTGATAATTTTGAGCTAGAAGTTGGTTCTTAGGTTTTAAGTGCCTGAGATTGCAATGCTACTAGATAAATAGTGTGACTTTTGCCGCATATCCAAAATTAATATTGTATACAACGTGAAGCAAATAAATTTTGTTTTTGTTTTGGTATTGTTTTGCCGGAAGACTATGTACATATTCATTATTGCATAAGTATCGTATTTTTATATATATTTCTCTATATCCATAAAAGAGAGGTGAGTTGGTATTTTAATTAATAAATATAATTTAGTATGTATTGGATTGTCAAAGGGATGTCGTCGCCGATCCCGGAATTATCGGAAAATTTATTAAAGTAAAATTTTAATTGAAATATTCTTTGAAATCAATCACTAATTTTTTTAAAACTATTTTATTGTAATGGAGGAAATATTTTCAATAGATAATTTTGGTAAGAAATTTTAATAGGAAGCTTTAAGTTCTGAATCTGCTACTACTATTTTATTTCGTTTGTAGATAATGACGATAAGGCAAGAGTTCCTGATTGAGTAGATGAAGATCGTTGCAGTGAAGTACGTAGTATTCCATCGGGTTATACTCATCAACAATTGGTAAACGTTGAAAAATAGTATATAATTATATTAAATTAAAAAAATGTTAATTATCAGAAAGTCAAATACCAAAATCAAACAAACGAAAAAGGAGTGCACCTCATTTATGGAAATTCAATATCAGAAAAAAACTACGAGAAGAAGGAAAAGAATACAAAAATATTAAAAACAACATCATACCGCTGAAGCAACAAAAACCTTGTTGCAAAACTACATGCTTTTATCTTTGTACGAAAACTTTCAACGAAGATGATCGTAAATCTCTTTGTTGTTCATTTTGGAATTTGAATGACGACGAAAAGTAAATTTCTTCTACAGTAAATTTGTAAAGCAAATTCCAGTCGCACGACGTAGAAAAACAGAATGAACGGCGAAACAATATACCTATAAATATTTTTTTCAAAAGCTAGAGGAGTTTATACCAGTTTGCACAATTTTCTTCCTTAATACTTTAGATGTGGATCAAAAACGAATTTATTATTATTTCAAAAATTTGCGCAACAATCTTAATGGTGTTCCACTACCAATACGAAAAGGCAAAAATTGTAAGGAAAAAATTGGTGAAGAGCATGAAGTTACATGAAGTTCGCCAAATAAAAGCAATTTATTTTGTAATAGTCAAGATGGTGACGATATTTTTAATACATAACAAACTTCAATATTAATTTCATAGTTATTAAGCAAACATTTTGATAGCCGAGAAGGCAAATTATATTGTGATAGCCAAGAGGGTCTATTTATTTTGCGATAATTAATAAATTTTTATAATAAATTAAATTAAAATAGTTTTTTTTTGGTTCATTTTACAGAAAATTTATATGTTAAAATTACAATTTACATTTGAAATATTAATACTAAATTTAGGTAAATTTTTTAACTATTTTTCACATCAACTTCAGTGCAGGAAAAACAAATAAACGAAATTGTTGGTTTGCTACATGTGAAAATTGACCCGTCTTCCAACTATTTTATAAAAAATTTTTACATTATCATCCTTGATATTATACATTTTATTAAAACGACATAAAAGAAGCTACGTTATGTAAAATTAAGAAAAAAAAATACGACAAAACAATTTCATAGCGACGACTACCGGACGAATATTTTTCCTACTTGTTTCTATTTTTCTTCTCTCTAACTATCGTTTTTCTTTTATTTTCCAAAAGCCAACGTTATAAAAGTATAAAGCCTTTTCCGACCTAAGTTTTTGGCTAATATAAGACAAAATAAAAATGTTTACTTGATGTGCATCAAAACTACTTAGATCCGGCGATTATCTGAACTTTTTTACGTATTGGCGGATCTTTTATAATTTTTTCTTATTAACTTAAAAAAAAGTCAAAATATTTTTCATACCATTTTTGGGATGTAGAACTTTCTAGAAAACTTTAGGATAATTGCTTTTATGCTTTCACTTGTACACCCTTGGTGAAATTTAATAAACATTTTCAAAAACGTTGAATTTTGTGAAATTAACAAGAGTATTTAATTTTTTAAAAATGTTTGGGATCATTATTAAGAATTTAGTCATTTAGAATTTAACAAGATATATCATACTTATAGTTAGGCACAAATTAAAATTTATATTCAATTGATATTCGTGAAAGGCTTCGGACGGACATTTCACAGGTTAAAAATATAGACAGTATTTTTAGAATAATCTTAGAAACCTTATAATTATGTATTAGTGTAATCCAACGTTATCTAATCGATCTAAGATATTAGAGATCTCAGGATCCTTTTGATAAAACACGAAATAAAAAAAATTAACTCTATGCCATAAAAGTCGTATTTCTCAACATGTCAATGTCGAAGTTTCACGTTTTGCTGACCGTAAAAACTTTGTTAGAAGACTTTAACGGACGAAACCGTTCGAACTGTGTTAGGATCAAATCTTTTATCTTACAATAATTCTTAATGGAATTTTATTTGATCAAAGATATATGAAGTAATAGAAATCATATTGCATTAATGGGTTAGTTTTAAAGACTAGTTTTATTTTTCACAAAATGATCAGAGTTTTTAGTGCTTTAAAATCGGCACAGCCCTTCACTTCGTTCTTCCCTGGCACATAGAACAGAGGCAAAAGGCTCTTGTGATGATTTTTTTCTACCTGAAAAAATAGTTGTTTTTATATATCTTATCCTATGCGGTACTTCTATCATTCTACTCAAAAAAAAATTGATTCTTTTAAGCACAGGTCTGATCCATATAAAATAATAAAATTAAAAACTGTGTAAAAATTTAGTTTGACTTTTTTTATCTTTTATTTTATTTTTCAGCTGCTTATAGGCTGTTGGCTTTTCCTATAGAAATTCCAATATGTATTTGTAATGGAAAAACATTAAAAGTGATAATAGATTTTATCCCTAACAAAACCTATTATATTTAGAATTTTCTAACTTATGAGTATTACAAATGGAAAATCACAACTGTAGCTCAATGTGTCATTTCAAAATGAAGATTTCTTAAATATTTGATAATATGTTAAAGAATTCAAAAGATAAATTTCTTGGTGGCAGGATCTAATCATTTATCCTAAAAAAAAACAATATAAATATAGTAAGTAAAAAGATCAAAAAAATCTCATATTATTATCTACTTAGGAAAACATCTTTATTGTATTAAGGTTTTTTCTAAATTAACATACACACAAACATATATTGTATACATTATGTTTATCATGTATCTACACCAAATAAATCAAAAGTACCTATTCAGAAATTCCTGTGGCGATCCTGTGTTAATAAAATACGATAAACTTTCTAGGTCTGAAGTCTTCCAATTTGAATCCTCACAATAACATACTTTAGAAATTTTACAAACTAATTTTATTGGGAAATGCAAAAAAGAAAAAAAAAAAAAAGAAATAAGGTTTAAAAATAGAAAATGAGAAATGAAAATAAATTTAAAAAAAAAAAAAATAAAAAAAATTACCTGTAAAAGAATATGTTGTAGAAAGGAAAGGAGTATAGAAGAAAATTGTGGTGCAAAATGAATAAAAAAAAAATGTGAAACCTAAAATTAAATTGAAATAAAAGGAAAAAAAAAAAAGAAATTGAGCAAATAAGTTAAAAAAAAATTTACATTTCATGGTTTGACATACGTATTTCATACATATATATTCATATACATATACAAAAAGAAAATTCACAATCATTCATAAAGTATTTTGTAGCTCGACAGGGAATTTATCTTTCAATGTTCCCTATCGTCTTTTCTGTTAAATTATTTCGTTTATTTTTATTTTTGTTGTTTGTTTTTATTTATTATTATTATTTGAAAGAAGGTAAAGAAGTTCATGTGAATTTTCTCGACAAGTTGTAATTTGAATTTCTAAATTGAAAAGTTATTTTTGAATTTGTTTTCTTTGCGTCCAGAAATAAATATTGGTAAGTTTCTATGTTATTTTTACTGATGTTATGGTAGTCTGGTGATATTACTTGTATTTAGCTTCGAATATTGTTATTTTGTAATAATTTTTTTGCGTTGGGGAAAAGGTCAATTGGGATATATATTATAGTTTTGTGGGCCATCAAATTACATTAGCATATAAAAATATAAAAATTGTTACAAGATGGAATGAAATTATTTTATTTTCATCGTATTAAAAATCCATAAATACGTTCCTTAGGAGATTTTGATAATTTTGAACCACTTGAAAAAAAAAACAACATTTTCATTTTTATTTTTTATATTTGATTTCATTTTAAGTTTTCATATTGATGTGTCTATACCCACCCACCTTCATAACAGTTTTTAGATCTTTAATATTACATTTTAATAATTTTAGTTTAACTAATATTATACTTTTATAGGTTCACTTGACATTTTTATTAAATTTTGAAAAAAAAAAAAACAAAAACAAAATTAACAAATGCTAAGGTAATTGATGGATGTACTTATGTGTATTCCATCTGACTTTAATTATATTTTTATTTTCTATATATAACTCAGAAATAGTAAATTTATTATGAAATTTTCAAATTGTGTATCAGAGAAGTTGTGTAATATTGAAAAAGTCTGTAAAAGAAAATAAATTTATAGAAATTATTTGTAGAAATGTGAATAAATTGTTAGAATTTGGAAAAAAAAATGTATGGAATGTTTGTGTACATTCAAGTGTATTATTATTTTCCGTATTGTGTATCATATAGGTACATTAAATAATTTACTTATTGTCAGGTTTTGAACAAACATTAAATTAATTAATTTAAGGTATCACTAAAAATAAAAGTTCGAATAATAAGTTTAAAAATCATATATATTCTTGCCCTGGGCCAAGCACAAAGTCAAATATCTATTTTGCTTTTGTCATATAGAGTGAAAAAGAATGTACTGAAAGGTGGTTTTCACTGATGAATTTGAAACAGACTGTAGAGTGGGTACAGAAATCATTTTTAATAATCCTAATTTTTGATAGTATTCATCATTATTTTTAAAATACTTCGTTTTTGTAAACAGAAAGGTTCAAATATTACAGTCAAGAAGTGTTAGTAAGCAAGAACAGTATATGATGGCTTTTAAAATTATCAATGATTTGATCAAGCATAATTTCATTTTGAGTAGAAACATCGATATCCATCAGACAAAATACAAGAAACAGGTCTAAATTTTGTTGATGCTTATATTCAGAGCCGAAACCAAAACAATAAGTGTAACGAATTGTCAAAGGAAATAAAAGAGATTAATAAGAGAGCACTGGTGTAGATAAATTCTCATTTTCACTCTTATGTGTATTCAATAATTTAAATTTTAAATATGTAAAAAATAAAATAAAAATTTTTTTTTAGATTAAAAGTATTTGGAATGAATTAAGTAATTTTATATTTAGAATAAAAATTATATATATATTATTCTGCATTTATCTGGATGTTTGTAAGTTCGACGGAACGCTCCAACACATATACAAATTGCATATGTATACAAATGCATATATATACAAATTGCTTTGGTGCTTTTTTTAACCCCTGTCTATCATGCTGAACCTTTGCAGGAAAAATTGATTGCATGAACTATATTCTTTTACTTTAATGTTAGTCTTCTTCGCAAATAATAAGGAAAACTAAAAAATAATAATAATAATATAAATAAAACAAACAACTTTTTTGATTTATAATAATAAGGACTAATAGAAATTTAATCAATAGTTTAATATGGTATAATAACCAAAAGGCAAACAGCATTTAACACAAAAAAAAACATAATTCACTCAAAGGTTATTCTTATTACTTAAAATTATACATATATTATAAATTATAATAATACACATGTGTATCAGCATATTTGTATTGTATAATATTATACATTATACTACTTTATTGCTTCTACCTTTTATTTTTGTCATTATTGTGTGCGTAACTCACTTCACTCAAAAAAAATTATTTATGTTTTTTTTTTGTTTTTTTGTTTTTTTTTATTATTTGCTGTATCTGTACTCTGTATGTTCTATATGCTCCATTCCAAAAATATTATTTTATTTTCAGGGTTAAGTGTTCACTTTTCACTTCCCTGTTCAGGTTCACTATTCAATCAATAAAACTTGATAGAAGTAGAGTAGGATAATTAACTCTACTTCTACGCCGGATAATAAAACATTGTTTTTTTTAAATTGAAAATTATTGATGAAAATGTTTTTGTATTTTTTGTAAATTTTACCAATTTAGATACAAAATTTTGAATATTTTTTTAAAAATAACACAATACCATAATAACAGTTTATTCATATAGCAAAATAAGATCCCTATACATTATACAAAAGACAAAATTTATATGAAAATAAGATCCCATTTTTAAATTTGCTCTCCCAGAGGCCACAATAACGCTAATATGGTATAATTTATACTAAATGGAACCCAACTAACGAATTATAACTAAATGGAAGTGAGTACGAGTATACCATACAAAAATACAAACATTTTATACAAATTTGTTGGTATGGTACTTCTTTTTCTGTTATATAAAAAAAAAAAGATTAGTGTTAGGCCAATATAAACATAAATAAAAATAAATAAAAAGTGATATAAACATAAGTACTGTAATTTCGGAATAAAGAATCTAATGAAAGAAAAAAAGAAACTAGGATTTATTTTGCTTCCGTCATTTAGGGCGGGTTACAAAGCTAGTATTCAAATAAAACCTAAATATATATATACATATATATCTATTTATTTATTTAGTTACAGGATTAATTTAAGCGAGTTAATATATATGTATAATATATTTATACTAGTGGGTCACTGTGGAATTGCACAGTAATAACTTTATTTAAAAAATCCTAGATAACAACATCATCATTGATTCATATCAATTTAGATGAATCTTATTTTTTTTCTGTAGGTAGGTAGGAATCCTCGAAGGACACCAAGTGGCTTCAGTTGAGCGCGCGTAAACCAACAATGGTATTGACGGCCTTAAACCCACTAAACCACCTTTTTTTTGTCTTTCATACATAAAAAAATCCATGATAGATCGACTAATGAATTCTTACTTTCAGAAAAAAAATTGTATATTTTTTTACATAATTTAAATTGTGGTTATGTTTCTGTATGTAAAGTAAGTTTAAATTAAAATTAATTAAAAAGTGAAAAAAGTGATTTAAAAATTATATTATTTCATAAAAGTGTGAAAAATGAATGTATTTCTATTTTTAGTATTTTGTCATAGTATTGTAATTGCGTAACTTTTTTCTGCTGTTAGCCTTTCCTTATATCCCTTTAATCTTAATATGTACCCTGACATCAATCAATTTGACATCAATTACAGTAAGAGTCGGTTATAGTCACTACTGGTTATATGCAGTATTCGTTTTCGGTCAACAATTTTACTGTCATCATCATTTTTGATATTTTTTTTTATGTAGCCAAAAACGTTTGTAGTCCCCAATTCTGTTATTGTCAACAATTTTTTTGAAAGAAAGGAATAAACTTCATAAATTCATACAATCGATGTCGTTACCCTTTATTGCATGAATTTTTTTTTTCAACGAAAAAAATTTTTTTTCGTATGAAATTTCAAAAACTAAACAGAAATAGTAAGTTTTTTTTAAAAAATATTTCGGGTCCGAATATTTGGCAATTTTCTTACTCTTGCATATGTGCCTCATAATGCAATAAAACTATATAAAAAATTTAGTGTTACTTCTTTTTATAAAATCTTATATATAATACACAACATGAACGACGTGGTGAGTAAAAAAGCAAGAATAATTGAAAAGTAAATTATTTACACCACTAAAATATTAAAATTTTAGCAATTTCTTGGTACTGAATACTTATAAGACATTTAAAATAGTTACACCAAATAGTGACGGTTATTTCCAAGTTGAGCGACATCTTTACTCCAAAATAAATTTCCATCTTATTTAAACTTGAGAAAAAGTACAAAAACGGAAATACAAAAAAAAATTGAAAACAAAACATAAAAACAAGGATCAGATCAGATCATACTCTTCAAAAATGATATAATAAATGTTAGTTCATTTGCTTCTGCTATTTAAAAAAAATACCTATATAGTAAAGCACGGTTGTGGCCATTCGCTAAATTTCAGTAATATTTCTGATTTTTTTTGTAAATACAATATATTTATTTTTGAAACAAACACATTTGTATTCATATAAATAAATAAGTTATTGATAGAAAACTAAACTAGGTAGACCTTTTAGTGAAAATATTGGTTTAAACATTTAAAAATTTTTTTATTTTGTTAAAACCATAATAACTAAACTATGATGTTCACTTATTTATTTTATTCAAATAATTGTAAAATATATATATTATTAAATAGATTATAATATATACATTCTTCAATTTGTAAATAAAAAATATTTAAAATTGCTAATTAGTTTTGAGCGGGAATTAGGGACACGTAAATTTATGTTGTACGTATTTACGATCGACCGGGCGGAATTAGGAAAATGATATATCGAAATAAATAATTAAGTTATTCACCTATTTTTGATTATATAAGGATGCAGCTCAACGATTTTAAATTGAAATTGAACAAATTAAGCTGGACCTAATTACGACCTATAAATTTAATATTGAATATGTGTTTCAATTAAATTTTGAGTTTTTACAAAAAATTGTATGAAAAAGCGGGTCGGTAATACATTCAATATGTCCTAATTCCGAACTAAATATGCAGGTGTAAGTTATTTTCACTAAATTCATACCTAGTCTTATATTTAAAGAAAAAAATATATTTTAATTGTTGAAAATAAGCGAATATTTTCCTTTTATTAGTAGACAAAATACGGTATCTGTATATGATAAGCTTGTTTAGTAAAATTAAATGGAAAATATTCGACTATTTTTAACAATTAGATAAATTTTACCCTAACGCTAACCTTGAAGAATTAGTTTTTCCAAAACTATATTTTACTTATATTTAATTTTGTATAATTTAAAAAATCTCTGGAATTATCTTGCCTTGCCACAAAAATTTTATTAAGGGATCCATTATAAATTACCAAAATAATTTCTTTGTATACATTTCACAATAACTGAAGAAATAGAGGAGTAAAAACCATGACCATGTCTGGCACACTTTGGAGATGGCCTGTAAAAGAAGATATTCTAATATATTCAGACATAGTGACATAGTGACATAGTCTGCAAAATTGAGTAAATACGTAATATTTTATATTTTTATTTATTTATTTTAAATGTACATTGTTATAATATTTAAGTTAATTATTCAATTGATGTTATATATATTGAATTATTTTGTTTTTGTTTGAAATACTAAACCGTTGCATTGTTTAATTTTTTTTAATTTTCATATTGAAATAAATGTATATTTTTATGTGTAACAAATAATTTTACTTACATTATAACTATTTTTTTTTTTTTTTCCGAATTACTTATATTTTTTATAATTTAACTACTAGTTAATTATTTAAAAAATTAATTATTAATTTTAATCTTAATAATTATTTTAAATAGCTTTTTTGAATAAAATAAAATACGTACAATCAAACTTTTTTTGGCAGTTATAATATTTTATTATTTATTTAGAAAAAATTAAATTATAATTAAATGAAAATATTTTTTTTTTAATTAAAAAATACTAATTATTGTAATTTGGAAAAAAAAAATTAAAAAAAGTTTATATTTTGCTTATTTTGTCAACTTAAACTAATTTTTCCTTAAGGGGGCGGAATATAAAATTGTGTATGAGAGAACTACTTTTGTGCAATTGCACAGAGGGTTCACTATTACTTATTTAAAACAAAGTGTATTTCTTAAACAATAAAACTTTTAAATTTCTTTAATAAATAACAAACATTAAGATTATCAAAAATAAAAAATAAATTAACAATTCAGATAAAAAATTACAAAATTAATAAGAAAAAACAAAAAAGTATCAAATTGGTATCAAAGTGATAAAAAATAATTTAATTATTATCAAATGACTTAAAACCATTTCTTGTGACTTAAAACCTTCATTGAAGCAAAGTGAAATACAACTTTTATCACATTTAACGAAGGTATAACCTTCATATTTAGGTACCTTGCTAAGTAGCCTATAAAATGTGGAATAATTCGAAGTAATCTTATAACAACGTTTGCACTAGTTTCTAAATTTTTCTTGTTTGCTACTCTGTTGTGTATTTTGTTTTCATCTCCAGTGTAGATTTCAAAAGTATAAAAAATCCTGAGAAACCACAGAGTAGATATAATTTAAGTCCCCATTTATGTGGTTTTATTAAACAAAGTCTTTTTGAGAGAATGTGGAAAAATATAACTGCATTAAACACTAATAAAGTTATAGTTGCATATTATGTGCAATGGTATGCAACGAAGGGGTAATACTGAGCACCGTAAAAAATCTTCCAAAGTGATATTACTCAAAAGCTGATGTAACGTAAATTGTACCAACTTTTCTATTTCACATACTCTGATCTATATACCCAATGAAATGTTTGCATATATGTAGATAACAATAAAAATAAAAGAGTATTATGAAAAAAATGTTTTGGGGCTCGCTTCCATTGTAGTATGAATTTTTAACTACACTTGCAGCGGGTAAATTTTACGTGACTAATTAAAAGATAAAATAAAAAAATTTCTAATTGATTTTTTCCCTATTTCTATCAAAAAAGTACAATTTTCTTATGACGTAATATTTAATGCTAAATTCAGTTTTTCTTCCTCATTATCAATTATTTAATTTAATCATAAAAGAAAATTTAATTAAGTACAAAAAAAAAAACAAAAAATGTATTGTTATTATACTCATTAAGAATAGCGAAAATCTTCTTCCAAAAATAAATATTGTTCCTTATAATATAATTCAAAAGAACAAAGATTAGATTTATAAAACTCAGAGTACTAACAGTGTACCATTAGTGTAAAAATGTAATTTATACAGATACCTACATAATAATTATTTCTCCTATGATTATTTACCTAATCTATTGTACTACTAAATGGCATACCAAAAATGAATTAAAATTATACTTTCACTTAAATATAACTATACAGACTATAGTTAACACAAATTAACCTATAATCATTTAAAGACAAAACAAAATGATGCCCTCTTAAAACAATTCAAAAGAATAAAAAATATAAAATAATAAAAAAAAAAAACGAAATCCACCTGTTAACCACTGGAAAAGTTATAAAAATGTCCAATTTTACTCTTTCATAACCAAAAGAAATCGTTTTTATAACCAACCTTAACAAAAAACAAGAGAAAAAGCAAAATAAAAATGGAAACAGGAGTATTTAACTACTATCAACCATAACAATAAAATCTACAAAAACAAAATCCAAAAAAAAGAACAATGAAAAACCATTCTATCGTAAAAATTTTTCACCGCATTATTTTTGAAGCTGAAAATATAAAATTATTTTACCGGACCGGATTCTTCAATAATCTTTTTTGTGTTTTTTTTTTTTGTTATGTTTTGTTAAAGGTCTAAATATACATAGTTAAAAATTGAAAACACTAACACACTCACACAAACACTAAAACAAAAACTTATGTTTTACTTAATGATGCCCAAAAATTAAAGTACATCATAACTTATTCTCTTAATATTTTCTTTCTTTCTCTTTTTCTTTTAATTTTTTTATTTTAACGAAAAATTCAAAGAAAAAATTTGGTCATCAAATAATATTCCCTTGGATCCCAAAATGGAAGAGTAAACAATGAAATAAAACAGAAAAATTTTCCTAATTACAATTTATACGAAAAGTTTTTCTGTTTTTGTATTTCAAATAAAGAAAAAATTAGAATTTAAGTCTTATAAGAAAAGGAAATGGCAAGAAAATGAAGAAATGAGTAATATTGCAAAAACAAACAAAAAAAAAAATAAATAAATTTCAACGTACAATAATGTGAAAACTCAAGTTGAACACCAGGTACATTGGCATCACTTTAAAAAATAAAAAATTGTACAAAAAACATAATAAAAAAAATTAAACTCTGATAATGAAAAACTAAACCAAACAAAATAGAGAAAAGAAGCGTTAACCATAGCAGAGAGCAGAGATATATAATATATATAATATATAGAAAACTATCACTACAAATATTGTGCTCTTTGAAAATATCCTTTTATATCCTTAATACCTGTCGAAAAATATTGTGATGTAAATTTATGGATGCAAAAACTTGAAACAAAAATAAAAACTTAAAAGAAGCAAAAAAATAAAACCTCTGTCAATGCAAGACGAATGATAAAAAAAAAATATATGTCCTGGCAGAAGAAAACAATAATAATAATCGAAATAAAAAAAGACAACAACTCAATTTTCTTTTTCCAGATAATTTTTTTTTTTGTTTTTTACTCTTATTTAAGGTTTTTGTTGTTTTTTGTTTGCGTTTTTGTACCGTAACGTTTCGCTCTAAAAAATTTTTTCCTTCAACTTTTTGGTTTTTATTTCTTTCTTTTTTTTTGTTTAAAAAGACATATGTACATACACATACATCCATAGCAATATGATTTTTAGAATGACCTCTTTGAATGTTCTATGGCATAACGGACAAATACGCATTTCTTTTAAGTTACATTAAAAAACAAGTACAAATAAATAAAATGAAAACAAAACTGGAATGATAAAGAAAACGACGAATTATAACGAATTATCGACAGTGTTGCCAATGTTGTATACTAAAGTTGTTACCCCGCTTTGTCCGCGTCTAAGACAAAATGTATAGAATTTACTTCAATAAAGTTTGATTTATAAACGGAATAAAAAATAATTGGTTTATCAAAAAATTGATATATCGTAGATGCGTGGTGGTAGGAGTTGTATGGCAGAGACTGGAACTATTTCTAATTTAAGGAAATGCTGAACAACATATTCATTTATTTTCGATATAGAGATAGATAGATTGTGAGTTTCGGGAGGAAATCTATCCCCTATATTACCGCAGCCCAAAATGGGCTTATTGTGATAACGCGTGTTTGTTATTTAGTTTCTGAGTTCTTAAGAATACCTAATTTTGTGATTGCACTCAGGATAATATTCAATGGTACACTGGATAGTTCCCAACGTTCGGGTGACGCTGCTCCCAAGAGGTAAAGTCTGCTACGAGTGAGCCACGGAGCAAATGTTCAATAGATTTTTGCTCTATTTCACAAATTTTATATAAATTGTTTCCAGTTTGATTATTTTAGATATCCAGGTACCTAGTAACAAGTTTTCAAGTCTGTAACATAGTTGGTTTTTGAAATATTCTTGTGGGTGTTAGGACTTGTATGAGAGCGACCCAAGACAGTCCCAAATTTAGAAAGAGTGCTGTGGAAAGAGACAAAAATGCGCTAACGAAGCAAACAAAATGCGATCCCAAAATTAATCTTGGTTAAATCAATTTATTTTTTTTTCAATATCTATAATTATAATTGACAAGCATTTAGGGACCTGCGGAGTAGACACCTTTTCATTTTATTTCGATTCTCCTACTCCTTAATGAACTTCTAATATAATAAGTTGTATATAAAACAAAAATGCGCACACAGTTGAAATTTTTACTCATATGATTTTATTATTCAGCAAATACTTTATGCATATGTGAAATCGTATTAAAATAATAAACAAAAGCACTAAAAGCAAAAACAAATCACTTATTATAATTTACATTATGTACTTGGAAATGAATCTATGTACATATGTCAAGAAAAAACAAAAAAACACATTCATCTAAAATAAAAAATATAAAAACAACAAAAAAACAAATCACTTGAATTCTTCATTTCTATCTTTTTAAGTAACTGTTTCTAAATTTTGGTTATTTGTAGTAATAATATAGTTTTTATTAAAATTATGTATTATGTAGGTATATTATATACATACCTCTTTAATGACAAAATTTTTTATTTTTAGTAATTTTATCCACTAAATGCCACTTACTATAGGGAATATATCGGAAACGAAGCAGTATATGAGGGACGTATATTTATGTGTCCTAAATTAAACTTACTAACCACAAAACTTTTTATTAAACACGAGTGGTTTCTGCTATATCGTGCGAAGTCTATGTCAGTACGTAAATTACTGTTTTTTTAAAAGCTCTAAATTGGACTTCAACTTGAAATATAATTACTCAACAGGAGCCCCTAGTATTTATATTCATATAAAAAAGTTCAGATTAGTCTTAGTAAATTATAAGTCATAGGTGTTACATAAGTTATACATTAGTATAACCTCTTAATTATTGAAATTAGAAATAAGAAAAATTTTACAGTGAAATTAATAATAAATAAATAATAATAATAATATAGAGCCAAAATTATATTAATGGTTAGTCAGAAGACTGTAGTTTTAACTTTTACAAGAGGATAAATTTTTTTAGCGCATTTAAGTCGCCATAGGCTCTTAATTTGTTCTCCACCGGAAAGCAGGACGGTTTTAAAGGGTGTTTTGATAATTTTATTCTACCTGATTTCTTTTGATCTAAAAAAACTAAATTTGCTTTTCTGTTGGTCCAGTTGAAATTTTCGACTTTCTATGAGTTACAAAAATATTAAATTATAGTTACTTATATAAACAATTATTAAATTATTATTACATATAGTAATTCAATACAGATTCAATAGTTTTTGCAACCCTACATACAGCAAATAAATGTTACAAAATATTGATTCTCGTAAAGATTTCACTACCAGGAATTCCAGGTATTAATGTTAGCGAAAGTATTTACGCTACCGATGTTGTCGATATTATTTCAACATTATATATTGAGAAACAGTATATTGTTGGTTGTTAGCTATTATCTATTCAATTCAATTTTTAACGTAAATCATGCAACATGATAAAAAATGTGTTTCAACTAATATATTCATGAGATAATTAAGCGGAAGATTTACGTGAATGAATATGGTATCCGTACACATATACAATAAGAATCGGTGTAGAACAAGAGTATTGCCGGATCATCTATATAAGTACTGTGGTAATACTGGTTTTAGTATAGTAATAAATAGTAATAAGCAATACAGAATAATACGTTGTAATCCAATATTGAATTATGAAGAATAATAAAAATTAATGCCTTTTGCAGAATGGTATAAATGAAATTGAAAATATTTCGTTAGATGGCCTCTTAATTAGTTATTTTTCCATGTAGCTACGATGACAGTGCGCGTCTCTTGAACTTTGCAAGATTAGCAAAGTTTTTCATACAAGCTCTTTTAATTGTTCTTCACAGCTTTATATAATTGCATTGAGGTATTACATTTTGATTTTATCCTATCAATTCTCCTGAAATACGGTTTGTAGATAAATCCTTTTAAAACATTCTAACCCATCTCTTGCTATAGCAATTCAAATATATATCTATAGAACAATAAATTATTTTAAGAATTTTGTTGGCAATTTTTTAAATCTTAAATATATATATATATAAATGAATTTTCACAGAAATTATTTGTCTGTTGAAATTCTTTTTCTCAATCCCACTTAAATTAAAAAAAAAAACAAAAAAAAAATTAGAACTATTTTAATCCTTCAATTTCAATTCACAAACTATACATTCATCTACTTTACACACAAATCCATATATATATATATATATATTAATGTATATATATATATATATTATGGTATTAACAAATTCAAAGGATTAGTGTCCAACAAAATGGACAGGACATTCAACTTCCTGATACTAACAGAATTCTGCATTCATTTTTTAAATTTAAATGACAATCTGATATCAACAATAAAAACAGAATAGTTGAATAAAAAAACTCAGCAATTTTTCAAAAACAGAAAATAGAAAAAAGAAAAATAAGAATAAAGAAATGAAAAATGATAATAACAAAAACTTAAGAGGAAATAGCGATGAACGTTTTTCTGATTTTCTAACCTGACAATCATTTAAACAAAATGAAAAAAAACATAAGCAAAGTTCTAAAATTTTGAGCGATTCGAGTAGAATTTTCTTTATTTTTTTATTGTTTACTTTTTGTCATTGTCTATGTTTTTATTATTTATATACTCAAAGGACAATTTAATTTTCATATGTCAACTAGGAATGCCTTTCATAATTAATAAAACGAATTTTTCACTTTAAAACTAATTAGCAGGAATCATAGAATTGTCTACTTCAATACAAATGAAATCAAAATAATCGAAACAGCTCATTCGAAAAGTCAATGAACCCTAGTTATTTAATTGAAGAAAAAAAAATATTTATATAAAAAAATAATAATTTAATAATTTTTAAGAGTATGCAACCAAATTTAAATTATTAACCAGACGTGTACAATAAATTTCGATTGAAAAAAAATTTTAAAATATATTGCAATAATTGTAAGATAATTATCAACTAATATTCTTGAATAAAACAATTTTCCATAATATTATGTAGCAGCACTTTGTTGGAGTTCTCAGTTCTGTTCATACTTGTTGTCGGATAATATTTCTAATAAATAATTCTACGAATTTAATTCAAATAGAATGGAATCGAAGACATTCTCATATAATCGCATTAAAGAATGTATACCTTGTTTTTTATCTCATCATCATTGTCCTGTAACTCCTTCCGTTGAGCATAAGACGGAACATTCTCAAAGTCTCACTTGTAGTAAACTATTTATCGGATTTTGGGGTAAGGCATATTTCATGGTCATCGACAACGAATTGTCGAAATCGTCTCGTATGCCCGGGAAATAACTTCAGTTATAGGATACGAAAATTTTTTGGAATACTAGATACGATTACAGATCAATACGAGCAATTTGAACGTGAAATGATCCGATTTGACAATTTTATACCTAAGCGAAACCTTTTTTTTATATCATCATTACATTAACCAGCTTTGTATACCTAATGTATTAAAACTATTAATTCTCTACGAGAACTATGTTAATATTTATATTTAAATATATCTTTAAATTTTCAACTATCAATTATTATAATATTATAAAATTATAGATTTAGTAACAATGTGTGACATCGAAATCATCCAGTAGTTGATCTAATGCTTCAAGGACGATAGGAAAAATTAGTCGTGATAAAACGAAATTTTGTGATAATGTTTTTATTAACATCTTCAAGTCATTGATGAAAATCAGGTATTTCTGGCAACTCTAAAGAACAATAATTATTAATGGATGGATTTCGTTCATCATAACACTACTTCAACTCATCAATAGATGTATTTATGATGTTAAACTACCTATACAACTCCTAGTTTTTACTTTGTTTATCCTTTGATTATTTGATTTGATTATACTTGATATATCGACATTTCTGACCTCTCTACACTTTTAATATTAAATAAATGAGGAGAACGCAATAATTTTTTTGTTTTTTTTTGTTTTTCATTATTTAAATTTAACAACTTTTAACAAAAATATATTTTTAATAGTTTGAAATTACCTTTTTAAATGTTTGCAAGTAATCTGAATTGTCTAACAATAATAATTTTGTAATTTCTAACGTATTTTTAACGTTTTTTTTAACCTTTCTTATAAGATCATTTTAATTAATTTGACTAACGAGCTTCTCTTCACACTTTTGTATATTATTAAGCATGTTATTTAGCATTATTTGTATTTTCATAATCTGTCACTCCTCCTCTTGTCCCTCATCACTACCATCATCTTTTGTCATCATATTTGTCAAAGAAAAGGCTTTTTGTAAGACAAATTGAATCCTCAGGAAAGTGTCCTACCACTCTTGTTATACCTCATTTTCATAGAAAATCTTTCAATATAATCGAGCGTTCTCATTTTTTTATTTTTACTAATAACACAGAGCCATCCTAATGCCACATTTCAATTCACTTCAGTCACCTTTTTTGGCTGATAGCATGACTCCAAGCTGTCTCTAAAGTGTAAGTCACAAAGTGTAATATAAAGCTATCATCAGGCTAATCTGAAGTTATGAGATGGACTATCTGGAATTATGGGCTGGAGCTATACATTTATAGTAACTTCAACAATAAAGTGATTGAACGTTTCAAGTCCAAGATATTAGGTTTCTTCGTCAATGCTCTTTGGTACGAGCGCAATGACAGAATAAGATTGGATTTAAATATTTCATCTTTTAACAACATAGTAAAAAACAAAGCTGATTAATATTCATATCGCATAGAGATTCTCCAAAATTCAGTTGCGTCTCAACTTATTCAAACAAAGCATGAAGCAAGCGTAAACTGAAACGTTTCAAAACACTGAATTTAAAAACCAGATTTATATGAGTCTTTGTAAATATCAAAATTAAATTTAGTTTAAGAGTCCTTGAACTTTTTTCTTAGCCACATGTCAACACTACTCTCAAATATTGTACTCAATATCTTTGACAATGGTTAAGATAGTTAGTTATACAGCATAAAGATACAAAAAAATATGTTTCATGTCAAGTCAATATGGGAAATTTTTAAATATATTACAAAAGATTAAGTTGAAAATAATAAATTTATAAAATTATATAAATTTTATTATATAAAATTTTAAAATAAATCAGTATTTATTAATAAGTCAATATAAATTAAGATCAAAGTGAAGAAGTGAAAATATTATAATTAAATTATTCATGGTGTGATGAATAAAGTATATAAGTTAAGCTATACTATTAATGGAGTACCTATAACAGTACCAATAATTTGAACAGATAACATGGTCACAATAACATCTTCTATTAAAATTAACTTATTAGCAGTACCAAATATAAGCACATTGTCGGCAGCTGCTCAGGCCTATCAGAAAACAGAATTAAGTGTTTAAGAGTGTATATGATTGACAATCCCACACAGGTCTCTAAGGTTCAAGATATCTACTGGTCTGCTCGAAAAATCAGTAAAGATTCAGTTCGTATTGTAATTTGGTGAAGCTGATGACTATGGGCTCACATGTCGCCTACTGTTATTATCATTAGCTGTGACTGCACCACTTTTAAACTAAACTAAACTAAGTACCCACAGTACCCACCCACTATCATTTTGAACAAAAATAGTTTTTATCTGTTGTACATATTATATTGCATTGAAGAAAATTCGTAAATTAGCACGTTTTTCAATATATTTTAATAGTTTTTTTTTTTATTTTCTATCATGCCAATAAAAGCCAACATTTCGATTTAACAATTTAAGCTTTAAAAAAATCTGATCCGAAAATATCACTCTCTTTCATTTACGTTGTATTAGATTGACCAAAAACTAAAGTAAATTTTGAGACTGTAATTGCCTTGCGGTTAGTTTCTTACATAAAATTCAACTAAACCAAAAAACAACAAAAAAAAGAACAAAACACACAAAATAAAATAGTCTTGCTGAAGAATAGATAAGAAGAAAAAAGAAAATGACTTTTAAAGTCATTACAATTTTTAAAAGGAATTGCAATCTGCTGTAAATTAATTTTAAGAGAGTAAATTAAAAAATATCTTAAGTTGTATGCTTGTATAGGTGAGTCAACTTACATAAATGAATTAAGAAGAAAAAAAAACTAATTAATTTCTCTGCATAAAAAACGAAAAAAAACATGAGGGGATAAAATTAGAAAGTTGAATTACATATTGTGTATGTATGGGTAGTACAAGGATAATAATATGGAGTAAAAATTATTGTTTTTTTCTGGTCTTAATAAAAATAGAATTTTCTTTTAATAGAAGTAATATTAAAGCAAATTTAAAAATTATAAAATATTCACAGAAATAAGGAAATTTTTCATAACCTTAACGTTGATTTGTATTATCATTAACTTAGCTTCCTTAATTAAAATGAAGAGAATAAAAAAAAAAGAAAAGAAAATGAGTCAATAAAAAAAGACTGTTGTAATTTTTGTAGTAATAAGCTAAGATAAGAAAATTCGTAAGGTGTTATGAACTTAATTATTTTTCAAATTAAAATTCGTATCATAAATTAAATTTATCTAGATATTGATTTTTTGGCAATAATATCTATATATAATTCTTCGCCGGTGTCAGCATGTACCGTTATAATTTTTTGTTTGAAAGAGAAATATTGTTTCTGTTTCATGCATACATTTTGCTTTTAACATAAATGAAGAAGATAATTTATTTGCAATCAAATTGGAAGAAATTTTTTTCTTTCTCTCTTACACCTCATCAAGAATGCCTTTAATATAGGAGAAAAAAAAATCAAACTTTACTCAAATTGATTTAAATGAAACGGAATATACTGTACACATTTTTTGTTATTTGCTTTTGTTGTTTTTATTCTTGATACATCATAGTATAAAAGAATATTCTTTAATAAGAAGATATGCACTGGGGAAATCAAGATTCCATTTACAAAGAAAACTCAAAATTAGTTAAAGAAGCAAAAAACTATTGTTTTTCTTATGTCATAAGTTGTGAGAAAGAAAAAGTGCGATATAAATGATTTAAAAAGCCATTTAATTTTTGAAATTTAATTTTAAATAGCCCACAGGCCACGAGAGAAGAGATTTCTAATGTCGTCGTTAACATGGTCGTCTGAAATCAACGTATTAAATTCATTAGGGTATGAGAGTAAAGAAATTTAGAATGATTGATTTTTTACAGGTACCTACATAACATAATATTGGTTTCAAAAACATATCTTATTTCTTAAACATCATATTATTCTCTTTTATTGTCTTATAAGGGAAGTAAAATTTTTTTTTATTTCAAACAGATTATAATTGATGTATTTTCAATATATAAATTTTTTCAGGTATTGAGCCAGGTAGTAAAAAAGAATACCGAGAACCAATATTTGTTTTTATGAATGACTCGATGAATTTTTATTTCCTTCAAAATTAAATTTTGCAATGTAATAATCAATGATAATTTATTAATTATTAATAATATTAGAATTTATAAATAGGAAGAAAATTTGAATATTAATAATGTGAATAAATAATGTTTCTTATTACTATGCATTTTTAAATGTAACACATCTCGATATTTGTTCGATAATTTTTTTCCCACTTTGTGTTTTGAATTTTTATCTCTCTCAAAAATTAAATTCTTATTACTTTCTATTTCTTACAATTTTGGAAATCGACTAGAAAAATGGTAACCAATAATCATTAACAAACTATAAAATTTTATTCCGGTGCATTTTCTTATAAATCGATCCTTTACCTACTATCCTTTGATAGTAGATGCGTGCGCGGCTTTATATTATATAATTATGTATGTACATAATCTTTCCCCTTTTTATTTCAATCTACTGAGAAAGAATTGTTTTTGTTTCATGGATACATTTCTTTAACCCAAACGAAAGAGAAAAGAAAAGATAACAACAGAAAAATCAAATAAATGTCGAATTAGCACGTAATTCTTTCTGTTTCCTCCCCTGCTAAAACAAAGTGGATTAAAAATATTTAGAATAATAATTTCAAAGTTATTGAATACATTCTTATTTACTTGAAAAATATATTTTAAAATAATTTTTTGACTACATTGATTAGCGTAAGTTATTACGTATTTTTTTATGAAAAATAATCAAAAAAACTTTAATCAATTTATATAATCAACTACATAAGTGTTGGCATAAGTGTTAGCATTTAGAGCAACGTTTACACATAAGATTTTATTTGAAAAGTTACTTATTTATTTATTTAAGGTTTGTTTGGCTCAAATAAAAAACAATGATTTTAAATTTATAGAAATTAAAAATTATAAACAAATAAAATAAAAAATAAAAACTACAACAAAATGAAAAAAAAAATTTACCTATTAAATTTTTAAATAAATAAAAAATACAATTAAGAAAAAGTTGAAAAAATCTTTTGTTATTATCAATACTATTATTTATAACAATCAATATAACAACAAAAATAATCAAACACAACAAACATTAAAAAAAAAGTTTAACAAATGACAAGAGTCGATTTCGATTTAAAGGAAAAAATTAGTCTCCAGCATTTTTTGTTTCAAAAATGTTTGATGATAATAGGACAATATTCTATTTTTTTCAAGAAACAAAGTCGGATGTCAAAATTTGTGGAACAACGTTTACAGGACAGTCAAACTTTCAATAGTATAAACAAAATCTTGATGTCTAAACGGTACCTAATAGTGAGTACCTAATTTTTTAAATAAAAAACAATAGCTATATTAATTTACTTTAGTTTTAATATTTTAGTGTTTTTTATTTAAAAAGAAATAAACAGTAGGTATAGATAAATAATAAATGTACCTATGTAATATATGAATATATCCTATATCTATCTATTGATATTTTGATATTGTAGTCTTTTGTATTTTAAAATAAAAAAACAGTAGTTTTCAATTTTTTGGTTTTCCTAATTTCTAAAAAAAATCTAACAGTAAGAAGCCAGTTTCCCGTCCGAGCTGCCTTTGCAATGACCATTAACAAAGCGCAAGGTCAAACTCGTAATAAGGTTGGTATTTTACTTGATACACCAGGTTTTTCACATTAACAACTAAATGTCGAGATTTCGCGCACTGGGAATAGAAATCATTTGAAAATTGTCTCCGAAGAGAATAGAACTGTTAGAAATATAGTTTTTAATGAAATATTAGTTGATTAAATATTTCAATCTATATCAATCCAATTATATAGTCTGTCGTCTGCTAATCTATTAATTTAACTAAAGTATCAAATATTACTAAAAAATTGTTGATAGGGGAATTTTTGATTTTGATAATTTATAATGAGGTACAACCTAGAATGCTCTAATTTTGATTTTTTACTATATATAACGGTAGCAAAAAGTTACGTAGTAACGGGTATTTAACTAGTTTTAATAATACGTGGGAGGAATACATTAGTATAGGGTTGACATTCCCATTCGAATTAATTTAAAAATGATTAAAATTGGTACTATGTTATTTTTACTTTGAAAAATTATTTTGTAATGAAAGGTAAACTTCTTCTACATCTCCTTGTGTAACATGGAAGAGCAATTCTATATGCCAATTGAAACATAATGATAATTTCTATATTGAAAAACAAAACGGAAACAAGTAATATATTATTAAATATACCGTGAGCTAAGTAAAACAAATTCATTTTGAATAAATCGGATTTAAAATTTTAGTTTCTATGCGTAGTTAAAAATAATTTTCGTCGAAAATTCGTCGTTGAAAATTCGAAAACCCGCCTTTCTATTTAAGACTTTTGCAAAATTATATTGTCTTTCAACAACTAAAGTATTCCAATCACATTCAATTTACAATCAGTGATTGTGTATTATTGTTATTATTTATTTATTATGCCTGAATTTCACTGTACAATTTCTAATTTCAATAATTAAGAGCTTATATTAATGTATTTATACTTATGACTTATAATTTACTAAAACTAACCTGAACTTTTCTATTTATAATATCTTTTTTTAAGGAAAATTGGCAAGTAAAACCTTTTTAATCAATTTATTTTTGAAATAAAAACAAAATATCTAACTTAAATGTAAATAAAAAAAAATAAAAAAGAAACAAACAAAAAAAAAGAAGATTGTGTATTTAGGAAAAAAAATAGCCGGATTGATTTGATGAACTTTATTTATATCACAATAAGCCCATTTGCTGCTGCGGTGATATAGGGGACAAATTCCCTCCCGGAAAATTTTAAATCTAATCTAATGAGCTTTATCAGTATTTAAAGGGTTGTTTTTAAATTAAGTCCTAATAATCAAAAAATTTTTGTGAATACCTTATAGCATTTTTAATTTGGCTGATTACTTGGTAGCTCATTAGTATATAACTTACAGATAGTGTATCTTCCGAAATTAAACCTTCGAAAGTTTTCCTTAATAATGCAGTTAATGTCATATAATTTAAATAGCTTTATAATGTTATCTAACAACGATTTTTGTAAACAGAATTTCTTTTACACGTAAATATATTTCTCTACTAAGAAATGTAACCAGTGCCAGTATACCAGTGACATTTAATTTTAACTTCATATTATTCCTATTTTTTATTGAATATAATTTAAATTATACACAATTATATTGATTTAAAAGAACTAGTTGTCAAGGCTGGTTGGTTTTTTCATAAAAATAAAATGCATATTTTTATACGCTGATGTTACTATTGTTCTTATTTCATAATTTTCAGCCAACTTATATGTCAACTTATAAGCCGACTTATACTCTCTATAATATCTATAATTATAATTGACAAGCATTTAACGACCTGCGCACCATTTAAGGACTCCTAATATATAAATAAGTTGTATATAAAACACAAGTTATAGATATACATATATACCTCTTTAATTACAAAAATATTTTATTTTTAGTGATTTTATCCATTAAATGCCACCACCGACTATAGGGAATATATCGAAAATGAATCAATATATGAGGGAGGGGTATTTTACAAAGCCGCCTCAATATATGAGGGAGGCCCGCCGAAGCTGTCAAAGTTCCAACTCTATCCAAAAAACTTATACCCAAATTACAACTTTAACTTCGGCGAGCTTCGGTGCGCAACTTTGGAGCTTCGGCGGGGCTTCGGCCACAACTTGAGAGCTTCAGATTACCACCTAAAATTTTACTTCGGTGAGGTTAACAGCTTCGGCGGGGTTGACAACTTCGGCGGGGGTTGATAGCTTCAGATTAATCAAACCAAATTTCTATTCCATCATACCACCCCCAAAAATTTCTATTCCGTAATACCACGTCAAAAGTTCATCTCTACCTTATCAACAAATAATGCACGTACTCTTCTTCGATAGAGAGAAAGAGAAAGAAAATGTTCTGCCATATGATCACATAGGAGTGAAAGAGATGGAAGATAAAAAGGTGATCTGGAACCCCCATAGCTATACTACTTACGTAGAGCAGAGAGGGCAACATATTTCCCTCAATGTATGTGGCTATAAATTTTAAATTTAAAAGGAGGTCACAATGTTATCAATCAAGCTGCCTGAACGCTGAGTAAAATAAATTTTTAAATGTAAGCGAAATCTTTTGTAATTCGTGGATATGTTTTTAATTTAGTCTAATATATATCGACCCATCCAAGACCATAGTTTTGCAGAAAATGCAATTTAAGTTATTTAAAACCATGAATTTTTTACCAAATTCGATCAAACTTAAGCATAATTTACATTTTTGTGCCAAATTACATAAGTATACATTAATAGTGGTTAATATAATAAAATTATGGAGACTTTTTGCATGAAAGACATTTTAATTGTTGCTTGATAACTTGAATTATCAACATAATGCTTAGATTTTTCTTTGCTAACATGATTGACAAAGACAGTTATTAACTTATTACTGCTCCCTTAATTTTAGCATTTCTAATTAGTGCGTACTTCTCATTTTCTATTCTGGCATGAACAGTATCTCCTTCATTAGTATCCCCTTGGGTATGCCCTTTTTCTAAAAATCTGTGTACAATGGAAACCTTGAATTTGTAAGAAAAGTATGAATATGCAGCAAATAGTATTTTATTTTTATTTTGACCTGGGCAATTGTCGGACCCAAATCTTAATTCTTGGCTTCTGACTCTCTTTTAATTAAATTCATAAAGCAACTTGAAACTTCGCTTGCTCATTTTTTCGCGATGCATTCATCCCAAACATAGCAATACGCTTTCTTTTTACACATTTTAAAAACGGTAAAATTAAAAGCAGAACATTTTCTGATTGATTTAAAATGTTTTGAAAGTCGAAACAGGCCGCAATAATTTTTCCATCACTTTCCGTTGCAATTTGCTTATCTTCAGCTTTTACTTTCCGACTTTGTTTAATAAAGTCCAAATGTTGAAGGTGTCTACCAACATTTTCTTTTCTTTCTTCATCGTTCATATTTTCAAAGGAAGTGCAATCATTGCACTAGTCAGATTTAGGAACAAAAAATCCAATATTAAATTCAATATTGAAAATATCCCTACATTGGCGAAGGGTGGCTCTTTGCTGTGTTTGTGGTTTACAGGAACATTGTTCTTAATAAAGGCGAAAAATTTTGGAAACATTCAAACATTTTTTGATATACAACCTAGTAGTTTTTTCCGCCTATAATGTTATTCTATTTGTGAAAATTGATAAAATTTAATTAAAACTTACGCTTTTTTAGATTTAAATTGGCTCTAGCTAACTCTAAAATTTTTTGTGCTTGCGATGACATTATTTATTTTATTAAAATCTTCGAAAAACACTATTTTCAAATAATGTAATTACAAAACAGATGATTATCGTTTCGTGTTTTTTTTTTGACAAGCAATTTTAATAAAAAAAAATCCATGTCTACGTTGCCAAAAACACTTATTACCAATATTGACAATATGTTTTTGCAAATTATGTTGATAAATTAAGTTAGCAACTAATATTTTTGGTACTTTTTTGTGCATTATGTTGATAAATCAAATTAGCAACTGAATGCAAATTTTTATTGGATGTAAGAAGTTGATAACTCTATTTATAAATATATTATCGGGAAAATTTCAAATAAAGTGTCAAACTGAATATTTTGTTTTTTGTTCTAAAAGTCGTAAATTTTACGATATCAGCATGGGGATTTTGTCATTCAATAGATTGACTTACGGGTAGTTCCTTTATACGTATCCCGTAATAAGTTGACATTTCGAGTTATCAACATATTCCTTGGATGGGTCGATATTTACTGAACGTCACAATATATTACTTTTTCCTATTCATCTAGATAAAAAAAAAACAAATTTATTTCAACAATTTTTACAAAACGTTTTTCGTAACTTTGTTTTTAAAGGTCGTGTTTGTTTGTGTTTTTAATTTTTATACAAGAAATAATTTTTACTTATTTTTTGATATTTTTTTTTTACGCGATAAATCATAATAGATAATATTTTTTTTTATATAAACTCAATTTTTTACCTTTACATCCTATAGTCGGGAAATTTTTAAATTGAATTTTATTACTGTGGCGTTTCAATAAACTTTTCGTTAACTATGGCCTAATTCATTTATTCAATTTTCTTTTAAGGCAAAAAAATGTTTTTTTTTTTTCAACTGAAATAAATTGTAGGATATCCGAAGCGAAAACAAATTTAAAGGATTGAAAATAAGAATTAAAATTATTAATATTTTCTGAGGCTGGAGGTTTGCAATGAATTTTAACCCTTTCACAGTTCTTATCTTTTTTAATATTATTGCATATTGTGTACTGAGATCGTATGTGTGGTGAATATAAAAAAAATATTGTTTAGGTCGAACCAAAGTCTAACACAATGTTCATAACTGTATACAAAAACAGTTAAATATTTTGAAAATTGCAACGGGTCAATTGATATTTAACTGAATTTGAAGTCAAAATCGCTTTTTTTTGTTAATATTTAATATTTTTCAATCGAAAAATTATAGTATTATAGAGACATATATAAACAGAAACTAATTTTGTTGCAGTAAAAAAGGATCTATGTAAGTTTTAACTAGTCCATTGTTTATTACACATTTATACATATATGTTGCCGTCAATGTCTGTAAAATTCTTTACCGGTATGTTGAATACTTAAAAATTAGGTAATTCACATTGTTTTTCAAGATATGAAAAAACAGTTTCTGTTTGATGCCTTGATACCGTTGTTTCGGTTTTCTTGAGCATATACGCTTAAATTTGCACCAAGTAATTGTAAAATATTTACACAGCATCATTGGTTCTATTATGTGCTGCTAGTTTTATTATATTGCTATACGGTTACGAAGATATACGTCTGTATGTTTTATTCTTTGAGAACAGGATAGGCAGGCTAAATTCGACATTGATCTGTTAAAGCAAAATCAGTTTACCAGGTACCAGCTCTCTTTTATAAGACTATCATATACTTAATTTATTAATTTGCTATTTTCTGTATATGTGGATTGTACCAAATTGGTATTCTTTAATCTTTAACTATTATTATCACGAGCATCATCGAATTCTATGTTAAAGGGTTAAAGAATTTTTCAAATAAATCAAAAGTATAATAGATAGTAGAATAAATGAAAAGTATAATAATAACAAATCGAGAACTTGACGATTCGTGTAATTATGCAAAAGGAAACAAAAATAATTTTGTTTGACTGGGAAAAAAATGTACCGGTTGAGACCGGATACCTATTTATAATTTCACATAAAATTTATTAAAAATTTCAGGTTAACGAAATTAAAATATAAGGTTTTTTTGTTCTTTGTATCTGACAAATACTGCTGTGTCTGTTAGTTATAAAAAATTCCTGTAATAACAAACAAAGTCTGTTAGTTATAATGTAAGAATCATGATTTTGTTGATATTCTAAGAGTCAACATTTTGTCAGTCGACTTAATGGAAATCAATATTATAATATAAAGATCCCATTTCAAACAAATTAAGTGACATTTCCGTATGTATATCGTTGAGTTTTCGTAAAAATTCAAAACATAAGAATTCCTGTGTTTAATAAATGCGTATTATTTCTTCCCAATTCATATTCATTCACACCAAGTTCCATGAAGAACAACTCAAGAATCAATAGCATTTTTTGATTAAATAATTTAATTGTTGCACAGGTTTTTCTTCAATCAGAACCACTGATGAAAGAAGTATGTTGTTTCCGAAATATCGATATTTGCAATCAAATATTACAAATTGTGAACTAAAGTGATTTTAAAAATTATTATTGAAATTATTTAATTTAAATTATTACTAAAAAAAAACAATCCGATTAATAAATTAAAAAATTGGTTTTTAGATTAATAGTTAACATTGGAAAAATATCGATTATCAATTAAATATATAAATATATGTTCGATGCCAATATATACTAACTTATTAATTATTTAATTTGTTTTGCTATAACACACGGTCTTATTGTTAAATTTCACAACATTGATTTATATAGGTACCAACTTTTAATTGATTAATAGAAAATTTATAACAAATAAAAAATAAAAATGATGACATATGATGAATTTAATTTCAAATCAACCTTCAAACTGTAAATAATTAACGAATATTCGTAAATTACATTAACATTAACATATTCTAGTACAGCCAGCAGTTTTATAGGTTGAATACATAAATCAAAACAATGTAATATTAAATTCATTTAACCTTAGTCCAAATACTATAGTTCATATCAAATGTTCTCATTTATCAAGATTTATAATATTAGCTTTAAACGACTACCCTAAAAATTATCAGTCCACAACCGTATTATTCAACATTTGGTATATTTACTTAGAAGATTTTAAATTTTTAAACATTTAAAAAAGAGCCCAGCAAATAATTTTCTTTATTTCAAAAAAAAATCTTTCTTTTTTCCAATGAATTCTACAAGTGTTCATATAACCCAGTTAGTTTTATTCTCTTTTTTCACCAACATCCAAATCTACTTTAGTTTTCTCATATAAATATTTTCAAATTGATCAGAAATTTCAATAAAAACAAATATAAAAAAAATGGAAAAAACGAATATTTATTTTTTGAATATTAAATTATTCGCGTTCGATATTGGGTACAAGGTAAAAAAAATTATGATCAAACATTAAGAATCCTAAGTGACCTGCATTTTTTATTCATTTTTTAATTTGAAATGAAAAAAAAAATATTTTAAAATTCAATTTTGAAGTGTATATAGCACGACATGGCATACCACCTACCTACCCATACAAAACTTTATAAATTTCAATAAAAAAAAAATTAAAAGTTTGATTTTATTTTCAATTTCATATTTATATAGTACATATATAGTACATATATATGTAGATATGTATGTTAATATAATATCTACTTACCGGGAAACAACTTTTGGTAGCCAATCACCACCACAATATTTTGCAAGAACAGGATCATTTGTTGAACTACCATCATAGAATATTAAATGATCTCGTTCACCTGTGCAATCAGACCAAGCACGAATTGATCTGGATGTTTTGTTGAAACTTGCTATCGACCTGCAATGAATTTATAAAAAAAAAAATAAAAATAAATCACAATTGAAACTACATGTATATATATATATATATATAAAAAAATAAAGAAAATAGAAAAAAAAAAATAATTCTATTTTAAGAAATATTGCTTTCTTTACTTATAATAAGTATACATAGTTACTTTACAATACTCACATCCACATTCACAAACATACAGAACAAAAACAATAGCAAAAGTTTACTTAATTTGAAAGTTTATAATATTTTTTATTGTTCCAAGAATGAAATTTCATTTACTTTCAGAGTTAGGTTACGTTTACAGTAATTTTGTATTTTACTTTGTTACAAACTCTTAATGATGCAGGATTGACCATAATTAATTTAAATATTTAAAAATTTAAGAATCAAATTTAAAATGGAGTTTCTGAAATTGGATTTGAAGATAATTTTAGCATGGAATGAAGCTAGAAGAATTAATTTTTCAAATAATGTTTTATTTTAGGATTGAATTTATACAAGTAAGTCTCATTGTATTGTAAACAACTAATAATTGTAAATTGAAAAAAGTACGGTACAAAATATCTGAACCATTTCCTAAGCGATTTTCATTATTATTTAAATCAATTTGAACAAATTTTAGTCGTTAAATTTCGAAAATTTATAATTTTATCACTATTTTCTACATTTACAGTAGCACCTTTAGTTAAGTTTGTTGAAAGATTGTGAAAAATACTTGGAGCTGCATATTACCTGATGAATAATAGCTCTGCAAAATGAATAATAGATAAGCAAAATCTTTTGGAGTTGGAAAAAGGAAAATTGATGGTTTTCATAAAGTGCGGAACACCAATCTCACTGTATTTGGGTTGGTTCCCAATTTTGTCTTTTTATAGCGTCTATCCATATTTTTTTTTCAAATTTTCACTAGTAAGAAATGTAAAAGCGGAAACTGTTTCTTTTTGGGAATCATAATTGGATTTACACCCAAGTACAACACATTTCTTATCTTTAAATATTAAGTTTCTTCAAGTTACATAAATAGTAAAATTAAAATGAACAAAAATTTATATGCCAGCATATTAGTCAAATATCATTTTTCATTTATTTGTAAGTATTATTATGTACGAACGAACATTATCTTATTTTTGCTCTTTTTTCACGTATACAGTATATGTAAGGGAATGTCATAACTTTGAATAAATGTAGACTTAGATGTGATATATTTTATTCTTTTTAAGTTTTCAGTCAAAATATAGGTAATGATGTTTAATATGAATTATAAACTATGAGCGCATGTACATTAATAAGTATACGTATATGTAGTTATATTTTTATTTCATATGAATAAGGGTTGTTATTGTAAATGCTGTATGAAGCTATAAATATGTATGGATAATCATTTTGGATTTCAATAATTTTATTTTTTCAAATGTTACGAAACTTCGTTTCCTTTATAATTCATTCTAGAATAAAAAAATTATACATATTTCTGTTTTTTTAAAAATATTTCTCCAATAAATTTACTTAACGGCTAGAGTACATAGTTACATTTAATTAAAAAAAACTTTTCATCTAGTTGGCTCTGCATTAAGTTGTATATATGTATGTAGTATGTATGAAAGTTTTATTTAATATGAGATTTTAGTGTTAAATTAAAATTCTGCTAGTGTTGCTTATTAATTACAATAAAATTGGTGTTAAATATAAAAAAATTAATATTTGCTATATTGAAATGGTACCAATAAAATAACAAAAACTTCTGAAGCAAAAGTCTGCAGAAGAAATACGCGTATCTGTATGATAAGCATATCAGTAAAATTAAAGCAAAAATATTCGACTATTTTCAACTATCATACAAAAATTTTACTCTAACGCTAGAAAACTAGTTTTTACAAAAACTAAATTTAATAATGTTCTAACCAAAAAATTGCAAGGGCGTGGAAAGACAATTGAAGTTATATTTGGACTAATAAAGGGGTTTGAAATAAAATTAGATATTTTTGCTAGAGATATTGAATCTACAAAACTAAATAATTTTCCAAAACTTAAAACATTTTGGATGAATCAACAATTTTCAAAAAAACTGATTGAAATTTCACCTATGTATTTTCTAAAATTCACGGTTTTATTACAACTTTTTAAATATATTTTAGAACAACTTTTTAAATAGATTTAAAGATTTCAAAAGAATTGATAAGCTATTGAAGATTGTAAGTTATCCGGATTTATTCGGGATACAGGATTTCGATAACATTATTCTTATTGACTGGATGGAATTCAAAAATTTAGAAATGCTGACTGTAGATCTGCAATCTAATCCAATTTGGAAACAGAAATTTTTGGATATGCGAAAACATATTGAAAATTTGGAACTTAATAGAATGTTACAGGATGGAGAGTCAGAATTGAAAATGTCATAGGATGGAGAATCAGAAAATCCAATATTAGAAGTGTGGAATAGTATGCCAGATGCTTTTGCTTTTGTTAAAATATTAGCAAAAGCATTGTAAACAATTTTCTCTTCTACTTACTCTTATGAAAGTTTTTTCTGTATTAAATCATGTACTGTCATAGAGTAGTAACAGGTTGATAGAGGAAGACTCAGCAGTATGAATTACCTTACAATCGACAACATACCAGCCTGATATTACTAAACTTCTAACAAAATCTAATTATATTTTATTAAAATTTATAATTTGTTTTTTCATTTCTTGAATAAATTTTATCAAATTAACGCAGATATTGTACTCTATCTCTATGTTTTATTTATTTGTAATATGATCAATAAAAATATTTTTATATTCGTACTGGCACGCGAAAAAAAATTGCATTTCAATTTATTTTATTTTGGCATTTAGACAAAATCCTATTTGCCATCCCTGTCTTAAATAAAAAATTATGTAATACAGCTATACCTTCTCGCCTCTGATGATTTTCAATACGACTTTGAAAAGAAATTCTGCTTTGATTGACACACAGTTACTAAAATTGGAACTGCAAATTATATGCTTCAACTTGAACATTCTTTATATTATATGTTAATGTATTCATTGGTAAAATCAAATAATACATTTAATACAAGAGCGAAATAAAATAATGAAATAATAACCAGCCAGACATCAAAAAATATAAATTTGAAACTTTAAAATTAGAAGTATTTTTTCAAAATCGTCAAACAATTACCGATTAAAACACTTTAACACTTAAATTTAAAAAAACAAATATTTTTTAGATACGTTCACCACAGCTAACAGTAATGTTGAGACTTAATTTCATTTATGAGCAAAACTAAAATAGCAATGCAAATTACATTTTCATTTATAAAAAATATAAAAAGTACTTTTTTATACGCCAGTAGTAGTAACGGAAAATCTTGGAAATTTAATATTAAAAAACTTCAAAAAGTAAAATGTCAAATAATGTTTTTAGGCAGCGTTTATAAATCAGATTTTGTTTAATCAAAGTTTTGTTTGATGCTCACACTAATTTTATTTCATTATAAATTTTATTACAAATACATAAAATTTTGTTTCAAAAGTTTTAATTACATTATGTCATAGATGTAAATAATAACGTAAAAAAAAATTTTAACATTGCGTGAAGATATGCGCACTGAAGATATGAGAAAAACTATAGTCGAAATTTTAAGCCTAAGTTAACTAGTTATCTGCTAAATGTTGGGGATGTCACTCAAATACTTTTATTTGATACTAGTTGTAAAGCCGTCTCAAGCTGTGTTGTAATTAGAAAAACAATAACTTTTTGTGAAACTGCTCAAAAAATCTAATTTTAAGAAGTGTAATCAAATATTAGGTGTATTTCGGTAAATTAGGTGCAAACATTTTTTTTTTCTGCTATAGAGATCGAAATAATTCGATAAAATGAAAAATTGTTTCTTACAAAAACAAATTGAGTTAAACAACAACAATTTTTTTTATATTATATGATAATAATGATGATGAATAATAATTTTATTTATACTCTTATTAATAAATGGGTAAAGTAAGATCCAATAATTTTAAAAATACAAATTAACCTAAAAACAAAAAATGTAAACGTTTACGGACAAACAAAATGTTTTAATTTTATTTTAATTTATTTGCATACGGTATTCAATTATGGGGATGTGCTAAACAAATCCATATTCAAACTATCCAAACGTTCCAAAATAAGGTACTGCGCAACATAGTCAATGCACCATGGTATGTTCGCAATGCCGATATTCATCGAGATTTAAAGGTCTCATCTATAAAAGACGAAATAATGAAATGCGCTGCACGGCATAAAACTCGTTTGATCCGACATGTCAATACCGAAGCTTCTAGCTTAATTGACAATCAAAACTTAGTGAAGCGACTAAAACGAACAAGACCACTTGAATTAGGTTTTTTTTTTTTTTTTTTTTTTTTTTTTTGATAGTGAACCTCCATTCCTCTCTGTTGAGTACTACTTCCTTAATATCGTCCCAGGTATAATTGTTGACTGTTAATTCTTGATCGATTGTGCGCCTCCATGTGTTGTATGGTCTGCCGGGTCTCCTTTGTCCTTATGGATTCCACTCTAGAGCTCTTCTTGCTATATCACTTTCTGATTTCCTTAGTGTATGACCTATCCATTTCCATTTTTTCCTATTTATCTGTCTGTTGATAGGTTCTTCTCCAGTTATCATCCATAAATCCTCGTTGCTAATTTTTGCCGGCCAGAATATTCAGAGTTAGGTTAAAACCTTTTATCTATTAAAACCTTATTGGATTTTGGTAGATCAAAGGTATCTGAGTTTCTTTGAGTTAAATGTAAATTAATGGTTAGTCTATAAGACTAGTTTTAATGTTGCAATAATGATAGGAGTTTTTAGTGGGTTAAAGTCCCACAAAGTTTCCACATATTATATAAAAAGCATCTATCAATCGACATTCGACATAAGAGCTAAATCATATATTCATATGTATATAGGTTAGTCCAAATAAATTGAACATTGTTCCTGAATAACACAATTCAATTGATTTTAAAAACTAGAAAAGTAAAAAATAAAGTGAAATACAAATTTCTATTATCATGATTCAATCATTGCATCAAGTTAGTTGAAAGGAATCTTCATGAAATATTATTTTGTATAACAAATTTTAGTAATTGATTTTTTTTTTCAAATTTTGAACGAAAGATTTTCATAATGTTAGTTTCAGTAACGTCAATTAATTCATGTTTAATTGTAAAAATTTCCACTTTCAATCCATTGTATATATATTGTATATATGTGTACAATTGATTGAAAAATAAATTCTAAATTCATAAATTTCCACATACTTATATGTGTATACATAGCACTCTAAAGTACTGATGTCCATCAAATAATTCCAATAAGTCAGTAGGATAATTTTTTTTTTTTTTTAACAACTTCAACTTAATAAACAATAAATAGTACATCTATATATAAGTACTATCTATATATCCTATATGTGAGTTTCAGTATTTTGGAAATTTTATTCAATATTTAAAAACATTTGCAATATGTACCTAAATACTACTATTGTTACTAATGTTAACTCTCGAATGTACAAAATATACAATATCTATAAAATTCAAAATAAAACTACTACGGAAAAAAATTTCAACTTTATCATCAGTGACTGACTGTACACAATTCAATTATCTCTCATCAAAAATTTCCCTAACAGTTAGGATCTCTCTTATTATTATATTGAATCCTTAAACCATATACAGATTTACGAATGTCAAAAATTATGAAAAATAATTTCGTTTTTGAAAAATAATTTATTTTCAATTTCAGTTTCAATATTTTAAATATGTTTATTTTGTTATTAAGTTCAAATTACTAACACATTGGGGTTTTTGTGGTCAATATAAAATACAGAATGTTATACACAAGGTATACAACCACTACAATACGAAAAAAAAAATACCAACATAAAATTGAAAACTTGAAGTGAACTTCAATTGAATAACCTCCATACATTCAAACTCTTTATTATTCTTTTGGAAAACAAAACAAAAACAAAAAATAATAAAAAAATAGAAACAATCTAAAATTGTAAAGAGTAGATACACTTAAATAAATAATTGTCGATTGTTGTGTTCACATAAATAAAAAAAGATAAAACGACATTGCTTTTATTTTTGGAATATAGCTATTATTTTTTTCCCTAGTTTTTATTTTAAAAAAATTTAAGGAAAAGGAAGTTTTACAAGTAATTAAAGGAGATATTAATCCTAAAAAGCACCAAGGTATGACTTGATTACTGGTCATATACTTTATAAAATCACACATAAATATATTAAATTCTTAACTCAAATTTTTAATAAAATTGTAAGCCTCAAATACTTTCCGGTACAATGGAAAACATCACAAATTATAATGATTCTTAAAACAGATAAAGCTGCAGAAGAAGTAAAATCCTATTGTCCAATAAGTATACAACCAGCACTATCAAAAGTCTTGGAAAAACTGATCGTACGTATATAGGCTCCATCCTATCATTGAGATTATTCCATCACATCAGTTTGGATTTAGGAACAAACTTTCCACAATTGAACAAGTGCATAGGATTGTAAGCTTAGTAAATGAAGATAAAAAAGATATTGTACGGCGGTGTTTCTGAATATAAGCAAGGCATTTGACACAAATGTCTATTTTATAGGTTAAAACTATGCCGATTACCACATTATTATGAATTACTCTAAAAGTATATTGAGGATCGCTATTACTTCGTCAAGCAACAAGATGTAACCTCAAATCTTCATAAAATAAACTCAGGTGTACCTCAGGGCCAATTTTTTATTTGTTGTATACTGCTGACTTTCCCCAAACTGCAAATACAATTTAGCGACTTTTAAGGACGACACAGCTATTTTGGCGCCTCACAACAATGAGAATGCTGTGTCGAATTTAGTACAAAAACAGTTAGACGAAACATCGGGATTGCTAGATAAATGGAAACTCAGAGCAAATGAAACAAAGTCGCAACACATAACGTTCACCTTCAGACGAGGGACTTGTCCTCCTGTTTTTCTAAATAACAATATCATACTACAATCCTATGACAACAAATCCTTTACCAACACCAACTGCTTTCATTCGGTGCGGTAACCAATATATAGTTGGATCAAACAAGTTAGTTGTTGATTTAAAATTTGTCTGAATGTGATAAACAACTAATCAGTTATCGCAACGCAAATAAAGAGGTTGCTGCAATTCGTAATGTTATGAAAAAGGTTATGGCCATCGAATTATTCAGTTGTGCAATTTATTTGGTTGCTGCAAATGAATCGCTCTCTGAGTGCGTAATTAATAAATATTTTTGATTACATACCAAGGAGAATATTAGAAAACTGGTCTAAATAAACAAATATCAATGGTAAACATTTTCATTTCTTGGAATCATACTGATCGTAATATTTTTTTATTTTTTTCTTTTATTTATTTATATTTATTCAAGTTTCTCAAAATGAGCTGAGGAGCTCGTACAGAGTATATAATATATTTCTTATATTTATTTTAAAATGAAGCGTATGATATATATGATGTGTAAAATTTAATTAATTCAATTAATATATGTATGTGATAATTCACAAGAGAGAAAAAAAGTTACAATTATATCAAAAATAGAATAATATATATATGCAAATATATATATGAAAATCGTTAACCTTATATTATTTTAATATTTAGACAAAAAGACAATAAAGGTAGAAATAAAAAATATGTAACAATTAATTTAACAAAATAGAAAATAAAAATTTATATTAATACATACTCCAAAAAATATGCAATTCGTTGTAGGGTTAATTTATTATAATATTTAGAGTTCAGACAAAAGTATTGTTTTATATGGTTTTTTAAATTTTATTGTTGGTAAGTTTTTCACATCATCCGCCAGTTAATAAAAAAGTCGAACACCAGTGTTGAGTATAGGTTCTAATCCTTGTAAATAGAAGTTAGCTGAATACCTTATATGACGAGCTGACTTAGTTTCATATTGGTGTATTTCATTATTTTTTCTAGTTGTTGTACCAGATTTTACACATCTGTTTTGAATATTATGTATTTGTACCACTTGAGTTAGATTTTTAAAATTTTCTAACTTTAATATTCTATATTTTTTGTGCATTTCACTTGTAGCAATTCTATGTGCTAACCCAAAAAGATTTTTAATCGCTTTATTTTGTATTTTTTGAAGTTTCGTATATTTATTAAAAGTATTTTCCCATATGCCTATTCCATATGTTATAGTGCTGTGAGATAGACTGTAGTATACTGATAGTTTTGTATTTTGAGGAAGTATTTTCCCTAAATTTTTAAATAGACCAGCAATATGCCGAATTTTCGTTGTCAAATTTTGAATTTGGCAATTTCTATGTTTTAAATTATACAATAATCGAATATAAATTGTTAGAACTGTTATTAGCAAAAAAAACGTGTGAAATTAACCTCCGATGAGTTTATTTTTTTATTATAAGTTGACTGGCGTTATACGCTGCAACCTAGAATGTATAATGCCTCTTGTCATCAGTGTACTTGCCATTATAATTGGGTGATTATCCAGTCTGTCTCGATAATTCCTAATATAGTGCAGAATTACTTCTTGAACCATCTCAATTTTTGAATCTCTATGAATTAAATTATTTATATCAAGGCGCATCAGCTGCTGATCTTACTGCTTTATTCTGGAATTGCTGAATGATTTCAATATTGGACTTTTTCGCTGTTCCACAAAGTTGAATTGCATATCACCAAGCAGGCTTAAGTATGGCCTTGTATATTAATTATTTGTTATCTAGATCCATCTGGGATTTTCTGCAAACCAGCCAGTACATTTTCCTGATCGGCATGTTTAAATATATTCTTTTTGTAAATATGTGTTTTTGTGAGGTTAGGCGTCGATCCAGATACATACCAAGATATTTAACGTCATAGAGTTGTGGTATGGTATTGTTGTTTAGAAAAACAGGAGTACAAGTCACTCGTCTGAAGGTGAACGTTATGTGTTGCGACTTTGTTTCATTTGCTCTGATTTTCCATTTATTTAGCCATCCCGATGTTTCATCTAACTGGTCTTGTACTAAATTCGACGCAGTATTCTCATTGTTGTGAGGTGCCAAAATAGTTGTGTCGTCCTCAAAAGTCGTTAAATTTGAATTTGCAGTTGTCAAAACATAAAATGTTTGTTATCAGGAATTTTACAGTAGTTGTAATGATCGCATTAGTTGCCTGAACTGGAACATTATGGTGGCTTCCATACCAGAAAGTGGATTAATGCAACAACGATTGCAAAATATTTTATTATGTAATATCATATGCATTTCATTACAAACACACAAATTTATTTATATAAATACTTAACTTAGTACTTATTTATAAATGTAACACATACTTGAAACTTAATAATTTATGTAAATATTATATTATAAGCATACTTAATTGTCCTAAATAACAAAGTGATGTCACTTGATTTAAGCTTGTATTTACAAATTCAGTGTTGTTCAGATGTTGACAATGAGTAACCATGAGTAACAAAAGAATCACAAAATTCAGGGTAATGCCTAGTTTTTAGTATACTTACTTGATTATTGGAAACATTTGTACATTTCTTAAGCATCTGATGCTTTACCTCAAGACGCATATAACTATGGCAACGATTGGATCGATTTTTTCAAATAAGTTAATTTTAATTATTATTTTTTAATAATACCGAGTATTTTTGTAGGGCAACTGAATATTAAAATAATTTAATAAATGTTATCTTTCTCTTATAAGAATCAAATGGTAATTTAAATTCGGTTCATTTAACTGAATAGGACGTTTAAGATAATTGACAATAGGATTGTACTAACAGTACGATTCAATCCGCATAACTAATAAAATACAATTTTTAATGGTTATAACAATCAATTTGTTTACTATAATAACCCAGATAGGTATTATAACCGAATTACATTTGCGAGAAAATGGTAGGTAGTTTACCATTCTTTGTAATGTGGATTCTAGTTCGTACTTAATAAAAATTTTTGCACTAACATTTAAACCATTAATTTGATTTGTATAATTAATTCAAAATATTCAAAAGTAATTTAGTAGATTTTTATAAAAGTAATTATTATCAGTTCGTATATATCATATCAATATAATTCAGTTGTGCAGCATAATCAAAAGAAAATTGTTTTGAATTTGCCCTGCTCCTATTCTAAATTTTTACTTTATTTTTTTTTATGTCATTGTCATTCGGCATTATTATCGTAGAACACTGATATGAACCGCATCAGTGGAGCATAATACGAAATTAAAATCTTCCATTGTCTCCTATCAGTGGCTTACTATTTTAAATGCAGCATTGTGCTTTATTAGGTATTTGGTTCAGCTAAAAGTATTATATTGCATGGTTTTGTAGGTCTTTCGACGCGAAATTTACCCTGCGGATTCCATTCGAAACATGATTTCGAGATTTTGTTATCTACTTAAATATTTCCCTTAATCCAAAATATGCAAAGTTTTAGTAAATTTTCAACGCGACATAATTCAAACGTGGAGCATACAAAGTTAAAGAGCCAAGTTATATTCCAATATACGGTGCGATATCGGTACTATAATTTTTTTCGAAAAACTGATATTTATTATTCTCTCATTTATTCGTACATAACCTAATTTCAATAATAGTAACTAAGGAAATGTATTTTGCAGACCTCTATTTGGTTTAATGATTGTTATTTTTAGTTGTATTACTTGTTAACTTAATGTCACGTCTTTATTTTCTTACAAACTTCAATTTCAATAGTAGCGTAATAGTTTTATCTTCAATATTTATTTGATTTGTTGAATTTTTTTAAATTATCCTGTAAGAACAGATTATCAGTGCAGTAGAATAAAATTAATGAGATGAAACCATACAGCTCCTAATTAAATACTTTCAAAACTATCATACGTAAAACAAATTCAATTTTCCGCACAAAATCAGAAGTAAAAACAATAGAAATAGTGAAGTTGGATCGGCAAACCTATTTTCCGCAAATGATCCTTATAATGAAGTTCTTTTTTTTTATTTTTCAAAAATTTAACGAAGTAATCATTATTTTACAGTTAAATGTGAAAAACTCATTTTTATGTTATTTTTTTTTTATTTGCGGAAAAATTTTAAATTTTCCGTGAAGCAAATTATAATTGTTTGTATTTGAAATTATTTTCCCGCACAAAATATAAACAATGCTTGATCAAAAAAGAGAAAAAAAAATAAATAACAAAACAAATAATAAAACTAAACAACCTACATGTAGTATTAATCTTGTAGTACTCACCTCCTAGTAAACGTTAGGTTTAGGAGGTTGTACAATTGAAGTGAACTTAGTAATTTTTTTTTTTTTAATTTCATTTTGTTATTTTTTTTTTTTTTTATTTTCCAATATGTATGAGTAAGAATTATGACTACTGCAATCCTTGTCGTTACATGAAAGAATAATGAAAAGTAAAAATAAAAAACGATAACTAAAAATGAAAAATAAACAGGACTAAATATAAAAATGCGGAAAAAACAATTGAAGAGCATAACAGAAAAAAAAATAAAAGAAAAATAAACAGAACTATGGATAATGGAAATGAATGTATTTAGTGGCATGGAAGAGGATTTAAAAATTTCTTAATGGAGCAAGAGCAAAAAAATATACTCGTATCTACTATATATAAAATAACAGTATACTTGCAGTAAGAGCATTCAATCGACTTCAGTTATATAATGGATAAAAAAATAAATAAGAATACAATTGTATACTTATGTGTATAGTGATGTCTATATTTAATTGTATATGTATAGAATACTATATAGATAGATATTTAAAACCAAAATTTGTGCAGCATTGAAGTTGAGCATTTGAAAATTAAATTTACAACATTTTTCTTTTGTATACTTTTTATGTTTGTTATTTTTTTTTTTAAATACATTTGCTTTTTATGATTTTTTATATTTTTTTTTTGCTTGGATTGAATAGGAAGGTGGTAATTTATGATATTATACAATGCTATGAAGGAAGAAAAAGAAGTGAGAATTTTCTTACTAAAATAATAACAATGATAACTATAAGAAAAAAGATAATCATTATTACAATCATTAGAAAATTGATAATGATGAAATATTTTCGAAATATCCATTAGGATATAAACAAAACATTAAACAAAAAAATGTAAATTGAAATAAAGTAAAGAAACAATTTTAATTTTTTGTTTCTTAATTCTTTTAATGGTCAAAAATAAAACTCTCAAAAATATATATTATATTATATATTTACATTATAAATAAAATATATAAATTGTTTTTAAATTTAATGACTAAATTCAAAGAAGTAATAATCATCATAATATGTATATAGGGGTAATCATAATATGGAAGAGAATATGTTTTTGGTTGTAGAGCCATTAAAGAATAAATAAAAATAAATGAAAAAAAATTAAAAAATGTTGCAATTGCAAATTTGATTTGTGGTAATCAAAAATACTATCTCTCTTTTGCAGGTATGAAATTTATTATTTTGCCTTTTCTGAGGGAGATGTTGTATCGGCGTATGACTTAATGACCTTAAACCGTTGTATCTGTTAATATACATTCAGGTCAGATATACATTCTAGAAAGATAACGACTTGGAGCATATTTTAACATTTGTTTCATGATGATCGGTCCTGCTGTTATGGAGATATTGCAGCTCAAAGTAGAAAATCTTGGAAAAAAAACATACTTTATTTTTTTTCTTAAAAAACCAAATACCTCAAGATTTTACCATAAGACCCATCCAATGTTTATATACTGTTGGAAAGGTCTCTTTTTTTATATATCTACTAATTCAACAGATACCAAAACCCTAAAACAACAAACATGTTACAAAATGTCCTCTTTGTACTTAAAATACTAAATGCACTATTAAGGACATATATTTTAAAAGTCGGCAACATCAATTATATTCGTGATACCAGTGATTTGGTCACAAGCTTGTCTTACATTTACTTCAGAAGATTGTTATTTCGGAAAAGGCAAATTCCTAGTTTTATATAGCAAACATGTAAAAAAAAACCATTTTTTTAATAAATGCTTATAATCTTCTAAACTAATCGACGTAAACATTAAGTATGTATGTATGAGTTATATAAAAAAAGAGACCTTTCCAACAGTATACAAATATTGGGAGGGTTTTATGGAAAATAAAGATTGTTTTTTTTTCAAAATTTTCTACTTTGAACTGCAATATCTCCATAACGGCAGCACCACTCATCATCGATTAAGTAATAAAATATGCTCCAAGCCGTTAGCTTTCTAGAATGTATAACTGAATGTATATACATGTAATAGATCAACATATTATATAACTGTTTTTTATATAAAAACATCAAAACAACAAGAATACTTTCAAATGTCCTTTTCGTCGTCAAAGGATAAGATGCGCCACTAAAGCTATATATTTTTAGAAAGCTACCAATTTGAGCTATCCTTGATAGATTCAGACAGTAGGTCCTACGGCAATGCAACATTTCTCTCAGAATCCCCATTATTTTTTCTTTTAAAACGTGAACAACAGTGGACCTAGAGAGCTATCCTGAATAACAACAGCTTCAATACTCTAAATATTGCCTTTGATATAATCACACTCAGCATATTGCTCGTGGTTTTCAAAGCATATAAAAATATATAAAAGTTCATTTCGCTGTGTTTCTTTGTCGGTGATACTAGAAAAATTAAATAGTTTACCCAAAATTATATGTAAGGATATATTTAAAATCTAGGTCTAAACGAAAACATTAATATTGCAACAGAATACTGCACAGTACTTATACTACAATTTGTGATGCAAAATTAAAGAAGAAAATTTTATGAAGTATTGGAAATTTTTTTTTAGAAAATAATCTTCCCAGAATTACGATAAAAATATTTTTTTGTTCGAAAATTTTTATTACAAAAATCAATTTCAAAATAAACATTATGTTTTTGGTCATGCTATATAACATGTTCAATTAATTTCATTGTAGTTTTCAGAATATTATAAAACTTTAATAATATTTACATTGATTTTGGGTCCTTGAAATGACCACACAAAAGAATTTCATAAAAATTCTTCCACATACATTTTCTTTAATGAATTCTTTAGAATTTTCCTTAAATTAATTTAATCTAACGTAAAATGTATTTCTATTTTTGTTTTTTTTTTTATTTTTATCTATAAAGCGTACGAGGGCTGTTCGAAAATATTTGGTAAAAATTTTTGTAAATTTGTTTTTAATTTTCAAATTTTTTTTTAAAAATTATGTTGCTGTGTTTTAACCGATTGACTAGGCATGTACGCATTTGCGTACATCAATTTCCAAATTAAATTCCCGCGCTTTTTGTGAATAAAATTTAATAAGAGATTATTTATTACGAAGAGAAAATAATATTCTCTCTTCATATGTCAAAATAAATTATGTAGAAGATTGCAATAATATTAGTTTACTTAAAATTCTAAAAGACTTCGCAAGTGCAATAAATTGTGCAGGTGAGCGCTTTTGAATTATTGTTATATTTTACTATTGGTATAGTTAATTACATTCTAGTGGGTCTTTTTTTATTAATTAAAAGTAAATTTTTTAATCTTTCTTGAATTTTAACCTAAAAAAGTTAATTTTAGTGAATTATTAATACCTAAAACAAGATGTACGCGTTTGCGTACATACATAGAGAAATCTTACGTACGCAAATGCGTACATGTCCTCATTTGCGTACAAAACAAGTGTATTGCATAAAAAATTATGTGAATACTTATATCAATACTTTAATTGTAGATATGGAATCGAATGTAGGTCTTTCAGAAAAGGACATTGTTTCAATGTTGGATGCAATTGATTCTGATTTAGAAGTTAGTTCTGACGAAGAAGTAAATAATAATACACATGAAGTAGTATTAAATAATAAAAAACCAAATTTAATTGATCTCATAATGGGATCAGTTAAAAATGCAGATTATATGGAAATGGACGACGTTGAGGATGAAAATGTAGAACAAAATATAGAATTTATTGACCAATTTGAGAATTACACCACCACGGAAAAGGCAAATATACAATTTCGGCGAAAAGAATTTAACCTTCATAAATTTGATTTTGAAAATGAACCTATAGTTGAAGTAGATGACTCCCTCAAAACTCTGCTATTTTATTTTTCCAAGTTTATACCTAATGAGTTATATGAAAGAATGTCAACTTTTACAAATTTATATCTAGAACAAAAAAACGTCCATGTTCGAACATGCAAGCGTACAACCGCAAATGAAATGAGACAGTTTGTTGGAATTCATTTACTCATGGGTACGCTCAAACTCCCTCAAATTAGAATGTACTGGAGTAAATATTTGCAAATCGAATCTATTTGTTCTGTTATGTCTTGTGAAAGGTTTTATCAACTAAGAACACATTTTCATTTAGTCAACAACTTAGAAATTCCAGCAGATAATGAAGACAAATTTTATAAAGCTCGACCTGTGATAAACAGTGTATTAAATTATTGTCGAACAGTTCCCGTAGAAGAATTTGTAGCTATTGATGAACAAATAATTCCCTTTTCAGGACGTCTAAATATCAAACAATATATAAAAGGAAAACCAAATCCTTGGGGCATTAAAGTTTTCTTTTTATGTGGAAAAAGTGGTTTTCCTTATGATTTCTTCTTGTACCAAGGAGCTAATACAGAGATTTCTAAATTTGAATGCTCCAAATATGGATACGGTGCAGCCACCGTGCTTCATTTAATAAAAAGGATCAGTAAACAAGGACATCAGCTGTATTTTGATAATTATTTTAGCTCCTATCAACTATTTGAAATTCTCCATCAAAAAAAAATTAATGCTGCAGGTACTGTTCGCATAAATCGGTTTAATAATCCTAATTTTATTAGTGACAAAGATCTCATGAAAAAAGGACGGGGAAACTCAGATGAATTGACCAGTCGAGATGGAAAGATAGTTGTCGTCAAATGGCAAGACAATAAAGCTGTACATCTGGTTTCAAATTTTGTTGGTAAAAATGAAGAGCATGTTGTTCGTCGTTTTGATAAAAAAACTAAACAATATACTGAAATTAATCAACCAAATATTGTCGCTCATTATAACAACGGAATGGGTGGAGTTGATCTGCTAGATCAACTTATGTCATATTATAGAGTATTTATTAAATCAAAGAAATAGACTCTACGTGTTATATTTCATTTTATTGATATTGGAGTCTGTTCCAGTTGGATTCAATATCGTGAAGACATGACAAAAAAATGTATTCCAAATAATCAGATTTTGCAGCTACTAGATTTTAAGCAAAGTTTGGGAAGAACACTTACCCAAATTTATCGCCAAAATGGAGCTAAAAGGGGCCGGCCATCTGTCCAAGGAATTCTGGAAATCCAGCAACATTCACCAAAAATTACAAAATCTGAAATTCGACCTGTTCTCGACGTTCGGTATGATGGTTTTGGTCATTTACCTTCTCATGATAATGCTCCAGAATGTTCGCGTTGTAAGAATAATAAATGCAAAGGTCGTTCCAGAGTTATGTGCATCAAGTGCAAAGTGCATCTTTGCCTAAATAAAGACCGAAACTGTTTCTATGATTTTCACACGAAACCATAGTTAGAACCATAATAATTTACGTACATATTTTTGAAATCAAGTTTTTATTTTTGTAATAATAATTATTGGCTGTGAAGTAAATGCCTTTTTTTTATTTTTTTTATTAGTTTTAAAAATAATTACAATAATATAATGAAATTGAACTTTGAATTTATTTTTAAGATTACTGTATAATTACTGAATACATAAATAAATTGTGATATTATTATTTACGTTTGAGCCTTTTTTTCACTTTTTAGATAATCTATTAAGAACTGAAATACCTGTTCAGTATGTTTGTACGCAAATGCGTACGTTCCACAAAAGCTAGAGGGGGGGTGAAAATTTCTAATTAAATATATTTATATTATCTTGGGAGATATATAACACTAAAAAGTTAAACAAATAATTTTTATTTCGAAAATTAATAATTCCCGAGTCAAAGGGTTAATGTCTCCTTCGGAGTGGTACACAAGGAAGCGGAAATTTAAAAAACAAACTATACACATCCCAGAGTTCAGCCAACTTGCAAGGTGTTTGGTTTATGTTTTTTCTACTATTTATCATTGCTTAAAATTTCGATAACAATATTTACTGTAGCACTATTGGATAATGAAAGACTTATTGACAAACTGGAAATGATAAGTGTTAGATTTGTAAATGTATTTCTACTTAAACTTTTGGCATAACATTTTAATGATAGATTTTAGACTTTTTAATTGTTGTTTTCAATGTCTCTTTCATTTTTCGGCTTATTTCAACTCTCTTGCTTTATTGATTTCTCTATTTGCAAAGCGACGGGTCATCATCGTTATGGTATTTATCATGTTATTAGTTTCTCTTAGGCATTATATAATTAATTTATACATTTTTCACGAATTATTGTCGGCATAGCTAAACACATTACGAATTGTATATTTCTATATAACTCGTAGGAGTTTTCAGCTTATTTAATTATTTTCTACATTTAGTTTTCTTTTCGAGTTGATTAGTTCTAAAATGTTTCTATATTCTATATTTAGATTTGTTTTTATATGCTCTTGACAGTAATTTAGGTAGAATCACCTTTTCGTGCTTAATTAAGTACGGTACTGCAAGCTTATACTATAATATCTTCAATATTTCGAGTATTTATTTATCAAATGACGGGCTTATCAACTCATTAAATACTGGCCCACGTCGAAAAACCCATAAAGCATTTTTTTGTTTCATCGAGAATCGAACCTGGAATCCTTCGATTGAAAGGCACGCGCTATACCTACTACGCCACCCAGCGTTAACCTCATTAACAACTTTCCTCCATTCTGTTCTATCTTGTGCAAATGTTCATTATTCATTAAGTCCAATCTTTCGGCAGTTATTTTCGATTTCGCCCTCTTGATCTTGGTCTATCGCTTGCTCTAGTATTATACAGTTTACTGCGTCTAATACTCTTTTTGTCATCCCCTGTATATTCATCCATTCTTTACATATTCTAAACAGTCTTTCTGTCTTAATAAATTTTACACTGTAGGTGGGTTTTATTTAAAAATATTCACATTTAAATTACTCTTTGTCGAAGTTTTTTTGAAGTACCACTGTACATATACGAGTAGATACATATTTGAATATAGATTTTTATTTTTTCACGGTCCAATAATAAAACTTTATTCAATAAACTCAAAACAGATTTGAAATTTTTCATATACCTAATCCATACAAAAAAAAATATCCTATTACCTATAATATTATAAATATATACCTATATAATATTTACATGAATTTTGTTTGTTTATATACATCTATTGAAATCTATATAATGAATATGTATTGGTTATATTGAAATTATATAAAAAAACAAAAAAAAGTAAAAGTTGTTTATTTGCAATGTAATTTCTAATATTTTTCAAAAATCTATTTTTTTTTTATTTTTATTTTATTTTTACTCAAAGATAATCTTTATACAGTTTTTCATATTTTTTATACATAATACATTCATAGATTGATCAATACACATAAAAAGGTAACAATTTAATAAAATGATTTTTGGCAAAACATGTTTTTGTTTTGTTTTGTTTTGGTTCTTTTTTTTTTGTTTTTGTTTTATTGTGCTTTTACAATAAAGAACGAAATATATTTCGACCTTTTTATGGGTCACTAGGCATTCAATGAAGTTTATCAAAATAACCTATCGGGTACCTTGCAGGCGCGCATTTTATATTCTTTAATATTATTATTACCTTTATAATATATCCCTATATCTTTCCAATAAATTAACTTTTCCATTTTATCTTATTCTTTTTTTTTGTTTTTGTTTTTTTTTGTACACATAATAATACAAGTTATGAATTAAATAAAAATAAAAATAAAAAAAAACAAAACAAAACCTATACATTTATATGTACAAACTCAGGTTGCTGTAATAATTCTTCTTATAAATATGGAATTTTGTTTTTCATAAAGAAAGTAAAAACAAATTTCAAAAAAATTAAAAAACAAAAATACTTTTTTAATAATAAAAAGACAAAATTTGTTTATTATTGTATTTGTGAATTTACGGTATCTCATGTTTTAAAGCTATAAAGTAATGAAAATCCTTATCAAATATTAAAGAACATTTCTGAAGGAATTTATTTTTAAAGAAATTTATTTTCAAGTAATTTTGAAATTAATAATTGTAATGGTTGGTTTCAAGTTCACCAATGAATATCGATTCTTTGGCGAGTACAACCTTGTATTACAGCTGAGTTTAATATTCAATCATGGATGACTTAATTTCATTTCAATTTGATTTTCTCTTCACATAAAGAGGCTGAATAATATTTGGCTGTTTGGATGAGACATTTTACAATAATTTTTAGGGAATATCATTGTTAGGGTATACCCTTACATTGGAAAATTACGTTTAGAATCAAGTAACTTTACAATTAAAAATAAAATATTAACCCTTTTGCGGACACTGACGTGTACAGATGTCATGACAAAGTTTTTAGATATTACCGTTAAACTTTATTTTATTAAAAAAGTAATATCGTGTATAACTGTCATGAACTACATGAGGTTGTATAGAATGTTTATGTTAAGTGTCCCATAGAAGCTGCAAAATTTCGTTTTACTTTCCGTTTAAATTAAAAAATAATCCCAACATAGATATTGATTAAAAATATTATTTGGATATTTTCCAAAAAGGTATGACATTATGTTTAATATACCGTCAATCTTATATGTAAATTTCTTCAGTGTAGAAATAAGTGCCTGTCTGAACAGACATTTTTATGAATACGTTTAATTTTTAAATTATATAATTTATAAAAGTAATTAATATTATAATAAATGAATTTGTATTCATAAAATAAGACTATTTAAAGAATTTTTGGCTATTCTGAGGGAAATATTGTATCGTCGTATGACCTTATGTCCTTTATTACAAATATGTATATTTTTACATAATATATTATTGCATAATAGAATTGCTATTTATGAATAAAATAAAGTTTAAAATTGTTTTACGAAAGATATTTTATTGAATTTTGTTTATAAAGATTCAATTTTTTTTTTACTACGCCTGCAGTCACAAAACAGTTCTAGTCAGAAATATTACTGAAATTTAGCGAATGACTATAACCGTGTTTTACTGTATATATTTTTTATTAAAGAGCAGAAGCAAATGAACTAACTTTTATTATATCATTTTTAAAGATTATGATCTGATCTGATTTTTGTTTTCAATTTTAGTTTGTGTTTTTGTACTTTTTTCTATAAGTTTGTGTGTTTATTTAAAATGACCGGAGCCTTTTAAAAATTGTCTGTGATTGAAATTTATTTTAGAGGACAGATGTCGCTCAATTTGGAAATAACCGTCATTTAATTGGTGTAACTATATTTTTTTTTTGTTTGATTTTTTATTCACAATCTGTATGTTAATTAAAAATAATACAATAAGTGCATATGTTTTTGACTGAATTAATTAATTCTTATCCTGAATTAATAGACATGTGAAATTACAATCCAATAAAAGTAACTTTCTAATTTATAATAAAAAATATTATAAAATGTGAAGAATTTACTACAGATCTCCTGGTGTATTTCGTTGTAATCTTGTGTGTCGTGTAATATTCATAAGTGTACTTGCTATTACATTGGGATGACTATTTCATCTATCACGATATCTCTGGCAGTGTCGGTGAATTTCGTCTTCGACCGTCGACACTTGCAAGTCATTGTGTATTACGTAATTTGGCACAAACTAAGGTGCATCAACTAAAGCTCGCAGTACTTTATTTTGGAAGCGTTGTAGTATTTCAATAATCGTTTTTTTGGGTGATCCCCATAATTGTATACCATAAATCCATATTGGTTGGAGTTTCACCCTATATATTCAGAAATTTGTTTTCCAGTGCAATTTGAGGCCTTCTACCGACGAGCCAATACAACTTTCTGAAATTTGTGCTTAGTTGGATTTATTTTGTGTAGATGTGGTTTTTCCAGTTCAGATGGCGATCCAAATGCATTCCAAGATACTTGACACATTCTGTTTGACCAGGACCCGACAGTTTTTACAAGATATATTGTCATCGAGTTTCCAAACTGTGCCTGAAGCCTTAATTTTCTAACGGGAAGTGTATCTAAAATGTTTTACCAAATTTTGAACAAGAACTGTCGGTGAACTTAATAAAACGTTTTAAGAAAACTATAAGTTTTAAAGTTTGTTGCATTGGGTTATAGGTCGTCCCTATTTAGATTTATGTAAAAAAATATTTAATTCAATGTTCAAAGTGCTTTAAATAAAATGAGAAAATTTGAAAAAAGTTGTAAGTTTAAGGTAGGCTCTGGTGATTAGCAAGATTCATTTTACAATAGCGGTTTAGTGAAATATCTATATGGGTGTTGTTTTAATGGAGGAAGATGAAAAAAATTATCGTAAATTTAATAAAAATTTCAGCAGAAAAATTTTCTAAAAACAAAAACCGACAATTTAAATTGTAATCAAAATCAAATTTGATATTAATATTTTTATTTTTAACTGCATGTGGTCTAACACCATCAATGATTATCTATCTATACAAAAAGGTTTTTTGGAAATTCTGGAATCAGTAGCAACGGATGGATGATAAAAAAAACTTTTTACGAATATTATTTTAAAAGTTTTTCAGTCTTGAAAAAAGTAAGAGTGAAATATACCATTTTTTTGCGGGCATCACACTCATTTAATTCTTAAGGTCCGTGAATTATTATTTTAAGTTTCACATAATTATAGTTTTAATGCAACAAGGAGCAGAAGAAGAACGCAACAATAGATAACTAGCAGATATTTTTTGTTCCAGTAAATTTTATTTTAAAATTTTATATAATTACAGGTAAGGGTGTCAGTTACTCCAGAGGGGTAACTATTATTGCAGATTGTTTTTTTTTTTTTTGTTTTTTTAATTAATTAATAAGAAAAATATATATACTTTTTTGTAGTCAAATTCAACATTTTTCCAAACAAATTAAACAATTTTTTGAAATTAAATTCAATATTTTTTCAAACAATTTTTTACAAAAATAAAAAAACTTATAAAAAAATTTTTAATTTGTTTAAAAAAAATGTTGAATTTGGATAAAAAAAAGTATATAGCTATATTTTTACATAATATTTATTTTTTTTATCTATGGATCCTATGTAATCATTAAGTATATTTTACGATATACGGTTTCTATATTACTATTTACTTTATTAACACCTTCTACAAAATATTTATTAAATTGATTAGTGATTAATGATTATCAAACTATCTTTATTATTTTCTCTTTCATAAAAATTTATTTCATTTATTTATTCACATCCTAATTTGATCATTAGAATTATTTATTATAGATATTTAATAAATAATAATAATAATAAAAGTAGTCTTTATTTCAACAGAATTACAAAGCTAGTAACAAATTTTGAATACATACAAATTAAATTCATTTTTTGTACAATGTATCCTTAATCAAATTAATAAAAATTAGTATTTAAAATAATTCAGATTACATTTTTAACTTATACTAAATAACATTTAATTTATATACTATTAAAAAAAAAAAGAAAAACAAACATTTGAATTATGAATTAAGAATTAATAATTGTTCACAAATGTACTGTATATATTATAGTAGAAGATTAATACAATTATTATAAACTACAAATATATATATATACATATTAGAAAATATAAAAAAAAAATCAAAAAGTTTGTACATAAAATATCCTTAAATAACTAGTCACTTTTAAGCTTCAAGTTCTGAATGAAATAGTTAAAGACATTCTATTGCCATAGTGCAAGATACGAATGTCTTACTTTATTAAAATAACAGGTGTAATAGTATTAATGGGGAAAAACAATATAAAGTTAGTGTAGAATTATTTGTCATGTAGCTAAGTAATTATTTGTCGCTATATTTAATTTATATTTATAAATCATTTCTTAAAATTTTATATTTATTATTCCGTCTCTTAAGATTTCATTTTTCAAAATATCTTTTTAATTTGAGGATTATTTGTATGCATGGCCGCTGTTTGATACAAAAACGGAGTCCTGCAGAATTATTATAAAGTTTTATAAAGAAATATTTTTAAAATAAGAGCAAGTTTTTGAAAAACTATATTTTACATAATTAATATTGCACAATATTTAGTTTTTCAGTTTCTAAACTCATTTGTATGTCATTTATTTTCAAATTTTAAGACTGTTTTTTTACCGCTTACAAATTATCATGTGAAATATAAATTCACACTAAATAAAAGAGCTAGCTTTCATATTAGAATTTGAAAAAAAATGGTAGATATATCACTGGTTTGTCATAGTTTACTAATTTTATTATATTATTTTCAGTTAATCTTCAGTCATAATATAAAGACATGTTTTTGTTTTGAGCACATTCAGAAGATAGCCATTTAATTGTCAAAATTATTCTTCTTTCGCTTTTCTAAAACTATTTTTTTCGTCTTTGATCATATGAAAATAAAAAAATTGGTTATAACTATCTAAATGAAAAAACAAAAAATCTCAAACAATTGAAAACAAGAAAAAGAACTTTTAACATTCAATTTATTTCGTAAGCATCCTGTATTACGAGTTGTGAAAATAAAAATAGTTATTGTTTAAACTCTTAACTAAATTCAGTTTTTTACTTTTTTCAAAAACTAAATTCTGAAAAAAAAACCTTTTTTTCTGAGAAATATTCTTTTGTATAGATTTAAGTAAGATAAAGCACCGCAGGTTTGCAAATAAGCTATTTTATATATTATAAGGTTCGTGTAAATACAAAACCTAATATCCATATAATAAACAATTCATTAAAAATAAAAAAAAAAATAAAAATTTAAAAAAAATTGGGAAAATTTCCAGGATTTTCATTTTTATTTCATTTTGAAATTTTTCGATAGCTATACAATAATGAAATTTTCATGCTGCATGCCAAATTGCAATTTTTTAAAAGAAAAAAAATTCGTTCACGTTTGTTTTTTATTTTAGTTTTTTTTTATTTTTAAAAATTAAAATTGTATAATAATACAAGGAAAAAACATTTGTGATAATCTAAATAAAGCATTATAAACTACATATTGACTAGATTTATTATTATGTATATGTATATACGATAAACTACACTATAGCTAAAGAAAAAATTTAAGTTCGTTTTTATATTTAAATATTTACAAGGATTTACTGGCTCACATCCATATCATTTAAAAGTCATTAATTTTACTCAGTTTTGAATGTTAAATAAAATAAATTTGAACTTGCGGATTACATGACATTACATTTGTTATATTAGAAATAAAAATTAGAATGTCAAACATAATAATAAGAATAATTATTATTGTGCAAAATATTTAAACCAGTTGCTTTAAGGATATTTTTATAAATATTATAATATTCATGTCCTTTAAAAAAATTATTTCTCTAAAAAATTTATTTCAATGAATAGAGTAGTTTATTATATAAATATCGCTATTCAACGGAAAACTATTATTGAAGCTGTCATTGTTGTTATACTTGATTACTGCAGCAGTATAGATTTTAAATGTTGCCTTTGTAGACTATGTGAAACTGTTTCGATTTTTAAGATTGAATTAAAAACAAAATGATAATATTTATTGATTTTTTTATAACATAATCCTCAGGATGACTAAAAAATGCAATTTAACGTTGTGTCACGGATTCAAACTCCGAATATAATTCGTCTCTTCTTTTTGGAAGTAAAATATTAATAATAGAATCATCTACAATCATCTTTGTAACAAATAATGATTATTGAAACTGAAGCAGAGCCACAATATCTGAAGTTAAGTAAAAAGTACAAAAGGATAATTGCTGTCCCGCCAATTACTGTTACGTCATTTATTCTAATATTTTGATTTAAAGTATTTACGAAGATTTGGTTATCTTTCTGTTAATGAGACCAAAATACAGAATGTCAAAAGCTTAGCATTCTATACTAACGATTTGTTAAGCCTCGAATACTCCAAATTTCCATCAACAATATTCCTTCTTCTTCTTTTATTGGTTATTCATAATTGGATGTCACCGGTTATATGATATTGGAAACGTTTGTAATATGCTCAATCCACGATATTTTTTGCATTTTTCGGTAGATCCACATTTCGAAAACTTCAAGTTTGTCTTCAAGAGATCTCTTACTTTTAAGGTCCATATTTCTATACCATATAGAAGTATAGACCCAACATATCATTCAACGAATACAGTCTTGTCGAACTTGTTTTTGAATGTCAATCCTTTGTGTCAGCACACTATTTATTTTTATAATATTACAGCAAGTTTAATTTACCTTATAATTTTTAGAATCTTAGGATTGACCACCATTCATTTTATTTTCTATTTTTTAGGGGAGTAATTTTGTTTCGATAAAAGTTATCAAAAACAATATTATTCTCACTAAAATTATTAGTTTTTTGCTTTCTTGGTAATTTTCTGTTCTCTTTCATATAAAATGATTATATGACTTCAGCTTCATGATATCATAATCTTTTTCCCATTATAGTAATTGATAAAGTTTAATATCATCCAGTTTTTTATACAAAAAAAAAAGAAATATTTTTTGTTATATTAGTAAACTTTTAACTGACCATAAATTTATTCTACTTATACATTTAATTAACACTAACACTAGTAACAAGTATGTGAGTTCGTGAATACGTGAGTACATGAGTTCGTGTTGATTAAAGACCGTTTAACTTAGCCACAAGAGTCATCTGAGTAATAAAACCGTTTTTCATCAATGATATAATATATTGGTTCTAATTTTTTAACATTTTAATTTCGTTAATGTACCATAACGTGGGTTAAACTGTTGAATAAACAGCAAAGCCTGTCGGTGAATGCAATTCCAATTATCATCACGATCAGCAATATGAGCAATGTACTAGTAAATGAAATTCGGCTTTTGTCAACAAGTAATCAACATGAGAAAAATTACAAATTGGTAGACTCAAAATAATTAATTCCTACTCTTATAGAGAATTGGATCGAAAGCACAATAAATTCATAAAAATTTGTGTTGAATGAAAATGAAATAGACCTATCAAAGATTCTAAAATATTTCCAATAAAAATAACTGTTTCCAAATCAGTGGAAATAATCCAGGATAAACTTTGGAAAAGGGGGCGTATCCGAATCAAACGAAATTTTATATAACGGTACCTGGCTACGTCGCAAATATTTCATAGAAAATCATTTTTGGCGATAAGGTTATTTAAAGGTCAAATTGACCTTTTAAAAATTTTATGAAATTTTGTAGTTTTTTACTTAAAATGTTGTATCTCAACAACAATATAAATAAGATTCTTTATAACAACATTGTAGGGATTTATCTAGCCTTTGATATGAAACTTATCTGGATTAGTATTAACCGTTTCAGAGATATTAGGGTTAAAAATAAAAATTTTAGAATCAAAAAAATTGTTTCCCATATTTTCTAGAAACCTTAATGTTTTGAAATATCTATTTTTATACCAATGACCAATGGAAAGCATGTGAAGAGGCTGTGTATAAAAATAATATAAAAATAATTAAGATAAACATGATGAATTAAAACCATATTTTGAAAAGGGAGGTTTTGATGAAGCGATTTAAGGGCTACACTTTATTTAATAAAGAGTAAATTAATCAATAAATCTTAACTTCAAAAAAAGGCTTATATCTTCTCTATATTGTTATAGAGAAAAGATATAACATTTAAGAAAAGTAAAATACTACAAAAATTCATAATCATTAAATAACCATATTCATAAATCATAAACCTTTAAATAACCATCTCGCTCAAAATGGTCTTCTATGAAATATTAGGGACGTATTTGGAAGAGAAGAAGAAATTCGAATGATAGAAATTTATTTAAGAGGCTAAGGAACGTGGTAAACTTGAAGATTAGGAAAGCTAAAAAACAATACATTTCTAAGATACTCGAACATCGGCTGTCTTCAAAATCTTTCTGGTCTAATACCGCTAAGCTTAGAATCAGTAAAGGAAACAAAATGGACAATATGGATAGCTTTGATGTAAACTAATTAAGAAATAAATTTATACCATCTTTTAACTTTACTTCACTACTATCCAATATTGAAAACGTTGATTCGTCTAGTACTTTTTCTTTTAGAAATGTCTCAAATGATGAAGTATATGATGCTATTTTTAATGTTAAATCCAATGCTATAGCACCAGATTTAATTCCTTTTTTTTTATGATCTTGTGTTGTAACTAACCGTCGTAGATTCGATATCATCAGAAATGTTTCTAAAGTTTTGCTTGACTGTACTTTCGAAAACTATCTAAACTATAAGTGCATCTGTTTTATGAAAACAATCCAATCTAAAAATACGCCGGTATATCTTCTTAAGAAAATAACTCCTGGACGGTAATTAAGAAGTTCGATTCTATAACTATTCCTAGACACTCTGGCAAAGTAAGACTTCTATCATTTTTTGTAAGGACTGTCGTGTTGTGGATATCTTTGCCGGACGTAGTCTTCTAAAATGTGAGTTCTTCTAAAATAATCTATAAACAGAAAAAACTCAAAATATATATTTTATTATTATAATTCAAAGTATGTAGTACATAACGAAACGTATTTATTTATCTAGCTATCTTACCCCACAATTATTATCCGCTCACACACATACACCACCATAGACTTTAAATTAGTATTTACACATATCGCTTGTTTAAAACAATAACGGCATAACTCAAAAAATATATTTTTTTGGATTTTTGCATAGACGCATTTTAAGGTATATTCTGGCTAATACATAATATTTCTCCTTCCAATTGAAACTTTGTATTCTAAGAACATTAAACTAGAAAGTAAAGGTGCAACGAACTCGATAGGTAGCTATTTAATATACTTAGAGTCTTTAAAAGGGCCTGGGTTCCAATATATGTCGTTGTTGTAGCAGAATCTGTTTTGTACGACAACTTAAATAGAATTGTGACGTTACAACACCTAACAAAAAAAAATTAGCAAATTATTTTTACTTATGTCAGTCTTGTATTAAAAATTTAATGATTTATGTTTCTTAATTTGGTTTATTACTTATATTTTAACATTTAGAATACTAAGATAGTTAAAGAGGTATAAAAAAATATATTATTTACATTTTAATTTTATTTTAGATTATAATTCAATATAAATCTTTTAACGAAAAATCATAAAAATATTTTTAATTTTAAATAATTAAAATAAGTAACATAACTTTAACATAAAATAAAATACTCTTCTTGAGCAAAATAAAATTAATTTTGATCTTAAAGCTAGCAATAAATGGCAAACACTTAATTAAATTAAACTTGAAAAAAATCAGGTTATCTAAGTTTCTAAAGAATGGAATCTTTGGAATATGTTTTTTTCAAGCAGTTCGAGAAAATCTTTTATCTTTTTCTCAGAAATTCCAGGTTTTGTCTGGAAGCTTTCCTTAGTATAATGTTATTCTTCAAGTTTTGTTTTTTACTTTTTATCATAGTTGTTTAAATAAATTCGAATTTATTTGAAGTTTTGAAAAAAGCGACGTTGGTGATTGACGTTCAGTTCGTAGTACTTTTACATCATTGAGTTTCTTACTGGATATGTTAAAAAAATTAATAAAAGGTCCAATTTTGCTTGCTAGAAATTTTATATTTAAAAAATCTTCATAAAAGAATTCAATCACGTTAAATGGTTTTCCGGTATTTTTTGCCGCTCTCATAGAAGAAAATAACGATTCAGGTGTATAGATGGGATGGAATGAGCAGAGTAACCCTCATTTTGAGTGTGACACTTTATAAGATATTTGTGAGTAATACTTCTTATATTTAGATGACTAACAGCATGAAGATAAAGAGCGATCATGAATTTATTTTTTTGCTGTCCGGCACAATGATGAATAACTATGGTGTAATATTCATAGTTCGCACATAGCTTGCCAATTCGATAATTTTATCTTCACAAGCAATCTGCATCTGCAACTTTGTTTTTTTTTTGTAGAACAGTTAGGATTGAACGGTGGCTCCTGTCAAGTGTATTTTTGAAGAATAGTTTCCATACTCGAATTGTCTCACTATTTAGTTGAAAAAAGAATCAATTAATTAAATTTCTTTCTGGTTGTTTTCGATCAACAAGAACATAACTATGTTTTGGTTTAATGGGATTCAAACTATGGTTTATAAATTGTCAAACTGATTTTCAACATTTCTTTATTCCCAAATTTGTTAAAAAATTTGATATATATTCAAATTTTTTATTTCAAAATATTCAAATTCTGTATTGAAAAATTTACTTTACTTGTATTATTTGTATTCTTCTAAAATAAGTACATAAATCTAAAAATAATGATAAATTTTATCATAAAATTGAAAGTAATATTGACACAAGCCTAAAAAATCATCACTAAATTCTAATTTTTATTACAATATCGTCACATTAAGAAATATGCCAACTCTCAATATTAAAATTTATCAAACTGTTAATTGCAATAACACATTATCCCAAATAATACCCAAATAAATAATATTGTTTATAGTAACAACGGCATAACTCAGAAAAAGACTTTTGTGACCAGTAAAGTTTTGAAATGAACAGCGTCATAACTCAAAAAAGTACGTTGGTTATACGTATAATAAAATTTTAATAAAAGCAATACTTACGTTGACTACAATGAAGAACTAACCTGAAATGCACCACTTTTTACTTAAATATTTAACCATTTCAGTGGCACAACTAAAAATAAATCAATGTTGAATTATTGTAGATATTCTAGTCTTAAATTGCAGTACCGTACTTAATTAAAGCACGTAAAGTTGATTCTACCTAAGTTAATGTAAGAAAAAAAAACTAAAATTTCCGAGAGAATCAAGTTATGTCAAAACGATAATTTTTCTCTCACGGTTTCAATTTGAAAGCTACAACTTAGTTGCTTTGCTATATAATAGAGAATAAAATAACAAACTTTTCTACATTAATAATTCAAAACTCCAATTTTTTGAGTTATGCCGTTGTTGTTTTAAACAAGCGATATAATATTTTAAAATTATAATTAAGATAACATTTTCGAAATCTTTGACATAATTTTATTTTTTATTTATTTATTATTTATTCTTTATTCTCTGAGAAATTCATAAAAATTCATAAAAAAAATATCTTATAAGTACAAAGTACTCTTACGTAGCTACCTAACAAAAAATTAGCTTTACATCAAAAATTATAAGAAGTAGATGAAAGTATATAAGTGTAATAGAATAGTAGAAACATTTTATATCTTAATGAATTGAATTAGAATTTTAAAAATACCACATAAGTTATTGAAATTAATTTCTTGAAATTACTAAAATTTATGACGAAATCAGTTAAAACTAACAAGAAATTACTACATAAAAAGAAAAATTAATTAATTCCAATGAAATTAATATTGAATGAAAATATTTTATATTAAATTTTATAATTATAAACTTTTGGGGTCTTACTTTTTCAATTTTCTAAACAAACGTTTTTTCTTAGGAATTATGACCCAAAATTTCAATAATCGAAATAACAACAACTAACTTAGTAATATTATATTCATGTAAAGGTATGTTATAGTTTTTTAGAATATATTTTCAATTATTAATTTTCAATTATAAATATTCTAATTGAAATTAAAATTAAGATTTATTTGAAATTTTTACTACAAAATTTTTTAAGATAAATATAAAGGTATTGTTGAAGAATTTAAATATTTTATTACAATTAAAATTAAAAACTAATTAAAATTTATATTTCCCTTGAAATTCAGTTCGCTTTCATAAATTATTATATAGGTAAGGTATTAAAACAAAACAAAAACAAATTATTAAATTTTGTAAATACATTTATGTATTAAATATGAAATTTTCTGGAAGCTTAAACTTTTAATATGAAATCTCCTCTGCCTTTACTTTGTTAATTTATTAATTTTTTTTTGTTTTGAAATTTAACAACTCATGAAATTACTTTCCAGCAAAATGGTGCTTCATGCCATACCACCATACTTACTAAAAAATAATATTAAAATAATGTTTCGGATTGGCCAGCATCTAGTCCAGATTTTAATCCTACCGAATCATTATGGGCAACCATAAAACTCCGGCTGAAAAATGATTTACAACCAACAATTGTAACTTTTAAAACAAAAATTTAAAGAAATATGGAATTCCATTACTTCGGATGAATGTCAGAAATTCCTATTATACACCATGCCTACAAGAACGCAAGCAGTAATTAAAATGAAGGGTTATGTTTCTCAATTATATATTCTACATTCAATAATCTTAATGGCAATTAATGGTAATTTTTTTTAAATAATTAAGAATATGTTATTGTTATTTGTTCCAATGTTCATTTATTTCACTTCTTTCAAATTTCTAAGTTTCAGATTTTCGAAGTTAACATAATAATCTTTCAAAATAGTTTGATATTACGACAGGAAAGTAAATAGAAATACGTTTAATATTTGGTTAAAAAATTTCTTTAAGAAAAATACATGACTGTATCAATTAATAATGGTTAGCCAATTTAATATCTTAATATTTAAAATCGTTGTTGCATATATTCGTAACCCTAGATCTCGGAAATTAGTGAACCAGATGTTATCTTATTTTCAACATATATTACTGACATCGAAACTTAACATATAGGCTACTTTTTTTCCTATAGATGGCGCTGGAGTGGCGTTATTTTGAAAAATCGTATTTATTGGCCAAATTGGAACATATATTTAGTTTATAAAATAAAAAGCTTTGTGAAAATTTGAACTCGATAGGTGGCGTATCTACAAGTTGAGATATTTAAAAAAAGTGAAATTTTTGGTATTTTTTTAAATTAAATATATATAAAATTATACCATACTTATTCTGTTTTTGTTATCTTTTTGATTTATTGTTAATTTTTTGCATTATTTAACAGTAAAATGTGATACATAAAATCAATTAAAAGAAAAAATTAAATAAAAATAATAAAAAATTAATTTATTTTTCATAAACACTTTAAGACTTTTTACTTTTTACAACAATATTAACCAGATTTTTTTTGCAACAACGATTAAGGGCTAAGGAAAAGCCACATTTGCCGTGTCCGCTAGTAATGTTATAAAATTTTTTATAAAATTTTTTGTAAATAATGTCGATTTTATGCTGAATTGTTTTTTTTTTAATATGACTAAAATCGAATACAGCATCAATTGGGAAAAAACCAAACTATAATATTGAAATTAATTTCTGTAATTTGAAGAGAATAATTGTTTGGTCTTCATTTTCGTATCTTTTATTTATTTATTTATTTATTGACAATTGTAATATTTTCATAATACATGTGGGTACAAAAGAAAAGGAGCACTAATATGTTGGTCTACATCACTTAGACAAGTACATAAAACAAACCTAACGAAAAAAACATTAAAAAAACTAAAACAAGACCACTAGGGGTTTAACTCACAGGGTTTTGGGTTGAACAAAAGCAACACATCAGTATCACCTGGATAATACCCCTAAACTGATATGCAGATAAAATAAGAAACAGCTAACAATACTTACAAAACAACTAAATAGCTACAGAAACACTACAACAACTAACGAACGAACAAGCCATACGCATGGTAGGAGACAGACTTAACTTTTTATAGACTACTGTATACGACATTTAACAGAAACAGACAACAACAGACGGAAAACCTTCCACTACATTTTTGTGCTTTATAATTAATTTTTGTGTTGTTATACTCCAATTTTTTTTTCTTTCTTGATTTTTGTTTTTTAATTTTTTTTTATTTTCACATAACCATTGAATTTGATGTTTTTATTTTTCTAACTCTTAAATTTTTTATTTTTGTTTTTTTTTTTGTTTATTTTTTAACATTGCATTCAACTCTTTTATTTTTTCCAATAATATTTTGAAAATGGGAATAATATTTAATTTTTAACCTTAGTTGTATAAATAGTAATAACATTCAGATTAAGTAAACAATGAGATTATCAAATAGTGATGTCCAACATACGCAAGGAAAAGGTCCTGAGTCTTGCCTGTACATTCATGTGCAGGTGAGATAAATTTATTAAATTAAATTGAGACGACCAACGTTTTGTAAAAATTATAAAGTAAAAGAAGCTTTAATTAGATTATAAAAAAAATAGCTTTTGTGATATTCTTATTAACATGTTAAGTAATAATATGCTTCTTATATTAATTTATGTTATTATTATTATTATTGTTAATAGTTAGTTATTAGTTTTAATTAACTTGACTCCTTATATAAATGTATTGGAAAAAACCTAAGGTCTAAAAAACAATATATTCTCGTATTGCTTAAGATAAAACTTAACCTACCTAAGTCTACTAACCTAACTAACACTTCTTACTTAGTGCTAATTATACGTGTTTTCCAACCATCAATAGTCTATTTTTATAAATTTATTTTTGTCCGGTGTAAACAATTTCATAATATCTAAAATTATTAATTTAGCTTTGGTTATATGTTATTGTTTTACATGTAGTCCGTCTACTACAGTACCTAATATAGTGTAGCGATAGGATTTTGGTTTTGAATATAACCATTTTTATTCAAAAAGATAATAAAGTGCTCAGGGGCTATAAAACCTGTGAACATAGTCATTTTAATGTACTCCTCATTGTAAGGTCTTTGGCTCGTTAATTATATTTAGATTTACAGTTGTAATTTTTAATACAAAATTAGTTAAATTTATTACAATATTCTGATTTTTATTTTTTATTTTTTTTTTATAATTAAAAAAAATTTTAAAATAAAATTAAAATTATTACTGTAATTATTATTGAGTACAGCTGAAACTTATAATTTATAGAGTTATTGAAAGTTATTATTTCTGTGGCAATAAGTAATAACCACTTAAGTGGTTTCATATATTTTGGTGCATTCAATAGCCCTTTCTAAGCTTTACTTCTTGTCAAAATTTGGTTCTAATCGGACAATTATTACGGAATGTTACGGATTACGGAAAGCTGTTTAAAAATCATTTAACTGCCGTTGCAACTACAATTGCTTTTTGAAAAACTACTTAAATTTATATTTTTTAGCGGTCATCACTTAAAAGATATTAAGTCTTTTTTAAAAACTGAACTTTTCGATTTTAATAGTAAACATAATTTTTTTAAAACAAATTATAATGATTTAAATGACTTTTCAAAAATCTCAAATTATGGAATGCAAAACTTAAATGATATTAAGTGGTTTTACAAAATGCAAAACCGTTAGTTTTTTCTAAAAAAATTTTTTTTAACTGTCATTACAGGGCGCTGTTAAGCTTTTTTTTTATATTTTTATCAAAAAATTGTTAACTTACGTGTCAGTAAGTGGTTATTTGTTGATCAAAGACGAACAAATTTTGAATATTAAGTGTTTTTTATTAAGTGCCGAACCGCAATTGTTTTAATTTACAAGGTGATTTTTTTTATATAATGGAATCTAGAGGAAAATGCATGGTTGATTTGGTGTGAGGCATTATGAAAAATCATTGTGATGAAGCTTTTAAAGCTGTTGAAGAAGAACAAAATTAATTAGTTAAATACAGTAGTATTGAAAAAATTAACGATTCGTAATTAATAATAACAAACAATAGAAATTCAGAAGAACGGTTCGTGAATAATAAAAAAAATAAAAACCTAGAAGATCGATTCGCGAAATTATACAAAAAAAAAGTCATTCAAATATCAGAAGAACTATTCGTCAAAAAGGGTAAAAGGTAGCAGACATACATACTAACATACATTTATACATACATTTTTCAAACTTTATTATGGCGTCTGACATCCGATGAGAAGAGCGTGATTTGTTTTTTTAATTAATATTTTAAGACTATTTTAAAAATATTTTCTAAAAATCGAGAAGGTTGGAATTTATTTACGAATAGAACCTTTAATAAAACCGCAAATTAATAGGTATATTTTATTATTTTTGTTTTTGAACGTCTGTCTTAACATTTCACGAGTTACTACTATTAGCCTGCTAAAAAATTTATGCCAGCTAACTCATATTATGTATATTAGAAAAATATAAGTTTTAGGTATACTTGTTTTAAAAACAAGAAAGCTTCGAATGAATCATTCCAATGGAAGAATGTCAAATGGTTACGATACACTAAAGAATTTGGAAAAATTCTATACAAAAACTCATTTAGAGAAGAAGAAGAATGTAAAACTCACTAAAATTTCCCAAGTTGAAAACTGCTATAATGAGCCAATCAAAATAAATAAGAAAAAAAGATGAAGATGATCTTATTTATATGATCCCGTACATTGAAAAAGATTATCACAATTTTTACGATTATCATAAGTGAATCATCAGAGTAGTTCAAATATATATCCAGATTTTGATGATAATAACGACGATTATGAAATAAATTAACAGAACTAGTTATTTTAATAAACTGACATTTATTTTATACCCATTAAAAAAACAAAAATTTATGGAGAATGAATTACCATTTTTTTTTTTTAAATTATGTTATATTTTATTTTAATTTTAGCTATTTTCATGAAACCATTTTTGTGTTTTGTATCAAAATACTTCTAAATTGAATATTTCATTATTATAAATTTAAAAATGAATTTAAAATAACAACTTATTTGGGGTAAAATTATTTTTTTACTTTACTACTTGTCAACAAAAACAACTTATGTTTGTATTTTGTATCAAAATGATTTTCATATAAGAACTTGTATTGTATATTGAAAAAATTATTTTATATAATAAACACTTATTATGAACTTATTTCATTTAAATTAATTTTTTTTATTTTAAAATTTTACTTTTTAAATATTTTATTCTGTTTTTAGTTTTAACATTATTCCATTGCTCATATTTTGTATGACACAAATCCCGTTCAAAGTGTCACAATTTTTTCAGAAATGATTAAAAAGTTTGTTTTACATTTCCTGTACGATTGACAAAATCCACTTAAGTGGTTATTACTTATTGCCACAGATTTATAGAGTTATTTTATTTTTGGAAATTAATATTATAACTTTATGCTAGAAAATGTAATATTATAGCTTATCAAAGATATTGTTCTCAAAAATTTATTTATTAATTTAATGTTATCGGTGGTTGTTTCTTTGAGATGTTCCGTAAGATTTTGTGAAAATAGTCTGCTTCTCTGCAAAACAAATTTATTAAATTATTTAGGATCGTTATGTAAATAATTATAATCAAAATTAAACTGAGATCAATACTGTGGCAAAAAGGAATAACAGTATAAGTCGAGATATGCTCAAATTTACATTTTGTATGCATCGTTTACTCCGTATTCGAATACATATTGTCACAAATTTGGTGCAGTTCCGACAAGTAGTTTTGCAGATATGAGTCCAACTCTAATAGCATATCTCGTTTTGGACCTTAGTTACATGGAATAACACCATATGTCTAGTTGTATGGTTTTTCGAAATTGTAAAGCTTTGCGTTCTAAATTTATTTCATAGAACATATAACAATATAAGTCGAGTTATGCTATTATTCTAAATTGAAATTTCAAATTGAATTTTTTATAAGTCGAGTTATGTTGTTATTCCATTTTGCTTTATGTTATAAATAAAAACATATATCGAGATATACTCTTTTTCCAAAAGACAAATTTAAAAATTTTAAAGTGTAACTATAGATATGCTGTTATTCCTATTTTAGTTTTTAAAATATTACAAACATATGTCGAGGTATGCTATTACTATGCGTGCAAATTGAAAAAAATATTTAAGATATTCTATTATATTAGGCTGGAAATATTGTTTTTAGTTTAGTATTAATATGACCTTTATACGAAAAAAAAAGTAAATTAATTTAGGTAGTGAAAAGTTTGTGAAATTATTATTTATTCGTGCACACAAATTATTAGAAATGGCTCGAGAAATCATAAATATCAAATTGAAAGCAGATAACGATAATGATAGAAGAAATAAATGTCGTAATATTCGTAAAGGTAAATATTTTTTTGCGAATTTGATAGTTTTTAATAGAGTGAATTTTAGTAGTGTTTATTATTGTAAAACATGATTTTTGTTGTTCCACTGTTAACTTTTCTCAATGTAAGATAATTCTGCTTTACAGATATATCATTAAAAGAAGGAGACAAAAAATTTAAAGATTTATTTCAATGGCGACAGAAACTTCAACAACCATTTTTAAGAACAGTAATTTCATTTTATAATACGCAGTTATACACATGTAATTTAACGATCCATGACTGCGCCAACAATCAATCGTATTGACATATGTGGCATGAAGCTGAAGGCCGAAGAGGCGCCAATGAAATCTCTATTTCAACACATTAATTCTTGCCTAAAGATGGAAGTATAGACACTTTAATATTTTATAGTGATACGTGTGCAGGGCAAAATAAAAACTCATACGTAAGTTCAATGTTTGTTACTCTTCTTCAAAATGCCACCTATTTGAAAAAAATCACAATCACAAATTTTTAATTCCTGGTCATAGCCATATGGAATGCGATGTTGACCATGCTAAAATAGAAAGGAAGAAGAAAAAAACATTTATAAAAATTCATCATCCTCATGACTGGTATCAATTTGTTCGTTTGGTTGGTACAAAAAATACATTCATTGTGGAAGAAATGAGAGATAATATTTATGACTTCGGTAATTTATCAAAGGATAAATTTAATTGGAGGAAGTGCAATGAAGGTAGTGAAAAGTTTGTTTGGCGGGATGTAAAATGGTTACGCTATACGCAAAATAACTTGCGAATCGAATACAAAACATCATTAAATCAAGAAGAACCATTTGAAATACTAAATATAAGAAACGGAGTATAAATATCATAAATGAAGGGGATATAAAAAAGATTGATTGTCTACCTTGCATTTCAAAAGAAAAAAAAGCGGACTTATTATCTATGTTGCACCTGATTGATCCCATATATCGTGATTTCTACAAAAATTTAAGTGTTAGTAATATTCGGAATATCGATCCTGATATAGTCGAAGACGGAATTGATGGCCTTGAAAACTAACACTGTAAAAAAAAAATACTTTATAACTTAAAAAATTAATTAATATAAATATATAAAATTGTTCTCTCAATTACTATTTTTCATACTTTTTTTATTACGATTTTGTTATATTTTATTTAATTTTTATTTTAATTACACAACTGAACTGAATACATGAAATCTGTTATATATTTTAATTTAATTATTAACTATGTTATTTGAAATTTCTTATATTTTGCTAAAATAATAAAAGTATAAATACAAAATTATTTGATTAATAAAACCCTTAAATCGTATTAAGAAGAGTTGACCTTTTTATTAAAAATAATAATTTCAGAGTTTTTTTTCAATTAAAAATTATACAGCTAATTATAATTTATTTTATTACATTGTGTTACTATGGAAAAAATATTAACTCGACTTATGTGAAATGACTTTCAAAACAGCATTTTGGAATAATAGTATAACTCGATATAAGTCCACTTAATTTTCAAAAAACATTTTGGAATAACAGCATAACTCATCTTTAATTATTTTACCAAAAAGGAATAACAGTATATCTCGGTTTATACTTTGCTGAAGCTACGAAAATTACAACATCCAACATCTGAGAATTTCAAATTCTTAAGGAAATTATAGTCGACAGCACAACCTTGTTTTATGCACTATAGTTAATTATAAACTCATTCTTACAAAATCCCTTAAATTCATTGCAGATTAATTACAGATTTTTCTATTTGAATATTTGTCAGATTTATTTCCTTTTGCAAATTAATTTATAATTTTTACATAGTGTTGTTGTAATATATCATAATATTTTTAATATCATGCCAATCTTAAATGTCGACTAAAATAAATTATTAAAGAAATCCCTTTTTTTTAGGTCACTGCAATATTTTCTATAAATTTTCTTTTTTAACTATACATGTATAAAATAGCAAACTAAATTAAAAATGTTCCAGTTTCTTTCATAATAAGATTAATTTCTTTATTAATTTTTATTGAAAACGATATACATATTCTATATATATATATATATATAAATAAATAATTAAAGTGAAAAATTAAATTTAATAACTTTAAAAATAATGATAATATGTACACTGTGTAAATATTTTCAAAAGAATTTAAGAAGAAAAGAAAAACTGTACCTACATAGTTTGAAAATAGTTAAAAAAAAATTACAAAAATGGCGCTGTTGGCATTATATCAGAAAAATAATTTCTGAAAATCATTAAAAAATTTATTTAATAATTTAACCCTTTTATGAAACTGAAGCTAAAAAAATACCTTTAAAACCCATTTAACACCCTATTAACTTTTTTCTGAAAATGCATGTCTTATCCAGGAAAACTTTGTAAATAAGGTCCCTAAAAATCAAAAATGTTAAAATTTCACAGATCGGTCCTGTCGTTTCGAAGCTGTGAGGGTGGCCGAAAAAGGTCATTTGGTATAATATGAATATAATATGATTTTTGTTTTATTTAAAAAATAAAGTTTCAGTTTAAATTTTTTTAACATTTTAGAAATTTTCATAGAAAACTGACAAATTTATTCAGAAATACAAAAATAACAATAATTGCACACTTATATTCATACAAAGATTAAAATATACCGGGTGTTCCAGAGCATGCGTATCAAAAGTGCAATGAAGGGAAAAAAAAGTCATCAAAACGCCTTCTTCGCATATATGAGATCATTACGACAATCTTCTCATGAGGACCAATACAAAAATGTCTTTGTGGTAAATGTGCATGACCACTAATAATTAAAATTGCAAAAAGAGCCAATATTTCTTGTTTTTTAACGTCTAAAAGAAACTTATTTTTAAATTTTAATGAATAATCATTAGTATATTTGACAATGTCCTCAATAAATTCATCACTCCACAGAATAATAAAAAGAAATCGATTAGGATTTGATTTGTTTGATAATCGATTAGGATTTGATTTGTTTTATTGGCGATAAAATAGGATTTTGTAGTATACGAGAATTATAACCAAATGCAGAAATATTTTCTATATAGCCTTTTTCCCAGAAAAATTTGTCCTTTTTTGCTTTTTTATTAACAGGTTCTTTAGCTTCATCATTTATGCTTTGTCTCAAAAACTTGAATTTCAGTTTAATTAACCACAACCTCAGTATTTATTAAGCATTTCCCTACACGGTTTATATCACTACAACCTTCATCCCCAGAATCTTCTTCTGTTAAGTTTCCTTCATTTTCTGGCGAAATTACGTAAATATTTTCGTCAGATATAAGAAGTTATAGATTTTGAGCTAAAGTATAAAAACATAAAAGTTTTGTGCTCAATCTTTATTAGGAAACAACTAATATTTTCGGTAAAAAAAATTTTTCAAAAATTTTGTAAGGATTTTTGAAGGCCTATGCTATTCTGGCAAAAAACAAAAACAATTCCTAGTCTAATATAAATGTTTTTAATAGTATCCCATAATAATAAAAACACATTTTTAAATATTGGTATTTAACACTTCAAAACTTTATCCATAGTTATGCGCTTAAAAACTTTATAATATTCACTTTAAGTAAAATAATTGACTTATAACAACCAGCATGTGGTTATTCTAAGTGAAAATAATTTGCAAATTTAGTTAAAAAGCCTACTATATTAAAAAATTTGAAAATAATTTGAATATTTGTATTAAATTATGTTAAAAACCTTACTGGCTTTTGGTTGTTTACTGGTAGTTTAGTGTTAAAAGGGTTAATGATATAAAGATGTCAATAAGTGTAGATAAGAAGTATATGTAACATGTTTTGCTTACGAAAATTGAATTAAACTTCATAAAATACGCAACAAGAATATACGAAATTTTTTTATTTAATTATTCATATTTTGTAGAACCCAAAGGTTTTAAAATATATAACAATATCGGATATCAGAATCAATATAACAGAATCTGAGACTTTTCGGTTTAAAGGCAGGTGTTTTATTTAAGGCGTCACCCAGCTTATAATGTACTGTTCGTTACACTCACGAAAAAACTTAAAGGACTATATGTGCACAAGATGTGGAATATGTGGAAGCTGGAATATTATTCATTTCGATTGTTACACGAACATCATGATGAAAAAATTGATGTCAAAATGGGTATAGCTTATGTATCCAGTTGATTTCCCCACAATTCATCAAATTAGTACATATATATTTTTTATTGTGTATATTATAATGTAATTTTTTGCATATAGTCAGAAATTTGTTTTGAATTGCTAAAATGACAAATTCACTATAGGTAAACTGATAAAAATATATAATGTTTCGCCTAGAGCCCACATCATATTCGATAAAAGAATAATATAATTTTCATCATATACAGAAGATTATAAAATGTTGAGGGCCACTGTGAAATTCAAAATGATGTGAAAATAGGTATAAGTTTTTATTATTCGAAAATGTAAAAAGGCTTCTGCAGTATACTAGCTTGCTCTATTAAGAGTAAAAAGAAAATATAAAGTAAATTCAAATAAAATTGTTTACTTATATAAAGTTTAAAAACGACGGAGTTTTATTCTTTCATTAGTTCCTATATTATTCTATATAAAAAATGTCCTAATTTGTTAAGAATTGTTGTCAAAAGGAAGTTGAACTTTCTTATGCGACACTAAATTTCAAAATCATTATTTTTCCAATGTTTTATTTATTTTTTTAATTTTCATTTTAATTACTAAAAGTAAAAATTTTTTCTTAATAAAAATACTGAAATATTTTTTCACTAATTGATTTAAACAACAAAAAAATAAAAACAAAGAAAAAAATACCTACGTTTAAAGAACATTTTTATGTTTTTTTTTTTATAACAAAATTCTTTTATTTACTTAATATTTCATAATTTTCTTAGGTGGAAAGAGAGGTTTAAAAATAAAAGAGTGGAACAACAATCTGAAAACTATGTTTTGTATTTAAAAGAAATTTTCCGAATTATCAGAAATCATTATATTTACAAATTGCAGCAACTCACCAATATACAGAGTTCCTTTTTTTTCGTCTGAATTAAATATAGATTTAATTTTTGTTTTTTAAATAAATTTTACATTGTGGTTTTTGTCCCAGATAAATCAATAAGAAAAAATAGTGAAAAAAATTGAGATGATGGAAAATAATTCATAATGAAATTAAGTACAAATTTTTATCAAGCTTCTACGAATTTCGAAGAGCAGACGAATTCTAATTCTGTTTTAGTACTAGATGTCAGAATTATAATAACAATTGACGGTATTGATATTAATACAACTTAAATAATATTAAAACAACTTGAGAAAGTGATTTAATGTAGTTTAAGTAGAAATCAATATTTCCGACCATCTTAGTGGGATGGTCTCAGTCTTCTGATGATGGTGTAATAACTGAAATTTACCAATATATTAATTAAAATTAATGAACATACATAGAGTTTTTAGCCTTTGTTATTGTTAAGTATTCTGATGATAACTATAACAGTTATTCTAGATAACGATTCTGCTTCTGGCTTTTTAAATTTTATATATATATTTTATATACACTAACTTTGTTTTTGACTTAAGCCTTTTATAACAACAACATAATATTGTTCATTATGAATAAAAGAATGAAAATTTAGAGAATAAATTAATTTTTTCTAATGTATTATGAGAATGTATTATATAATGTATTACTAGAAAATAATTTAATGCATTATGATGATAGATTAGAAAAAAATGAGGAAATGATCACCCTATATTCTATAATAACCAACAACAAGAAGTAGGTCACTCGAGTCGGGGTATCAAATAGGCACAATTAAATGGTGAGTGTGCATACTTATGATGATAGATGATACATATTTACTTTAAATTTTTGTTGTTGTTTTGAGTTGTAATATGCATACTTTTTGAAACTACATCCAAACTTTACTTTTTATTGTTTATCAAATACCTACGGTTTTTGTTGAAAATATTCCTAATATAGGCCTCTGAACCTCTTAAGACGTAATTAATTACTGTAATTCAGTTAAAGAGGACATCGAAATTAACAAGCAGCCCAAAATAAAATCAAAAGGTCTCACATAACAGTTACAATATACGGACCAGAATGTACGAAGACTGAAAAAATTTCATCCGACATACCTAAGCAAACGATTTATGAATAGTCGAATAACAAATTCTTCCTAGGTTGGTCAGAACTATGTATATAGCTTTGGAGATGAGTCAAATGACTTATAAAAAAAAAATAATATCATCAAAAAGTGACATTAGGATTAAAATAAAATAGATTAATTAAATATATTATATTATTTAATTAAGATAGTTAAATTAAATAAAAAAAACAATATTAATTCCTTCAGTATTAACGGTTGTTTATCAAAATCATTTAAAAATTTGTCAAATTTGTTTGGTCGAACGAAGCAGGTTACAAAACTCTGTGTGCATCAATTAAAAATTAAATATGATATAATTTTCTACTTATTCTCGCACTAAAAAATAAAATTTTCCAAATTATAAATAAAATTGAATTAAAATGTAAAGAGTTATGCAGTATAAATATATAAGAAGAGTTGATTTGATTAAAAAGTCTAATGATCCTAAAAGTATATAAAAAGATGAAAAAAACAAAATCTTTATTTAAAAAATCTCATAACAATCATTAGTTGTATATGATATAATCTACAAGTTTAAAAAAAGAAAGTAGGGTAATGTTTTTCAATTGATTTACACACAACACTCATTCATTCATTCATTCAATGAATCATTTCTATTCGTATACCCTTCCTCTTTCCCATAACAAGTCTTTCTATATAAAAATATTCATACATACATGCAAGTTTTATATAATTTTTCTAAATTTTCAGTTTATATACACTTTAAGATTTTTATATACATATATAACCAAATCATCGGGGTTAAGGAAACAGAAGATGAATACACTTAAGAAGTCAATTTCTTTCTTGAAGAGAAGAGAAATTGTTTTCTATTGAAAGAGGTGGAAGAATTTAAAATAAATTTTTTACTATAGTTTCTGCTACAAAAACCTACTAAAAAGCTTAACGAACAGAATAGAACAGAATCTTTTGATTTAAGAGAATGGATGCATATTTGTATGTATAGTAAAGAAAAAGTGTCATTAATAGTAGGTTTGTCAGTGCAAAGAACTTTTATGATATGTATAGGTGTATGAAAAATATGTGTGTTTATACATGTATTATTATCTAAAACAGTATTACATAGGTAAATCTGTCTATTCATTTAGTCGTAAATTTGTAAAATGGAATAATATTTTAAGAAATTTCTTCAAGCTTATTTAAACTTTAAGATTTTCATATTTAAAATCAATAAATATCTACACTAAGAGAAATAATATTTTTATCCAATGGTTGCGATTTAACTTTAAACTTATTATTTTATAGATTTATAGCGAGTCAAATTGAGTTTTTTTCTAAATATATTCAGGTATTTGCTAAAACAATTCCAATATTTGCTAAATAAATTTCGTCGGTTTATTGCTAGTTTGTTCCATATGCCACTTTTGTCTTTTTGATCTAGGGGTGCTTTCCATGGTTTTTTAATATGATTTTTCAGAATCTTTAACCTGTTTTAATATATCTCTTTTAGTTAGTAAGATAATTACTTGATAATATGTTCCATGTCCAGTTTTTTAGTAATTTACTTATACTAGTTTGTTATATATGCCAAAAAGTTGGATATGGCTCAGTATTTACATGTATTTTTGAAAAAAAAAAAATGTACGTGCTTATTTGTTCTAAAACATATGACAATGAACGTGAAGAAAATAGTTACAATAATGTAGTTAAAACTGAAATGTACCACGTGGATAGAAATTTGTTGTGATATATAACTGAATTCAAATTGTTGTGGAACAAATATATTTTCTAACTCTTTGAAATAAGTGTGTTCCACGTGCATAAATCAATAAATTGTTTTCATTTAAGGTAATATACATGTTACAAAACAAAAGTTCGATTTGCTTGTGTAAATTTGTTCCATGTATATACCTAATATAATGAATTCGAAGTATAGTATATAACCCGATGAATTTTTCTCAGTTTGCTTCCTATTTACATTAAATGAACAATATTAAGAAGAATAAAAGCTATTTTATGATAATCATCAAAATAAAAAAATATGCTTGTAAAACTGAACGTGCCATTGATAGCAACAATAAATACACTTTGTATTTTATGCTATGACTTAGAGAGGAGAGTTATAGGCTTACCGAAAGGAAATGCCTCCACGTCATCGCTCCGGTAATGATATCGCTAGCGCTTTAGTTAAAATTTTAAATCAAAATCCGTGTGTCTTCCAAAACAAAAATAAAATCAATAGCCCAGCACTAAAAATATTTTTCAATTCAAATAACATAATGTTAGAATCAGTATCTCAAAAGTTTTCTGAGCCGGGCACTCTAACATTCAAGAGCTTGATTGTGTTCATTCTGCAATGGACCGGTTTTTCGAAAAAAAAAAAAAACAAATTAGCAGACCTTTACATTTTATTATATTAATTAAAACATTTGTACCAGAAATATACAACTTAGAATTCTGCAAATGACAAAAACTGATTTAAAAAATTATAGTGTACCTGCAATAAAATTAGATTACGTTCAAGTTTCATTTTTTAAGATAAAATCTATTTTGTATGAAAAAGATACCCTGAAGGGGTGTTATATTTATGTATGTTACAATAAAATACAAAACATCATTTCGTGAAAGTGAATTTGAAACAATATCACTCAGAAATCAAAAGCTTCAAAAAAAATATTACAAACTCAAAAAAATTTATATTTTTCAAGATTATCTACTTTACAAAAACGATCTCTAAAAAAAGAAAAGATTAAAGATAGATATTAACTATTTGTTTAATATTGAAATTTAAAGGCTATGAAAGCTATGTATTTTGTTTATTATATTACCCAAATAAAATTAACTTTATTTTATAATTTATTTTTCGTTTTATTTTCTTTTATTTAACAAACTTGATTAAGTAATATATAATAAGATTATAATATTTTAAGCTTTTATTCAGTTATAGAAAGATTTAGTTAAAGACTTATTTTAGTTGTTGCTAGTTTGTTCCATAATCAAATTTCCATTTGGCATATGGAACAAACTAGCAATAAACCAATGATTTAGGTATTTTTTTTTTAATTCAGAAATTTTTATTTTAATCATTTAAGGTTAAGAAAAAAAGAACATGTATTTTTATTAATAATAAAAATAATAATTATATTATTAATAAAAAATAAAAGTTATTTAAAATAACAATTTTTTCTTCACAAATATATCTAATTAGTCAAGTTGTTCTCCTGCAGCAGCTGAGCCAATTTTCATTATCATATTAAAAAACCACTTGTTACAATCAGAAGAACTTATTGAAAGAACTTTCTGACTTACAGCAAATCATGGTCACATTTCGATTGAATTTGGCATGTGAGAGTACGGCTGCAATATTACGGTAAACAGTTACATACATACATATTAATTTTTAACAAGAATTGAAAATTGAATTGGAATAGGTTCAGCAAATACCTAAACATAATTAGTAAAAACTCAATTTGATTTGCAAATGCTATGGTTGAGGCAAACATTTAATATGTTAATTAGTAGTATATTATAGTTACAAATTATAGTTGCTAAAACTATATTTAAAAAGAATATAACCCAACTATAAATTATACTAGGGGCCCCTTTTGAGTAATTATATTTCAAGTTGAAGTCAAATTTAAAGTTTTTAAAAAAACAGTAATTTACGTACTGACATAGACTTTGCACGACATAGCAGAAACCACTCGTGTTTAATAAAAGGTTTTATGGTTAGTAAGTTTTATTTAGGACACATATAAATACACGTCCCTCATATACTGCTTCGTTTCCGATATATTCCCTATAGTAAGTGGCATTTAGTGGATAAAATTTCTAAAAATAAAAAATTTTGTCATTAAAGAGCATATACCTACATAATACATAATTTTAAAAAAAACTATATTATTACTACAAATAACGAAAATTCAGAAACAGTTACTTAAAAAGATAAAAATGAAGAATTCAGTGATTTGTTTTTTTGTTCAGTGATTTGTTTTTTTGTTTCAGTGATTTTTATTTTAGATGAATTTGTTTTTTTGTTTTTTTTTGGCATATGTACATAGATTCATTTGCAAGTATGTACATAATGTAAATTATAATAATGATTTGTTTGCTTTTGTTTATTATTTTAATAAGATCTTACATGTGCATAATGTATTTGCTGAATAATAAAATCATATGAGTAAAAAATTTTCAACTGTGTGCGCATTATTGTTTTATACACAACTTATATATTATATTAGAAGTTCATTAAGGAGTAGGAGAATCGAAATAAAATGAAGAGATGTCTACTGCGCAGGTCCCTAAATGCTTGTCAATTATAATTCTAGATTGTTCAAAAAAATATTATTTTTTGTTACCGTATTATATTATGATTGTGGATGTCCATAATTGGATAATTGGATATTATTATGAAGCACACAATCCAATAGTTGTAACAAACATATTTTGGTTAAAGAAATCATATTATGATCGAAGCAATCATATATTATAGTTGTCTTATGATTAATGTAATCGTATTATAATAACAGATTTAATGCAAGAGCTTTAGAGCAAGCACATCAGACGTCTATTAGAGACGAAACCTTACTATATTTTTGTGCAATATTTAATCATCATTCGTTGAGGTTTGTAAAACTTGACACCATTATTCTGTTGTTCTTTGTTAAAACGTGTTTGCAAAATGAAAACGTAATATAAGAGGTCTTAGCTGATGGATGTAATATTGGTAAGTGTTTGCATACATTTTTCCAGATCAACTTAACCACTAAAGTTTTCTCTTAGATTTTAGTAAAAGTTGAAATACCTTATATTAAACTAGACAAGGGGTTGCCAATAGAAATATTTCGACATAGGTTGAAATAATTTATTTAAATAAAAGGGTTATAATTAATCTGTTTAAATTCAAAATTTAGTTATTTTTATGACAATTTATTACGAAAGTTGAGGTTTTAGAATCTTTTGCCGGATGGTATAAATCATAAAAGTACTTTTAATTTTCAGGTATTCCAAACTTTTATACAATACTAGCTTTGTAACCCGTCATAAATGACGGAAGCAAAATAAATTCTAGCTTTTTCTGTTCTTCATTAAAATTTTCATTTCAAATTAAAGAAAAGTACGTATTTGCTTACTACTTTATCATACTGACCTTTATTTTTGTATTTATAACGCTTTTAATTACCTTCTTATTTGCTATCATTGAAAAGTTATTGTATAATTAAGAATCAAGTTAATCGTGTTAGCTGCGTAAATTTGGCAAAAAAGTTTGAATAAAACGATCGAGATATTATTAATATGGGTCATTTGTTCTTTGTCATATGTTTGGATGACGTTACCATAATTTCGATGTAGATTTGTTTCTATCAATTTATGTTTTTTTTTTTTGTTTTATCAATTTTCATATCTTATCAATTTTCATATCATGTTTCAATTAAAGTTAAGCTGGTGCAAACATTATTCAAGTTTGTGAGAATTTTATTATTATTGGACGTATAGTACTAGAAATTATTTTTGATATAAACATAAATCTTTCTCATTCAACCATATTATATTTATTTTTTACACAATAACATGAGTGAATCTTATTCAAAACAACAATATTATAGTTCAGAACAATATATCATTCAATATAGAACGTAACTATAATATTATTACAAACATAATTAATGTTTGTGAATATAGTTAATAGTACTGTTGTACGGACTATAAATCATTTTTGTTTCAACCCTATTATATTTCATTCAACCATATAATGAATCATTTAACTTTATACAAAACCCATAGTTTCATGATGTAATATGATTACTGTAACTAAATGTTCGAACGATATTATTGTTCTCTAACTTTATAGTTGAGCCAAACACAATTTTTTCTCAGTGTATGTGACGGAGAATGTCTCTGATACTAATTGGAATTGGAATTTGATATTATTTTAAGATTTAAAATTTTCAACTTTTAAAATTTTAATTTGAAACACTTCAGTCTATAAAAATTTTCATTAATAATAATTATATTTCGTAAATTAATTTATTTATCGTAAAAATATTAATAATAATTTTTTTTTGTATAAATAGTAAAAATATAACATTATATAAATAGACATTATAAGATTTAAACATACATACATATAGATTGGTTGAAGTAATTAAACAAATAGAAACAAAAAAATTTGGTATACAAGGAAAATTTTTAATTTAAAATAAAAATTTGGAACGTTAGAGACATTAAATTTGCTGTAATGTTTGTGAGGACTTTTGCCAATGCCCCATTCATGAAGCATAATAACAATACCGTTCATACCTCTTGTGAATTTTCAAATATTTATTACCTCTATCTAGAAAAATCAAAACCAGAAAGTGATTGTTGTTGTTATAATATTTTATACCATCTTTCATTGATAAGTTTTAATTAGCTACTGAGCGATAATAATGACATTATCCGTATGTATACTATAAATACAATCAACTGTTTATATAGTAACATTTTCTTATCTACATGATTATAATAATGAGAGAAGAGAACCATAGGCAAGTATCACTACATGTTGAGAATATTGAGAGAACAAGACTCTCTGAATATTGACACATAATTACATAAACTCAATTTTTCAATAAAAATTCACCTCATAGTGATAGCATTAAGTTAATGAATTCAGTAGTTTGTGATATTATCCTTTTATTCTGCTCTTTATCTCGGTGGGTAAGAATAGGAAAATTTATATTATTGCAGAAATATTTTTCTAGTTTTCTACCCATGAATTAAACTTTAACGTATATATTTGGTGTATGATTGTTGAAATGGAACAAGAAAAATCTACCTTTCATAAATTTTTGTATAAATTTTCCATTTTTTGAACTACCCAAGGGTAGTTTTAGGTTAAGAATTATTCACATTTTTTAAAGATTTGTTCTAGTCTATTTCTTTGGAATAAAATAATGATACCTATATTGAAAAGGGGTATTAGATCAATCAGATCAATCAAATAAGTCGTAAAAGAAATCAATTTTCTTTGTTGAAACCAGCTGAAGTTATATAGATATAATTGGAATGAGTGAAATAGTTATGTCATAGTTATTTGAGTATAAAATCGGCATTCAACACTAATTTCTGCAATTTTATGATAATGTTGAACGGCTCTTTGTCATAAGTTTGTACGACATAGATCCGATACAACAAAATGGTATAAGTTCGATTTAATTCAACCTTCGGACTTATATTACTTTTAATTTTAATGATTTTGTCGAACTTATGACATGTGGCATAAATTCGAAAAAAGTTATTAAACTTAAAGACGAGATAAGTCCGATAGTTGAGTTAAATAGAACTTATATGTAATTAAATAGAACTTATAAATGTAATTTTGTAATTTTGCTCAAACTTATGTCATATGTTATAATTTCAACAATAGCGAATTTATGTCATATTTTGTATCGAACTTATGAACCTTACAAATCCTCAATTTTTTTTTTATTTACAAAACAAAAATTGTAGCAAAAAAAATGAATTAAAATCTATAGCGGAATTCACAATTGTAATATGTTAGAAAAATATTGTTCTATGAGTTTAAATATAATAAAATACGGATAAACTTTAACGGTACCTGACAATGTCCCAAATATTTGATAGAAGAAAATTAATAAGTATATACAACACTTTACAAAATTTAAGTTAGATTTTGTAAAACTACCCAGGCGCATTCGTTCTTTCGGCTGAAATGTATTGCTGTAAACCAAAAATATTGGAGAAAAAATATTAGGAGTCAAAGAGGCTTAATACAAAACTAATTTGGTTGCAATCTTCTTCTAAGTTCAATACTATCTCGTATGATTTTTAAAAACATAAAGAAATTTTAGAAAGTAGAATTGTAAATTTTAACAGAAATAAAAACATTAGTTGTACACTATAAATAGTTAACAAAAATGAAATCATGTTAACATAAAAAATTATTGCTTTACATACTTTTACAAAACAATTTTGAATTATTTATAAATTTAGTTTATATTCACATTTTTTCTATCAATTTCACATACCCAAAGTAATTAAATATAAAAAAAAATAAACTTACCGTTTCACTAGAGATTTATGTTGATTTTCTTGACTAACAGCTATCATTGCATGTTTGCATGTAGGAACTTCTTTTTGTCGAATTGTCCAATAACACGTGACATTTCTTGGATACATACCAGGATAATTTGGACTTTGTAAACGACAATTTTTTCTATAACATTCATCAAATTGCCTTGTACAATATGTGCCTGGTGTAACACGTCCTAATTCTAACACTTTATCACTACTGCCATATCTGAAATTAATATTATTATAGAGAATAAATTAACTAAATTAAAACAAAAATTGCTATTTTGATATATAATTGGAACTATTGCGAGCTACATCTTAAGTACTTTAACAAAATAAAATATGTTGGATGATATTTTTGTATGGCATTTGAATAAAAATACAAAAACAAAACTACATTATGTACGAGTTTTATCGTAGATAAATATTGTGTAACATGATATATAAAACTTGTTGCAATAAAATAAACACCAGTCACAAGTATATTACTATTATTTTCTAAATAATGAAGATAAATATAAATTATATTGCGTGTAAGGGGTTAAACAGGAAACAAAACTAGAATGAAAAAAGGAAACAAAAGAAAAAATAATGAAAAACATTCTGAAAAAAATGGGGTAAAATAATGGGTGTTTGTTGTACTTTAACTTTATTAAATTCAGAATTTTATAAATTTCCAACCCCAACATAAACAATCACAATTTAATTACAAAAACACACTCACATCTTACTATCGTTGCTTCTATAAAAATGATCTAGATAGATACTATGTAAATTTATTTTTTGTGATTAAAATTCGAAATGTTGTTGAAAGAGTCTTAGAAAGACTGGAATTTATATTATTGTAGTTTATGAAAATTAAAATGCTCCCAAATCAACACAATTCTAATTTCTTAGAACAATCAAGCACAAATATTTTAATTATTGTTGGTGCAGAACTTAAGATAGCTAACATTTTGTATTATTTATCGGATTTGCTTTAAATGACATATTAATTACATATTAATAGTTCAAAGTAGGACTGACCTTCACTAATATTTTAAATAGACAGAAATGAAATCTGTCTTTAATTATAATAAAAGAATTACGAAAACCTATATGACCGTAGATATAGAGAGATTTTATAAGACGAAAATAATATATGTTCAAAATTCTTTAGAAGCTCAATTTCGTTATTAAATTTGAATATGTTGAACAAATGAAGATAAATTTTGCAACCAATAGAAATTTTGAATCCAGAGCTGAAGGCAGAAGATGATGTGGCAAACCCAAAATTTTCTTTTCAAGAAACGCAAAGTAGTTTTGACTTTTCATTTGAAAAATAACCATTTTAGGCTGATGAAAAGCGATAATAAATCGATTCTACAAACAAAGTCTTCTAAGCTGAAATGCACGCAGTTGTAGTTTGTGAGCGAGTGAATTTAAGAAGAAATTACAGAAAACTTAAAATCTAAATTTTTTTTAAGTACTAAAGCACCCATAGTACCTAATTTCATACATCAATACATTAAAGCTAGTATAAAGGTATGTAGATTTTCGACTATGTAGGATGCGACTATTCGAGGCATTCTGGAAAGACGGTCCGTCGAGACCTTTACCCAAACTAAAAAAAAGCGAAACGAATGGATCTTAAAGTAAATGAGGAAAAGAGAAAATATATATTGTCAATAAATAGAAGGCCTCCCAACATCATATTGATCAAAACATCAGTATCGGCACATATAATTTCGAGGGAGTTCAGGAGCTTACCTACCTTGGAACCAGCGTTGATTCCACAAACGGCATCACTGTGGATGTACAGCGAAGAATTAAATTTTTTGCAAACTGTTGCTGCTTCGCCTTGTCAAAACATCTCTGGTCAAAGGTACAAACATCAAAGTACAAATCTACTAAACGCTCATACTCCTGGTTTTGCTTTACGGATCAAAATCATGGACACTGCCGAAGGCAAGTTAGCATGCATTTGATGTTTTCCAGGAGAAAATTCTTCGTCGGATATATGTTCCTGAAAACGACGATGGGGCGGAAGAGAAGAAATAATGCCGAACTCTATGAGCTGTATAATGACGTGAACGTAGTCTTGAAAATTATGTCGGTGAATGAAAATGCTTCAGCCAAGAAAATCTTCGAATCCAGACCCGAAAGCACAAGACATCGGGGCAGACCAAACCTTCGTTGTAGAAACCAAGTATCGACGGATTCAAATCAATTTCAGCCCAGGAGTCTGTCCAGGACCTGCAGATTACCAAGTGATTGTATCTGGTTGTTTAATGGTGCTCTGTTAAGCCTAAAATAAATATTAAAATCTGACTACAGCAAAATAGGAAGGATCTCTAAACCAAACTGGTAATCACCAAACTGGTATTAGTAGACTTGTGGTAGGGTTTGTTATTTTGCAACAGCGTGAGAGATCTCCAACAGATTATTGTAAAATTTCTTAAACTACGTTATTGAGACATAAGACTTACAGGGTCTACTGAATATTAATGTAAATGGTTATGCTTTTACCATCCCTTTGAATTACAACAAAACTGAAAATTTTATTTTGACCTCCTTTAATAACATATTTACATATACATTTTAGATAAAGCCAAATTTGCTTTGTGTTCCTTACTTCATTGTTTAGAAACTGAATCGGGGTCGTGGTTTCTTATACTACAACAAATTGAATTCCATTTTCTCCTGTAATTTAAAATTTTTCTTTTCAAAATTTCCCTTTTTTTTGCTGTACAACTCAATTGAATTCAAAGCTTTTCTTTAGATAAAAGTCATTCGTGTCCTTTTCAGAATTTTCTCTAAAAAATTTTTAAATTTATTTTTTTCAAACATGAAACAAAGTACCTACTGTGAATTGAAGAATAGTGAAAGAAATATTCTTCTCTCTAAAAACCGATGAAGTAAAAATGGAGCTTTTTTTTTTTTAAACTATAAGTATATGTAAATAAATGTGATTACACTACATTTTCAAATTGAGTGTAAATTATCTGTACATAGTAGTTACTTGTACTTTCATGCAAAATATCCTTAATAAGATAGACATACCTAACTAGTGCATCCGATTGACTTATAAATTTGTATCTTATCCTAAATTCAAAGGAATTGTCATCAGGTTGACTGGGTGGATGAAACACCTGTAAAGAAAAAAATATAAAAGAAAAATTTTGAATGAAAATTCTTTAAAAATATAAAATTTAAATAAAATTTTTAATGCTAAGAAGATGAAAAATAGAAACAAAAAGAAAAAATTATATTTTATTAGAGTAAGAGTTTTTGTTTTGTACACCTACTTTTTTCAATTCAATACAAAAGAAAATAATAATGAAAATTTAAAGAAGAAATATTGTAGAGAGGTGCAAAAGAAAAAGAACTAAAATAAATATTATTTAGAGTTATATTTTGACAATTTTAATAAGGATTTCAAGCTAGGTATTAGGCTAATTAAATTTCAAGTGCTTAAATTAAAGAACATCATTTTCATATGAATTATTCCTGGTTTTCGACAATGAGATGGTCTTTGACCTTTTCTATACATACTTATAACTCTGACTTTCGAAATTTGGAAAATACCTGCTACAATAATATCAAATGAAAACAAATGTAATGACAGTTCATGTAACACAGTTGTAATGAAAAAATAAGACTGAACATCAAATATCGTATTCGGGTCCACAAAAAGCGAACATGGCCTCAAGTTAACATACTCATATGTGGGTGGAATGATTTATAAATAAAAATAAATTCTATTCTATTTAAAAAGGCTTAGTTCCGGGCAATAGTAGTAGTTTTTCACATTTAATGAGTAGAGCCAGTATTTTGTTAAATAAATACTCGAAATATTGTAGTGTAAAATTGCAGTACCATATCTAATTAAGCACGAAAAGGTGATTTTATTTAAGTTACTGTCAAGAACGTAAAAAAAAAACAAAAAGAACAAATAAATAAAAACTTAGAATAGAGATATAGAATATGAAACTATGAAGCTGCACTAGAAAGTGAATATAAAATAAAAAAAGATTACCTTAAAATCAAAAAACTTTTAAATGAAATGAAAAGCCAACCAAAATAATAACACACTTGTTTTATACAACTCAATCCATTACATCAACTCATAAAATTTCCACTGACACAAGCTTATTACCAAAATCAATGCCAACGTTATGAATGAATGCAATTGAATTAAACTAATCAAAATTCACTTTTTTAATTTAAAAAAAAAAAATCTAATTGAAGACTAAATTATTTATTTATCGAGTACACAAAACTTTTCTTATTATAATCTACATGATTACATATGAGTGAAATTCAAGAAAAATCCTAGTGCAAAATAAAAAATATAATTATAAAAAACAAAATTAAAAAAAAAATTTCAGTGAAATTTTCTTTTGAATTAAGTTTTTTGATCAATACTGAACTGATTCGGAATACGTGTTTTACAGCAAAATAAAACATGCTATTTTAGACTTTTACTACGCAAATTTTTTGTGTATATTTGCACGTTTCCATCATTGCTTTATAGATAAAAGTTTTAATTTTATAAAAAAAAAATATTACAAAATTTAAGAAAAAAATTATTTTTTTTTGCAATTTTATTTTTTTTTTCAAAAATTAAGTTCGTAAAACATAATTTTTATGAATGTTTTGCTTTCTGCAATGCGAAATAAGTTACCTAATATAAAACTTTGTAATATAATTTTCCTTTGAAGGTGAAATTCATATTTATTTTTTTGTTTAAATAATTTAATGAATTTATACAAAAGTTTAGCTCATTATACGATTTATGATGAGAAAATGAAGCGAACCGATTTTTACTAATAAATACTGGAACAAGTATGTTTACATTGTATATCGGTTACAAGAGTATCGTGTAGAACATGAGTTTTATTACTAGTCTTATCTTTTAATTTATTCTATAAATTATTTCAACTAGCTAATTATACTAAGAAAATTTAGTTTGGGGATTGCTAAAAGCATTAAATTTCTAGCCTAGATTATGTAATTCAATTATAAAAAATTAAAAAATTTTTGTTTTTAGTTTTAATATTATATTATTATAAAAATTAATATTACAAAGAACAAAAAAAAATTGTTTAAAAAAAAATAATTTGACTCAAAGGAGAATCGAAATCACAAAATTTGTAATAAGAACATGATGTCTTAACCAACTGAGATAACAACCGAATAACAATAGAATAAATAAATTAATAACACTGCAAACTGAAGAAAAGCAAGTGAAAAAGTAGGTGTATTGACAAAACAGTTCGTAACTTCGAAACCACTGATCGGCGTATAGCCTTCCGTCGACTTTTTTCTTAAAAGAAATTAATTTTTTTTAATTGTGTGAAAAATCATTATTTTAGTACTTTCGCTATTGAATAATAAATTTGAAAATAAAATAAAAAATAATAGTAAAAAATTTCATTTCATTTCTTAAAAATTGTATTGATGTTATATTGTTTTTATGAGTATAATACAACTTTATTTTATGTGTGTAATATATTTTAAATGCAAAGCTATTTTTTCATACAAAGGCTTAGCATAGTAGACAGGGGTTAAAAAAACAGAGCAAAGGAAGTTGAATATGGATTGCAATTTGTATATGTATTGGAGCGTTCCGATAATTATTTTAAAACTAAAGACTACATTTAAAACTAAATTAATATTTGTTCCTATAAAATTATTCTTAAGAAGTCTTTATATAATAACTACAATGGTAATTTCAGCAAGTGCAGTAGCATTGTTCTTATGAGAAATAAAACAGTATGATCCTACAAAAAAACTAGAAGCGTTTTTTTGAGAACTTTCCAGATAAAAGAACATTTGAATTATTATTATTTTGCTTTATTTCTGATATTCCCATAATGTAACTAATAAATTTTTTGTAATAATAGTTTTTATATTGATATTATATCACTATATTTTCTTTAAATTTTGTCATCAGGTTTAATTATAAGTCTTTTACAAGTAATTCGAAATGTAAATTATATAAATTTGTACCTTATAAGCTATAACCATTGTACAGAATCACTAGTATATATAATGTTAAGAATTTTACTACCGGAAAGGGTTTTAGTTTGATTAAGACAACTTTCCGGAGTTGTGGTGACTGTCATGATTTAAAATATGTAAACAAATTAATTAAATTTTAATAGAAATATAAAAAAACGTTTTACTCTTCTCTCGGCTAAAATATCAAATGATTAGGACTATATTTAGCACTATCCAATATTTAATAAACTATTTCACCAAAAACAAGAGGTTTTATGGTTAGAACTTAATGTTACATATTCTGCAAATTTCCTGATCTTGAGGCGATGAAATCTTGAAACTTTATTTCTAGGATTTTGCCGACTTTAATACACTTAAGACTACCATTCTTTTAAAATTAAAACTAATATTTAAGACTAACCATTAATAAAATTTTCACTTTTTTCTTTAGATATGTTTGATTAAACAAGATCCCATTAGGAACTCTTGAGAAATAAAAGATTTTAACCAAACATAGTTCAAACGGTTTCGTTCATTTAAGTCAGCAAAGTTTTGATTATCAGTTAATTCTTTTATTTCGTCTTTTATGAAAGAAATCCAGAAAACTCTATGAATTAACAATGTTTCGCAATACTTTGGTTTAGAACGTTTGGATAGCTTGAATATTAAGTTGTTTAGTATAACCCCATATTTGAATACCATATGCACAGACTGGTTTTAATATCTGATTGTACATCAAAACTTTATTATACGTCGAAAGCGTAGATGTCTGTCGATTTTGTATTGTTTTAAAAACATGGCAGTGTGTTTAGCGAAAATGAACAGTATTTTAGTATTGTGTAATTTTGTTCAATAGATAGCAATATATCTTCCTGAATTCTATCTTGCTGGAAATTTATTCAAAATTGAAAGAAATTAAGTCTTGTAATATGATATTTCCGGATCCTTTTAAAAACTGTTATGACTGTAATAATTTATGCCATTTTTGTAATTCGGGTGATCGAACACAGCATTCAAATAAAAGCAATTACTGAACAACGCCGGTCAAATTCAAAAACTTGAATCTATTAAGGATAAAACTAATCATTCGAACCCATCTTAATTTTAATTGAATTCATAAACTTTGATTTATAAAAAAGTTAAAAGCTATCAGTAGCCCTAATTAGTAACACTATCACAACTTTAAGTTATATTTTAAATGTTTACATATTCTGTTATGAAAGTTCATTCTAAAATTCAACTTATTAAATTTTAGAACACTCAGGTTGGCAAATTAAACTCATTTACATTCTCAAGATCCGTAAACAAAAAGAAAATGGAACCTTCGTCTTAATTATATTTTTAATCTCCCTAAGAATGAGGAGAATAAAATTTTTAAACAAAGTCAAAATAACTAGATTCCATTTCGATCCTTAAAAAACTTATTATAAGCGAAAAATGATTTCCGCAATTATATTTGAATGAAAATTTTTCATAATTACACAAAATTAATTTTGCTATCATCAACTATTTTCAATTTTAAATATTATTCTTTTGATAATAAACTTCACAGAACCGTTTTATTATTTGACTTTTATTTACCATGTAAGTTTCCATAATCGAAAATTTGTATACAAGATAATTAAATAAAAAACTCGAACAAATTTGCCGATTGCAATACGAATGAGCATTTCATTTGGGCATTTAGATAAATATTAAATAAGGTTTTTTTTTAAAACCAAAACCCATTCTTTACTAAAAAAAAAAAACCAAAAATGAGAATAAAGCAAATTTATAGTTTTGGATTGTTTTCCGTTTAAATTTTTGATTATTTTTGTTATAATGATAAAAAAATTTAATTGTAAATAAAAATTGATTTGCCTCTGGTTCATATTTGTACTAACTATACATTTATCATACAAAAAGGATATTTAAGTAGCTATGTAGAAAAAAAAAATTAAAATAGAATGAACTCAGTGCACTATTGTTAGTCATATTTATTAAACGAACACACAAGAAAAACTTACACATCAGAAATAATGGAAAGCGAAGCAAAAAAATACACCATTTCAGATTTTTGATTTCGTTATGGAAATATATGAAAATATTAAAATCAATTAGATTAACTTAATTGTAAGGAGATCAGTAAAATAGTGTTAAAAAGTTAATTCTAGATCTACATAAGACCCGGATACTGGTTTGATTAAAATCCAATTATTTCTGTTTATTTTTTAAAACAAAAAAAAATAATAACAAATGGGCTTAACAAGTTTTGTCAACCCGACTTGTAAAATGGCTTTAACAAGTTTAACTCGATTCACTTTTATTGAGTTTGGTTTTCATTCATTTCTTTATAAATAATAAAATTAGGTCGAGTTAATCTGTGTAGTTTTCCAGGTCGATAGTTATTTACCATTGGTAGCTTAACTCAAATTTAAGAATTTGTCTGGTAATCTTCGATATGCACTTACTTTAATACCTTGGTTTTGAATTTTCCATATCTGAAGATCATATTATAATAATTTGTACTTGGTAAAATCAAGTACAAGTTAATGCTAGATTATAGTAGATTAGTATACAATAATACTAATACTGTACAACATTGCATAATTTCAGTGTTTGACATTTTATTTATTTTCCAAAATTGAATAATGTAGGTATAAATTTGCCATTTGGTTTTGTCATCGGCGCTTTCGACAGCGTACAAGCATTAAGAACTAATGTACCAAGTGGAAAGTATTTTTTTGTTACCTGTTTGAGCAATATTAAGGGCCTACAGCCTTTTACAATTCATTTTCCACTTAATATTGAAGAACAATGAAGTATCCGAAGAACCAAATGTTTTGTTTAAGAATTATTATATTAATTTTGTATTTTCAACTACATTCAAACAATATTCCCTTATTCTATTACCGAATTCAATTTCACTTAACTCTATATATCTCTATATTCTAGTTATATGTTCTGTATATTCAAGTTAAACAAAAATTTATTATAAGACTGTGCTAACTAGGGGCACGAATATATTTTCTGATGTAATATTCAAATCATGTTACTTTTGAATAAGATTTAAATTTATATAAAATACCGAATAAAATAGCTAGTGTATATCAAACTGCTTAGAACTAAGTATTATGGAGCAGAAATTCTTATCACCTATGAGCATCTCAAACAGCCTAGAACTAACTATCAGGAATGGGATAAATCAAACTTACTCGGTCAATTAAATTGTATTATCCGATTTATCCTACTGAATGATTACATTGATGATAATAATTTCCTCACACTATTATATTTTATAACTGAATAGTAAACCTCAAGCTCTCTTAATATTTATATTACAAATTTTTATAATAAAAATGTATCTAACTTGTATTTTTTAAATTTGAAACAATTTATAAATATCTATTTTTCTAGAACATTGAAAAATTTGAAATAATCTCACTATCAGCTACCCTCTCATTTTGTAAAATTTTATGTACGTAGTTAAAATTCATAATATCTCAAATGCATTAATAACAAGTTTTTTGAATATCATTTGACGTATTGTAGAAGCATACAATTTTTTGAAATACTTCGCCTCCTCCACTATGAAATTACATGTGCATGTACATAATAATATTCCAATATTTCTATTAATTCATATAAGTACATAATAATATGATTCTACATAAATTCAATGCATCTACATAATTATGTGTATCTCAGATTGTTATCTGATAGTTTATGAAAATTTCAAATGAATATAAAATAAATGAAAATATTTTTTATTTTACAATTATAGTGTAAAATGCATACTACCCGTTCATTAAAATGATTTGAACCATTTAAATTTTTAAACCTTTTGATATTACTGAAAGTTGTGATGAGAAATATTAAACAGTAGGAATAAATATGGTAAATTATAGATCTTCTTCATTACTATAGACTAAGATGTGTCATTATCCAACAGATAAAATAACTCAGTCGTTTGGCACAATATGTCCTGAACATACCTATATGCAAAGAACCTAAAGTTAAACCGATAAAATAATGTTTTCTAGCTTCGACTTTCTAATATTATAGAACATAACACTGCCAATTACACTTCATATTAATGAAGTACATTATGGTTATGAAAAAGAGATATGTATTTATTTAATAATTTACTTAAACGTTTCTACATTAACATGTATGTTTAGTAACTATAACTTTTATTTACCAATTCCTCCTCGTGGAAGCTTAGGTAGTCAATTTATCTTTTCCACTGTTCTGTATTTTGTGCAGTTATCTGGATTTTCTTCCAAGTTCGTCCATAACTAGCTAATTCAATTTGGCAGTTGTCCGAGAATATTTAACGTTTTCGTATTATCGTATTTATTGTCATCCAAGTTTCGCCGTCATATAGAAGTGTTGACATTACGCAAGCTTTGAATATTCTAATTTTAGTTTTCGTGTGGCTATGTCACCACTCTTTCATATTGGACTTAGCAAATGCAAATGCAAATGCAGCTCTGACCTTACGTAGTTTGTTGTTGACATCTGTTTCTGTTCCTCCGTTTGTTGTTAATATGCTGTCTTTTTTTTTCTATATATTTATTTGTAATATACGTAATATACGTAATATATTTATATCTTAAATCATACAAAAAATTAAGAAAAAAAATGATTCACATTATAACTTATAAACTAACTTATTGAACCCATTACGATTACTCTATTATATTACACTTAAAATTATCTTAGTATTTTTTACGCACGTTTCACCTGACCATCACTTTCTTTAATTACAATTTTATTATTAATTTTAACAAAGAGTCGGAAAAGGCTAGAAAAATCTAAATATAAAAAAATCTACCGGTCCCGATGGTATACCTGCGATTGTGCTGCGACACATTGCCTTCGCCATTTCTAAACCTCTGCGCAACTTATTCTATTTGTCCTTTTCTTCAGGAACCTACCCGTCCTATTGGAAAGTTGCCCAAGCTTATCCTATTCCTAAAAAAGGTGACAAAAGCAATCCTTCGAACTACAGGCCCATAGCTATTACTTCCATTATTTCCACAACAATGGGAATCTTAATGAATCAAAAGTTGAAGAAATATCTTGATAGTAGAGGTTTAATTCATGATAGTCAATACGGCTTTCGAGCTCAGCGTTCCACCGGTGATCTCATGACATGCCTCTGTGAAAAACTTAACACGAGTCTTCACAAATCTGGTGAAGCTGCTGTTGTATCTCTGGATATATATAAGGCTTTTGATCGAGTCTGGCATTCTGCTCTTATAGCAAAATGCAGTGCTATAGGCCTCGGTCCAATATTTTCTAAATGGATTGAAAGCTTTCTCTTAAATCGGTCTATCATAGTTTCAGTTGACGGTATTTTTTCCGACCAACTTCAAATCAATGCTGGTGCTCCACAAGGCTCCATCTTTTCACCCACACTATTTCTCATTTTCATTAATGACTTTCTCAAATTAACTTTCAATCCAATCCATAGTTTTGCTGATGACAGCACTCTAGTAGCATCATATGATTTTCTTAAAACAACTAATGCTACAGCAGTCAACTTCAAAAGAACAATTATGGCTGGAGCACTCAATCATGACCTAGCCAAAATTGTCGACTGGGGTAGAGCAAACAGAGTCGAGTTTAACCCTTCAAAAACTCAAAGTTGTCTTGTTAGTAACAAGCTAACAACATTCGAATCAATTCTCCGGCTTCAAAATGAAGTTATTCAGCGACTCAAAGACTTGAACATTCTCGGGATGCGAGTGAATCAAAATATAGCCTGAAAAGCGCCGCCAAATGTTTGGGATTTTTAAGTCATTGCAAAGCTTATTTTGCATCTCGAGATCTCTTAAAAATCTATAAAGCATATATACGACCCAAACTGGAGTATAACTCACATTTATTGGCAGGTGCACCAAAAACTGCTTTAAATAGAAAATTTTTTGGAAAAAGTTCAAAACCACGCCTTTCGTCTTATATAGGACATAAATGTAACCTCATCCCTTATACCACTTGGTCATCGTCGTATTGTTGGAGCACTTTCTCTATTTTATAGAAATCTACTTGATGTTGGCACTTGTTCCGATGAATTAAAGTCACTTCTTTCTCCTCTCAAGCAATTCCGTCGCATAACACGAGAGGCGTCAAGTGCCACCCTTTCACAGTGGAAATTCCGAGATGGTTTAAGTCCGGTTATGGAAATCCTTTTATAGTAAGAACATCTCGATTGTGGAATCGCGTCCCAATCGAAGCATTCTCAATGAGAGAAGGATTTTTTATTTATGATTTACAGAGATTTAAGACGAATATTAACAACATTGTTCGCTCTTTCCCACAAAACTTTTCTTCTTCCTTCTTCTTTCCTTTCTTTTAACTATCCTTTCCTTTTTCAAATGGTCAACGGTACGCAAGTACTCAAAGGCTCACAACCTAAGTTTTGGCTATAATATACAAAAAAAAACAACTTTAATTTTACATATTTTTAATAAAAGTTTACGAACTATTTAAAAACTAACTTACATCTAATTTACCTACTATTACTAAGCCAGAACTCTAATTAGTTTTGTTGAATTTAAAATTTAGTATACAAGTTAAAAAAAATGTTTTTTTTGCCAATTTTCTTAGTAGCACAACCACCAGAATTTATTAATATTTATAATATGATTTACATCTTTTGGTGAGAGGCTCATGTTATATCTCCAAATTGTTAGTGGGGTATTGGGGTTAATATTTAGCTCGAAAGTGATCTGTTTTTGGGTGCTACGTCTAAAAGCGTGTACCTGTACACCTGTACACCCTCTCAGAAATTTTATTTCTAAATTTCTATATAATTCCATAAGTGAAGCACTAATATTATACCAAATTTGGCAACCATAAATCAAAATTGGTCTAATAAGCGCTTGATACGCTATTATTTATACGCCTGGCACACAAGAATTTTGGTTTAAACAATTTTTGGGTTATAGCGAATGCCTTTTTCACCAAATTAATTTTATTTTTAATATGCTCATTAAAATTAAGATTGTATTGTAAAATTACCCCTAGATATTTCACATATTTTTTGTTTACTTATTTAATATTTCCTGGAGCTCGGATGTGGAACTTCCTTCAATTTTGTCGAACGTCCTTATTACATTTATCCAATGATGTTCGGAATAAAATGACTTCACATTTGCTAAAACTAACTTTCATTTCCCAAGAGTTAGCATAGGAAAGAACTTGATTTAATATGTTGTCTAGTTAGAAGAAGCTTTTAACACATTCGACTGTTTGGCCTTCTATTTTGATGGTACCTGTGTAGGTGTTATTAATTTTCATCCTGTTAGTTTTGTCTAAGCTAATTAGTATTAATAGTTTTGTCTAAACCGATTCTACACGCTTCTTGTTGAAGTAGATCTACGTAATATTGGATGGCCCAGATTCTATGAAAATCTTTTGAAAAGAAAATCTTAAATTTGACCAGTCAATTTTGAGTGTTATAATACTTTTAAGTCAATTGTCGAAAATATACCATAGAGGTGATTTTCAAAATAAGATTTCACGTCAGTCCTTATAAAAAAAATTAATTATTTAGAATTATATACCATACAATGTGCTTAGCTTTTATTTAACTTACCATTTCAATTCTCTATTATTTGTGTTTTATTTTAAGAAGTTATAAATTAATCTCACAGGTATCACAAATCTTTAAAAACACAAAGACGAAGTAAACTTATTTCTACATGATCATATTGTAAGGGTGTTTTTTTTTTAGATTTAAGTATAGTACTGAAATTTATTACATAAAGGGGAAAGCATAATTTCTTCAAATTTACGGTATAACAATATTATATTATCAATAACTAGGTTTTCTTAAATAGCATAATCCAATAATATTTTGAATAGCTATGCATATTATAACTGTTAGCAAAATTTGTTATAACATTGTTTTTTATTAAAAGTATAATATACTCAAATTATATATATATATATTAAAAAGATTTGTCGCCTCAATTTATATTGCAAATAAATGAAATAAATAAATAAAAAAGCGAAGAATACATTTTTATAAACATTCACGTCTTGAGCGGGATTCGAGTTTCAGTCCCAGTTTGAATTTTAATTTCAAAATTAACTTTTTATAGACAATGAACATACAGACAAACACAATGATCGCTTGTGTGTTTAAAAATTTACTTACTATTGTTAAGTGGTATGGAATACTTAAATTTCGGAAGTCTTAAATTAGTTTCGAACTAACCAATAAATTAGTTCTGAAAAAACGTAAATGGGCAGCAAGCTGCAGTACGCAATGATTTCCAGTCCAGTCGTGATATCAATAATTTTGTGTCCGTGTTTATAATTATCTTCTAAGACAACTACAGTGATATTGTATCAAATTTCAAAATCAGAGCTAAACACCCAAACATTTTGGGGTTCATTACAACATTACAAAATCTTTTAATACCATTTGTATAAATCTGGGTACATAATAACATTAAAATCTACCATGTTGTTACATAAATGAGTTTTATTTCTCATTATACACGAATATACCTACATATATGTTCTCTGTTCATAACTGAACTAAATTTTGTAATTCAACTCTACAACATTTGATTGTGTTGCATGGTATAATTATGTTGATGTATATTATATTGATTCAATTTTAAACAACATTCTATTCTATTCAACTTTCTTTATTGTTCTTATGTGTATCATTATTGTGGAAGTTATAGACACACCTAGTAAAATGCATTCGATTTTACAAAAAAAAAAACCAATCTAATATATATGTATGGAATGTACATATTATATATGTTATGTATCAATCCAAATAATGCTTTAAAGTTTATATAACAAAATTTACTGTTTATTTTATATGACAGTGAGATAAAATAAGTAATAAAAATTCAAATACTGATGGAATAGTTTATATAAAGGGTATAGTTTAATGTATTTTAGAACATGGTGATTATTTTCGATAATGACATATAGATACATTATTAAGTTTCAAGTCATTCATTAATACAGTCAGGAGTAAAAAATTTGATTAACTTTTATAAAATTTTTCATTATAATAAAATTTAATTAAAATTATAAAGTAATTTAATTAAAAATAGTAAAATAACTGACGTTTAATAAAATAAATTGATTGTTGTATTTACTTCCTGAGCAAAACCGACTTTTAAAGTATCGCATCTACCGAAATATTGTCCAACATTGACTGCCGTAAGTTAAATTATTATTTGATGGCTAATAATAAGTTTTCAATTCAAGGAGGATATGAAAAAAATTTAAGAAGAATTTATGGAAGGTGTCCGAAAGGAAGTTGGAGGAAGGTATTCTTAAAATTTTTAAAGTTAACTATAAAACTATGCAACTATGTGACAAATCAATTATTACTATTTTTTTTAATTTGAGTTTTTCTGTAGAAATAACATGTAAACCTATTTTTGATATTAGAAACCCACCGAAGCAATTGTTCAGTCTACACTGCTAAACTCGCTGCCGTGCTGAAACCAAGAAAAGCGATAGAGTCCAAAATCAAAAATTTCATAATTTACATTGATAGTCTCAGTGTCATTAAGGCAATTCATAACAACAACAACATCAGAAACGTTATCATTCGGAACAATGATAACATTCTATACTGTTCTCATCGTCTACGTAGTACATGACAGGAAAAAATTAACAAAATTGGACTCATATATTTTCTTTTAGAAGATCACACAGCGCGACTATAAACATCAAAGACCCATTAGCAAAATATAGTTGGTCCACTAGTGTAAAACTCGTCAGAGTTAGTAGATTGGGAGGCAAACTGGCAACTCACCAACACTACTTTGACATATAGCCTAGACCAACTTGCGGTTTGTTTTATTTTACTGTACTGAATTGGGGATGAAAGATTTTCAAAATTTGTACAATATTGATCCATATAGTAGCTGGAACATTATAATAAGTGAGATTATGTTTTGGATTGTCCGTAATTATAATGAATGGAAATAAAATTAAGCCACTATATTTGAATATGACAGAAAATTGATAAAAAAATACTTAAAATACCAAAAAAGTAATGAAATTACAACAGCAAGAAAATATAGTTAAACAGAAGCACTGATAAAAGAAGTATGTTACTTCCGAAATATCGATATTCACAATCAAATTTTAAGAATTGTTAGTGAACGAAAACCTCACAACAATTAAATTATTTAATTTTAATTATCACTAAAAATTGATTGCCTGATAGAAATAATCAAAAATAAATAAATAAATATACATGTTAAGGTCCGGTACATGAAAGAGAAAATAAAGAAATACACTACCCAGCATAAGATTTGTCTGTCTCAATATGTTAATATATCAATTAACTTTCCAGTTTATTTGACATTTAAATCTTACTATTTGAACTGTGTAAGACTAAAATCTTTAAACAACCCTATGGTATAAGCTCTGTCTGCTTCACAAAAAATTCATCCCTTTACAACGAATTTATGCGGTGAAAGAGTGGATACGTACTGTACTGAACTACACAATGACGTTTTCAAATATAATAGTTTGATTTTATTCTACATCATTATAATTATGGACAACCTAAAATATAATCCTACATAATATTCCAGCTAATGGATCCATATTGTACAAATTTTGAAAATCTTTCTGGACTATGCACACTAGACAAAATATAATTTGGATGTAAGTGAAAAAATATCCATATTTGTTGCGATGTCAAAATATATACTATTTATTTATTTATGTAACAGTAAGGTCTTTAGATAAACCGGCAGTCCAACTACCGGTTCTTTTCCCTTTCGGAATGTGGGTCTTTATATAGTAAGTATTTGGTATATATTTTGTAAATAATGTATATTGTATTATTTTTATTAGTTTTATTATATATATACTTATATGTTTATTAATTATTATGTTATAATATAACCGATTTGGTTGTATTGAAGGTTATCCTATTAATGTAAAAAATGTTGGTCCGACATCATAAAAACATTAATTTGCTATCAAGGATCAAAATAAAAGGTAAATGCTTTATTGACAGAAAATATTATAATTAAGCAAGGCTATTCTATATATTTATTTAATATAGTTTTAGAATCGACTCGACCAGCAAAATACAGTAAATTGTAGTTCTTGAGGATTGTAGTGATACCAAGTCAAGTATTTATTGTAAATGTTTTGTATATAGTATAGAATATATATATATTTTTTTTTATACCATCAAAACATTAAAATATTTTTCCACCTATTTTGGAATAATTCAGAAGTCGGACTGTAATCTTATTTTTTGGCATCATATTTAAATATAAAATAATGTTTGTTCAATTTATTTTTATACTGTATATATACTTACATTTAAGCTCAAATTACTTTGGAATTGATTTGTTGTATGATGTATGTATAATAATAACCAATTTTTTTGTATACAAAATTTTCAAATATTAATACTATATATACCTGGACAAACTGCTATATATGTATCTACCTATAAGTAATTTACAGACAAATAAATCAAGATATTAAAACTTTCAAGTGATGGCAGAAACCAAACATATCCGATTCGGTCACCATCGAAACAATTTATATTTTCTATTTGTTAAGAAATTAATTGACAAAAACAACTACACTAAACAAGTTTGTAAAAAGTCAAAAAATAAGACGAGTAAATCAATTGTGGAGAATTGATGATTTCCTGTTGAATGTTGATTTTATAAATAACAATTTTTGTAAGGCTTACAATATTGGATTATGATATGTAATATGAAATATGACTCTCTAAGCATGTGGTTGATTTAATGTTTTGAAATCATGTAGGATCATAAAATAAAGAACTGAAAAATTGAAATAATACTGTAAAACAAATGAAAGACGAAAATTTAAATATTTTGTAATTTAAAATAAATTATCAGATTAAAGCATTTTAAAAATAGAGTTAATTTAGTATAAGCGGAACTATAACGCTCTCTATCTTTATCCATTTGTTGAATACAATGGGTAATATTAAAAATCTTGACATCCTTTTTCAAAGTCTAATACTTATATAATTATTAATACTTGACCAACAGATTATGCAGGTGGCTTCTATCCAGTTGGATATGCTAAATTGTTTCATATCTGCCGATATTTCGTCTCTCCAGCAAAACTTTGGTGTGTCCGGACGTCTTTTAGCTTCGGGTCTGGATTCGAAAATTTTCTTATCTGAAGCATTGTATACATATGGTCCCAAGCTCCAAGCCAATATATGAACCGAAGGATTTTCTTTTCGAAGACACCAGGTGTATGATCACTTGCCTTGGGCAGTGTTCATAATTCTGATCCGTAGAGCAGAACCTGTAATATATGCGTTTTGTAAAATTGGTCCTTTGGGATAGGACCTTTGATCAGAGATATTTTGACAAAACGAAGCAACAACGGCTTGTAAGGGTTATTTTTTGTCGTATCTCTACATTTATGTTATTTGTTCGATTAATGATGCTGACATTTAAGTTTTGACAAATATGATGTTGAGAGCTTTATTGGTCGACAAAATATATTTTGCGACCATATTGCAATGGCCTGTTCCGTAATGAAATTTTGAGTCAATATTCGAAGATATGTCATTTACTTTGATACCCATTTGTTCCGCTCTCTTTTCGATCTGGATAAAACACAACGATCACCCATTGTGATCTGGCAAAAATGTCAATGCCATCGACATACCTCAATAATCGGACTGATCTGAAAAAATATAATGCCGGCCATATTAAGTCCCGCTCGTCGCACTAAGCGTGTATATTCAGTGAGTGTATGAATGAGTTCTTTAGAAACGTAAGGAATAATTTAAATATTTTGGAATAACCTTATGGATTAATTAATATTAGTTCGATAATTTTATACGAACTATACACAATTCTTTTAAGTTAACTTCGACTACAAGCGAAGAAGTAGCAACAACTATAATAATCTATAATACAAATAATAGTCGAGTTCAGCAACAGGATATGACAATATCTTGTTCCCCTATTGACCCAATTTATTAATACTTCCTTTGAAACATACATCTTCCTGGAACCAATGAAAAATGCTTTTGAATCGCCAATTTATAGAAAGGATAACGCAACTGATCCGACAAACTGTTTTTTTTTCTGTTTTGACCATTTTTTTGTTTTGAGTACCATTTCAACCTAATTTTATGAAAAAATAATAATTAAAAAAAAACTATATTCATTTTTGTAAATCCGGAACAATTTGATTTCGATAGAAATTCAAATACAACTCCGGCTTGCCTCTAAACTTGGGTCAAAGAAATTATATTACAAAAAACTTAAGATAACCACATTTATATTACATTTGAGGGAATCATATTCATATACAAATATTTAATATAAATTTTAATTTACTCTTGTACAGAAACAGAACTGTAAATAAATTCCAACTTTTGTAATAAGATAATAACATGATGCCTCTGAGCTAAAAGCTGTATCTCAAATTGTTTAACATTCTAAATATTAAAAACATTGAGGAGAACAATAAAATAATTAATTTATTAAATACAAATTTGTTATATAAAACAAAAAAATCAGTAATATTAAAAATGTCTGCATTATATGCAATTTTACCTTTAACTACGTTAATTTTTGTTAAAAATAATGCAATAAAACTGACAAGAGATCTATTCATATTTTCAAAATTTTATAAATTTTATACAAAATTATTAAATATTCGTAAAATAATATTACAGACCACAGATATACAATTAAATTAAAATTATTTTTGTCCATATTAAAATTACATAATTTCAATATTCCAAAAATAAAATGGTTTGCACAACCAACCCATACATCATAAAATTTCTAGTTTGTAAAATTTAAATAATTTTTCGTCAGATAATCAAGTATGTAGTAATATATTTCCATGGTTTAGAATAAATTGGTATTTGTTAATTGTAAATTTTCAAATAAATTGTCATTTTAATTTACCTTACTTATATCCAATCATTATTATTACTCTTATTCAGTAATTTATATTAAAATAATTTTTTGTAATTTAATCGAAAAATTATTAAAATAGGTTTTTATATAAATTTTGGGATTCATTGTATGGAATAGAAAATTTTATTATCGATTAATTTTATCAATTTATGAGGGAAATTTAAATGTATTATAGGTAAGTCGGTTAGGTAGTTGATGGCTTAACCAGAAATATGTAATGTCAAAAATTTTTCTTTAATTTAAAAAAATTATTTTTATAAATGAATTTTGATAATTTAAATTAAAAATTGTCCAACAATATATTGATTATATTTTATAAAAATTTTACAGAAATATATTGTTTTAGTTTTAATTATAAGGACTTGGATAAAGAAATTTTCAAGAATTAACTCTCGAAAACATATTGCCGAGAGAACTAAAATAGGTAGTTACTTTGTACTGGAATGAATTATTAGTGAATAATTATGAAGAATCAAGTAGCGGATTTTTACGAATAATTTAGGAATAATATTATTTTGGGATTTTGAACTAAATGGGACCAAATAATTATGTTTCAAGAATATTTGATTTTTCCAGGTTTTCAAAAATATATTTGGAACTTATTACTTTTATATTAAATTTCTGTTTAAAATTTTTATTTAAGAAAAATTAAGTAACATTCATTTTTTTACATACAATATCATTTTAAATATCGTTGTCGTTATATTTAATTTGTAACAAGGTCATGTACAAAATATCTGAACCATTTCACAACCGATTTTCATTATTATTCTTTTGGTAGCGAAAATAAATATTTTTTAAATTTTTTTAATTTAGAAATTTTAATTTAAAATTTCACTCATTTTCATTTATAAAATTCAATTTCAAGGTTTTTTTTTATAACTGCAGTCAATTAAATTACACAAGATTTGGTGGTTGCTTATGCGGGAAAAAATACTTCATAACTGCAAAGCATAATAAATTCTGACAGGAAAATGATGCTCTGCTGGATGAATTTGCATTAACTATCTGTAAATACGAAAAAAACTAAATAAATGGTTATTGCAGGCTTAAAAATGAAAACTTTAAAATAGTATATAACAGTTGTAACATAGAAAAAGTCAGTTAATATAAATATTTAGGAGTAACAATCGATCAAAATATGAATTGGAATCTGCACACCTTGGAAGTTAAGTCAAAAATGAGTAAAATAGCAGAAATATGAAAATAAAATACGAAAACGCCCCAGTTGACCAAACTTCGAATTTTTGTACCAGTACCAAGTTGTACCACGTATATTTCCGAATTCAAAATTAAGGGTTTTTAGATGGCATTTTTTCGAACTTGTACCAGTACCAAATTTACCACATAAATTTCCAGATTCAAATTAGGAATTTCACATGGATTTTTTCATAACTTGTACCACAAGGAATTTTTCCTTACGAATACAGAAAAGTAGTGGTACGAGTACCCTTTAAAATTCTGTATAATAAAAGAAATTTATTTTAAAAGTACCGTATTCTTTTCATACAAAAAATCTTCAATTACGTCCTATCCAAAAAAAATGTTTTCACATTAATTATACCAGCAATGTTTCCAACAATTGTTCCTTGTACTAGAAAAAATACTGAATTAGTATCCAATAATATTTCCAATGAGTATTCCAATGAATAAGCAAATACGTTTACCAATGGGAAAACACTATGGAAAAAATATTGGTACAACGATTTACACGTTTAGAAAAACATTATCATACCAAATGTACCAATACTACTTCCAACAATTTTTCCTTTTACTTGAAAAAAACACTGAAATAGTACAAAAAAAATATTGGAACAATTAAGTGTTAGTCGTTTGATTTTTGGGCGAGAGTGAAGTTGTAGTGTAGTTTAACAAACAAAAAAATATAATAAAAAAAACATTTTGCGTAAAAAATACCAAAAGCGTAATAAATATAAAAATATTAAAAAAAAAAAATAATAGATATCGTTATAATAATTTAAAACTAATTCATATTAGGATTTTAGTATAAAAAAAGAAACAGTGATCAACCAAATAGTGGATTGCAACCGGAAAAACGTTTGGAATTGCCTTCTTAGTAAGTACATTTTTTGACTTAATTTAAATGATATATTATATATGATATATTTAGATTATTAAAAGCTTTACTAAATATATAAATAACTTATATAAATAACTAAAGTTTTACTAAATTATTAATATTTTTTCTCACTAATATTAAAAATAATTTTCTTTCAGATTCAAAAATTATTGAAACCTTACAAAAGAGGAGAATGCCATCAAATACGAGTTTATATATAATATATATATATTTTCTTTGTTTTCAATATTTAAATAAAACAACACTATAGCTTAATTACTACAATTTTATTTTATTTTTTAATTTTTTTATTTTAAGATACAGCAGGGTGAAATAGTATTTCGAAAATCTTAAGAAAAGCTATAGGAATAACACAAGGTACAACAGGGTGAAATAGAATTGAATAAAGAATAGTGTGAAGTATTATGGGAAAAAGTATAGGAATAATAAAAGAAAAAAAGGGGGTGAAATAATATTGGAAAAAACGTAGGAAAAATTATGGGAAAAACCATATGAAAAAGTATAGGAATAAAATAAGGAAAAAAGGGTGAAATGATATTGGAAAAAACGTAGGAAAAATTATAGGGAAATTCATATGAAAAAGTATAGAAACAATACAAGGAAAAGAGGGTGAAATAATATTGGAAAAACGTAGGAAAATTTATAGGAAAAACCATATGAAAGTTATAGGAATAATACTTGGTGCAAAGTGTGGAAACATTGTTGGAAAAAACGATAGGAATTCTATCGTTTTCGTATTAGGAATAATGATAGGAATTTATTATGGAAAAATAGTAACAAAACTATGACGTCATTAATTTTTATTAGGTACATTTAAGGTACATGTTCAGATAAAAATTCCGACATTGGTACATTTTAAAAAAAAGTGACCACTTTCATAGGAAAAAACATTGGAATTCCAATTAATTTTCATTCAGCCTTTCCGAAAATGTGTACCAATCTGTATCATTGGTACGCGATACAATTTCTGAAAAAATATTTGGAAATACAATTGGAATTCCAACCAATTTGGTCAACTGGGGTATACCCAAAGAGAACAAATTGCAATATTTTACAGTCCATACGCATAGTACATACGGAATTTAAATATGGGGTAACACTGTTTTTTTTTCTTTATTAATTCAATATTTCATATTATTTACATTGATACACTACTGGACTGCCAATACACACGTAACAACCAAATGACCATAGACACACTAAAATTAATTAACGAAAGAGACATTTACATCATAATAATTACATTGATGTTTAAACTTATAGACTAAGAATAATTCACAATTTTTTTTATAATTTTACGGTTTTTTAATTATATAATTTCAGATTAATATGAGAATTCGGTGACCTAAGCTTTTCTGTGTGGTCTTATTGCTATGAATCTTGCAGCATAATATCATACTTGTGCGTACATAATATCATCATCTAGGTTATTCTGCTACTATAAATCTATTTGGATTAGAGAAAGTAAATCAAAATATTTAATAGTCTCTCATAAAATATTAAACTATCAAAAAAGAATATGTTTAAGAGTAAATGTAAAAAAATGATATTTTTACAAGATTGAACTCTTAGTTTATAATTAATTTGTTTTTCATTTAATCATAGTGTTATTAATATACATTAAATTATTCACATAACCATCACTTCTTTTCCATTCATGTAATTTTTTTTTTGCTTTCTTAATTTTTTGCAATTTTTTACCTAACATATTTATATTACTTGAATTTGTACAAACTTGACTAAGCACTTTAAAACGAATTGTAAACACGAGCTTGTAAACACGAATTGTTTATACGAGCTTTCGTTAGTTCTTTTAGAGAAATTAAATAAATAAATACATTAAATTTCTTATTCACAATATGCAATTAGACCAACATATTGCAACGAAAACTTAATAATACAAGATACACTACTGGACTGCCAATACACACGTAACAACCAAATGACCATAGACACACTAAAATTAACTAACGAAAGAGACATACAGATAATAAAAAAACAACTTAAAACCCTCGTCATACAATAAAAATAAAATTGAAAAATAATATACGAAGAGAAGAACGCAAGCCTTCTTCCGGCATAAAGATAAAAGAAAAACAAAATAAGTAAGTGTAAAGTAAAAAAATCCTAAACAAATTTAATAGATATAAGTAAGTATATAATTAAATTTAGATTAGATTTAGATTATATTAAATTAGATTTAGATTGAAATCATTTTTAATTTCTATTAGTATTAAATAAGTATTTGCAATAGAGAGATGGCCAACTTCCTACTTGGAAAAGGGTCCTAAATTTTGACATTTTGTATACATTTATGCGCAGTTGAAATAACTAAATTAAATTAAATGAAATTGTTACAATATTTAAAATACAATAATGAATAAAACGATTAAAGACATTTATTTTTGGAAATATTATGATATAAATTCTTTGAGATATAGTCATGTGGTCCTACTCTGGTACAACATTCAGAAGAGCCTTTTTGTTTTTGTATTTTATTTATTGAATTTTTCCGTAAGAAATGGAAAATAATTTGACATTGTGACTGATTCAAAAAGGACAAGTTTATTAAAATTTTACAAACTCAATTCATGATGTATATATTCTGATGATCAGACATCAATTAGGTCTTCCATACCTGCACTACTAAGGTGCTTTATGTTAATCTACTCACTAAAGGTTTGTCTAGAAGATTCCGTTCTAAATGGTTAGCATGAATAAAAAATTCGCCAGCATAATTCCTTGTTAGTCTTTGGAGTTTATCAACTTTGGAGGTACTCATAAACTTTACTGATACGAGCAGCTTTTTTGTACTGTGCTGATTCTGATTGAAGTTCAAATTGATGTTGTGGGATTACTTCTATTTTTTTTTAGGCATGTTATGTATTTCAATTTTTTTTTTTAATTTTGATTAGATATCTATTCTAATTATAAGACTTAGATGTCTTAGAGTATTTAGAAGAAACTTACAAGTCATATAACATCAATAGAAGATATGAGTTACAACCAAAATGAATTAAAAATAATTTAATAAATCTAATCGCGGGTTATTATAGATTCAATATTTCCTTTAGGACTGCGAATAGTCTTTCAAGATTTACGACTCCAATATTAGTTTTCAAGGCTACTTTTATTTTTTTTATTTCATTAAACATTATTAAATTATGACTGCATTCTGAAAGTAAAAACCTAACATCGTCGCAGCTCCTGCCTGAAAAATATAGTTTTTCGGCAAGTTTTGCAGATATACTTAGAATAAAAACATAAAAGGTACAGCTAAATAACAATATCTATTTAAAAACAAATTTATATTGAAAGTAAAAGAATTATTTTATATCTTGTAATTTCTTATAAAAATTACAAGATATAAAATAAATGAAGAATAAAGCAACAAAAATATGGAAAACATAAACACTAAAACTCTTATAATAACCAATATAAAACCATAATAAAAAATAATATCAAATTTAATATATATCAAACCATAATAAAAAAAGGTTATTCAGTCCGGCTTGATGATCAGTATGAAGTTATTTAAAAAATTGGCATTTTTCAATTATATTACTGTGGTCATTACATTTTGGACGATTGCACGTAAGACATGCTTTTCTATAAAGAAAACAATTGCCGACTATTTTTGTTCTTGCACTGCTATCTTTTCACATAAATCAGATGAAGATGTGAATGGTGGTGTAGGAATAGAGTTTATAGGTTTCCCGATGGTTCAACAGCAATTTTCGCACTAAAGTGCTTGACAATTATTGTTTTATTTCCCCTTTCTCTAATATGCACCAGTGCTAATTGACGTCCCAAATTTTGAAGAAATTTACGTCATTTACATGTTTTGAATTTATCTCAGGGATTATTTTCTGGGTATATTATAGGCAGCAATACTACAGACATTAATAATATTATAAAATAAAGTCAAAAAGTATCTTTTTGTTTTTGTAAAATATAGCGCTTTGCTTTTATCGTAAAATATAAATAATTTGTTAGAAACAAAATAATCTTATATTAAAAAACAAACAAAAAAATACATTTCATGTTTCTAAAAAACATTTGAAATTCTATATGTGAATGCATTCATACATAAATCGAGATAGCAATAAAAATTTATCAAATAATTATATATCTATCATTTTTTTTTACTTTATCCTTCAGCCAAAAGTTAAAAATATTTTAACCAAGAAATTGGATGAAATTGGATGAATTTTTGTGTAAGTGTTGGTAAAATAAAATTTTTTGATTGGTTAAAAAATTTGTCCGGACGTTCGTCCATTAAGAGGAAATCCCCACCTTTACTTTACTTCCATTTGACTATATAAAAATGAAAATAAATAATCTTTAAATATCTTACTTGTACCTACCAATAAATATTCTTAAATGAAACCTACACATGACGTGTATTTAATACTTTTTAATACCTTTACAAAATTTGCTGTAGAAAGTTTCAAGGTTCAATAATTATTAACAACCGACTTAAAATTATAGAATAATTCAAAAAAAATTTACTGTTAAATTAGGATTTTTTTTTTTGACATTGAAACCATTTACCTAATCAAATTTATTGTTGATAGGTATTAATTTAATATTTAAAATTTTTTATCTAGCTATTATTATTTTTATATATATCTACTTATTTAATATTTTTAAGTTGTTTGAAATAATTTTATTTTTGTTGTAATGTAGTTTTCGAAGCAGGCAATATGCACGTATTTTCTATATTACAATTTGGTAGTGGAAATCAAAGGACTATAGCCTATTCAATATGCTATTGGCTGGGTTTATTGTAGTGCAATTGTCTTCTACAAAAATAGATGCAAATAAGGATATTTACATTATGCTTCAATTGCGAGTACATCTTTATATGTGTGCCTAAATGTTTATATTACAAATAAATATACAAACTGAACAAAGCAAATAAATAAACTGAAACATATTCTAACAATATGAATGAAAACTTATTATAATATTGATATTATAAAACTCCAAATTTAATTTCAATTCAAAAAGAATTAAATATTTATTCATTTATAAAATTACTAACAAAAAATTGTTTGGCTTCATATTTAAAATGGATTCTTTAACATTGTTATTTTACAATTTAGATCTCTTTTATTTTTTTTATTTTATTTATTTAAAATACAATTAAATTTATTTAGTATTTATTATATACATTTAAAAATAATAAAATTCAAAATACAAATATAGTAATATTTTTTTTTTTAATATAAATTAAAAAAGCCAGGTTAACCAGATATTCAATTAATTTCATATAATTTTCGTCTTAAAGTCAAATAACTTTAGATATTGAAAAATGTATATTAATTTATATTCTTATCTTTTAATTATAATGGAATAAATGCACCTAGAAAATGTAAATGTTTATGCATTTAAAAAATTGTAATGAAGTAAAAATATGTCAGGTAAAAATATATATAAAATGGTTACGTAATTAAAAATCTTTAGTTTTAAAAATATGTACATATATTGAAATAAAAGCCTTATTATATTTTAATATAATATATTATATAATAATGTAGTAATAATAATAATTTAATATTCATATATATAAAATAAAATAGTATACATAACATAGTTAAAAAATGTACTGAACAAAATTATGAATGATTTTGTTTATTCCGCTTTGTTCCAGTCGATTTGATATTTTTTCTTCAATTTTTAAAATGAATGATTTCGAACGCAGTTGCACTACAAAGTGAACACAGGGATTCACACTACGAGTTTATAACATATTGTCGAACTCGGATAACATGGCGTTTACAATCAAACATTTTTTAAATAAAATAGATCCATATATTTTATTTGTTACCAGATTATACTCTCAATTATTTTTTGTCGATTATTTTATTGCAATAACAAAGGGTACTGGACCGGGTCAAAAAATTCATAAAGCAATTTTTTCAGCTTCATCGAAAACCGAATCTAGGACCCTTTTGGCAGGTGTTCTACATACTGCACCACCAAGCTTTTAGGCTTTTGATGAAAAGCTTAGAGTATATTGTGTACCAATATTTACAAGCCAATAAGTTCGTTATTTAGCAAAATTATAGAAACTTAAATAAACGACATCTTACTGAAAATATCTTATTAAATAACTCACAGTATAGCTTTAAGAAAAATTCTAATATACCGCGGCTGCATTATTGACAAATATAGATCATGTAAATATGGCGTTATCAAAGGGGTTATGCAATACCAACAATTATGTGGTTATCCAAGGTAGTGCCTTAGGTCTGGTACTGCTTTCTTGTTGTATGATCAGTTTTTCCAAGTTTAATTTAAAAGGGAAATCATTCCTCTATGTGGATGATTTGGCAGTTGCATATACATGCTCAGAAATTAACTTGAACAAATAATAAAAGGTAGATATTCTTCAAAAACTTAGAGTTAACGAAAAAACCAAATAATTGTTATTGATGGCGTAAGATGTGAATATTTTAATTATGGTCAACAAAGAAAAGATTGGAAAATTGCAATACTCTAGAGTCTAGGTGATTCTACCTTAGTTACTGTCAAGAGTGTAAAAAAAAAATACTTTAGCAATTAAAAAGGAAAAATTTGTTGGAATATTTAGAAAAGTTGGTGAAAGAATCTCTTACAAACTAAAAATCTCAGTCTAATAGCCTATTCCATAATAGTGTGTTAGTATATATAGTGTTAGTAAATGAGGAAATACATTTGGAAAAAACATATGCTCCAAAAGATTCACAATAAAGCTATAAAATAAAATTATTTCGACTGAACAAACGGACTCAAAATTATAAATAGTGAAAGCTGATCCAAATAGTTAACATGTGTAGTATAGATAAAGGTTACATCAAGTTGAATACTCAAATTTTTACAAAAAATGTTATTCATACCTAGCAATAATACTAAGACAGCACTCTATATGAGCTGGTTTAGTGTACACTCTACTATACACTAAGCTAATTTTGAGATAACTTGAACAAAATAAAAAATCCTATATCATCTTATGAACTTATAATCCCGAAAGAGTAAAATTTATATTATTTAAAGTTTCTATACGACACTGACGATTTAACAGATTATAAATGACAAAGAAAAACATCGCATGAATATTTACATAATATATTTTTATCAGTCATTCCGAAATCCTGACGAGTTAAATTTTTTCATCGCATCATACCCTACCACATCATGGCTTGAATGAAATTACCCTATCAAAATAAATTTAATTTGAATTAAATAACTTGTTTTGCTACATAACTTGCGATTACATATAATAATATACCTACATTTATAAAGTAACATATGATTAAAGAATAAAAAACTATCGAAGAAAGTTAAAAAAGTGTATTCAATATAATTTAGAGCAATATAGGGGTAAGTAATAAATCTACAAAATGTTTCCCTTGAAGAAATAATCAATAATGCAGGCATGCATACATAAATCTTATAAATTTATACATAAATCTATATTTTGTGCAATTAATATATTTAAGTAAAATATATACATATATATATATATATATTGTGTAGATTTATTGGAAATGTTTTATATTTTAACGACACTAATTAGATCTAATCTAATGGAAAATTGATCATCATGAAAATCATCGCTTTTATTTTAACTTAATAGTCTTATAAAATTAAGTAAACAAATATATTATAATGTAAATATTTTTTTTTTACTTTTTTAATTAGTGAAAATAATAATTTTGTAATTATGGTTAAATCTTAAGATTTTAATTAGAAAAAAGTTTTTTTTTATTATCAAAAATATAGGGTAGAATGATTTTTGATGGAAATTATTTAATTTTTTTTTTTTTCATATGGAAGAAAATCATCAAATGAGCCTTCTACTTCTGTTCTACTTGCCGGGGAAGAACGAAGTGAAGGACTGTGTCAACTTTAACGCACTAAAAACTCCGATTCTTTTGTTAAAATTAAAACTAGCCTTTAAGACTAACCTTTAATAAAATTTTGGCTTTATTACTTCAGATATCTATGATGAAGCAAAATTCCATTAGAAATAATTGTAAGATAACAATTTTTATCCTAACACAGTTTGAACGGTTTTGTCCATTTCAGTCTTTAATAAAGTTTTGACTGTCAGCTAAACGTGAAACTTCGACATTGACATTTTGAGAGAGACGACTTTTATGGCGCACAACCAATTTTTTTATTTCGTTTTATATGAGAGGAACCCTGATGAGATCCCTATGAATATCATTATTGCAATGCTTTGCAATTAAGACTTTGTTTTGGAACGTTTTAATATCTTGAATATTTAGTTGTTTGTCACAACCGCATATTTGAATACCGTATGCCCAGACTGGCTTCAATATCTTATTGTAGATGAAAATTTTGTTATACGTTGATAGCGTAGATGTCCGCCCAATTAAATATAGTATGGGACCCATTATAGTATACTTGTGGGACTGCTGCGTGTATATTGTGCAGAGCAGAGTAATCTTCTTAATTGTTTAATTTGCTTTTCTCACCACAGATACATATAATTTTAAAAGTACTGCTGAGTGATCAGAATCCAAAAAATTATTTAATAAAATAAAAATATAAAAAATTTATAAAATTATTAAAGTGGAAATAAAAAGCAATATTTGTGGATTTAAATTAAATAAGGTGCAATTTAAACAAGTTTTAGTTTGACGGCTTAGTCCCTAACCAGAAAATTAAATTTAAATTCAGTATTTATATTCAAATGGCATCAGTTGTTGATAATGTTTGTTATAGGATTTTTTTTTGTTTGTGTATGCACATTTATTAGTTGTTATTATATTAATATTGAATGATGGTTCAACATCGTCCCGTGATTTTATATGTTATAAATGAATACAATATCACACGTCAATTACAAGCTTTCAATGAAATACTGTAATTTACCATTCAGTAAAGCACAGTCCTTATAAAACCTATAATGAAGAAATCAATTTTAACATTGACACCAGCGGCTATAAAACTGAGACATGAGATTATTGCAAACACTATCAATAATAATAAGATGAATTACATAATCTTACAATGTTGTAACAATAGTAATGCAATAAAGAAGAAAAATTGTTCAGAATGGTACAAAACACAAAATCAATAAGGAAAAAGTAGCTATGTAGTATATGCTATCTTTAAATAAACGGTCCTCGCAAACATATATAGGACATAGCACTACTATCGGCTCATATTACTTCGAGGTAGTTCTAGAGTTTGTCTATATCTTGGAACTAATATCAACCATTATTTTTATTTATTTTTATTTTTATTTTTTTGTCAATCTAACTATTCACACATGTTATAAGAGTCAAATTATTCAATAAATTTATATTGTTATAAAAAAATTTTTTTTTAAATTTATTCTTTTTAGTTTCGTTTCTTATTTCATAAGGTAGTTCTTTATAGAGTTAAAAGCCATTACAGCAAAAGGCATATGGTTTGTTCGTCTATTGAAAAAAGTTATGTAAACAACTGCTTTAATGTTCAAATCTCCTATCTTGAAATATCAAGTCACAACTGTACAAAACGTTCATCTTTTCGATATTGCTATAGGGTTCTGAGGTGTGGAAACTACCAAAATCAAGTAAGCATTCACTTGGTATTTTCGAAAAAAAAACAAAATAGTTGTCGGATTTATTGTCCTGTGTCTGACAAAACGAACTTGTAGCAGAATATAAATGCCTTATTATATCATCCAATAGTCCAACAGTCACTCCAACTTTGCTTAACTTAATAATGAATAAATTAATCAGAAATATAGCTAACACCTCTTGCGGATATCGAATTGACTATAAGTAACCTTAACATCATATTATAGCTGATTCTGAATCTACTAATCGCAGTAGGTTCTAGAGAAATTATTATTCAAATTTAGCGCAAATGCCAAATTGTACAACATGCAATGCAGGTATCCACAGCTAAAATCAAATCCATAACTACGAAAAGCAATCTGAATGACTGATCAATCAAAAAATTTCTGTTGACACTGGGCCTTATTCTCAGAAGCGAATTTTTCGGTACGTACCGAAAAATATGATAAATTTAATTTTTGGTACTCTTTGAAGCGAAATAGCAATACTGATCGGTTTTTATCGCAACGTTTCGATTTTCATGGTATTATGAGAATCGATTTTTTTTGTTCGCTGTCAGAAAAAACGATAAATATATCATAATAGAAAAAGGTAGTGAAAGATGGAGAATGAGAAAAAATAAATATATAATTAACGTAAAATTCAAGTAAATTAATTTTATTTATATATATATATATTTAAAAATAATTATTAAATATTATTTTACATTTTTAATTATAGAAAAGTTACAAATAGGAGGCAGTTTGAATGTTTGTTGGTGCAATGATTTTTACATGTGTTCCATCAACATACAATAATTCCTGGGAATCCAAATTTATTATAAAATCACAATTTGAAGGATGATTTTTCTTCTTCGGTTTCAGGAAATTTTATATACTCTCGACACAATTCCGCCTCTAATATTGACAATGTTTCAGCTAATATTTTAGAAATGATTTAGCTGAACTTACCAAAAACTCGTTCCCCACACCTTTTTGATAACTTTCTTCAGGAAGGAAGCGCAATGTTCCAACAAATTTTATAATGAGTTTTACTGAATGTGGACCAATTGCAGGACTTAACTTATTGTCTAATTTATTTATAATCATTGCAAAGGCTTCTTTCGAGAGCCTAAAATACTTGATGAATTTAAAAAAAAAAACAAATATAATTGAACACATTTTTTTTATTATACTTTGTTTCGTAATATAAATGAAAAAACATTTTTTAATAACTATAAAGTTTTAATTTAACTTCACTTAATTTGACTTTTCAAACAAAAAATTAAAACAAAAAATGTCAAAACATAAAAAAAAAAATTTTACAGTTTTAACGAGCAATGCTGCCAGTTTTGCAACATATCGTATAATTCAGTTCTCAGAATTCCAAATGTGATGCAATGTGATGCCCTACCGGTACGTAGCGAAAAAGTAATTCGCTTCTCAGAATAAGGCCCATTATTGAGTATTTGTAAAAGTAAAGTAAATTATTTTTATTTAGTAAAATAGAAACAAGCTTACCTTGCTTAATTCGAAAATTTTACTAAAAGCTTGGAAAAATACAATTATTTATAAAATAATCTTTAATTTTTGATTTGGTAATTTTTGAATTTTGAATTTTTTGAAACATTATCGATCACAAAATTATAACGAATGAATTTGAAATAATATCAATATCAAATTGAATTATTTAAATTTTTCACATTACATAAAATTTCACCTTACTATAAGTACACGCTTATTTAAATATTCTGAAATAGGTACACAATACACATACATATTTAAAATGCTATCCTTATTTTTTTTGTTAAAAAATTATTCCCTAATTTTAACTATTTTTTAAATAATATACAATTTTTTTGTTAATTCAATGTTCATTTTGACGCTTTCAAAACTCTTTAGAAACAAAAATATTAAAAAAGTTGAAACTTTTCTGAAAAAGAAGACTTTAAGCCACAGATTCTTATAAGCAACAGGTTTTTATTATTGTTGTTGTTTGTTTAGTTTTGCCTTATATTTTAAAAGGAAAAAATTACTTTGAACAGTTTTTCCCTCAAAAAACTTTTCTATCTTTTCAAAAATCTTAAAAATTATATCTTTTTACTTCGTTGATTTCATCTTTGAATAAAGTAATTAACATTGAAGTGGTAAAATGTGTAAATTTTTTTTCCCTCTTGTTTTGTTTTTTTTTTTTAATTTATTCAGTTTATAACATACCATAATTAAGTGAATAAAAATAACTAGCTAATTTTAATTTTCATAATTTTAAAATTGAAGCTAATTTTTGTAGTTTAAAGTTTAAATTTTAGGAAAATGTATATGTATAAATAATTTGTGTAGGAATGAAATCATTTTTTCTCGTAAATTTAATAAAGTAAAATTTTATATACATCACATTTATATACAGTAGCAATATACAGAAGCAAGTTTTGTTAAATCGCGACCTTAGAATCACGGTGTTCTAACTGTTCAAAGCACAGTTTCAAAATTTCAAGCACTTGCTATTTATTTTCTATCATATTTCTATTATATTTAGAATGCTATTTATTTAGCAATAATACTAACGGTAACTGTATTTTATTTTGAAAAATATTATAATTTTTAATTGCAGATACAGCTTTAACTAAAATAAAATCACTTACATAAGGTAATACAGTTCTAAGTGGTAGTTATACCTATTAATTATGTAAAATTTTGTTGTTTTAAAAAATGCTAAGTTCAAACTAAACTTTTAGGATATTTAACAAGTTTAAAATAATGGATAATTGATTTAGAAGAAGAAGAGATTTAGAAGAAGAGAACGTTTTTATAACCATTTGAACCACCATGAACAAATTATACGTTTTTAACCATACGTTTTACGTACTGGGATTTATATGGCAACTATTCCAATCAGTTTGAATGTTGGAAAACGATAAAACGATTTGTTTGTTTATTTGGAAAAATCAAACCAAATACAAATTTGCAGATCGGTAACGTCCTTCGTTTTTTAAATATTTCTCATAGGCAATAGGAGTTGTATGGCAACTACCCGAACCGGTCATTTGATAGCATTATAAAGTACTAGTTTAGTTTATTGTTTTTATCCTGAAAAACTTTGTAAAATATTAGTATTCTACCCTATCCTATCCTATATCTTCAGAAAGTGCACAAACAAACAAAGAAATTTGCCATCTAAAGTATAGAAGATTATAACTTTTGCTTCAGTCAATATAAAACGACTCGTTTGAATGATTTGTATGTAGGACAAACTATTTGTTTCGATTTGCTTATTCTGTATAAGAAATAAAATAACATTGTTTTAAATAAAAAAATTTCATTGTTTAAAAATAGACTAAAATTATTTTAAAAAATTTAATAAAAATTTCTACCATTCAAAATACTTTTCTTTTTACTTTGTACAACTATTTCAATTTTAATAAACAATACCGTGAATAGTTATAAAAATAAATGAGATAACTCCTGTTGAAAACATTGAATTTTGTATCTATATGTGCATCGAATAACTAACATATTATTATTCAATAAAGGTATAATAATAATGAATAAAAATAGAAAATAAAAGATGAAAGGAAATGAAATTTATTACCAATTTTCCAACTAATGTGAAATAATCAAAATTTGGTAATTTTCCATGATTCGAAATGAACTGTCAATAATTTTTTATTCATTTAAAATAAAATTGTGTTAATCTGATAAATTTAGTTTGTAGTGTTCTAATATTATATTTTAGTGCCGTGACAACAAAATAACAACAAAACAAAAAAATTTCATTTGCAATCAATTTTTTTCTACTCTATACAGACACCAATAATTTCCTCATTTAATTCTTTAGATACTTTTCGATAATTTTTTTTTTCATTAAATTTTTCTCATTTTTTTTTTTTTTTTTTTTTAAACAGGAATATGATGAAAGAATCCTTTAGTAAACACGAAAATCGATTAACTATTGTTTAGAGATTTTATATGAGGAAAATCGTTATTATTTTTAATTTTTTTATTTTTTTGTTCTATTTTCTATTTTACAAGAATAGAGGTAGGTACTAAAAATATGAATTCAATACCCAACACATATATCTAGTTGTTTGTATGCATATGAATTCAATCAGGGTTAATCTAAAATGAAAAAAAGATTTAATTTAACTTTTTTTCTTTTCAGAAAATATTCGTATTGGTTGTAAAATTAATTTTGGTTGGATATGTAGAAGATATCATCGGTTGAAGCAAAGATGTTGCGTGTGATATTTTTAAGGATATATATATTCTAAAATTGGTATTGCTTTGTTACAAGCTTAAGTATCGTATACTGAGCTTAAAACGCTGTTATGTTGAAGTCCCGAGTGAACCTTGTGAAGCTGTTAAAGTATCCTTATTAGTATTATATGAGTCGTATGTACCATACTATCGACTGACTGACTTGTATGTATGTCGCAAAGAACTGCAGAACAACATTTTTTTTTGCTTTTGTCTTTATTTATTATCACTGTTCTGTAACCCCATCTGTCCGCGGCATAAAACTGAAATAAAGTCTTTTCATTGTCTCTTATCTGCGGTTTATCTCTTTAATTGTGGCGCATTTTTTGTTGGGTATTTGCTTTGGCTAATACTGTTATGTATCTGTCCATGTTTTTCTCGACCTTCCGCTGTGATATGTACTCTGACGATCCCATTTGAATCATTATTTTGCGCTTTTGTTGTTAGATTTCCTTAGAGTATACCCGATCTAACGAATTTCGTCCAAATTTTTAAAATGCCCTGGAGGCTTCTCTTGGTATACGCTTAGAGTTTTCTGGTAAAATTGGTAATCTAATCATCCATTACTACTAAAAACAATATGAGTGATTAGATAGCCCCACCTGACACCATGATACACCACGTAGCTGTTTGTCAGGCATTCTCGATGTAAGACGCAACATCTTACATCTTTTTATGATCTTTTAATTATGGCTATAATTTTTTTCTGGAACGCCTCTGCTACTTAATAAGTGATTTCCAAATATACTCGCGATTTACTTCATCAAAGGGTTTCTCAAAATTTGAAAAATATGAGATATAGCGATGTTTTAAATTCGATAGATTGTTAAAAACTTATTCGCAATATGTTGATGTGATCCACACACGAATGGCCACTGCGAAACTTATTATATTTAGTCTTCTTTAAAGTTGTGTTACTGTAGGGTGATTACGTCTGATATCAAATCAGTTTGCCAGAATTAAAAGATTTAATGTCTTCAGATTTTTTGCATGTGTCTTACGATCATTTAATCCTGTACATTCCTTAGTTTTGGTCTGGCAAATTTAACCTTTATAATTTGATGATTGCCATTGAAGATTTGCGTAATTTATATAATATATACGTTAGTGAAATTTGTTGTAATAATATTTCGGTTAAAACATTTTGGTGATGTTTTTGCTTTATCTTTCATTTTACTTGATTTTCCTTTTCCTTATTAAATTTTCCTGATAACCAACTTCCGCACATTTTTGTATTTCGTCATTTTTCTATTTGTATACTAATGGGTTTCTTGCCCATTTTTTTTTTTTTTTTTTTTTATGATTTATTTATTTATTTATTATGCTCCATAAATTGTACAATTAATTCTTTTAAAACTATATATTTAGATATAGATATATAATTATCTTTACTACAGTTGATTTGTATTTATTTATTTTTATTTAGAAATTTTCTAGTTTACTGGTATAAATTTAAAGGGAAATTGGAGAAGAAAAACCTTTTTGAATTTTTGTTTTGTAAAACTTAACACTAACTTAAACAGTAAAACCTACGTTGTTGTTGAAGTTATAAATGCCGTAGTATTTTTCATAGATTCTTGCCCATTTTTAATTAGATGGACGAATTTCACTTTTTTGTTTGCCATCAATTTATACAGATATTGACAAACTACTTCACTGTTTTCTTTTAGATAGTAATATTACGATTGGATCTTGAGTAGACCTGCATCAATCAAATTAAATGAAATAAATTATTTTGACAGAGTAGAGCAGCATAAAATAGACATGTATTGAAGGAGGGTAGGCAATACCATCGCATCAAAAAATAGTGTATTAGTCGTGAACATTCAAAGTTGGATGTCAATAGATTAAGAAGAATAAAGTAGCACGGCCCTGCACTGATTTCAGATGTTGGTATACATTGTTGTTGCTCGTTGCCAATTTTTATTTTATTGGAATCGTCCTTATTCTAATCATTATTATTATCGTTATTGTTATTATTATTATTATTATTATCATATTTTCTATTATTATTATTATTAGTCTAAGGATGGCACACTATTATCAAATTGTATGAAGTAAAAAAAAAATGTAAAAGGATATAACAATATTTAACAAAAAAAAAAAATAAAAAAAAAAATTGAATCCGGATCTTACATATAACCATTATTATGATAATATGAGTATATTATGAATATTTTAGTCTACAGTTAAATCGCATAAGAATAGTAGAATTTTTTTTAACAAAAAAAAAATAAAACACAAAAAAAAATCATAACCAGTTTTTCACAACATTGTAAATTTAAATCTCCTTGAACTGCGTTAGTAGGCATTTCTATCATATAAAAAAGAAAAGTTTTTTTTAATACGATCATATGAATGAAAATTAGGTTACCTACATTTTATGCATTAGCGAGAAAAATATTTAAAAAAATAATAATAATAATAACAAAAGAGAAAAAACTACAATCTACATAATCTCTTAAGAGATTTAACTCCTTTATATTATATGAAGAAAAACTTATAGTTTTGATTATGCTCTAAATAAAAAAACGTTTAATAAAAATTTTATATAATTTTTGCATAAAATTTTTTTTTATTTAAATTTCCATATACCTACAGCTATAAATTAATTCCGAAATGAAATATTCATTTAATTACCTTCGTTAAAAATTTAAAGTGCAAAACTAAAAAAAATAAAAAAATAAAAAAAAATTTACAAAAAAAAATTCAAAATATTTGAATAAATTTAAAATAAAAAAAATCTTTCAGCATTGAATAGGTAAGCTTTAAAGGAAATTTAATAAAAATCAAGAAAAATTAAATAATAAAAAGCATCAGGTAAATAAATTGGTAGATTGTAATAAATCTTGTCAGACGCTATAACTATCTGAATCAAGAATAATAAGGAAACAAAATAAAATAAATTCACCGCAATAAGAATCATTTGTATTTAAGCGGTATGAGTAGGAAAATCAGGTAGTAACTAATATACCAAAAATATGCAAAACAGGACGGAACACCAGCACAAAACCTTTACGGTTAGAAAAAGAACAAATAGAATTTGTCAAGAATTTCTGCTACTTGGGAAGTATCATAGCAACTAGTGCTGGGACTCAAGAAGATGAAGAAAACAGACTAAAGAGAGCAAGAGCAGCATTCAAAGATTGCAATCGATATGTAAGAACAGCAAGAGAAACTAAACTTAGAATATTCCGGTCTTGTGTAAAATAAATTCTGAAATACGGCAGTGAAACTTCGTTTACATCAAAAATCCTCAACCAGAAGTTTCTTCATTAATAAATGTCTAAGCATAAAATGCCTAATATTCTGACCAAACACAATAAGCTAACACAAGACCGCAAATAGCTAAGAATGAAACACAAATAGCTAAGAATTAAATGAAGATGGATAGGCCATACAAATAGGCCGAAGAACATCTGCCGGACTGTAAAACAAGAACTAGAAAAAAAAACATAACGCGGGAGCAATTGAAAATAGCAGGTATCAATTGAGTGCGATCGAAATGTCAAGTAGAAGCCCTATGCTCCATTGAGGAGTAACGAAAAAAAGATATAGAAGTAACAAACAGATCTAAAAATGGAATTTAGATAACGTTAAAATATTGATAATAGTAGATTAACTTTATTTATTTTTTTTTTTATTTATTTATTCATTTATACTATTTAGCACAAATAGTTTACAATTTAGTATTACATTTCATATATTAATTAAAATACAATTAAATTTACTTAGTATACATTCCAGGATTTTAACACTACAAAAAGACATTGTGCTACAAAGTGTTTACAATCCTAAGGAAACTGAAAAATTGAATCCCATTAGCACAATGAATGTAAAGCAGCAGTAGAGAATAAAAGAGTGAAGGAGCTGAAAATAATAACAAAAGCCAAGGAATGTGCTGCTCAGTCATCAAAAATATTCAAAATTATAATTTGTTTGGCTATAAAAAAATTAAAAATTACACCTATTTTTTAAATAAATTTATTCATTTATTTAGACAAGGCATACAAAAAATTTTAAAATATATAAAAACGAAAAAAGCTAACTAACTATTCTCAAATTTACAAAAATGGATAATTCAAATAAATTTGCGTTTGACAAAGTGTGGCACAATTGTCTATTCTATAAGTTAAAAACTATTCAAAGCATAAGTATATGGAGAAAAACGATATTGCGTCATCAATATGCATAATATTGTGATAACCAGATGAATTTCGTTTAGGGTTGACAAAGTCAAAAATATCGTTAGCTTTGCTTAAAATAGAAACACCGATATTTTGTAGTTAGATTGTATGCTTCATCAGATTTAGTTTTAAATTTGTCGACTATTTCATTATATTCAATAACTAGTTTTGTCAAAGGAAGGTGACGTTACCTTATTTCAACGCAGATAACGACAAGACGAAAACATTTAAATCACTATTTAACAAACGTTCTTTCCACTTATTTATTTTAATTATTTTTGGCATGTTAGATTCAATAATAGAAAATAATATTGTACAACAGTTTGGAATAATTTCATTATAGATTATTTAGGTTCAAAAAATATCGTTCCAACTTATAAAAGACAATACTTTAGATATGCAATCGAAGTTTACATTTTAAGTATCGTATATACTTGTATAATCTCAGTATATTGTAACTTTTAGAGAACTGACCATTAGTAGTAGCTAACTTTAAAATAAATGCGTTATGGTGAAGGGAGTTTATAAAAAGATTTTTGAATCTTTGGAAAAATTAAATGCCACTTTATCATAAGCATTCCAAAAGTCTGGTTAATCCATCTACCATTATTATTAGGGCACAGGATAACTTGTTTCATATTGTTGCCATGAAAAGTGATTATTAAATTAAAAAATAATTTCATCGATGAAATTGGTATTATAAAAAGTCATCCTTGATAAAATATTGAGAGGGGTCCACTAAGATCTCTCCAAACAGCCTCAGCTTACAGTCTTACACGATTGGTGGAGCAGTAGGTAGAGCTTCTGTCTTTCAATCGAAATGTCGCAGGTTTGATTTCCGGTGAAAGCAAAAAAATTTTAATTGTTTAATTAAGTACTGCAAGTTTATACGACAATATCTATACAATGTTTTTCGATCATTTATTTATCAAATCACCAGCTTATCAACTCATTAAATGTGGAAAAGTGTACTGCTATTGTCAGGAACTAAGCCTTCTTAAATAGAATAGTTCCATTTTAAGCCTTCTTAAATAGAATAGCTCTATCAAGGGCACGAAAAAACTTAAGTAATAGGGTACCTGTGGTACCCGGGTAACTACATTTTTTGCCATATGTTTTGTACATAAAAACATTATAAGAAAAATTTGATAAAAATGCAGTTATCTCTTTATGAAAAAAAAACCACAGAATTATATTTTATTATTCTCAGAAGGCATTTATTTGAGCTTGATGCAATGATTTGCTAATTAAATTAGTGTTATTTGAAACATCATAGAAGGATTGGGCACGTACTTTTTATAAAAATTTTAATTGTGATAAAATATTTTCTGATTGAACATTTTGGTGCTTAAATAATATTATAATTTTATTTTGAACACTTACTACTAAATTTAATTACTAGTGTCTTCGTTAATAATTATTATTTCTGAAAACGGGTTCTGTAAATATTATTTTGTTAGTGAAAATGGCAAGTGCAAAAGCAAATTTTAGCCAAATGACTTTTGAACAGCAACAACAATATTGAAAGAGCTTTAAGACTGTAGTAGTGCAAAAGCAGTATATGCAGAAAAAGATAAAAATTGGAAGGAGCTTACTTTAAATGAATTTGATTCTTTTCTTGAAATTTTAATTACTGCTGAAGTACATCATTCGAATAAAGAACATGTAGAAGTCGGATTCGTATCCACTTTATCGTGCTGCAATGGGATCTAAGCGTTTTCGGGAAGTAATGAGGTTTCTGCAATTTGATAATGTAAATACTAGATCGAGTCGTTTACTGAATGATAAAGCAGCTGCTATTTAAGATTTGTTCATCATGTTGAATGCAAATTTATGTGCAAACTACATTCCATCTGATTGCATTACAATTGATGAACAACTTTTTCCGTTTAGAGGGCGTACTATACTTACCTAATATATACCTTCAAAACCTGCAAAGTATGGAATAAAAGCATGGTGGGCTTGCGATTCAAAAACTGCATATCCTTTGCAAAGTCAAATTTATTAAGGTAAAGAAGGTGGAATCCGCGAAGTAAACCAAGGCGAGCGAGTTGTAATGGACTTATGGGCCAAATATAAAAATATCGGTAGAAATATTACATGTGCCAGTTTGCCTGTCGCTCGATTTTTGAAAGCTGCAAATTTATCCATTGTAGATACCTTAAAAAAATAAACCTTATATTCCTACCGAAAAGCTAGTAAAACTCGTGAAATTTATTCATCGTTATTTGGGTTTACTGATGATAATATTATGATTTTAGTTACATAGCTGTCTATTGTACATTGCAATAAAGCTGCGTCATCGAATTACAAACCAAAAGCGGAGGTTATTCTGTACTATAACAGCACAAAAGGTGGGGTTGACACTATGAATGAAATGTTAAGTAGCTACACCACGAAACGTCGAACACTGAGGTAGCCAGTTACAGTTTTTTCAATATGATTGATATAGCAGGTCTGGCAGCCTATATTTTTGTTTTCACGAAAATAATCCTACTTGCAATAAAACAACCAGAGCACGTCGAATGTCTTTGAAAGATCTCGGGAAGGAATTTCTTATGCCAGAAATAAATACACGAACGAATACGACAACTGTATACCGAAATTTTACCACTAAACTGGCAATTGAATCTTTGTTAGCGAGACCAATCCGCATACCACCAATTTCTCATGTCAAACCTGCAAGAGATTCTAGTGGTCGTATACCAATTTTTGGAAACTGCAATGTTTGTGATAGTGCACCAAGCAAAAAACGACGCAAAACAAGAAAATCTTGCGGAGATTGTAACGTTCCAGTATGCGATGAACATTCGCTTACTATTACTAAATGTTCAAATTTTAATTAAGAAAAATAAAAAATATGTTATTTAAAAATAAATTTTATTGTTTTTTATTTAGATATAGAAAACTATTTTTAAAAACAACCTCATATTCCTTATATTTTCCTAATTTTCATACTAATTTCTATGGGTACCTAGGTACCACGGGTGCCTCTAAAGAGGTGTATTTTCTAAGACCCAAAATATATCTACGAAAACGCTACCCCAGTAAAAAACAATTTAAATAATGTATGTCTAACAACTTGATAGAGGCATATCTAAAATGGCAAGTAAAACAGGTTAGTCTAACAAAAAATAATTAAATAAATGATCCAAAAATTACCCGGGTACCGCAGGTGCACAGGAAAAGGTTAATTTGTTACCAGATTATACTCTCAATTAATTTTTTTTTATTTGTTACCAGATTTTACTCTCAATTACTAATCAATTACTTTATCTCAATGACAGTGAAAGGGTACTGGACCAGGTCGTAAAACTCATAAAGCATTTTTTTCCTTTATCGGGAATTGAACCTGGGATCTTTCGGTTGAAAGACATATGTATATATACCTACTGTATATATACCTACTGCGCCACCCAGCGTGTAAATAAAAAATAAATATTTTAGCAGAAAGTTAAAGCTTTTTATACAAAACTGTCTGGGTTGTAGAATTTTACACTAAAGCTAGATTCTTAAAGTTTTTTGAAGGGTAGCTTTACGATTAACGATCATTTTATTTAAACGGCTAAGCATTGATTTACATTTTAATTATTTCACAATTTTCGCAATTAGTTTTTTAGTTTTAATTTTTTAATATTAATATTTTAAAATTTTAAAATTTGTTTGAATTCACATAAATTAAAATAATAAATTAAAATATTAAAATAAATTAGCTGATCAATGGAGTCTAAATCTGTAAACCAGCTTTTTTCTATGATAGTTTCTAACTCTGTTGATGATAACAATATTGCGCTTACATATAAAATTATTGATGTGACGCTTCATTATGGGCTTTTTATGACAATATTTCAAATCCGATTAAATATTATAATTTTTACGTAACAGAGTCTTCGACACAGCAGCCCAGTTTTCACAGAAAAATATTTATACAAATTCTAGAGTTTTTTATAATTTTTAATTTTCATTATTGCACTTTCAGTTTTTTGCTGAGAAAATAACTACCTTTCAAATTTTTTAATTTAACATAGTTAATACTAGAAGATTTAAACATAAAGAAACAAAAAAAACTGATTTCATCTTTTACTTGTCTTAAGAATTTTTCATTTTTCATTAAAAATTCTTTGCAAATGCATATTTGCGTACGTTTTGGGCTAATTTTTAAAATTTAATGCAAAAAGTAAAAAATAAAAAAAAATTTTGCACTAGTAAATAATGAGTACAAAACTTTTATCTTTAAATGTGTATCTAAAATGTAGAATTTTATCACTGCATTAATATGTCAAATTGAAAACTTACTATGATTTTGTTGTGTTATCTTTTCTTTTTGTGTTTTAATAAACCTCTAACACGTTAACTACAATGCACGAAGCAAATTTATCTTTAAAAACCACCACCATTAATTTAAGATCTCTATATTTTACTTCCATTTGTCTTGTGAACTTTTGTTTGTTTACAACTACAAGTTTTTTCAATGATTTTAAGAAACTTTAGCTTCAATGTGGTTCAGTGTTTTGAAATTACGTTTATTATGGATGAAAATGTATCATCCATCATCACTAAACATTTAGATTTTAGATGTGATTTGAATGATGTTTCCAATTTTTTTTTTTTTTCATTTTTATTATTATTCTATGAGACTCAAAGGATTAGTTATGCTACTGTTTCCTTGGCAAATATGTATGTATAGAATCTTTTGAAGCTTCTATTTGTTGTGCAAATCCGGGGATGTTGACATTTTAAAAATTTCTAAAATGAGAAATGAAAAGTACCCCAAAAATTTCATTTGTTGATCAATTTTAAAGATTTTTTTATATATTTGGTTTGTTTAATAAATATTCTAACTACAGTTAGCAACAAAATAAATTTAATTTTAAAAAGTTGAAGCTTAGGTCCAAGTCTCTTTGTAAAATATACAGATTTGTTTAGTTTTTCTGTTTGACATTTTAATTGCAACCACCAACATTTTTATTTTGAATGTTCGAATAAAGAATTTTAGTAAAAATTTACGTACGTTTAACTATCTTTTATCCATTAATTACATTCCGCCCTATGCCCCACGGATGGAGGGTGATAATGATGAACCATCTTAAAATGTATTCTTTTTTATAGAACTTTATTCCAAAATTTTTTTTTTCATAATGTAGGTGTTTGGTAGGCTAAAAAATATACTTTTGAATATACTTAACAAGCTTAACTATCGCGTGATATAAATTCAATGTTTACAATTCATTTTCAGTGTTTACATCTGATAATGAAGTGGCTCTTATTTTTATTTTAAAAATAAAGCCCACGAAGCAAACTCTTTATTTTAAAAATATCACTCTCGCCCAACTGAAGAAAAAAAAAAGAATTGAAAGATACCCCACCATTTCTCACTGAATTTATTCAACTTAAAAAGGTAAATAAAAAGTAAACGATTTTGACTTCGCTCTCAACAGTTTTATTTTATTTTTATCGCTCTGCTCACCAAGATCTAAATCATGCGGGCGAAATACAAAATTCCAAACCCTGGTTATTTTGTAAGAGTTTATAATAATAGGGTTCAGAATGTATTCAAGTCTTGTTAGTTAAGTTAGAATGTATGAAAATGATTGGCGAGTAAAGAACCACGATCCAGAATATTGTAAAATAATAAATTTTAAAATGTCCCAGTTTCACGTATAAAAATATGAAAAAAGCTGTGAACCATAAATAGCTAGGTTCAGAATTTGTATTAAATATTAAGTAATTTTTAAAATTGTATTAAATAATTTAAATTAGGATGAACAAAAATTTTCAGTAACTAAGAGAATACAATCAAAGGTGGCAGCACCATATAGGAGAACTACGAATGCTAATAATGTTAATACTTTTAAAATCGAAATATAAACACATTGTGTAACAGCTGGTTGCACAAAAATATTAAATATTGTCCATAGTATTCTAACGTTATAATACTGTGCCAACATTACTGTGATTTTCAGTCACAAATAAATTCTATCAAAGCATATTTGGCATTTTCCCTTATATAAAATTTGGAATTTAAATCTGAATAATTGCTTCAAGCAAATGTTCACTAACAACACCAACATATGGTTTAAATGGCACTTAGTCCCGTGTTTTGGAAAACAATAAAATAAAAAAACACAAAGCTTAGGTTACATCACATTCAGAGGCTTTGATAATATTACTGGTACTCATACAACGAAATTGTGCTTGCCCGAAAAAAAGACGAGTTCTCAAAAAATTAATAATGATATTTTTTACGACCAAACAATATCTGAAAAAGGATAGGTAGATACAAGCCTTATGATATTCGATTACCACGAAAAAATTATTTTTATTTATTTTTTTTTCTAAAAACTAGTGCAACTGAAAGTTTCCAACTGTGGAAATGAGCAAATTTCATTTTAACTTTTAATGTTTAACTTTCTCAGCATACAAAGCAAAGAGGGAAAAAATGGAAATGAAAAAAGGAAGAAACAAAGAAAGGAATTTCATTACTTCAAATACTGCAATTTTTATTTGCATTCATTTTTATGTAAACAAATCCTGTCCTTATGTATCCTTTTTCACCAAGTATTCTTACCTTATTTTTTTTATACAAATTTTTTTTCTAGGTCGTAATTTTACTTTTTTTTTGTTTGGTTTTGTTTTTGGTGTTGTTTCTGTTTTGTGTGTGTTAGAAATTTTCAACCCAATTGTAATTTTTTATTACTCTTGTGCTGTAGCAAGTGACATAGAAAGAAAGTATGGTGGTTTTGTTTTTCACTTTCATCATTTTACTGATTCAAAAAACGAATGGTTATTATGAATTTAATTTTTAGTTTATAATATTTCTTTTTTTTTAAATTACGAAATGTGATTGGGAATCATTATTTTATATAACAAAAAGCATGGTCCTGCTGCTGCATCGTTAGCGTGGCATTTTATCAATATTACAATAACAAAAACAGAAATTATAAAGCAACACAAAGATTATTCATTCCCATCACATACATTTTTAAAAAATAGTATACATGAAATTAACCTCTCAAGACATTTAATTTTTGTTTTAGTTTTTTTTTTAATTTGAAATTGTGTTCAAGAGGTACTAACTATATCATCAACGTAATGGGACTGGGACGATAATATTGAAAAGAAATAACAAAAAATTTTTGTTTTGAATCAAATTTTTTTTGTTCTGTTTGATTTAAGAAATAGATATTAATGTATGTACATCTGTAAAAAATAAAAAAAAGAAACACACATGCGTAATTATACAGGAAATTTTTGAAAATAGTCTGAATGTAGATAGCTTTGCTGCCTGTTCAAAAGGTTATATATACTTTGCTATAAAAATTCTGGTATCGATACAATAATTAACGAATAAATATTTTAGAGGAAAACATAATAGCTTACTTAAATACAGATTCTGTTGACGATTGCGGTGAAAACGATGAAAAAAATTAACCCGTGGAATTTTTAAATAGCTGCTGTTCCAAGTGGAATACTTCCACATAAACGTAATTTAAAAGTGGGTAGTATACAAATATTATTAGAAAACTAAATATGAAACGTGTTCTCTGCAGCGGAACTCAGCAGTAAAAAATTTAAAACCAAACTTAATAACCTCAGAATTCCTAATCAGTACAGCTATAAAGGAAACTATATTCATACCCGGAATATATTTCTTCCCACCTACCACAGAATTGCCATTTATTCTCAGACATTGACAATTCCCCGTTAAATTTGTTTATGACCCTAAATAAGGCACAAGGAAAAAGTAGGAGTTTATTTAACTGAGATAGTACTTAACCATGACTAACATTATGTCGCATTATCAAGAGTACGTATAGAGAATATATTAAAATAAAAATTATTGAGGGAAGGCAAATTATTTCATAAATTCAATAAACTTTATACAAAAAATCGAAATTTTTAAATCTGTCAATATATAAGTGTGTACGGTCAATTTTTAAAGCTTCTTAACGTGGCTGCACCTTTTTTATTTGAAATTCAAATACTTTATATATGGTTTCAAAAATTTATTTTTAAAACTTTTATTTTAAATCATTATTTTAAAAAGAAATTTTGTATTACATATAAAATTTCTGCTTTTCAAATGATTACATCTGAATTTTCAATGGAAATGATAAATTTTCAAAAATGTAAAACTTTGCCTTAAACTTTTTTCTTTACTTCATCGATGGGAAAAAAAAGAAAAAAAAAATTTATTTATTTTCATTTCTATAAAGTTTTTATAACTACTCTAAAACATTTTGGTTTTTTACTCAAATAAATTTCACCACATGTGTTGAAAAAAAATGTGTATACCAACAAAATTTACACCTATAAGATTAAGAAGCATTGGATATAATGAGATGTCAATATCCAATTACCAATCTATTTAGAATAATATATGGATAAAACATTATAGTTTAATAAAATATAGTTATGTTTGGAATTAAGTTGCGCACTACCTAAATTTATATAAAATAACATTGACACGATAAATAATCAAAAATCAATTTTTGCTCACAATTTTCAGTACGCGGTTTTTGGGATGCAAATATATTGTTTTCTTTTTTAATTTTTTGTTAAGTTTTGCACTACAGAAAAATACTTATCTAATATTTTATTACGTTTATTAATACCAATTTTTTTTTTGCAGTGTCACAAATAATATTTTTTTTTATTTACCACCATCATATTATGACGACGGTCCTTTTTACTTTATAGTAATATAATAATAAGTAAAAATTAAAAAAATATTGTGTAAAAATTAGAAACGTTTTCTCTTAAATCTTGTAACACAAAATGAATTCTTTAAATATAAAAGCAAAACATTTAGAAATATTTTTATCACTTTAACCTCATTTGTGCTTCAATATTTTTGTTTCAAAGAAAAATAATATCTTAAAACTAAGATTTAGATAAATATTATTAAATTATATTTAAACGATAAAGAAATAAATTTTGAAGTCTCTTGTTACAAACACCATAACAATATTTTTTTTAAAAATTAATTTTACTTAATTTTTTCGTAAATTACAAAAAAAATAAAACAATATTTAAGAAAATTCATATCAATATTTTACCTACAAATCAGTTTTTAAAATATTTTCAATAATCGACCGAACTTTTGCAAGTTACCGAGCTTAAAATTTATTTCCGGCGCTGAAGTTTTGTCTTTAATTTCATACAAGTTTTTTTGACTAGTTCAAAAATTTCACTTTGAAAATGTGATTTGATTAAATTAGAACTCTCTTGCCAATTTTCCATAAAATTTAAGATCTTGTGGTAACATTTACAATATTTTTAAATAAACCTTTGGATAATTCAACTTCTTTAAATTTCTTATTAACGACAGTGGACTCCCAATTTCAACATTTTTAAGAAATATTTCAATCGCACTATGGACAACATCTGGAATAAATAAGTGACCAGCCTCAGAAGACTTTAGTTCTACTATTCTGATATTTTGATTTTAAGTCAAAAGTCTTAAAATAACAAGAGATGTTAGTTAATTTCTACTCTGAGGAACACATGATGAGTCGCTCCACAAAATTATATGATCGATTTGATTATTATTTCCTACAATTATTGCAGACGGAACTTTGAAAGACCACTGCTAATGTCCGTGTTGGCTCACTCACCTGCAGCTTCAGACCGTAAAGCGCAGTAAGTGATTTTTTTTTCATTAGCAATCTAATAAATCTGGTACTATCAGTGTACGGAGATCAGAGTACTCTAACATACGATGAAAAGAGATTATCGCCAATTTATATGGGAAATTTGTCTTTAGTTCGTTTGTGATAATATACGGCAAAAGTTTTTGTTATTTCTTGGTCATTTTTAGGATATTTATAACTTCACCATTTTATATATGGCGAAAAATATTATTGCAAAATATATTTTGTATGAGGAAATAAAAAAAAAATTTTTAGCCTTTAATTCCAAATTTAATACTAATGCGAGTAAATTGCTTTTATTATTTTAATTAGTGGATTGTTTTGAAAAAATTTTATATGGATCTGAGCAAATAATAAATAATAATAAGAAAAAATATATTTTTTTTAATTTTAAAAATTTTTAAATTTAAACAAATTTTAAGGCCCATAAATTTTTAGTTCAATAAAATGTTTATTTTCGCGAAAAATCTTTGTTCGTTTGCAAAAAGATGTCATATATTGCACAATTTTCGTGAAAATATTTCCAATAATTATAATTTACAATAATAAATTCATATTTATAAAATTATAATACATTAGCATATTTATAATTTAATTATAGTGAGAGAAAAAAGGACAACATTATTGTTAAAATATTTTAGAAATAAAAGTTTTTTTTTCTTTAAAAAATAATTACATACACTGTATATAATAAACTATCTATCTCTTTTATTCTAATTTGGTCGTTTCATAGTCGGTTGAGTAGTCGGGTAATAGTCATTTTCACTACGGTACGACTCAATAATTATTCCCCAATAACGTAATAATGACGTTGTCTGAAAGTTATTTCAACGTCATGTAGCCGAACAGTAGTTATTTAGCCAACGATAGTACGACGTTGTTACAACCTATTTGTGTTACTTGGGTTGTCTCTTGTACAATCAACTTGGTATCGTATCACAGTGTTGGAAATTCTAAAACTAGAAATAACTGAGGCTACAAGGATTAAAATCATTGGTTAAGTGTAACGCCGGGGAGCGTTTTATTTAAATCCTCCTTTTTTGTTTTACGTTGTAGTTAACATATAGATTAAGACAATACAATAATTTGGTAATGGATAGAAATAAATAATGAGTTATTTTTTCTTCGCCTGAAATTGTGTTAAACTAGTTTAAGTAAAATTAATATGAATTAGTTAGTATAATTTGATTTTTAAGAAAATAATAACAAGCATAATTGAAATGTAAGCATACTTTGGGCCGACAAAACCCAGAAGGTCGAGGCCAATCATAAAACTTTATAAATAAACTAACACATATCATTGGCTTTAAAAATGATTCCTGTTAGTGATTTTGGGTTAGATTTCAACATGAAACTGTTTGCTTTTGACGCCGCTGCACCTCATTACCGATAGAGTGTATGGATTATGTCATCTGACTGCTAATCAGAAGTTCCTCAGCTCAAATTTTGTTCAGAGCATATAATGTTGTAATAAAATTTTCAATTCCTCTTTGGAATAAATTTTAAATACAATTTTATTATCACTGAAAACGGAACTACGCTATTATGAAGGGCGAAATTACTTTACAATAGATAAAGTCTTACACATCTAAGGTAGTGTTGATGATTATATTGAACAAAATAACATTAAAAGACTAGAATCAAACAATTTATATAACAAAATATTTGATTTTGTATGCCAAAACTCTTAAAAAGCTGGGAAACAGAGGTGCCAGCTACATTATCAAATTTTTAAAACCAGCCACCAATAATATCATACAAATTAATTTAATATCCTAGAGTTACCTAGGTTTCTATGATTTATTTTTATTCTCTTTTATATTAACTTTGAAAATTTCATCCATACGAGTATAAATTTTTACTTCTAGTTAATTTTTGAATTCTCTCGAATCAAAGCAAACAATTCCGTATGTACTTTATAAATACACACATTGAAGCATAAGAAAATATGTAAAAACCTACAAAAAAACAAAAATCTATTTAATATGATCGAAGTTCAGTGTACGTACGTACATTTGAGCTGTGTTTTTACCTTTCGGAATTGAAAAAAAAAAAATAAAATCACATTTACACCTAGAGGTATTTTTTTGTTGATCAAAGTAAAGAGAAGAAGCCCTCAAATTACCAATGTAAAATTTATATCAAAGAATTTTTTTTTTTTATTATTATGTTTCAGGGATAATAAAATAATGGTTGGAATTAAAATAATTTAAAGTGTGTTTTTAATACGACTGAAAAATTTAAGTAATAAAATTACTGTAAGTGCATTTTTTGCCATTTCTGCATGGTTAGTCGCAATTAGTTTGAGGATTGATTAAGACAGGCAAAAAACGAAATTATAAAACAAAAAAGAATGTTATTGATCTATTTCCGAATTTGTTGCCCTGATTATTGTTTTTTACACTCTTAACAGTAACTTAGGTAGAATAACATTTTCGTGCTCAATTGAGTAATTTATTTAACAAATTACTGGCTTATCAACTCATTAAATGTGGAAAACTACTGCTATTGTCAGGAACTAAGTCTTCTTAAATATAACAGTTTCATTATATTTAATTTGCTACCACATTATACTCTCCATTATTTGTTGTCATTTATTATATCCCACTGACAAAGGTACTAGACCATGTCGAAAAACCAATAAAGCATTTTTTGCTTCATCAGAAATCGAACCTATGTCGAACCTTTCGGTTGAAAGGCAGATACTCTACCTATTGCGCCATCCAGATTACAACTGTTGTAGGAGTAAAGTAAATAAAATGCATGTAGAATGTATCACTGAAATAGCTAAGGAATAGAGCTGATATAACTGACCAACAGAACAAATGTCGGAATGGTGAATGAATTGTGTAATCTGATTTCATTTTCAAAAGAATCTAAATACAGTCCGACCTTAAGTAGCAATATAAAGGAACTGAACGAATATGATGAGAATGCTAAACAGTAGACGTATTGTATTCGTTGCGACAGTGATGAAATTAAAAAAAATATTTAATGATTTTTTGAATTACCGTTTTGTTGCCTGAATAAATTCAGATTAAAAAGTGTAGAAAATAATTGACTTATTAATGGAAAGAAGACGTTTTTACTATCGTGAAACTAATTTCGGAGTCTGCGGGATAATTAAAGATAATTAATTAATTTGTATGCAGTAAAAGGAAAAATAAAAATTATTTATATTAATAATTCAACATTTACTATGCTATCCATCAAACTGATAATATTTGCAACCTATAATAATTTAGGAGTTAAGATATAAAGTAAATTTTATTTATATTTTAGTAGACCAGTTTTAACCCCTTAATGACTAAATGTTTTAACTAAAACCCCATAGAATATGTCAGTTTCAAATAGGTACCACGAAAATTGTGTTATAAAAAACGGATTAGCGAATAAAAACAACCAAGGAAATTTTGAACTGACTTATAATAAAAAAAAAAAAAAATTAAACCCAATCTGGAGGTCATAACTTTATAAAAATATTCTCTAAATTATTGATTAACTCGTATGTACCTAGATGCAGAATGAAAATATTATTACTTGAATAAATAACATAGCTATACGGTGTTATGTACAGGTTTATTTCAAGTATTTCCATACTAGTATATTATATTTGTACATATTTAAGGTATATAAGTACATATGTTAAAGGTATACAACGTATAACATACCTACCTAGTATTTACACTAGAGAAATTTATGGAGATTAATTGAAAAAAATTTGTTTTTGTTTTAGATTGGTCTAGTTTTTTTAAGTTTATCGAACGTCAATAATTATCATATATAATTACAACACTTGGTGGGTTTTATCTTTCTTGCTACACTATATTTTTTTAATTGTTTTTAAATTTTGCAATTAACTTCAAATTTATCAGCATTTCTGAAATAGACTCTCTTCTCCGACAATCTTATTACATTCATGGCGCATCTTAGTCCTTAACTTTAAATAAATGTTACCATTTTATTAGTGTGATTATTCGTCAGTTCGTCACATCAATTATCATTAAACTCTCTTTCGTATTTTCCATTTTCTAATTGTATCGATTGATAGATTTATCTGATAATTTCAGTTAAATAAACAAAGTTCTCTAATCAGTTCAGTTAAATAACATCACTAAATATGATTAAATGAATGGGTATATAATCTTTCGCTTTCTTTTATTTTATGTTTTTTAATCTAATTTAAAGAAAAGGAGAAGTGAGAACTGAAATATAGAAAATTTATAGCAGATTAGAGTTTTGGGAAAAGAGATAAAACTACAAATTTATAAATAAATAGGCATAATCGCCTTTGCTATCTGTATCATCGGCTCGCTCAATAAACTTAAAAAATAGAATTTCAGTGACATATTGGGGGCCACTTCTAGAAGAACTGATTCAATAGACTTACCTGCCTGATAGGTATGTTGTTTACTGTTCACTGGTGCTCTAATCAAACATACATCCCTAATAAGTGAGACTAATAGGCCTGACAAAAAACCTAAAAATCAATCAAAATTAGATAATCGAAAATTTTCACATACGACAATATATTACTCAAGCGACGTCTTGTATAACTACTATGCCAATCAGTATTTTAATACATTTGATAGAAAAATTTAACTTAATGCCGCCTTTTTCTTCAATTTAAATTCACATCATCTTTGCGGAGGCATTTTGGTAGACGTTTGTTATTGATTTGGCGATTCATTACTATCTGCGACAGTGGACTTTCTGCCATTCTATTTACGTGACTTCTGCAGTTTCGTCATCTATTTCGACTCCAGTGCACAATATGTGGAATGTTGTGTCCCTGATTTCATTGATACGTCCCTTATCTCTTAAATGTATTCACATATTTGGCTTAGAGATCGCTTTTTTGTTATACAGTTGTTTCAATAGTGTATGTCTGTTGTTATAGACTAACTGGGCTGAGCACAGCTTTTGTTTATTAGTGTTTTGTTTTCCGTATGTCAAAATTTGATATAAAAAATAAATAATTTTATCATTAGGTAGTTTTATTCATCACTTTCTCTATACAGGCATTTTTTATCAGTGTGCTGCTACGTACCGTTGGGTATCTCAAATTTGTTTTTATGGGTAATTTAAATTTGTTTCATATTATATTATGTTATATACTTTTTTTCATTCAAATTCAACATTTTTTTTCAACAAATTAAACAATTTTTCATTCAAAATGAACATTTTGTCAAACAATTTGTATTTATACAATATTTTTAGTTCTCTACAACTTTGTTCTAATTAGAGTTTTTCAAACTTCGAAATCGAAGTTATTTTCCTTATAAAGTGGAAACTAAACTACACAGTTTTTATGAATTATTATGTTCTCTAAATACTGAAATAAAATTAACGGAATGCGTGCGTGGGTTAAGAATTTCGATGGATTCACTTGGATATTATAAAAGCATTACACTGAATGCAAAAAACGATTATTTTTAAAACCAAAGCAATTTAATGGAATTAAAAATTAACAAAATTAAAAGCCAGCAATTTCTCATTACACCATCTGATTCCCATACACAACTAATTTTATTGTTCATAATGAAATAAAATAAAATTTTTAATTTTTAAATGAACCACCCTAAAAATATTCGTGCTGAAAATTAGCAATCGTTTTTAATCTGAAAAGAAACAATAAAAATTCGATTTTGTAATTTTATGTCGCACGTAAAAATCTGTATTGTTATATTTAATTTAAGTGCTGAAATTCTAATAAGAAAGAAAAATGTAGTAAAATACAATTTACAAGGAGAATATTATTATATTATAACCTATCAGTAAATAGGTACTGTATAAACTATCAGTAAATTCATTTTTATTAACTCTTCACAATCTTTAGAAGACTCTATAGAAATGATTCTGTAATATCGTTTTGTTAAATTAAAAAAAAAAATTAGGGAGTTGAAATAAAAAGAGTTAGTCTATAACAACTTAATTCTAATGTATTTGTGTAGACGTTCACATTTTAATATACTATAGTGTATTATACATACTTTGTATATACTCGTAATACATTCATCTCATACTGCTCAGATATAAGTTTCAAATTAAACTAGAACAATAGCAAAATTCATAAAAGAAAATTACCACCACTCTTTTGAATTTACGCCTCCATACTATTGTATGCTGCTCTGTATTATCTACATTTAATTATGTTAAATATTTGTATATAAGAATAATTTCGCTTTAGAGATTGGCTCTTAATAATTAATCGAGTAAATAGAAATATCTATAATGTATATCAGATTCTTGATAAAAATGTTCAATATTCTGATACGAAAAATTGTTTCTGATAATAATAGAATCTTGTTCTAAAATTTAACAGAAGTACATATACATTGATTATAAAAATCCATTTTGTCAGAATTTACGCCCAGTACAATATTAGATTATACATTAAATTTTTTTTCTTGAATCGTTCATTTGATATTGTAATACGCAGATTGAAAGTATGCAGATGATACTAGGGTCCAAACGAAATAATACGTAAATTTAAAAATGGTTTCAAAATAAAGAATTATATTTCAAAATCAATATTGAAATTCTCTTTACAAAAAGAGGTTTTCTTGCACCCTAATGGTAGAAAATAAATTATTAATATCTAAAATCCATCTTTCGGGGGACACATTTGTACATGTTGTCCCGTATGCGAGAGCACTGCTAAAACAAACTGAATTTGCTAAAAAAAAAAAACAAAATGCAAATTTAAAATTAATCTTGTTCCAAACCTTCACCCACAAATTGCATAACTTTATAGCTAATCCCTAATACTGTTTTCGAACAAATTAAAAAATAAATATATCCTCTATTTCTAGAGAGCTATCTAAATTCAGAAAAATTCGCTATTAAAAGCGATTGTAGTTTTTGGTAAAAAAATTGTTTTTTAATTTGGTAATAAATGAAATAAAGTGAAGCTATGCAACTTTAGCCGGCTTTGTGGTTATAATATTTATAAATTTATGTATTTAATTATTTCTTAGAAAAACGATAAATAAACACTCTCCGTAAACAGTTTTTCTTTTAAATATGGAAGCAATTCAAACAACAATTTAGGGACTTAAACTTACTCTTACTTCTATTTCAATTCAGTGGTAACTAAATAATAGCTTACTAAAAATATGTACCGGCGCCAGACTTATTATAAATTATATTTAAATGCCCACGTCCCAAATATTAGATAAATCAATTTCAATTCTATAAAAATCAACGACTACTGGCAAAAGTATGAACAGAGAAATAAAATAAAAAAAACATATTTCGGACTAATCCCAGAGTTATAAACGATTACGTCAACGAGATATTAAAAAATTTTGCACATTATCTATCAGGTAATATAATAGAACCACAAAGGACCACATTATCTTACTATCAAAAATATTCAGATGCAAAGAAGTAAACAGAAGAAATAAACTAATTCTGCGCTAATAAATTTTCTGCATTGTATACAATAACATTCCACTTTAATTTCGTGACTGATTTGACTTAATTTAATTGATAAATGAAAATGATACATACTGTGATAATAATCTTATTGGACTTATAATTAACTGTCATTACAATAGTATTGTAGTTATTATAAAAGCGTCTGAAAGTAATTGATTTCCAAATCATTAGTTTTAAAATAAATAAATAAATGTAAAAAAAAAATATAAAATCAATTTATACTGTCAGATTAATGCTTATTATAAGCCCATCAGCTGCCTATTATTAGACAAAAGCTTGACACAATTGACTGTACAATATATCATTATCCAGGAGGGTTAGTTACACACCGACATCGTTAATAAGAAAATTTTTAGTAAAATAAAATAAATCAAATATATTGAAAAGTAGGTATAGTAGTGTTCGACTACCTATACAGCTCATATTTTTAATTTGAAAGTCTTAAAAACTCATATAAAGGTTTCATAGAAATCAAGCTGTGAGATTTGAAATCCAATTTAACCTTTAACTTATGACGTGGTGGTAAATTTTACACTCTCCTTTTTTTTTTCTTTATAACTTCTGTCCATTGCTCTCTCACAAGGTGATATTCTCAGTACCCTCTAGTTATATTATACTTTTATCCACAGTATTATTTGTCATGTTGTAAGTAAAGCACTTGAAGAGAAATTTAGTAAGAGGTGTAAAAACTACCACTCGTCATTAATTGTGGGATTTTTTCTTAGAAATTTTTTTACTACCACGTCTAAGTTAACGTAAGCAATTAATAGAAAATATTTTACTACACCTCCAGTTTAATGTTAGTTTTTCATAGAAAAATTTTGACTACACATCTATGTTAAAATTTAAAAAAAAAATCTTCTTTTAAAATCATCCATTTGACGTTTTATACAACTTTTTAACCCTTTTTCTATAATTTTCCGATTATAGAGAAAATTGCCCGATCAAACAAAATGAACGAATCTAGAATTAGACAGATTTTAAAAAATTATGATAAAATTTCTGATGAAGAAAATAATTGTGATATAAGCGAAGTTGATGATGAAGTTGTTGGTCCAAATTTTTACCTTGAAAATCATAGCGATGATAATTCGGAAATATTCGAAACGGAAATATGTGTTCAATATTTTCGTTTCGGAAGGAAACGAAAATATTAAACACATTGGCGAACGCGAAGCTGAAACGAGTTGTTTTTATGAAAAAAAACCGTTTTAAGTGGGCGGCAAATGAACCACAGATATTTAGTCTCATCTTTGGAATCCACTTTAGATCTCCACTGCATATATTGTAATAACTTCAGTAACTGCAGCTAGTAACGATGAAAACATAAAATGTATAAATTTTGGTCCCAAATTTTTGATGATTCTTTTAAAGATAAAATCATCGAACATACCAACACAAAATTAAAACTGAAATTGGAATCAACAGTAAAAGTAGAAACAAAACCTTTAGATAAAATCGAATTTAGAGCATTTCTAGGAATATTATAATTTATACATCAGTTTTCAAGTCAAATCGAAAGTTTACAAAATTAATATTTGTAACAGCGGAAGAGACAGGAAGAGATATTTTCAGAGCTGTTATGTGTGAGCTTCGATTTCTTACTATACTTTCTTGTTTACGATTTGATAACACTTTTGATAGACCGCAGAGATTAATAATTGATCCATTAGCGGCTATTTCAGAAATATTTAACAAAATAATTGAAAACTTATATATTACTGATATATTTGATAAACTGATATTATTCAAAGAATGTTGGGTTCAGATTCTCTCCCACCACCTGTAACGCAGCTGCCCTCTACTTCCACATCAAACAAATTGTGTTATATTTGTTCAAACAGATGAAAACGAAAAACCCCACACAGATGATTTGTCAAAAACCAATGTGTATGGGTTGTAGCAAGCGTATGTGTATAGACTGTAAAAATACTGACTTTAACGAATGAAATAATTTCATGAAAAGACTGGTTTTTATTTTCTAAGATATAAAACTTTTTGAAATGTTCTATTCATTTTTTTTAAATATGTATATTAAGCTGGGAAAAAATGCAATTTTATTTTTTGTTTACCTTTTTTATATGTTGTTATGTAAATATAAGAACTATTACTATTTTTTGAATTTAGAATAGGCTTGTGAAATAAAGTGCCAATTTTTTAATAAACCATCACTACTAAATTCTTTTTTTTTTTAATATAGCATTTAGAATTAACTTAGCCAGCTTTAAATGAAAAAGAAATTTATAAAAAATATTATATTCCTTCTAAAATATTAAAAAAAAAATGGTGTAAAATTTACTACCACGTCCAGTACTATGTTACAAAATTTCACCTCCTAAATTAAAGGTTAAATTCTTCCTTGTTAAAGCCGAAACATAATTTATTAATTTCTGATTTAAATACAGTAACGTTAACATTTAAATATATTTTTTAGTAACTACGCTTAAATCAAAATATTTCAAAAACTTAGCGCAAACTTGTAAATAGAAAAGCTAAAAAAACAAAAGTTGTTAGTTAGCCTCAGCCATACGTACATTATTAGCGCAATCTCTTTTTAAGATTTAAAAGTGGACTTTCAAAAGAGATATAATTAGAACCTACTTTATGGACCATTCTATTGATTGACTGAAATCTGCCATATTCCGTAGAGGTGGAATGGAATGTAGAACAACTGAAACTGTACGAAAAGAATATTTAAATTCAAAAATTATTAAAGCTATACAATTCCTTACTATACATTATTTACACTTACTATATAAGTTATATTTTGTAATTTTTAAAATAATTACAAGGTCTGACCAAATTCAAAACAAATTTTCTATTTAAAAATATAGAAAATAAAACAAATTCATTCATAATTAATCAATTTTAATGTAAATATATACGAGGCAAACTCTTTGGAAAAGTAAATATTAAACTTTTTTTTTCATTTTCGCTTTTTGTTTTTCAAAACGAATTTCGAGCTAAATTTTGTAATTAAATTATACACCCTTGTTAATGAAAATGAAATACTAGAAAAAAGAAAAAAATGAAGGAAAAATTTTATAAAATAACCATACCTCCATGAAGAAAATGAGACATTCAAGGGGGCGTGTAAAATAATGTTCTTATAAATTTATTGAGGATTTAAATTTCTAGATTGTTATCATTTATTCCTACTGTTAAAATAAAATTTGAAAAATATAATTTATTTTATTTTTCGATTATAACACCAACAAAAGAAAAACTAAAAATATGAGTGATGTTTAATAAGTGACAAATTATTTTTTGTTCCCGGATAATACATTCTATGACAGTGCAATCAAAATATCAAGATAGCAAAAAAGGTCCTGCTTACACATACAAGTAAAATGTATTTAACATTGTAATGCAATGTACAGGAATAAAAATATTTAAAAAAAAATCAGGTCTTTATCAAAAGTCCATTGAGTAAGCAAATAAATAATATTCGATATTGATATGATATTGATTGTTAACGAAACGGTAATAAAATTCGATGGCATAGTGCACACTTAGACAAAGGGAAATTTTTTCAAAATTCTGATTATATAAGGGCCAAATTTTCAAATCAATAATATGCTAAGTGCAGAACCTGTTACATAAAGTATAAAATTAAAAAAGAAAATAAATCATATTATTTAAGAAAAGAACAAATACTGAAAAAAACATACTTTTCTAACCCAGTTTTCTAACTTAAATAGCTTTTGAAAACCTTTCAATTTTAAAGAGTAGAGATGCTACTAAACATGTTTTATACGTAATTCAACCATGCAAACGAATTAGTTGCAAAAACAAACTTATCATGCTTCCTCCACATATCCGCTATTTTTATCGGATTAGTACATATACAGTTTAACTAACAGAAAATAATATGTAAGAATCTGAAAAACCGTTAGTTATATTGAATTAATATTATAGGATGTACAAGCATTTTGATTGCACAAATCTCTATTATTAATAATAATAGTAGAATTCCACGGATACATTTTCAACGGTATTTAAGTCATCTCAATTGAATGCAGTACGAACGATTAATAATTCAGATTATCTGAAAAATATTTCATACAATTCGTAAAATTTAAAAAATTCTATTTCTATACATTTGAAAGTACCAAATGCATGTATTAATTCACATTGAATTCTGACTATCATCACACAATTAAAATAGAATTCTGATTGCTGAATCAAATTATGATTTAAAATTTGCCTTGAAGTCATTTTCGAAGGACACAAGTGAATGTATCATACTGTGTAAATAGTACTGTGTATTATTTTTTCATAATATTTTATCAGTCTGTACATTTAATGCTATGCACAATTAAAAAACCTTGATACTATTCTCTCTGATTACATCTCACTCTTCTAGTCTGTAAATTTGTGATTTATCCTTATGAATGGATGAACGAATACAAAAAAAAAAGGATTCGCGTTCTATATGTGCGTGTATATAGTAAATATTATAAATATACGAACATTAATTACTAGCTTTATTATTATTAAATCGAATCGTATGAACAGAAAATTATTATTTGCTGACCATGAACTGGTAAAAAAAAAAAAAAAAAAACAAAATAGAAAATATAAAATAAAAAAATTAAACATTAAAATAAACTGGGGTAATGAAAAACTTAAATATTAATAGGGTCTGATGATGGGGAGTTTATTCACATCTCATTCTATTATAATTTACCCTATATATATATATATATATATATATATATATATATATATATATATATATATTATGTATATTATATACATTATTTATTTTTTAATTTTTTTTCTTTTGTTTTGTATATTTTATTTTAAAATGGGTAAACCTGCTGAATATTTAATGAATTGGAATACAGAATTTGATGAAGTTGGTACTTTTATATTTACAACTTACGTGTCTAATAATTTTCTTATTGTTGTTTTTGTTATTGTTGTTGTTGTTGTTATTGTTGTTGTTGTTATTGTTTGCATTAAGATTGACCTATAAATTCAAGTTCACATTTAAAACAATATTCAAAGAAGAAAAGATACAAAAAAAAAACATTAAATACAATAGAAAGTGTAAAGAGTGGGAAAGAAATAGAAAGAAAAATAAAAGAGAAAGCAATTGAATTTTATGTTCTACGCAAGGTATTTGCCCTAATTTTAGTGTTTTATGTTTAAACACAAGAAAGTTCAATTTAAAATTTTCTAATTTTTTTCTTTTCCTATGTTTTTTTTGTTTTTGATTTTCTTTTGTTATTTTTCTATAATTTATTCAAAATTTACCCGATTCTACTATAAAAATGAAACATAAAAACAATATGTATACATGTATAGATATAAAGGATGATTTTATAAGTATGTGCAGAATATATTAAAAATACACCCCTCAATTATAATCTAGTTGGCATAATTTCAAAAGAAAGTTTACTTAAGTTCTTAAAAATGATATCCATATAAATATGTGAATTATGTATTTTTTTTTTGTTTTTTTTTTTCGGGTACACTTCATTGAATTTGAATAATTTCATTGGGATTTTTAGTAATTTTCTTGATAAAAATAAATTAATAAATTGTTGGCTTAAGGGTATAGTTAGTCCAATAGAAGGTCCTAATTTTGAATAATAAATTCATGAACCTGTAGGTAGGGTAAAATCAAAATATAACTATAAAATATTTCGTGTCCAGTTATGGTATGTACCTATATAGTATAATCATACGTGATACAATTGAAAGTAAGGTCCTTATAAAAACATACCATTAAAAAAACATCTAAACCACCAAGAAACTGAAAGCAGCACTATGGAAAAATGATGCAGTGCAGCAAATATTTTTCAAATGTAACACCAAGTCAACCAACAGAATAGGATTTATGAAAAGCTACAGAAAAACTAAAACAACCAATATATACGAAAACCTAACGGCAATAGAGTCGGCAGTAATCAAGAGATAGCTATACACATTTGCAAATCTTCTTTTAACAGTATTTCAATCATTAAGCATTTATTCTACAGAAGCCGAACAATTTCTGTATTGCAGTATTTCTGGACATTAGTTAGGCCTTTCGGTCTATCCTTTCCGTGGCCTATTCGGTTGGAGCACAGAAATGTCTTTGAATTACGATGTGGTAGTCACGGGTTCGATTCCCGTGGGGGCATAAAATATAACTAAAAAAAAAATAGCAAAATATTATATATAAAATTTATAATTAATAAAAAAATAATTAATACTTTAAACTAAAAATATTATCTATACCAATATCTATATCAATACTCATATATCTCATACAACACAATAAAAATAACACAATAAATAAATATTGGACAAATACTAGTCAATAATAATTAAACAATTGTCAATAACTGACAAAAGTATATGACATGACGTACCCGGTAAATATAGTAACGTCAAAGATGGATGAAATCGCAGCGACAACTTGCAGAAAAATATTACGTCGTTTTACCATGTAAGCGCAGATAGAGTTATCAAAATGTGGTCTTCTACAGTAGGCCAATCCCCTACTTAGACAGTATAAACAGATTAAAAATGAAATTAGACATTTCCACGGAAATTTAGCAGCTAGAAATAGTGTACGATGGAAGCGTCAAGTGTCAAATGTCAAGCCCTATGCTAAAAAAAAAAAAGTCAGGCCTTTGATAAGGTATTTTGACAAGGGTTTCTTTTATAAACTGAAGAAAAATTTACCAATCTTTCCCAATTCTATGAATTTTGAAAAGTTATTTACAAAATTAATTTTTTACATTAAAATGCAAAACACCTAATATTCTGAATTGCTGCCAATTCACTCTGGAGTTCCTCAAGGACAAGGACATGCTGTATTTACTATACACAGCTGATTAGCCATATACTAATGAAGTTAAAGTGATAATTTTCGAAGATGATACTGCGTATATGGTTTCTCAAAATGGTCCATATTTAGCCACTCATATTTTGCAACAACATTTAAACCTATTACAAACATTACTTGACAAATAAAGTTTAAGGTAAACGAAACTTGCCGCCAGTTTCATTTAATAATAATAATATTCCTCAAAAAATAGCCTCAACTGGCTAAACTGGCGAAACCACATTGGCTATACAAAAGGGAACAGCTCGGTATTACGTGGAAAACTATTGGGTCATAGTACAAAATGTTGTTTTACAATACCATACTGAAACCAATCTGAAGTTATCACATTCAAATATGGGGAGATACCGGAAAAGGCAACTTACAAATTATTCAACGATTTCAGAATAAAATTATAAGATCTATGGTAAATGCTGCATACTTCGAGCTAAATCAAATAATAGAAAATAATTTTCGATTTTACTCAGTTCACGGTGAATTAATAAAACGCACGACAACAACAGATTGAAACAATATCAAAATTAACACTAACGCTAGTTGAAGATTAAAATTAACACCCACGCTGGTTGAAAACGTCTAGAACTGGGAGACTCAAAGGAATTTTATCTTGAGATTTCTTTCTTGAAGTTGAAATTAATTACGTATGCTTCAAGAAAAGATCTATACTGGAAAAAAATGTTTGCGTATCATATTTTAGTATTCGAAACAAATTAAAAATTAGAGCGTCATTTCCACTACAGGAATTACAACACTTACAATTATGTCAATGCATACTATCAGACATCGAGTCCAAGCAATAAAATCATACAAGTTTTCAATATTTTTGAAATGGTCAGGTGAATAAAACGTAGAGAAATAGCCTGGAAAAATTATTTTTTTGTACATTACACATAGGAAGTGATCATTAAATCAATATTTCTTTAGAGCTTCAATCAAGAATAAATATAGTATACAAAGGCCTTAGAGATGTTAATAATAAATACTTTGGAAATCTACTTTGTTAAAGCTATGCAAAAAATTCACAATTCATTAAATAATTCTGAAATACCAACTGGTCTATTTATAGACATTGTGAAAGCTTTCAATATGGTGGATCATTATTACGAAAATTGTGTAAGAAATGTAGCTATGGCAGAAACGTTTGAGAGGTGGTTTTAGGGTTTTTATTTCATCTGAACATGTGCCTAGACCTATGAAATGTCTATAAAATAGGGAAAGTGTTCCAACAACACGACGATTTACACGTCGTAAAAGGTAGGATGTCACATTAGGGTCAATAAAACGAATGGCACGCTTTTGCATTTTGTCTAGAAAATTTCGTTCATAGTTCGTGACCAGTGCATAATGTAAATTGTATTCCAACTATAATATAAAGATATTTAGCATGTCCTAGGGAGAAGAATAAGTTTTGCAGCGACTCAATTAGCCCAAACATATCGCGGCATTTTTAGCAACTTCAAAGATACGGTCATTTCAGATCCATATCATTTTATTGTTGAGCTTCATGCCGAGGATATTCAAGTGTTCGGTTTGCTGAATACGTACGCCTCCAAATAATAGGGTAGGATTAAATGGGGTAATTTTGTTCGTGACAAGAGAGCCTTGTGTTTTGAAAGTGTTAAACTCAACTCTATTACTTTTTCCCTAGTCGGAAATAACGGCTAAGTCATGCTTGAATATGATGACCATCATATTAAGTTTAGTATCAGTAACTGGTATTTTACAGCATGTGATTTGCGAAGAGTTCTACTAGAGTGCTGTCGTCTGCAAAACTATGGATAGGATTCAAAGTTGATTGAAGAAATTGATAAATATCAAAAAGACAAAAAGAGAGTAGGTGAGAGAACTGATCTTTGAGGAACACCTACGTTGATATGACGTTTGTCGGATATGAATCCGTCAATTAAAACATCCGAATTGAACAATTCGAGAGGAAATTTCCAAAAAGACCACAATACCAGACTCGATCAAAGTCTGGTATTTGAAAGTAGATTCACCAGACTTGTGAATGCAAATATTGAGCTCTTGCTAAGGCAAGTCATTAGATCGCCAGTGGAGCGTTGTGATCTAAGACTATATTGCCTTTCACTACTGATACCTTTGAATTCAAGATACTTCATTAACCTTTTGTTGATAACAATATTCATTACTTTGGAGAGGATCGATAGCTTTACGCCTGTAGTTAGAGATCACTTTTTATAGGATGAGCATTCGCAATTTTCTCTTTAGTTGGGTATATACCAGTGAAGTATGATAAAATTATTAATTGAAGAGGAACATTAACTGGTAACTGACTTTTTATAACAAGATAATTCATTTTAAAGAATTTGTAACCCTAATCAAGTCAATTTGACTATTTACTACACTGTAAACTTATATAGAAAACATATTTTTAAATACTTTTATATATATGTATATAAAACATTGTTTACAAAATAAATGATGATGATAGTGACTTTTAGTTTGTGAAAGTGTCATAGATTAGTTTAAAAAATTATCGCCTGATGATGAAGAAATCTTTATAAAGAAAGCTTTAAATTATTTTCTACTTAAACTAACTACACTAATGGTATCTACCCACCTATCTTATATCTGTCGTTTTATTTATTATTCTCACTAATACACGGATACCCTACAAATTTGGAGTAAGTAAATGAAAATATAGATATAGAGGTACAGATATTATAGGATTGGGTAGTTATTGTAATATTCTATTTTTATACTAAGACCTATAACAGTACAAGGATACCTACCAATTTTTATAATATATAGATTTGTATAAGTCCAACTTTAAAAAAATTTCATATTCAGATATTTTAACTAGAAAGAAAATTGTATTTTGTGTTTGTCCCCCATTCTGTTTACTTTAATTTTTTAGTTTAACTGAATATTGATTAAATTTTATAAAAAATTTATTATGTACATGGGAAAATTAACCATATTTTCTATTTTCAATTCACAGGAAGGGCATTTTTTTCTATTTTTAAAATTTATTATTTTACTGGTTTGGATATTGATTTTTTTTTGTTTAAAAATTATTTTAAAATATTTTCACTATATTTGTTCAATAGAGCATTATTCTTTCGAAAAATTTCTATAAATTTTTTTTTAAATTGGTAAAAATTGTAAATATAAACCGTGGTTTTTTTCCTTTTTTATTTTATCTGAGAATAAAAATAAAACAAAAAAAAACTTTTTCGACGAATTAAAATATTTGTAAATTTCATTAAATACAAAAAAATTTCAAAAATTTATTTTAAGAATACAGAAATAATTAGCTACTCATACTAAACGTAATATGATGGTCATAGCATACTCAGTCACGACTTAACCTAAATCTCCGATTGGGATAGTAATAGTAATAATACTAGTAATAGAGTTGAGTTTCCAAAATGCTCCAAAACATCTGCAAAACTCATAGCTGACTCATATCTTGTAAAAGTGCCATTTTCAACCGCATCTTGATATTCGGAGGTATACTGAAAGTTTAAATATTTCCGGCATTCAGGTATATCATGTAATTATATAGAATAACCACATCTTTTACCAAATACCATAATTTCTATTAATTATACATACATTATAATTTCACCAGAATATCCATTAATTATACATACAATAGAACACACCTCACATATTAAAGCTGGAGCATCAGGAACAGCATTAAATTATTTTGACAAATTTGATAGATATGTCATAGGTGTTGGCACTTGCTGTGAACAGTTTAAAATGTTAATGACCTTTCAAACAATTCCGCCCCGGAACAAGAAAAGCTTCAAGCGCTCATTCCTACACATTAGAAATTCCTAGTGAATGGAAATATTTGCATACTGGCCGCATGGATATTTCCTTTCCTTCAATCCTCCGATAGTCTAAACTATGTATTGATATATAAACGTCGATCCAATGTTAGTCAATTTATAAAACAAAAAAAAAACAAAAAATTAGGTAATCAATAAATTTAATTAAATTAAATTGTTAATCACAAAATTGGAAAAAATTACCGAAAATGAATCACCGGCTACTCTTAGGTCCAAGTCTACACATAGTTGACTAATAACCTTCTACCAACTATAAGCTATCATTCAATTGACAATAATTAAAACAAGGTAAATAAAATCAAATAAATTTAAAAGACTGAGAGTTAAAAACGGTTTTGCAGGATCGATGATTTTATTTAAACACAATTTTAATGATTTCGCTCGTTTGAGGAGTCTAACAAAGATTTTATTGTAAACTAAACAAAGAGCTACAATATTGAAATCTTGAGAGGGACGAATGTTACACCGGATAGCGAATCCTTTAATTTTGTTATGTTAACAAAATACAGATAGAAGATCTTTAAATCATTATGAATAACAGTATTGCGAACATATTAAAAGGCGTCAACTCTATTTTGCAATGCTCGTATTTTATTTTGAAACGCTTAATTTTTTTTAAAATGTCAAATACATTTATTTATTAGTTTTTCTATTTCTAATAATAACGAATTAATTTTTCGATATATATATATACGTACATTATGGAATAATTAACGTCGAAATACCTACCGTAAGAAACATTTTATTTTCCTCCAACACCGGGCTAAAATAAGGAGAAATTAATATCAAAAGATAACTAAATACATTTCATAAAATTTAATTCGAATTCTGTGTGTATACAAATAAATATATTATGTATGTATGTATGGATACACAATGCAAAAACTATATCTATAAAATAATAATTAGATTAAAAGTATATAAAAACATATTTTCTCTAATTTAATAACAACTTTTCATTTTCATGAACTTTTGAATGCAATAATTATCCCTAAAGAGTTATAAATAATTGTTTTTGAACTAGGAAGAAAATAAAAAATAAATATTTTTATATTCATGATTTTTAGGCAGTAAACTTTCTTTAAATGCAATATTTAAATGTAGAAAATTTTGGTTTTGATAATTTTTAAAACAATATCAAATAGAAAGATAAATGTATTCATACAACAATTACAAACAATACTCTTATTGTTTATAAAACTATAAAACTATAATATTAATGTGTCCAGGAAATACTTAAAATCATTACAATAGTAGAAAAAAAAAACATATTTCTAACGTTAAAATACTTGGAAACAATTTTATCATCGGAGGAGATTTCAATGCGAAACATACCCACTGAGGTTCAAGATTAACCACAACAAAAGGGAGAGAGCTATATCAAGCTGGAAGAAATCATAAGTGTGAATATATTTCTTCCGCTGCCCCAACCTATTGGCCTACTGACCCAGCGAAAATACCTTATTTGATTGATTTTTTTTCTATTTAAACCACGTGAGGAATGATGATCTATCGTCTGTAAAGCGAAAAAGTTGAACACAAAAATTGCAGCCCAATTCATTACTCTAGGATCCGTGGAATCAAGAAACCAAATTGACGCAGAAGTCGAGCAATTCATTGTAGACGTGCAGCAAGCAGCAAAGGAGAGCACACCATATTTTGACTCTAAACATCATTCGAGAGTGAGCTATTCTCCAGAAATAAGAGCACTGGTTATGGAGAAGAGAAGAGCACGACGAAAATGGCAATCAACGAGGTACCCAGATGATAAAGTTATATTCAATCGCTTAAATAATCAACTAAAACAGCAAATCAGAAATATAAAAAATAACTTTTTTAACAAATTCTTAAATCAGTCGATGCTTGTACTGACTACTCGTTTTGGAAAGCAGCTAAACGAATAAATAGACCACAGGTGTAGGATTCACCATTGAAAAGACAAGCTGGTAGCTGGGTCGGTAACCCCAAAGGAAAAAGATTTTTGCTGACCACTTGGCACAGCACCAACAGCAAACCACAGCACCAACACAAAACCTTGCAAATGAAAATATAACTCTCGAAGTTAAAATAGATGAAGCGGAAATTTCGCATGTCACTTTAAGTGAAATTAAACAAATATGCAGACACAACCTGAGCGTCAAGAAAGCACCAGGTTACGATCTCATCAATGGACAAATCATGCGAGAACTACCAGTTTTAGCTTTGTTAAAGCTACAACATATATTTAATGCGTTTTAAGTTCACATATGTTCCGAGACAATGGAAAATTGTAGAAGTAATAGTAATACCGAAGCAAGAAAAACCGCCTTCAGAGGTAATATCATATCGACCAATATCGTTGTTACCTATTATATCAAAAATATTTTAGAAACTGCTCCTCAAAAGACTTGCCCCGATTATTGAAGAAAGAGATCTGATCCCGAACCATCAACTTGGATTCAGAAACAAACATTCTACAATTGATCAAGTGCATCGGATCACAAATATAGTTGAAAAAGCGTTCGAGGATAAAATTGTCTGCTCAGCAATCATCTTAGATGTTGCTCAGGCATTCGACAAAGTGTGGCACCAAGGCCTTTAAACTACATTGTGATTTATTAAGACAATTTTATGAAATATTAAAATCATATATGAACAATAGATGCTTTCGTGTACGTTATGCCAAAGAATATTCAGAAGTAAAAGAAATATCTGCTAGAGTCCCACAGGGAAGTGTTCTTGGTCCAATACTTTATCTGCTATATACAAGAGATATCCCCTAAATTGACAACATTTTTATGGCTACCTTTGCAGACGATTCTTGCAGTTGACGATTTGTCGAAAATTCCATAGCAAAACTTCAAAATGCAGTGAATAAAATAAGAATACGGACCCAACGATGGCGCATAAAACTTAATGAAAGCAAATCAACTTATATAAACTTTACATATAAAGAGATTGCAAGCATTCCTATCTCAATCAATAACCAAATAGTACCATATGCCAATACAACAAAGTATCTGGAAATAACACTCGATGCTAAGCTAAGATAGAAGGAACATATAAGAAAGAAAAAAGAAGAGCTAATCAGTACAGAACAAAATCCTGATATATAAGCAGATATTAAAACCTGTGTGGACGTACGGTATTCAATTATGGGGCTGTGCAAAGAAAACCAACATCGAAATGTTGCAAAAATTTCAAAGTAAAGTGCTCCGTGGTATAGTAAATGCACCATGGTACGTACGTAACAGATCTCCACCGTGACTTGCACATTGAAACAGTCAAGGATGAGATCAAGAAACATGCAGTCAAACACGAGCAGAGACTGCAAACTCATGTGAATTCGGAAATGGCAGCAGTTCTTCATATCGACAGCAGTGTGCGTCGACTCAAGAGAACGAAACCCCACGAGCTGGTCACTACCAAAAATGGAAAATTTTACGATAATAGTTTCCTTTACGGAAATTACTATTTCAATCATTTTCCTTTGCGAAAAAATCTAAATAATCTTCCCACGCGGAACTATTGCTGTGGCTATTTCCTTCACGGGAAATATCATAGTGATAAAGCAGTAATTATTATGATGTTAGCGATCCTCCACGGAAACTATCACTAAAATAATTTCCTAAGCACGCGACCGAAAATTTACGAAAAAAAAAGTCTTTCGTCGATCTAACGTAGATTGGTTATAACGGAAAAAAGATAGGTGGGCTTTAGTGGGTTCGATTCCTACACTATCAAGAAGCACACGCGGCTGGGGGATGTCCTTCGGGGAACCTCCTATCTTTCGGAAAAAAAGAGAGTGAATAAATGTATTCCTGCGGATCGGTAAGTTGTGGAATAATGAAGGAATGTGTAATTTGTGGAATAATGAAGATTCTAATTTAATTAACTGCGGAAACTTTATGAAAATATTGTAAGGTATTTGTTTTGCAATAATTTGTTCATCATACAACCACAGTACAAAAATGCCTGGATTACAATATAAATATAAGTTAGAAGAGTGGCTGCCTATTATGCCTACATAGCAGCCATTAACGGTGGGTGGTGCAGTAGGTAGAGAGCCTGCCTTTCAACCAAAAGTCACAGGGTCGATTCCCGATGAAGCAAAAAATGCTTTATGGGTTTTTCAACCTGGTCCAGTACCCTTTGTCATTGGGATATATTAAATGACAAAAACTAATTATTGAGAGTATAATAAATTAAATAAAATGAAACTATTCTATTTAAGAAGGCTTAGTTCCGGACAATAGCAGTAGTTTCCCATATTTAGTGAGTAGAGCTAGTAATTTGTTAAATAAATAATCGAAATATTGTAGATATTGTAGTGTAAAATTGCAATACCGTACCTAATTAAGCACGAAAAGGTGATTCTACCAAAGTTACTGTTTGAGCGAAAAAAAAAATAGACCAAGGGGGTGTGTTGTGTTAAAATATGAGCTAAATTATTTAAATAATTAAAATAAATAGTAAAGTAAAAAGATCTTTCTATTAAAAGTGATTGATTTTATGTCCCAGTTAGACATACATTGTTTTCTTAATTATGATAGTTTATTAATTTAACTTCATTAGGGGCATAGAATTGTTTACATATTTATTTAAATATCGCTCAGCAAATTCTGCATTAGTTTGTTATTTCCTCCTAATGAGAACAATAATTGAAGAGATTGCTGCAAAATTCAAATGGTGGGTCATTTATTAAAATATTAAACTTTAATTTCCGGATTTATTAATATGAAGACTTAGTATTGCTGTAAGTTTTCATGTAGATTTGTCTGTTGTCACAGCCACATTTAAAATTGTTGTAAATAAAAATATATCTCTTTTATTTATCACCAAAACGACTAAAGCGAGGCAGAATATTTTACATAAAATAAAAATGTATATAAAATGTTGGTAAATTTAATAATTTCTGCTTTAGATAAAAAATAAAAAGAATTGATATTGATATGGTATCATTGTCATGGTGATATTTAGGTTTAGACATAAAACATATAACTAATTTATACTTTACATATCATTAACCAACAGAAAGCACGGTTTGTAAAATTTCAATTGAAAATGAAACAGCATTGACGAAAGATGCAATGTTGTATACAGCTGCCACTATATTGATCGATGTTACACCAATACTGCAAAAATTTCTTATCTTAAATAATTTTCTGAGCTTTCTGTCCAAGATTATTTTAATAAACTTAATTTTATTTAGAATATAATAAAACAAAAAATCTGCCATTACAATGCCAAGTAAACTTTGAAAATTTGTTGTTTTAAATTAAAAAATAAAGACATTTGGAAAATTTTTCTTTTTAAATCTGCCGGTAAAAATTTAGTACAAAATGTTTTCAAGAAAAACAAATTTACTTTATATGTTTGAATTAGCAGGCATTTTATTATAGTAAGCTACAAAATCATTACATTAATTTGATCGAAAGTTCTTTGATTTTTGAAAATCAACATTTTCTCCAAGAATCAATAAATTGTACAAGACGACATTTTTGAACCAATATTTTTTAAATAGATATTTTAAAAATCAACATAACTTTGCCGACCCAAACAATACAACTGACAAACTTAACAATTGACAAATTTCAAAACAGTTTTCAACTTTCTCAATTTTGGAAAAAGCTTATGTTTTTTATTTGTTTTATTTATTATTTATCATTTCATATTTTTCGCTTAACAATAAAAAAAATTACATTAAATTTAAAAATTACATACTTAAGAGAAAAATATAGGAAGACTCTTTATTTAATTTAAAAAATACAATCGAGTCACCTTGTTATTTTTTAAAAGTTAATTTTGCTTACAAATAAAATACTATTTTCTATTATGTGAGGTAATCACAAATTTAATATACTACATTATAAAAAAAAAAAAAAAATTTAAATTTATATTACAAAAACAAAATAATTTTTTTAATAATAAACAATTTTAGCAATTAGGTTAAAGTTAGGTAAAAATTTAAAAATTAAAGAGAGAGAAAAAAAACATTTTGATCTGAGCTTAGTAAATAATGCAGGCAAAGGGAAATTAAGAAGATAGGAGCAAAGTATATATAAATAAATAAAGTATTATGAATTGAAAACTTTAACTAAGTACATCAAAAAGGGATTCAATGTTAGAATATTCTAAACATAATAACCATGATTTTACTTTTTTACAAAAAATATTTAGTAATCTGAGTTTTCTTTTGTTAAGCGGCAATTTATTAAACAAACGACATGAAAATATAAAATAAAAATTACGCAAAGAAGTAGTTCTAAACTGTGGTACAAGGTACATTGTATTGTTGTTATTGCGTATATTGTATTGGTCTAGGTTTCTAAAACTTAAAAACTTATGTACTTGATTTGAAAATCAAATTTAATTAAAAAATAGTAGTGAGAGTTACTAACAAATTCCTGTATTTCATTCGCCTGTGTGTAATTTTCCTATATTTATATTTATGGGTTGGCCACAAAATTCCAAATACAAAATACCGAATTCAAAACCCCAAAATACCATAATTCCAAAATGCGACTTAAATTCACTTAGTGTTTTCGAATTCAATAATTTTGTTTGTATCCAACATCAGCTACGCATAAAAATAATTTAAATAAAAAAAAAGTCGACATTTCAAGAATCCATAACAAGAATCCTTCAAAAATGTCTATACTAGAAAATATTTTATCTTGGAACACTCAATAAAATTACATAATGTGGAGAAGTCCTTTGACAAGGGTATAGACAGCATAAAATTTTGTTTTCGATAAGATGAGGGTTAATTTTGACATAATTATATCACAACATATTACAATTAAAATATTATTATAATATTATTTATTTATAGATTTTAAAAAAATCCCATAATTTATTCATATTTATATAAGCATATTTTTATAGATACCCTCAAATTTTAAGTTATTTGTGCTATTTTTAGAAATTTAAATATTTCTAAAAATTTGTTAGACAATTTAACTTAGGCGTATGTATATTCATAATAAGTATTATTGTCTATATGATGATGAGATATTGGCTTAATATTTGCATATTCAAAACATGATGAACTGAAAAACTGAAACAGCTCCTAAAATTATATAGATTACTTTTTTTTAAATATACATACACTAATTTTTGTAGAGTGTAGTGAAATTTTTTCATTGAATCATTTTAAATTTTAAATAAATGGTACATTTCTGATATTAATCTTAAATTTTTCAGGAAATTAAATTTTTTAAGGAAATTTGAAGTTATGAGAGTTATAGAAGTTAACTTTTTTGTTAAGCAGCCCGATTTCAAAGTACATATTTGATATTTTAAATAAATCTCATGGAATGGTTTTATTTTTAAAAATTTGTTATTTGAAGCTACGTGGATGAAATTTGATGATGATTTTGAAGCTACATGGATGAATCCCGTGTCACAGAAGCAGTTCTTTCAGGTACGATTTTATATAAAAAGAAATATTTGTTTTGGTATAATTGTAGTTGTTTTCTGAATCGCTTGATTATTGAATATATATACTTTACAATGAAATTAAAGTATAATACCTAATACTTTATGACGAAATTTATACTAATTTCAATATAACTTAACACAATAAAATCCCATTACTCTCAACGTAGTAGGTCGATGTATTTGTTTCGTTTCAGTATCTCAAAAGAGCTCAGTCGCTCGTACAGAGTAATTCGTTTATACGTCAAAAAAACGTTTGCAGTCACAATTCTGTGATAGCAATAGTCAACAATTTTTTTGAAAGACAGTAATAAACTTCATAAGTTCATACAATCGATGTCGTTTTATAAGTCACATGAAAATATAACCGCAATTTTTCAATAAAACAGTCAAAAGTGAATTATTTTATTGAAAAAATGATTTATATGTTGTCTTTTTCTGTTCTTTGTTACAAACAGAATTGCTATTTATGTTGTTTGTGATTACATAACAGAATTGGTATTTATGAATAAAATAAAGTTTAAAATTGATGTATAGATCAAAATTTGATATAACGATCCATTTTTTTTACTACGCCTATAGTCACAAAACGGGTATATTCAGAAATATTACTGAAATTTAGCGATAACCGTGCGTTTTACTGTATATATTTTTTTTAAATAGCAGAAGCAAATGAACTAACATTGATTATATTATTTTTGAAGAGTATGATCTGATCTGATTTTTGTGTTTCTGTCTTGTTTTCAATTTTTGTTTGTGTTTTTGTTTTTGTACTTTTTCTATTAGTTTGTGTGTTTATTTAAAATGACAGAATTTTTATAAAGCCTTTTTAAAAATTGTCCGTGATTCGAATTTATTTTATAGTACATGTTCTCGCTCAATTTGGAAATAACCGTCATTTATTTGGTATAACTATTTGAAATGTTTTGAGTATTCAGTAAAAAGAACTTGCTAAAATTTCAATATTTTTGTGGTGTAAATAATTTACTATTCAAATATTCTTGCTTTTTTACTCTCCACGTCGTTCATCTTGTGTATTATATATAAGATAAAAATTAGTTACTTCCTTCGCTACAAATAGATTTTTTGCATTTAACTTAGACATTTCTTGTTTCCTTTACTTGCAATTCAATTCAATTAATAAAATAAATAATAATAATTTACAAAAATTTCAAACAGCGAATACTTTATTATATGAAGTAAGAATAGCTCCATTATCACTTTAATATTGTTTCAATACACCCTTGTTGCAATTTGTATTACCTTCATAACGTCAAAATAAATTTAAAATATAATTTTTTTTCTTCTAATTATTTTCTTATGAATTTCATTTAAGTTTTTTTTAGTTCTGTGCAAAATTTATAGATTTATTTCAATAATATGTATATATATATATTTGTAGAGACATATCGTCTCGAATACAGTAAAATAAATTAAAGTCAAATTAAATAATTAAATAAAGTTATTCGTTTACTTACTTTTACAGATGCTGTAACTGTTGAAGTTTCACTAAAATAAAGTTGTGGTCCAGATGCTTTACCGCACCAAGAACCTCCAGTAAATGGTCGACCCAATTCGCTTAACTGAAAATGTTAAAATTAAATATATTTTATTAGAATCTATAAACATTTTAATAACAATAAAATTATTTTTATAAATTTATATTTAAATGGACCCTATTGTGTATACCATAATATATATAGTACAATTTATATCAATTGGTTTTTAATTCATAATACTATCGAAGTTAAATTATTATTCTGGATTCATAATAATATATTTTCGTTTCCTTAATCCTAATCAGATTTAAATTCTTAAAATGGCTTATGTATACATATTATGAGACAATATATTAAAATTAAATACAAAAATATATATATATGTATATATATATATATAAATATTGACGTATACAAAATATCTGATAAGTTACATATTTTCCATTTTGAGATATTTCAAATTTTGTTTGATGAAATTTTAACATACCTGCTAATCTGAATACAAATCTGTTGATCTGTTAAAATTAAGGGGTTATTATAAAAACTCGTATTTATAATTGACCTATACATAATACCTTAGAAATAAAATAAATAAGTCTCTAAAAATACACTGGATGGGAGCAGTTTTAATGAATGTGGACAAAAGTAGTTTTGGGAATACAAATCATTAATTCAATGTAACTAACATATCAGTCTTGAAAATCTAGTGAAAAAAATTATGAAATTTCGCTATTAATTAGAATATTAAGGCTTATGCTAGACATAACCAATTATTGGAGTGATAATCTCTGCTATATATAGTGATGTATTTATATTCTTATTACAAACTCTGTTATTTTTTGTTCTCGAAAATGACTAAAATAAAAATGTTTTATCTCGTGTGATTTAACTTCCATATCATTTCTTTTAATCTAGCAAAATATAAAAAGCAAAATATATTCATTTTGAATTATATTTTCAGCCTTCTTCAATTAAATTTAGAAAAGAAAAAAAATGTCCACAGAAACTTTCAATTTAAAATGTTTTAACATACACACTATAATATTCAAAAAACAACAGTCCTTTTCAATTTCAACACGTACAAAAATCATTAATTCACTACACCTACACAACATTAAAATTTAGAATAGTAAACAATAGACAAAAATCTCAAATATATTTATTATAATATGTATACCTAGGTATTTTGTAAAAAATAGGATTTCTATTAAAGACGAATTCTTAAAATAAAATTGAATACGTATAAAGGATTTGACTTATGGACATAATATTTACTATCCAAAGGATACAAAATTTCAATTTATTCAGTAAAAAACGATAACTAAGAAAAATCTATCAAAAACATGAAAATTTTAGAAATAAGAAAATCGAAAACATGCTGAAAAGATTTTAATTTTTGCTGATCAAATTATATCCAAGAAATTGTGTGTGTACTGTATATAGAATGTAAAGAAACTGAATTTCCTTCCCTATAAAAAAATTTTAAAAATATTTTAGGAAAATTCCATATAAAACTAAAAAAAAATCAATTTTAATATTGTATGTGCAAAATAGTCGGAAGGGAAATAATGTGCTCGGAAGAGTTGGAACTTTAACAAATTGGTTCTATATGAAAAGTCTGTTATTTAAGCAAAACAAGATCAACCTAAGTATAACCGTAAAAACTATACTGTCATCTCATTAGAATGATGGTTACAATTGTAACATTGAGTTGCTACCAAGAAGTTATCCTAATCATCCTTTATGTTTTAATAGAATTTTACCTTGGTTGTTTTTCAGGTTGAAATCAATGGAATGGAAAGATGGTTCTTTGAGTATAACGTGCTCAATATAAACTATGAACTATGAAATTTGGTGTGATAAAGTATGATAGAATTGATTGTAGGTCATAAATCCTAACTGCTTTGTTTTATATAAGTACTCTGAATTTAGTCATGTAGACAATAAATGCACAAAAATTGTCACTATCTGGGCTGACAGCTTTTAAGTGGATATCATCGTTACCTAACTGTTCATAAGTTATTATAAAATTAAAATGGTTGATTGAGCCGCCTTAACACAAATTGTTTGGGCTGAATTAAATAAACAGTGCGATGTAATTGATATAAGTGTAAATTTTGATTAAAAATTGGTATGGATTGAAACTTTATTTTATTTTAATGTAGATTTATTGAAATAACTGTATATGGTGTAAATCGTAAACAAGGTGTACAAATTATTATTCAACAATATCAAATGTGGTTGAAAAACATTACAGTGAGACAAATTATAGTGGATTTCAACAACATTTAAAATAAGCCGTATTAACAAACACTATTTATTTTACGTCGGCAATTTCTAAATTTATTATCAATACACATTGCATGATTTTGACATTGGCATGATAGCAATAATAGTGTTTATCAGGAACATAGACCTACAATTCTGAGATAAACAGGGAGCTACAATAGATCTTAAGATGTTGCACTTACATAGAACTCCCCATTTTAAATTAATATAAAATATTACGTAATAATACGGCTAATATACACAATTGCCAGGGATTAGGGTATGAAGTAAATAATAAAGCGAAAATTACTTAGTCACAAACACTGATGCAGGTAGTGTATTGTTTCCAAATCGAATCGATATTTTGGAATCAAATATAAAATTATCGAAAAGTGAAAGGAAATTTGCCAACAACTGAATAAACATAATTTACAAAAACAAACAAAAATGAAATACTCAAAATTTTACACCACACTGTAAATAGCTTTTTCCGTTTTTTTTTTCTTTTTAAATAAAATTAGAAACTAAGCCATATGTTAAATTATTTCCAAGTTTTGTATATTAATCGAAAAATTTGAATATTTGAGGTTTATTATATGACATAAATTTATCAAAAAGGAAAATTATTTTTAGATAACATCATCAGGTATAGATCAGGTGAAATGAAATATTTTATTTTATTATTTCTTATTTTAATTTATAAACCCTGACTTTTACTAAATTGTTATTTAACATTAATTCTAATGATCATTTAAATAAATATAATATAAAACACATACACTTTTTAGGTAGAAGCATTTTAATTAAATTGATATTTTTTTAGGAAAATGACAACTAATTTTCAAGTATAAAGTAAGCACTTTTTTTTTTGTATATAATTCCATATCTGTGAGTATTTTATACAAAAAATACTAGTATATTTTCGCCTTCATAATATGTGATAAGCAGCTCGCAAGAATTTTTTATCATTTATTTTATTTTAATAGCGAAGGGTACTGGTTTTATTTCGTCGAGAGTTGAACCTGAGACCTTTTGGTTGGCTGGCTGAAGAAAAGCTGGCGGTCCAACTACTGCGTCACCCAGCATATTAAACAGAAATTATTCACTTTACAGATTTTCGTTTCAACAGTGTGAAACGGAAAAATATTCATATCTATTTATTTTTTCTAAAAATTTTATAGTGCACAATCACTACACTCAGTTTTGTATAAAGCGCATTTTTTCACATCAATTACTCTAAGTTGACTATCTACCTCAACACTGAAAAAAAAATTGTTCGGAATATCAATGAACAACGATTATTAACATATTTTTTGTTGGCTCAATTACTTATTCGTTGATATTACGAAAATATAACATCTCTTATTTTTTTTTTAATAAACTATTTATTGATTCAACGAATTAGGATTTATTGACACAAGTATGCAGTTTTTAATACTTGAACAACTAATTCATTAATAGTACGAACACTTTCATTAAAATTAGATTAATAACCGTGTTCGTTGTTTTAACAAATTCGTTTGTTAAAATCAAGAATTTCCTCTTTGATTAGCAATGCGTTCATTAATATGCATATATACTTTTATATTTGTTACTTGCATAATATCAACCAAACATAAAATGTTTCGTTAATATGTCAACGAAATCATACATTAAAATTTGGAATTTTTTCTTTATTTCAACGAACTAGTTTATTAAAACTAATCATTTTTTTGTTTACTTAATAACGCGACGCGTAACTGGTATTTTAACAGAATTTTTCAGTGTAAAAAAGAATTTATAATTACAAGGTCTTATAAATTTACGTAATTTTAAACTTATTTTTTTTTTCAAAGGTTTAAAATTCTTTATTTTCTTTTCGGTCAATTCCAATATAGTTTTAAATATAAGAAAGCAAAATTAAAAAGAATTATATAAAAATAAATAGAAATAAAACTTACAATAATTAGATATACCCAAATATAAAATCAAATTCCAAAATAAAATATAACAAATTAAAATTAAAAATCAAATGTGCAAAAAAGAGAATGGTTAGTGAAATTTTTATTTAAAAAATAGTATTTAACGATACATAAAAAAAATTATTTATAATAATTAAGAAGTAAATTTATTGTAAGAATATAAACGAAAAATCCAAAATAAATATAACAAGTAAAGAAAATAATAATTAAATAAAATGTTATAAATTACTTAAGCATATAATTTAAAAAATGAAAATCATTTCATATTTAAAATTAATGAAAATTAAGACTAAGAGATACAAAAGAAAATAAGTTATCAACAAAAATTTATTATAAAATAAAAATTGTTTAAAAAGATAAAATCCAAATAATTTAAATAAAAATACACAAAAAGTAAAAAAAACATTGTATTTTTTATTTAAAGAAGTGATAGCGGAGAGTGGGAAGTAAAAGGAGAATTCAGAAAGCGGGGACAACGTTCAAATTAAAAAAATAAAGGATAGAAGTGGGAGACGTGGGAGGTTTTTGCCGACAAAATGAAATGAAATTTTCAATGAAATATTTTATTATTTCAACAAACATGTTAACTAAAACAAAAATTTATTTTAATAAACACATTTAATAATTGTTCATTGTATTAACAACGAGGTTATTAAATTAATAAATAGCTATTCATTGGCTCAATGAACAAGCTTATCGGACAAATATTAATAAATTTTTAATTGTCTCAACGAATTTTTTTATTGTATTTATTCTCTACTGCTCAGACCTACTTTGATACTTACCTAACGATTTCTAACTATTAGGTTGATAAGTAGATAGGTGTGGATGTGGTAAACCTTATGGGTAAGTAAATAGTAAAGCTATAAGTTATTTAGATCACAGTTTTTCCGATCAACTAGACAATTTTCACAATTTACGTGTTATGGTATTTAAAAATTATGAAAAATCATAAAAATAGTATGAAATTAATTATTTGACAAAATAAATATCCGTCCATTTGATAAAAAAATGTAACAAAAATTGATTCCTAACTGTATGGACTAAAACTTAAATACACAGTAAAAAATAAATGTAATTTTACATAAATTTAGTGCTGAAATTGTCTAAGAAAAACCTACTGTTACATTATTACAATTTACTATTACCTACAATTTCCTATTATTACAAAAATCTTCGAAATAAACGTGTACTATTCCTAATTGGAAGTAAACTTAATAAGTATGTAAAATTCCGTTAAAAATTATATACATTACTAAATATACATTAGTAAAACAAAATCTTTACAAAAAACGTATTAATATTACACTGCGTATTTGTATATTTATTACCTATATATCATATGCGATTTTAAATGCCAATACAATGATAGACAATAAAATTGATAATCATTTTTACTAAGTCGTTCTATCTATACTATACCATTATAAAATGTAATTTTTTTTTTCTTTCTCCTTTACTCTTTTCTGCATACAAAACTACACAGAATTTACTTGTGTGAGCAGTCAAAATTAGATATTCACACACTTTATATGAATGTAGTATGTTTTAATGAATTCCTTTTTTTACCGACCATATATATTAGTACGCGTGTTATTGTGAAATGCGAAGCATAATGTGCAGTGAACAAGTATAAGATGTAATTTTAATTTAATTAATTTTATTAATAAAGTAGTTAATAATATAAAATAAAATGAACACATATTTAGTATGTTCTTTTAAAACAATGAAAATTGAAATTAATGGAAAACATTAAAATTTCATTGCTTTTTGAACGGTGCTATAGTTGTAGATGTTATTACCTATGTTTAACCTAAATTTTTCAAACTATAATACTTATATATTTCTCATTAATATATAGAAAAAAGTTAAAAAAATTAAATGCAAAATGTGCTTTTTTACGACAAAAAATTTGATCCGTTGAAACCATCCTGATATTTTTGGAAGCCGTTGGAAGCCGTTGAAACAATCCTGATATTTTTTTTAACTTCAACCTGTGTTACACAAAAGAAATTAGTTTTTATAAGATATATAGGTTTTTAAGTGTCATTAATAAAACCAAATAAAGCTAGCTTGGCAATTAAAAATTACTACGTTTACAAGAATATTAAATCAAGATTATCAGCACCAAAATTGTATTTCACTTTTCAAAAATATTTGATAGTAAATTTTTATTCAAAATTTAACTTATTAATAGAAACAACTTTGATTTTTTTCGTTTTTGTGTTTGGTCTTGATTTAATGTCCTTGTAAACGTAGTAATTTTAAAAAGTTGTATTGATAATAATGTGTTGCCTGTATGTATGAATATAATAATTTTTGTTTAAAAGCATTTGTTTTTCAATAAATGAATTTGACTAAAAAATTCTATATTGTTTTTTTTTTACATCCTAGATGTGTACTGTATTACGCATGTTCATAGCAATTTTCTACTATTTTTCATCAAAATTACTTCTAGGTAAGTACTTTTACATTTCTGCACTGTAATTTTACAATACAGTACTGTAAAATGTGCCCATTAGCTATGTACTTTTACATTTTACTAGAGTATTATTCCGTACTTCACGTGTAATTTTGCATTCAACCTGGGTTGCTACCTACACGTGTAACTTTTAATTATGCGGTATTGTAGTTTATTAACGAAGGTTTATTAACGAAGGTAAAATTACTACGTTTATCATAGTAGAATTCACTAAAAACTTTTTACAGTGTATTTAGTTTCCTGCACCCCTAATCCAATTGTCATTCCATGCAGAAATAAATACCATTTATTGCTTATTTCTGCGGACTGTTGTGGTAGTGGACTGTGGACTAACTGACTGTGAATAGTGATTACGTTAATGAACTTACGAAATTACATTACGTGCATTTTATTATTTAGGTCTCAGCTCAGAAATTTTCAATTAAGGTGTGAATGAGCCCGACTGGAAAGTCCCTTAGATATAAAATTTTTTTTTTTTATTTTAATTACGAGTTTTCGCTAAAGTTGAATTTCCGTTATTTTAACCAAGAATCATAATTTCTTCTTCCTTCCAAAATTTAAGGTCTTGAATTATGCATAATGTGAAATTTTCTGTGAGAATAAATTTCACATGTAACATCAACCATTTAAGTGTTCATAATTTAAATATTTCACTTTTTTTATTATTGAATTTTAAATTGAAATTATTTTTTCTTTTGCCCCGTTTCTGTTATAAGAAATTCTAAATATTATTTTTTTTACAATGGCAAATAACTTTTTATGAAAATCTTTTATCAAGAAAACTAAAAGAAAAACCTTTTATTTTGTGAATAATTTTTTTTATTTATTTTATTTTTTTTTTACTTTTATTTTATTGTTGTTATAAAGCATATATATATATATTTATATTTTGGCACTTAAAACTAAAATTCATTGTTATATAAATAATTTTTTTTTTATTAATGTTCCATGTTCTTTTTTTGTTTCTATAGCACTAGCACTGCAATATCAAAATATGTATTGCAAGACTTTTTATAAATTGAAAGATGCCGTTTGCAATTCATACACGAGAAGTCATTGTTTTAAGGGAAAGATTAAGCATATAAGTAGAAATTGTGCTTCTTTAGTACGATCCTAGAAAGCAATCAGAACTAAATTGGTCTTTTAATATCTCTCATATTTCTATTAACTTGATTGGCCGTGATGGTTAATTTTCTCAGCAATTGCAAGGATAAACATAATTTTATAGCTATTCCATGGAGCTAAAAAAAAAATTAAAATATGGAACTCCGTCTTAATATGGAATATATTTTGTAGACCTAAATTCTTTTTGACTTTAAATAGAAAATTTGTATTAAAGAAAAAAAAATCTACAGTGGGCTTTAAATAAAGATAAAACAAATTGCAATAAATAACAAAAAAAATTAGATAAGATTTTGTAAAAAACAATGTATAAATATTTAAGTTAACCCTTTAAGGCGCCCCTGGAATCAAACATTTATTTTTTTCTTTTTTTATATGCTTTCATTAATTTTGTAGTATCTGTGTTTTAGTGTGTGTGTTTTTTTTTGGAGCAAAGTCACCAACATTTTTATTTAGTGTATCATTTGTTCTTATAGTTTATATAGAAAAAGTTCTAGTTTACACCAGAATGAGAACATCTTAAAAGATACAATAGAAAATATTTTAATGTTGTTTTTTGTTAAGAAGTCATTCTAGAAAACTGAAATCTATTAGAGTTGACCAGTATTTCCAAACATTTTAAAATAGTAATTTGTTAATGTTACATTATAATTTTTATAAATCGTATCCGAAGATTATGGAGGTATTCATAATATATGCCAACTATATTTATTATACCAACAAAATTAAAAAATATACAATATTTCTCTATCTGATAAATTCAGTAGTTGGTTCAGACAGATGTAATGATATAATTTTTTGGGTTATACTGCATTATTGCATTATTTACGTGTCACGGTACAATCCTCCTATAATACAATTTTTCGTAATACTCTAAATGCTGATTTTTATTTTCGAAACAGCTCATAATAATTGTTTACCAAAAATTTAGACGAATTTTATATTTGCTTTGTAAATGCTTTTTAGAGATTACCTATATTCAAATTCAGGATCAAAAAGTTATAATAATGCAAACAATTCCTAACTATAATAGGAATACATAACATTTACATTAAAATGATTGGTTAGCTTGTAACACACTAAGTATAAACATCTAAAATATTTTTAAGTAAACAACTGGGATAGAAACTATCTTTTATTTCGACTAAATTCTGGTTTGTAATTCAATGGATAAGATGTTTATTCCAAAATATTTTCATTTTTAAATCTCAATGATGAAACATTTCTCCGATATACAAACATGTCATGTTTGAATTATTGTACAAATTATATATGTAGATATGAATGCATTTTTTGGAGCTTGATTGTAAGTTTAGGGTAATAGATAACATTTTTTTTTTTATTTGAGGTCAAAATAATGAGATAAGCATCTTTAACTGCCTTCGCAGAATTTAAGCCTTTTAACACATTCACCTTAATTGCGGCAATCGCCTTAATTTTTTTACCCACTGAAATCGTAATGACGAAACCCCCACTTTTTCAAAATTTAGTTTAGTAGTCATCGAGTGCTACAAAAGTACTAAAAAATAAGTTTTCTTTTATATTGAACAATGCTTTTTAATAATTTAACTCAAAAGTACTAAAATATTACGACACAATTTCAAAAAATAACGAATTTTTGACTGTGGTACAATTCTTAGGACTTTAATGTATTATTTATTTAATTTAGCTGCGTCGCAGGTACGTATAAAATGTATGAGAGAAAAATTGCGGGATTCGCCGTCAAAATTTATTTATGGAAAAATCAAGTTATTTTTTCAGCAGACTTCCTAAAAATTAGGTGAAGGCGAATTTGTTAAGTTTGTTAAGAAAAAAGACGGATAAATAAAAAAATAATAACCAAAATTAGAAAAAATATAGAAGAATAGAATAGAATCAGATAGTATGGAAGAGTTAGTATTGAAAATTTACTAGAAGCTTAATAGATATTTATTTATCTAAGTTAAGTTATATATTTGGTGTAATACATAAAATGGTAGGATGTTCTGTAGTTTACAGATTCGGTTGATGAAAGAATTTTTATATTTCAAAATTCTGGTTCGAACTGACTCAACCACAAATTTGTGGAAAAAACTGCCATGAACAGTATTACATTAAAATTGTTGTATTTTGGGCATAATACTTTTTATTTCATCAGATTTCATTAGGTTCATTAGAGCCATTACCCAACAGATATTTATAAAACAGGGTAGCTGCTTCTACATTAGAGCGATTACTTAATAATGTAAGATGTTCACCATTCTTACATAACATTTCCATCCTTAATAATTTTGAGCGTCAGTTGCTGTATCTTTTTTAAGTACTGTATGAAAATCGTGGCCGAGTGTATGCCTTGTATAATAATAGGAGGTTGGTAAGTAAAATGTAAAGTATTTTGTACTTCTGCCTAAGATTTCTAAACATCTTCCGCGATAGCAAAAATGTGATCGTGCCACGAAAATTTGCTGTTTATTTCCATTCCAAGAATACGTGCAGTTCCGAAGTTTCTTATATTTATATTTTGTAATAGAATATTCGGTGTTGATAGATTTTGCTTGTTGATATGAGACATGCAAAAGAGCTGAGCTGAGCTTGATATGAGCTTGTTGATATGAGCTCTGGGTTTTTGAAGCATTTAATTTCACTTTATAAGGGTAAATATGAAGTCTTGAATTTTGAAAAAGTCGCTGTTTAGATAACAAGACAAGTTATTTAGTTCTTTATGAACTGAAGTCTGGTAACTTCAGAAGTTTTTTCAAATAATTACAAGGAGTACTTAAGTGTACTATCATCAGCATATTCTGTGAATATGAGGCGTTATGGAATTTATTGGTGGTAACGAACATACTCGTTAATTTTTCTGATTTCTCATAATTGGTTCTATGGAAGGTAGAGTTGAAAATATTAATTCAACGGAATCGTATACTGGAATTAAGGTGTAAGTCAACTATTGTTTTAAGAGTGTTGGAATCTATTAGACCATGAAAAACTTGGAAAATATATAGGATACCAGCCACGGTTCTTCTAATTTCTAAAGTATTTAATTGGAAGGGCAAAAGGCGATGGGTGTATGTATATGATGGTAAAACTTGTAGGTTCGACCAATGTAAGTGGTGGAGAGCTTCTTTTGAACTGCCTCGATTCTATTTATATGAGTAGCGTAATACGGAGAACAGACGGTATTAGCACATTCCAAATGGAGCTTACGAGGGATCAATATATATAATAAAAATATATGAATCATTAAATTCTTTTGACCATCTCTGATGAATCCTAACATTGTATTTGCTTTATTTATAATAACATTTAATTGATGAACAAATGATGGCTTCTCATCAAAAATTAGCCCCAGGTCCTTAAATTGAGTTACACGTTTGACGACGTAATTTTAATATAATTTTCACATAAATCGATAGCCCAAGCAGCTAGAGTCTAACAAAAAAAGAAATTTTTTAGAATTTAAATTGTAGTAATCTTATATATAAAGGATGTTTGTATGTATGTATGTGTGTATGTTTGTGTCAGAACTCCTCCGAGACGCATGGACCAATTTCAACCAAATTTTACAGTATGGTTTTTTATTACTTCGAATCGAGTGATATATTGTTTCCCAAAATTCTGACCGGTTCTGGTACCTGCTATACAACTTCTAGCACTCATCGAGCATATTTCAAAAACCAAAAGTACTACAGAGATGAAAATTTGTACAAAGGTACTTTCTCAAAAATAAACAAATATGGCTTTCAATTTTTTTCGAAATTTTGACTGGTTCGGAGAGCTGTCACACAACTCTGAGGACCCGCCAAAAATATTTCAAAAACCAAAGGTGTTACAGAGCAAAAAATTTGTACTGAGGTAACTTTTTAAAAATAAACATATTGTCCAATTATTATTTTTTATTTTATTTTCTTATATACCTATATACAAATAAAATTTAAACTATACAGTAGTGAATTTACATTAGAGGTGTATAGTCATTTAAACCATTCTTAATTTTACTTAAATTTACTTTTCCAAGAAATTAATTGAGGGGTTTCAACTAAATTAATAATAATTTTTAATCTAATGAAATACAATAGAAATTCAGTAAGTTATTTTTTTTTTGTTTTTTAATAATAAAATTTGTAATAATAAAATATTGTTAGAACATAAGTGAATAAGTAGAGCCATAAGTGATTTAAAATTTCTTTGAACATAATTTTATCATATACACATCTATATAATTGTATTCGCAATCTAAATAAGATCTAGCGTGTATTAAAGAAGACAGATGAAGAGAATTTCTAAGCAAGGTACTTCAGGTCAGATATATATTACTGATAAACCATTAATAAAAATAGATTTCACAAGATTTAGATTAAAAGCGACTTCTAATAGTTTCAGTGCAGTTTGAAACTAGAATAAATAATCTAATTGACGTAACTTACGTTAGTAGTTCAATCTCGTAATAATTTACGAATACGCCTTTTACCATTTTAAAAATTCTGATTGGTTCGGGTACATATAACTTCATATATATTTGAAACGGGAGTAAGTACAGATATTTATTCTGATCTAATTCATTGATGTGAATAACTTTTTAATTAGGCATATAGCAATATACAGAGTATATATTATACCACTTTTTTTTGTCGAATTTCGTTAGTCCGTTTCGGCACGTCGGTCTACGGATTTTCGTTTCGTTGTACCGTCTAAGAGCTGTGACTGATTGGCTGGAGATTTTGTAGAAATATTGTTTCTTGGCATAGAAGATCACTGGTTTATTTGGGTTTCGATACATTAACCCCTACCCACACGTCGATCTTGAAAAAAATTTGTTAGAAAAAAATTGCGTCCAATTTTCAGAGGAGCTTCTACGGTTTTAAAAAAGTGGAAAAACAAATTTTTATTTAATTCCGTTAACCCGTTTCGCCATGCCGATCTAATGAGTTTTTTTTTCGTTTTTTATTGTCCTGTCTCAATGCCTTGATCGATGGTTTTCAAACACGGTAGAAATTCGTTTATGGTAGGAATTTTCGATCAAATAATAACTCCGGCGGGAGCATCACAAGAAATTTCGCTGAAATCCGGATATAAGTTGTGTTCTAAATTTCAAGTCCCTAGCTCAACAGGAAGTGGGTCTAAAATGCCTGAATAATTCTGGATTGTGAAACATTCCACGGTAAATTTATAAAAATAAAATATAAGCACTAACATTATTATCTATATTCAGTAGCAGTGTAAATATCAGTATTTTGTAGGTTAAAAATATTTGTTGGTACATATTTCATATTTTAAACAAAATTTAAACGTGTTTTAATGCAACCACCTACAACATCCAACCAATGGTTAGCTTACTAAAAAAGAAACATCAAATAACATTTTCCGTTCCAAATTAAAAACAAAGAAAGCCAAAATTTCCCAATATCTCGGGCAACGCCGGGTAACTCCGCTAGTTGTTAATATAAATAAATAAATAAATAAAATAAACATAATTTTCATGTAAAATGCATTATATATTTTTTTTTCTAAGACCAAAGGTTTAAAAAATGTCGTGCAAAATGAGGGTCACTTTAAAAATTTCAATTTTTTTTTATATTTATTTACTCAAAAAATTAATCAGAATGTCAAATTCAGTGACACCATTTTATAATAATGCAAAAAAAATGGATTTAGTTTGAAAATCACTTTATTTATGAACAATTAAATCTACTTTTTTCTCCTCGAGAACTTGTGAAAAACTTTTTCAATATTGCTTCAATGTATATATGTATGTGTAAATAAGTTGCAATTCCCTGATGCAGATATCTAGTTCAAAAAAGATTTTTAAGTTAATATTACATTACTATGCTAGATACACTACAACAACAACAACAACAACAATTACACAATGCACATTTTATATCTAGAAATATTTTTATTATTATATATTCTAGGATTACAAAGTATTTCTTTCTATTCTTTAATTTTTGATTCATTTTCGTTTTCATTTCAAATAAGAAAACAAAAAACAAAAAAAAATCTACAAATGCTACAAAAAAACAAGTAAGATTATTATTCCTTGAAAATTTCTTTTTATATTTTCATCTTTTTATTTAGCTTTTATTTATTTATTATTTTTTTTTTTTTTTATTTCAAGAAAACAAAATTTAATATGTTCGTGCCATTTACAGAAACATTTTAAATCAAATATAAAGGGTGGTATTGTAATTGCTTATATTTTATATTCCTTTTAATATACTCGTACAGTAAAAACCCAAAGTAACTTCGAATTATATAATGGCGAATACAAGTTTTTAGTTTCAACAACAACAACACCATCAAATTAAGTAGAAGTGTACGTAATTTATTTTCAATTAGATTCCAAAATGTAATTTATTAAATAAGTATTAAACATATCAGTGTCTTTGAAATTCAAAGTTTTATTCCCGAAGAAATGAATAAACGAAATACTGTGATAAAAAAGAAGAATGGAATGGGTGTAATAACAGTTATGGTAAAAAAATTAATAATCTCAGGTTTGTAAGTGAAACTCTCATATTAGCTAGAAATATAACTAATAATGGAAAAATTATGCACATGTCAGGAGAGAATACAGTCCTAAAATAATCACAAATAAAACAAAGGTAATGATAGTCATGAATAAATTCAATGATAAACAACAAAATTTGGAGCTTATTGCTGGTTATCAAAATTACGTCTTACTATAATAATATTGTAAATAAATCTAATTCCATATTGGGTTTTGTTAAATGTTGGTCAAAAGAACACTTGTACATCTGTCTTGTAAGACCACATCTTGAATATAGGGTCAATGATATGTAATAAAGGAAAGGGCTAATGAATAATAATATCATAATTGCAGACGAAAAAATTAACGAAAATATGCTTGAAATATTAGTAAAAATACAAAAGAAGGCTAGTGTCTGCTCTTGCAGTTATCAATAGCTCTTAATATTATCTAACTCAATAATTAGATAAATTATAAATATAATTAAAATTATGTCCCACAACTTCATGTATATCAATACAAAAATACTGAGATATATTCAAATAGTCTTTCTAAAATTATTATAACAAGAAAGAAACAATGACGATTAAAAAAAGAAAACAATAAAATCTATTTGTTGTGGAAATAGTCCCATCAGAATGTGCTGTCAAAATAAAATAAAGCAGGTAAATGAAAAAAGAATAGAAAATTTCGAGTAATGGCTAAATAGGCAAAAATTAAACGTATAATTCCATTCTACACAACCTATACTGATCTGAAATTTTGGATATATTGCCAGGCAAACAAGCAAGCCGAAAAAATTTCATTGAATGTTATAATCGACGAAATAACAGCAAGGGACTGATTCATTACTCCTACTATTGATCAACTGAAACTTCTAACAGGAAATATAGCAGTAGAATTCATACACGTTGCAAAATATACCTGTGAAAGATTTAATCATTAAATTACATTTCATTTGACTAATCCTTCAGCTTATTATAATGCATTTAAAATAAAATACAAGGACGTACAAAATTAGATGAGAAGGTCAGCGTCTAAAAGTAGAAGTAATTATAAAAATATTTGCCCAATCCAAATATTTATCCAGCCTCTACATTTCAAACTATAATTCATACATTGTTTCTAAAGGCATTTAATTTGAATATGTAAAAGAATATTTTTATCTGAGAATAACTAAATATCATTAAATATATTTGTTAATTTGGCTCACATACTCGTATTTAAGAAAATCATTATATTTAATTTGAAAATTGAAAAAAGTACGATAAAAATAACTGAACCATTTCACAATAATTTCCATTAATTTTCATTATAATTCTTTTAAATTATAAATGTTTAAAAGGAGACGTAGCGAATTTAAATATTTTCTCCTCGGCACAACTAAAACTAAATTTTTAAAAATTTTTTTAACCGCCTTACATTTTTAAAACAGTCACCAATAACTTTTTCTTGAATGTAACAAAAATGAAGATAATAACATGGTAACAAAATGAATGTCCAAATGAAGGTACAATGGCTGAACAAATAAATCATTATTATAGCTTTTGTCTGTCAAGAGTATTATACACTGACTATAATGACATAGAACTACATGTGTAAATTTAATATAGGATACTTTTTCGTGTAGGATGTTGGCCATCTCTCTATAACAAATCTTATATCTAGTTATTTGATACTAATACAAATTAAATACGAACGATTTCAATCAAAATCTAATCTAAATCTAAACTAAATCTAATTATTTATATATGTACATATTATATCTATTAAATTTTAGTTACATTACTAAATGTCGAATTTGGTAACAAAGTTTACATAGATATTATATAGACAAAGCATGTCATGACATATGCGAATCTATGTCATTATAGTTAGCGCATAAAAAGTCATCGTAAAGTTTACAGTTTTTATTGCTACAGCTAGATTTTAATGTAAATGTTTTAATGCATTTCGATGTCGCTTCTATATTCTAATAGATATACTTTGACAGATTTATGCGACCCTAAAATTAATCTTAGTTAAACCTTTTTGTTTTTTCATCAATAGATTGCATAACATAGCAAATATTTACACCAGTTTTCGAACAAATACAAAATATATCGCCTGCCTTTTTAGAGAGCTATCTAAATTCAGAAAATCCGTCAATAAAATTGATTGTAGATTAGGTATTTACTAACTAGGTGCTTTATTTTCCTTTTAATTTTTTTTATGGTTAAATTTGTTTTTAAGCTTTCCGATAAAAATAAATTGATTAAAAAGGTTTTGCTTACCGTTTTCCCATATTTTAAATAGAAAATTTCAGGTTAGTCTATGTAAATTATAAGTCATATGTGTTAATGCGTATGCTCTTAATAATTGAAATTAGACATAATAAACATGGTATTGTGAAATTAAATATATAATAATATAATAATAATAGTTAGGCACCTAAATCTATGATTATTCAATCAAAACAACACAATTTTTTCTTCAAAAAATTTATTTAGAAATTCTGGTGCATAGCTACTTATAAATACATTGTGAATACAATTTCAAAAGAAAAATATTAATAATACATTACTTTAACTATTATATTGTAATTGCTATTCTATAAACATTTTTAGAATTAATTAATTAAGCTAACTTATTAAATTTAATGATAAAATTCTATGCTATTTCTTCCACAACATCATGGACAATTCTTGTTACTTCTTCCACATTTGATCATGGAAAATAATTTTTACAAGTTTATTTCAAAACTACCGAACTATGAAAACAATTTTCCGTTATTATTCTAAAATAATTATCTTACAAATTTTTTTCAATTTTAACATTGACAATTTTTCTGTACTAATCTTCTACAATTTTTTGTTACTCTTTAATTTTTTTCATAATTCTCGATATCAGTTCCGGTCAGTTTTTAATATCAATCGTGATTGCGGATTCAGCAGAATTAATCATCATAAGCTGACGTGTTAATTATGTTTTCTTATCATAAAATATAAAATTCATTTTACAGATTCTTGTGGTGTTTAAAAATAATTAATTAATTGAATTTTAATTTAAAAGATTTTCTTTTAATTTTCTCTATTGTTCATTGAGTTATAAACACTTAATTTATTGATTATTTATCTGATCTAAATAATTGTGTCAATAGTTAAAATATCTTATAATATTAAAAAAAGAAAATGCTTATATTTAAGGACATAATTATGACTTTAACATATTATTTTTCTTCATTATTTGTCAGTCTATTTTAACAACATAATATTGCTTCAACACAATATTGCTACAACAGCACTGATAAAATGACAAGATATGATAAGGAAATTTATATAAAAATTAATTTTAAAATTTTCAGATGATACTTAACGAATTTGCTCTACGCAATATCAAAATATCGATTTTCATTGAAATCAAAAACTAATCTTGGTCACATGTTACGCCGTAGGCCATCCAATTCAAATTATACTTTAATGTCAAAAGTTCCTTATTTAATATTTTGAGATAAATTTTGTTTGGAAATTATTGGTTTGTGAAAATTCATTCAAATGACGAATTTGGAAATTTTGTGAATATTATTTATTTGGAAAATCAGATTAATAAAATAAAGTTATTTTATTAGTTTCAAAAAATTCATCTTTTCTTTCCAATTATCTGATCTGGTTGAGAGTAGTGATAAGTGATATAATTTAATACATAGTCTATTTAAAATTAAATTTAAGAGTCCAGCAAAAAATATAAGAATGATAACATAGTCACATTTTCTCATTATTTTTGTTTCAAAGTCTTGAATTTTGAGAGCCAGATGTATTTCTGGATTTGATTTTTACAGTATCTACACATATTACACTATCCTTTTCCAATGTCGTTCATAAGTTAGGTCAAGGATACCTCAAAATTCTATTTTACATCGATGATCAACGACATAAAATTCTTGCAAGTTGAATATTGATATATATATGTAGACTTTATATAAAAATTTTAATAATAAAGATTAAAAACTAATTTAATTAAAGAGGTATGTTTCCAACAGCGTAATACTTTTCAGAATAGAATAGAAACAATTAGATTTAAGTTCAAGCATATCTTATTGAAAATTTTAATAACTGAAATATAAGATATACACCCATATTCTGTTAGACCCATCTCGCGATATCGCGTGAGAATATCTCTGACGAGATAGTTTTGTATTCTGTTAGACCTTTGACGAGACGAGATAGCCATTTTTTATCTCGTCAAAAATTGTAAGCAATAGAGTATCTCGTCAAAGTATTTTGTGTTTTTTTTATCAAAAAATTGAATTAAATAAATAAATTGAATAGATAAAATAGTTAAGTAAAGATTAATAAACAGTTTTTCATTATTATTTTTGCATTATTATTGAAATTGTGTTGGTTTTTTGAAAAAAAAAACCATCTTCACTATTACTGTTTTACTACGTGTATGTACTAAACAAAAAAATATATTTATTTTTCATTTAAAAAATATTTTAAAACTAATACTAAGTTAGTGGGGCTAACACTATCCAAAAATTTTAGAAATCATATTTCGTTTATATACCAATAATTATTTTTGATAGTAAAAAATGATCAGTACTACCAACAAATAAAAAGTTCTATCGCGCCGCGCCGCTTACAGTGTCTAACAGAAAGGCATATTCAGCGAGACGAGACGAGATGAATTTTTTCTTCTCGTCAACGATGAGTCTAACAGAATATGGGTGATAATAAAAACCGAACCCAGTTTTTAAATTGCTAATGTACAACCAATCCAAATCCAAATTGCAAATAAATAATAATGTAAACAAAAGCTTTTTATCATCACTGTTTTTCTCTTTTGTACACATGCACATACTCGTATTAAATAAAATAAAATTGTTAAGTTCTATGTGCTACAGTTAGCTTTTACTTAAACATTAAATTATGGACATAAAAAAATAAAGTAGAATCAAGACCTTAAAGAATAATATCATAATATTCACTTATTTAAAAAACAAAAACAAAAAAAAAAAAAGCAGTTTATATACCAAAGTAGTATATAACTCCATCACCCTATATATCTTATTTCAAAAATTTTAAAAAGTTAAGATAAACGTATCTGATATCATATAAATTTTAATATCAGATCTATGTATATTTCTTAAAAGGTTGCAGAATACACTTAAAAATATATTTATGTACGATGTATCGTATTTTAAGTAGATAAAATGATTGCATCAAATTTTAAACAAATAACACTAAAAGTAGTGAATTACTCGGCATTTTTGATAGAAAGTTGTCTTAAATAATTTATTGGAAAATAATGGAAAATACTTTATCCAATGTGTTCTCCTCTATATATTACTAGAATTATTTTTTAAGTAGTAGAACATTCGAAATATAAAAATAAAATACAATAAAAAAATTGTATATTATAACTATACCTAATACATATGGGTTATTTAAATTTTTAAATACTGAATTGTATCTTACATTAAACTTAAAAATATAAAACTAAAATGTTTCAATATTATAAAGCGAATTCAAAGTGAATATAAAATTTTAAAGTGGAAAATAGTAGAATTTAGAAATATTAAGATAGAATGAAAATAAAAAATTTCTATTTAAATAATAAATATTTTGGTTATCAAAGGATAGCACGTGCATTTCATAACTAAATTTTACAATTTATTGAAAGTTGTGCTAAATATTTGAATACAAAAGTACTTTTTGAAATATAGTGATATATTTGAAATATTAAGGCAACTTAAATTTATCTAGAAAAAATAACATTTTTATTTCGAAAATTTTAATATTTAAACCAACTGAGTTTTTAAAACCAGCATTTAACATAATTCGAGAAATAAGTTGCAATTAGTTATTCCCAGCGTAATATTCGCCGATCAAACATTAAAAAAGTAATCCTTTTCTCTTCCTTTAAATATTTGACTAAAAATAGAGTTTTCTAGTTCCGCAAAACAATTCATTTTTCCTATACTCAGGGAAAAACATACTATTAAATGTTTAATAGTACAGTTATTGATTTAATAGGACGGGTATCAATAGGTTTTTACTATAAAAACAATATGTTTTCTAGTTTTGATTTAATAAGATGCATACTATTATTATATTAATAGTAGACCGCATTAATGTTATTATAAATACTATAAATTTAAAACTGTTCTACTCATTGTATTTATTGGATTATACTATTACTTCAATATTACAAAATAGTTAATTTTTAATAACATGACCAGAATTAATTTAATGGTATGGTTAACCACATGTAGGTACTATTAAATATTGTACGATTACTATTGTTTTTATGGTTTTAAACTATAATTTATAACCGCGCTTTTTTTTTTAATAATGACACTTTATTTAATAGTATATACTATAAAATCAACTGTCTCATTAGGAAATCATTCAAAAAACGAGCTAAAAATAACCTATCCAGGACCCAGTAATGCAATATTTGTTTAAAAATTAAAATCTGTTTAAAAACATAATATCACCAGTTTTAACTTGATTTGCTTGCATTAAAGGAGTCAAAAAAGCTAAAAGATTAAATAAATAAATCAAAAAATTAAAGTATTAAAAGAAAATTTAAAAATCAAGATAAGAATAAATTAGAAATAATTGAAATAAAAGAATATGTAGAAATTTAAAAACAAAAATAAACTTTAATAGTGCTTAAGTTAAATGTTATAATATAGTTTAAAAAAAATCTAATTTCGATAAAAAATGTTTACTTAATTAAAGTTAAAAGTTAGTAAACTAAATACTACATTTGAGTGGACATATAAAATAAAATAAAAATAATCGTTATTCAAATAATAGGGCTTAACAATTATAATTAAATAGTGATAAACCATTTTTGCTAAATAAACTATAATAAAGAACTAATATTTCATTTAAACAAAAGTTGAATTGTCCGAAGCTAAGTTTATCAAAAAAATAATATGGAAACTGGGCCTTATATCTTATGCAAACAGTGGCATGATAATTATTTTAACGAGCATTTCCAAGCCTGTGCTGTAATTGTTATAAATAATTAATCTTAAGATTATTTTTTCTTATTGTTAAATCTAATTTTAATATATTTATATGTTTAATATTAGTTAGTTATTATTGTAATTAGGGATTTTGAAAGATTTAAGCTATATTTCTATGATAAAGTACAAACAAGTCTGTTAAAAAGTACAAGTAAAATTAAATAATGTTTATGGAATAAACTGATTTAATAAAAATTAATATTTTTTCATTTAATTTGAACTGCTTTAACCTTTCATAACAAATATAGATACTAGAAAAATAGGATTTAACTCATTAAATCAATATGAAGTATAAAAATAATAATATTTAATATTAATATTAGTATGATGCTCCTATTATAAAAAAAGTATACCACTTCGACAATACTATTAAAATGATAGTATGCATACTTTATTAAATTAATAATATTAAAAATATTATTATAATAGGATATACCATTAAATTATAATGTGATGGATTATAATATTTAAAGGACAATACTATTAAAATATTGGTACAATTCAACTATTGATTTAATAAGATTAAAATTGTTACTGTATATCCCATTGACGAATTTTAATAGTAAAATCTAAAATAGTGTAAATATTAATTAGTCGCAAAGCACTGATGAAGGAAGTAAGTTGCTTCCGAAATATCGATATTTGCAAAATAAATACAAATGATTAGTGAAAGGAAACTCGACTTTTATTCCATAAATCTAAACATATCACTAAAAACAAATCTGATTATCAAAAACAAAAAAGTAAAATCTAATTGAATTAATAGGAAATAATTTTAATTTTGTAGGATTTTTACATGAGTACTCATAGGTACTTTATTCTTTGGGTAATTATAATTATTTTGATGATTTTTTAATTTATTAACCGGAATTTTATTTTTAGTGATAATTTAAATTAAATAATTTAATTGTAGTCAGGTTTAACAAATAATTATTTGAATATTTAATTGGAAATATCGATATTTCGGATATTTGAGGAAGGAAATACATCAGTTATTTTAACGAACTTTCATTTTTTGTTTTGATGACTTTAAAAAATATTTCTAACTTGAAAAAGCTTTATATTTTATTGATTTTATGACGTAGTTTTGCTATTATTCAAATGACCTTATTTGGTTGTTGTATTAAATTTATAGTTTTCGTATATGGGTTTAGAATGTGGATATGTTTTTCTATGAATGATTGAAGAATCTATTTGAAAGATAAGCATAATAATTACTACATATTTTTTCACGAATTTTTTTTATTTTATAACAAAGAATTTTTTCGGTAATATTTTGAAAAAGTTTTCCATATAAATTTTTGGATTCTTATCACTTATTTTTGTATTAATTAACCGTGATGAGAATCTTTACAAATATTATCTATAATTATAATTGACAAGGATTTAGGGACCTGCGCAGTAGACACCTTTTCATTTTATTTCTATTCTCCTACTCCTTAATGAACTTCTAATATATATAATATTATATAAGATTGTACATAAAACAAAAATGCGCACACAGTTGAAAATTTTATACTCATAAGATTTTATTATTCAGCAAATACATTATGTATAGTGAGTTCTTATTAAAATAATAAACAAAAGCAAACAAATCAGTTATTATAATTTACATTATGTACTTGCAAATGAATCTATATATACATATGCCAAATAAAAACAAAGAAACAAATTCATCTAAAATAAAAAATATAAAAACAACAGAAAAACAAATCACTTGAATCCTTCATTTTTATATTTTTAAGTAACTGTTTCTAAATTTTGGTTATTTGTAGTAATAATATAGTTTTTATTAAAATTATGTATTATCATTGATTAATAATACTATAAAGATAGACATTTTCATACAACAGAAAATGTTCAGCTCACTTTTTCCAAATTCTCTTCATTATATATATTTTCCGGAAGATAATCAATGTGTTGGAGCATTTTGTATATTCAATTTGAATTTTTAATTTTTTGAGCGTTTTATACGACTTTATTCTCTAAATAATTTCTATGTGTTTATTTTCTCTATACTGTTCTTGAATTGTTTTTAACTTTTTGTTATTTGAATTTGTATAGGTAATTTGAATTTTTTTTGAATTGATAGGTACAAAAATTTCAAATTGGATAGCATTTTTATCGAGTAGTCTTTTAAGAATATTTTTTTTTTATTTTTCTCTTAATATACATTGTAATAAAAGGATTTTTATAATTGTTGATATTGTGCATGTATATTATTTGTAATAATAAATTATAAAATTATAATATAATTTTATAATGTTTAGGAAACGAAAATCTTTTTCTTGTTTTAATTGAATAATTTTCAAAAATAAAATAATTTCAAAAAATTCAAATAATAGTGAACATTCATTTACGTTATGATTTCTAATATATATTCATACATACATATATACATATATGTATAAATTTACAAATAGAATCAAATTTTTGTTAAAGTTGTTTTAAATACAATTCTAAATTTTAAATTCAATTCAAATCGGTTTTTAGGTACATACGTACTTATATACCTACGTTCAATTATTTCATCTCTAATATTTCATTATGAATAGCTATTTAAATTTCGTTTTCAAATTTTGTGTTAATTTTTTAAAAATAGTATAATCCTCATGTATGGCAGTTTGACACTTTTTATGTGCAAAATCCAGCAAAATATCTAATTGCTAATTCTTCAAAATTACTAACTGATTTACTATGTGATTGAACTGTATTTGAAGTTGAAGCTAAAACATTTTCCTTCTCATTTCTTCAGGACAATTTTCAATAATAAAATCTTCATGAGCCAAATCATTGGCATCAATGTCCAAATAATTGTTGTGATCTGTTTCACAATTTGAGGATGTATTTTCTTTATAAATACTCGCCTCGTGTTAGCAAAAATATTCCCAATTTGTTGTGCAGATGGATTTCTGCAATAATCACCAGCAGATCTTATATGAGAAAACATATTTTCTAACGGATCTTGGTTCAGTCTGCGCGTCATCAAGAAATTAATATTCTATCAATTTGATCTTTCGATAAAGGTAATACAGCAGTTATTGTTTGGGCCATTCCATTAATGGAAACATTTTTTTTTGTACTTTTAATTTTTGATTTTTTAAGATATTCTAGCCTTTCCTCTAAGAATAAAAACGGAGAATTTTTAACGGTTGTGAATTCAAAATTTTTAATTTTTTGTGTTAAAATTTGAAGAATTTGAGTAATCAATTAACTAGTTAACTCTTAAAACAAAATCAACAGTCAGATTGGCTTTATTACTCAATAAATTAAAAAAATTCGATCAGTGTTATTTATTGCTTTTATGGCTGCATATGTACTATGACTAAATAATTGAAAAGCTGATTTTACTGACATTTTTTCAAATGTGTTAGAATTATATGGGTGCTACGAACTTTAGGTAAAATTGTTGAAAGCTAATAATATCATTATTCCATTTTTCAAAATCGGGTTTTATAAAAGAATTTCTGACAGATTTTATAAGATGCCATTTCAAACTAAGCATAAATTTTATTTCCATTCCAATCATAAAAAAAGAGTCTACCTTATTGACACCAAGTAATTCATAAGTATTTCGATTTGTACTGCATTAGTCACAAGCAGGTGCAACAATTTTAGAACCAATCTTTGTTAGCTCCTTAAGATATTTTAGTAGTAAATTGATAAAAAATTTAAAGGTTTTAAAGTTACTCTTTTCAAATTAATTTTGGATAAATTGTAACCCTATGCGTACTTATAACTTTCATGTAAACTTTGAACCATAAAGAAATGTGCTTCTGTTGCTAGTTTTTGTTTTCTATCCCCATCTAAATCTTCCACACCATCTATACAATCCCTTTTTATACTGTAAGATGTTTCTTTTTCTTTATAAATTATTTCCTTTAGAAATTCATTTATATAAAAAATGATTTTGGTAACTGGTACATTTTATGAAATTATTAACTGAGATATAATTAAGAAAATTGTTTCCAAAGAGAAAAGTGCTCATCAAAAATATTGCCCAAAACTGGAAATACTCATATCAGTCCCAGTACTTTGCAAAAAATTTTAGCTGTTTTAGCTTTTCAATTAATTACATATGCAAATATGCAGCTACGAAAACAAAATAATTATAATTTTAATTTTTTCATATAATAATGAGTAATAAAGTAAACCTGCTGTTGTGAGTAATATGTACACTGCTGGTCTTTCTTTAAATTCTTCAAATATTTATACTAAAAATACGTACAAACAACTATTAAAAATTGTCCATATTTGTTCGTAGAGAAAATGTTAGATTATCTTAAAAAATTAAAAGTTCTAAACAAATCCACCTGCACAATAAAATTTTTACAAATATATTACGAATTTGATGAATTTCATTTACAACAACAATATATTTTCAAAGCTGGAGTAAATCAGGACAAGCCTTTGGATATTGATATTTAATGCTCTTGTTATGAAAATAATGACAAAGTAGGAAATTCTGAATTTGAAAAATACCATTGTAAAATTGTGCGTTGCAAGCTTTAATTATCTTAAAAATAAATTGTGTGCTTACTGCAACAAAAAAGCATATTAAATATACTTTTCAATTTACTCTACCGTTAAGATTTTTTATAAATTTTACAAAAATTAATGATGAGTTTTTCAAATATTTTTAAATTCTGTTATAATTTTAAAATCCATGCGTACATACATATTCACATATTGAAAAAACCAAAAAGAAAGCCTTTTAAAAATAAAAATTTGATTCTATTTGTAAATTTATACATATATGTATATGTATGTATGAATATATATTAGAAATCATAACGTGGATGAATGTTAACTATTATTTGAGTTTTTTGAAATTGTTTTATTTTTGAAAATTATTCAATTAAAACAAGAAAAATATTTTCGTTTCCTAAACATTATAAAATTATATTATAATTTTATAATTTATTATTACAAATAATATACATGCACAATATCAACAATTATAAAAATCCTTTTATTACAATGTATATTAAGAGAAAAATAAAAAAAAAATATTCTTAAAAGACTACTCGATAAAAATGCTATCCAATTTGAAATTTTGTACCTATCAATTCAAAAAAAATTCAAATTACCTATACAAATTCAAATAACAAAAAGTTAAAAACAATTCAAGAACAGTATAGAGAAACTAAACACATAGAAATTATTTAGAGAATAAAGTCGTACAAAAAGCCCAAAAAATTAAAAATTCAAATTGAATATAGAAAATGCTCCAATGTCTATCTTTATAGTATTATTAATCAATGCTATTATGTAGGTATATATACACATACCTCTTTAATGACAAAATTTTTTATTTTTAATAATTTTATCCCCTAAATGCCACTTACTGTAGGGAATATATCGGAAACGAAGCAGTGTATGAGGGACGTGTATTTATGTGTCCTAAATAAAACTTACTAACCACAAAACTTTTTATTAAACACGAGTGGTTTCTGCTATATCGTGCGAAGTCTATGTCAGTACGTAAATTACTGTTTTTTTAAAAACTTTAAGTTTGACTTCAACTTGAAATATAATTACTCAACAGGGCCCCCTAGTTAGCGTATAAATATATTAGATAATATTATTTTAGTAATATTTTTCATCAAATACTATCACCTACCTGAATAGCTCTTCAGTTACGAATTGTAAGCAAATTGAAAAGTTATACAATGTTTTACATTTCATATTGTTTATCCATATTGTTATATCATAATTGTTTATTCCATAACAACAAATTTCGTATTGTATAAAATAGGTTTTTGAAAAGCAGTAAGAAGTTAATTGTGTAATTCAAAAAATTTTGAATTTTTTTGTACACTTTTGTAAATGATCTGTCTTTATCTTTTTTTACTTTCAATGCGATGCATATTTAATTTTCTTTTAATAATTTTTATATAATTTACACGTTAATTTTTACGAAAATTTTGTTAACCTTTATTCAACTGGCATTTCAAACCCTTTACTTCAGCTAGAAAGGTACACCTGTACCTTCAAACAATTTGTATGGATTTTACTATGATTTTTACTATTTTTGTTATATTATTGTGATTACTTTTGTATTTGACTACTTTTACTCTTAAATTTAGTTTCATTACTTTTGGGAATCTATTCTGAAAAATATTTTTTAAGTAACGCTAGTTTAGGAAAAAAAGCATTTCTGTATGTGGCGAAGTATTTAGTATAAAGTTCGGGCTTGAAACAGCAAAATTGCATTCAAAAATCAATTCAAAAAATATTATATAAAAAAAAACATTGTTCTGGCAAGGTTGATACTATGCAGTTCTGTAACTAGATGGACAACTTTGAAATTTTATCTGCCGCACAAGTAGTAAGGAAAGTCAATTATATGGTTTGTCGTGAAAACAAAAAGCACGCAAAAAATGTGTTTTTTTTCATCAAAAAAAATATTTTTTAAATTTAATATATTTTATTGTAAATATTATTTAATTTCGTCAAATTTAAGCAAAAGTGTTCAAAATACATTAAATTAAAAAAAAAGTGCCGATTTTTTCATAAATTTTTTTGTCATAGGAATTTAATAAAAAAATACAAAAAATAAAAAAAAACCAAAAAAAAAATAGTTTGACGGTACAAAATAATCAAAATATACATTTTTATAGTATTTTAATATGCAGCATTAGGTACCGAACTATTTGATGTTTGGATGACATCTGCTAGGTACCTAACTACCGTTACAAGTTTTATTTATTTCATGGACCTACTGCCGATGATGTACCTTTCAAGTCCTGAAAAATTTTACTTCATTTTTATAACAAAATTATCATTAGGTACTGAACTATTCTTATTTTATATCTTGATGGTAAGAAATCTTTTGGGTACCCAAGTACCGTTAGAGTTTTTAATTTTTTCATGTACCTACTGACGATTGTATACGTTTCAGGTCCGAAAAATTTTATTTCATTTTTATAACAAAATTATCATTAGATGTCGAACTATTCTTGTTTCATGTTTTCACCCAATTGCCGTTATTTATTGTATAAACTGTATATGTAAATGAAAAATGTAAAATAATGTATATATAAAAAAAAATTGTTATAACAAATTATTTCTGTGATATAAAAAATAATATTTTCTTATTTTAACACAAAAATTAATATGCTATATGCATTTTAGGAACAGGTGTACCTTTCCAGCTGACCACGTAGACAAAAAAAAATTGCTGGTATACCCACCCCTCAATTATTTTTTTTACTTCAAAAACGTTTTAAATTAATATAAATTTTGATGAAAAATTAATTCTCACAAAGAAGTCTAATTCTCTAAGTCAATTTGCATCGAAAATATTCAAAAAGTAAAATACAAAAGGTACAGTTGTACCTTTCCAGCTGAATAACGGTTAAATATCTATTTTTTTAAATTATGTAAGTTTTTTACGTTTTATATAAAATAAAAATCTTTATCTTCATATTATTGTTTTATAATGTTACATTATCAATTTTTACTATGACCTGTGATAAGCCATGTTAGCATTCTGACATTGAATTTAGTCTTCTTAATTATCTGATTCAATCTATGAATACTTAGTTTGAAAAAGAATTTAGACTACGTAAGTCCTTGACAACTATCCTATATATGTTTTAGCAAAATTTTTAATCACTTTATATTTGTATAGGCATGTGGTGAACTTATTTTGCAGAATTTCCTTCTGAATAAATTAAAATCTTAAAATATTGCAAAATTTTCACAACATTCAATTACTATTGATATCTAAAAAAAAAATAATAATAAAAAAAGTAAAAACAAATAAAGTAAATAAAAGAATAAATTAAGCTAAAAATAAATAATAAATTAAATAAATTTTCTTTATTATAATAATAAAAATGATATTAAAAGACTTTTCATTGATACAATATATTTTATTTAATCTATATTTATTACTAAACCATAAATAAATAATAAAATATTATATTATTTACTCTTAATAATATTCTAATTGTATTAATTTATAATTTATTGAAAAATAATATTAAGCAATAATGGAATTTTTTTTGTGAAAATATTTCCTATTTCCCTATTTACGACCAATATTCGTTTTCATCAATTACACATAGCTATATTAAAATTGGTTTTCAATAAAAATACAAAATATTATTGAATTCAAGTAATTCACGATTATTGAGAAAATAGATGAGAAAAATGATGGTGAAGAACAATTATTCTAAAATAAAATTGAATTGTATTATATTTTAAGAATTTATTGTCTATAAATGTCCTTGAATTCTTTTTGTACATATTTTAAATATTTTTTTTTGAAAATCAATGACCAAACTCATTGTATTGTAAGTTGTATTAGAAATATATTGCACAGAGTGTTTTGGTAATAACTTGGCATAACTTCAAAGATAATTTGGCAGATCGTAGTAAACAAAAGTGTGTATCGTACATAAGTTTAAACCTTTTAAATGCAATATTTAATTACGTCATCACGAGTGATTTAATGTAAGACATAATAGTTATTGTAACGTTTATTTAAGACAAAAGGTTAGTATAACTTTATATTTCATTTGGTAGTGTTGTAGACTTTCTCGGCTCTATTACAAAAAAAGTCATGTCTTAATCCCGTTGGTTCTCTTTTTGTGTGAATTTGAGTTGTCAGATCTCGTGTGCTTGTTATTTATATTGTATTCGTATTGATTGACTAGTTCTATTCTATGTACGATGTTTATGTCGCTAGCATTTTATCTATAAAAAATTTTAAGGAGTAATATTGTTATTTTTGTGAATTTCAATTGTTGGCGCTTTAATATTTAAACTGAATAAATTTTTAATTGCTTTGTTTTTGCACTCTTTGCATTGTAATAAAATTTTGCTTAGTAGTATATCGTCAAATCATAGTACAATACATATGTATATATACTGTGGCATAAACAAAAACAGATGGTTTTTAGTTAATGGGAAGTACTGTAGTTTATCACAGCCTTTGGTGATCTTACTTGAAATTTGATCCTTCATGTTAAGCTCCGAATTCAGTACAAATTCAAGATTTTTGTGGATGAGAGCTTGGCTTATAACTTGGCCTATATCAATATATTACATACTTTTATATTAACTCATATCAGTTTCTATTTATTTTTTTATTTTTTTATTTTTTTATTTTCTTGTTTAGATTGCTGGTTATTTTTCTGTTTAAAACAAAAACAAATTCAATGTTGATAAGTGTTGATAGAAGATAAAGTTCTGAAATTTTTTCAGTTATTAATTTTGCTCCTTCGTGTTAACCCATGTAGTCCCGGACCTAGATCCAGTTCACCCAGAGTCATAAAAATTTATACATTATAAGTACTTTTAACTTAATTAAGAAAAAAAATAAATAACGTATTTGATATCCCATCTTGGAAAGGAGATATTACATGTTTCGAAAACGAAACTTCAGGATCAAACTATATAATTTTTCCAAAAAAAAAATTTCTTCAAAAATCTACAATAAGAACTTCCTGAAATGAATAAATATCCTTACAAAAAAAAAATAACAATTTACTTTATAAAAAAAAAGAATTTTTTTGTTTTAACAAATTTTAATCTTAAAAAATTATCAGATCTTAGGCAACCTGTGATATGGTAAAGAACATTTCGTATGCAAGTTAACGCCACATTTGGCGAATGAAAAAACAATTTGATTTTTGCAGTGACGGCATCGAGCTCGTTTCGTACTATGGATGATATTGTGAACCACACGGTCATATCTAATTGAAGTACCTGAGCTTTGTCCGCTCTCTCTTAGTGTTAATACTTTTCTTAAAGGTATTTTCGTGGATTTCAACAAGCACTCAACAAAAAAAACTCGGAATTCAAGTTGGTGTATAATGCGTTTTTCCATTTTTTAACAACTAAGTTTCCAAAAACCTTACCAGTTGTAAAATAAGCAAGTGATGAAAGACAGCACATAAGTTTGTGTAATGTAAAGAAATTATCGAACGTAAAGGTGTGTTGGTTTCGATTTTATATATTTGCTAATAAGCGCAAAACTACGTTTTCTACTCCATATAGGCTATCATTTTCCTCTGAAGCTCCTCCATAAGGTATAAATGAGAACAAGTAGCCTTCGGCAGCACAAAAAGACCAGTACTTGACGCCAAATCGAATAGGCTTAGATTTGTTGAACATTTTGCACGAATGGTGTCCAAAATAAGCAATCATTTGCTTATCTATAGATAAACTGTGAGAGAATATTCCAAATTGCATAAACCGTTTGTTCATAAATTCGTTCAAAGTTGTTTTTGTTATTATATTTGCAAGAATTCAAACTCAGGTATCTTTTATCTTATCATCTCTTATCATCACAAACTATTAACGATTTAGCATAACTTGTTATTTGATTTCCAAGTAGTCTATCGAAGAATACGTGGTCCGTAATAAAAAAAGACAGTATTGGTATAATTATAGCTTGGAAGAGGAAAAAACAACAAAAAAGAATCTAGCATTTTTTTATATGAACATTTTTAGATATCGTTTAAACCTGATGTTTCGTTTTCGATACACTGCTTGAAAAAGTCATCCTGTAGCTACAAATTTTGTTGGATTAGTTTTATATTGTGATTAAATTGTTACTATGGATTTGAGCCAGTTTATTTAAAAGATTTTTTTTTATTTTTTTTTTTGTATTTTTTTTTTTTTACTTTAACAAGAATGAAAAAAAAACTCGAAATTCGGACTTTTCAACCCATCGGCAAACATGCTTTTTGTCATGTTTCAAAAAAAAAAAAAAGGTAAATTAGATATTTGTTTTAAATTAAATAATAAGTTTTAGTTTGATTTAAAATACACACCGGATGACCACTATGCCGGAAAACGTCATATGTTTCGTTTTCGACCCTCTGGGTTGGTTTATATGGGTTAAAACCATAAGCCGGACATGGTATCTTACAAAGCTATCAAATGTCACGTTTGGGTAGCTGCCATACAACTCCTTAATACACCTATCAGGAATATTTCAAGAACCAATTGTGTTACATCAGACATGAAAATTTACGCTAATATACTATTTCACAACTAAAGAGATTCGACTGTTACAGATTTTGAAAATTGGTGTCATACAAGAATATTTCAAAAATCAAATCACCACTAGTTTTATTTTCTAATTTTTAGAGGTCTAGTTTTGTTTTGATAAAAGCATATTTTAAAAATTTTTATTTTTACATTATTATTTTTTATAGATATTTTTTTCTGTTTTTATAAGCATAAGCATATAATTTTGTTTTATCTACATTTACAGTTAATTTGTGGAAGGACATCCAACTGTAGTGTTTTAGGCATTATTAATGTTATTTTGTATAAGCCTTTCTGCTGACTATAGCATGGTGAAATGATCTGCATATGAATGGTTTTACACTAATTGATATCGTAGAAACTGCTAATTATAAAATCAGAATATAGTTGGGTGTATTCTTACTCCAATTCTTTAGTGTAATAACCATAAGATTGTATTAAAAAATCATTAAAGTTCTATATACATACTTTTATAAACTTGTAAGTTGTTAATTTTTCTTAACTTTTTTTAAAACTTTTCATAGATTCGTCTCATTCTTAATTTGCTCCATACAATAAAAAGACTTTAGAGATTAATAGCGATGTTCATTTAAATGCTACTTTCGGGCTATTGTTACTTTTTTTTATCATACATTAGAATTTGATTCGGTATCTCAAAAAATCCACCAAATACTAATAATAAACAAACCAAAAATGGTACGACAATATGTATTAAGATTTTTCATAATTGTTCTAATTCTTAATTTCTAATTCAAAATCAAATTATTCTAATAAATCTCTGGTGCACTCAAATTTAATTCAAAATTTTCCAATAATTTCTTTTACTAATATTTGTATATTTTTGATAACAGGTGGCAATAATATTTTTGTTTACATTTTCATTGTTGTTAATTTTTTCACCTCTTTCCAATTTATAATTAAATATTTTAAAAGTTTTCTATATAATATCAAAAATAAATTAACAAAAAGTATTGAGAAATTGAGTAAAAAACGGAATAAATAAATAACTCATTGAGCAATTCAGATTATAGTATCATACTGTATATTTACACAAATATCTATGCATTCATTTAAATATAATAATAAGTATATATATATATACATATATTAGATTGAGGGTGTAAAACTTATCTGTTTTTTGCAATAATTTTATATTGTGAAAAATTAGAATGCTTGTCATTGGGATTTTCTTAGAAATTTTTCATTTTACTATGTAAATTTTTCAGACGTGGCGTGACAATGAAAATCTAAAAACAAATAAAAACTTTAGTACTAATGTTTTCTAAAAATATTTTCCATTCAATACTATTATATTTTGGCTTTCTCTCATTCACAATTTCATACACCAATACTGTTATAATAATTGACTATATGTAATTATGGTTGTTTTGTTAATGTTATATTATTAGATTATTAATAATATATGTACATAATATATAATAATTATAAAGACGAATAATAAGTTCTAAGAATCTTATAGCAGCTGATCAGAAATGAAAAATAAAATTCAAAAATATATTTTTTCTAATTCTATTTTAATTAATTTTTTTTTGTAGTACAGTTATTTCTTGAATATCGAATAAATAACAACAACGACATTTAATTTGTTTTTGTTTTTTTTTTTCTTTTTTAATTTTGTCAGCTCATCTATGGCAAATCTTCTAGTACATTTACGTCGCTTAATTTTGCTATCGACAATTGTTTATTTTAGTGGTGCATTTATTGCTAAATTAATGGCCGGGACTCCAAATTATTTTGTGCCAATAAAACAAATAAATCAATTATTACAACAAAAACCAAAAAATTATCACTTTCAAATATGGGCTTACGTTTACACCTGGTATGCGTACGTGATAATTGTCAATTATGTACGTGTCAATACTATAAATATATTCGAACTTTTCACAAGTACACAAATTAATGAGATGACGTGAAAATTACAATTTTCCCTCGTTTTTTTGTTGTTTTTGTGTTGAGCACGCAAAAACAAAAGCAAAAATTTATTTAGTAAGACGTTTAAATTGTTTAGAAAGAATGAGATAGAATGAAAATATAAAAATGAAAAGAGAAAGAAATATGTGATTGTTATAAGTGATAAGAAATGGAAAATATAATGTACATTTTTTTTTGTTATATTTTCTTATTATTGTTGTTAATATTTTTTATTATTTTTGTTATTATTATTATAAGTAATAATAATATTATTTTTGTTGTTATTTGGATTCTAGAATTTATCAAAAAAAAATAAAAAATTTATAAAATAATATTAATGTTGAAGAATTTTTTATAAATATTGTCATGAATGTTTTTCTTTTATTAATTTTTTTGTTTTTGTAATTATTATAAATTGTTATAATAAAATGTTGTTTAGTAAAAAAAGAAAATGTAGATATGAATAATAAAATAAGTTAATAGAAAATTAATTTTTTTTATTGTATTATTAAATACTTAAGATAAACCATATTTATTTTGATATTTTATTTTAAGCCGGTAGTTCTCACATTTTCTTGATTTCATTATTTATTTGCTTCCGCGACATTGTTAATAATATGACGCCAAATATTTGCTAATAAAGATGAGATGATAATAAATACGTTGCCGTACTGTCATTTTAATTAAATTATAATAAATATAATTAACATACTATTAACTCAAAATTCCTAATTTGTTTAAATATATAAGAATTATTTCAAAATCATTTGTTTTTTCCCTATTCTATTTTTAGTATTTATATGAGATAAATTATTATTATTTATTTGCGTAACATCGCTACCTTTTAATGAAATATTAAAATATCAGTGAAAATGCAATGTGTATCGTCATTGTCATATTAAAATAAATCTTCTATCTGCTTACTTGCTGTTGTCAACCATGATATTGATATTTTAAGAGAATTGTTTTAAAGCTCATAAATTAGATATTAGTAACAAAACAATAATGTAAGATCAATAATGTATCGAATCAGTATCATTCACCGTTTTGTGATAGTTATCCTTTAACAAATAGTTGTTTTGGTAATCTTCCATACGATGTATATGTAGGATGTATAAACAATGTATGCTCTGAAGAATACTTATTAATTTATATTGTATATCACTTTATTTAGTACAAAATTTAGAATCTAAACTCAACTGGAATGATCAGATACTGTATGTTTAACACTACCTCAATAAAGTTATAAGAAAACTCTACCATTTAAATCAACATTGTTTAGAATATTTTCTAAAAATAGTTTATAATTAATTAAATCTAAACTACAATATGCTTATTTAAATCTAAACTATAATATGGTTTGATCTGTTGGGAGGCACATATTTTAATAAAATTATCCTTTACTAATTAAATAAAAGCACGTCATTAGAATAAAATGCAAAATTATTAGAAGAATATCGAGTTTTAATCACTTTAAAAATTTAAATATTTTTATATAATAATTTCCCCAACCTATGACAACTCAAGCCGACGGGTAAATGACAGTTTTTTGGAAAAAGGTTCATAAAATTAATAAGACAATTTCATATCTTTACCGCACCCCGATTGCATTATTTATTACGATTAAATTCTAGAAAAGCGAGAACAAATTCGTACCATTTAAATGAAATTGAAAATATAATTAAACCTATAAAGTATATAATTATCTATAATTATAATTGACAAGCATTTAAGGTCCTGCGCAGTAGACACCTTTTTATTTTATTTCGATTCTCCTACTCCTTAATGAACTTCTAATATATGTAATATATTATATTGTATATAAAACTATAATGCGCACCCAGTTGAAAATTTTTTACTTCTATGATTTTATTATTCAGCAAATACATTATGCATATCTGAGATCTTATTGAAATAATAAACAAAAACAATCAAATCAGTTATTATAATTTACATTATATACTTGCAAATGAATCTATGTACATATGCCAAATAAAAACAAAAAAACAAATTCATCTCAAATAAAAAATAATCTCTCCTCTCTATAATGAAGTCTTAATATATAATAAGTAAGTTGTATATAAAACAATAATGCGCACACAGTTTAAAATGTTTTAAACATATGGGTTTATTATTCGCCAAATACATTAAGAAACAGGAAGAAACAAAACAGAAAATGAGAAGTAAGGTATTTTTGTTTTTTAACGAAAACATACTAATTCCAAAACTATTCATTAAAACATGAGTGTTTTCTCCTTTGTAATGAGAAGTCTATGCCAGTACGTAAATTACTGTTTTTTTAAAAACCTTAAATTTGACTTCAACTTGAAATATAATTACTCCACAGGGGCCCCTAGTATATTATATAATTAATAGATTTTAAATTTTTTGATTGATTCGAAAACATTATGACAGTGCACAAAAAAATCCAGAAAATGGTACCACAACGAGGAGTACATTAAAAAGACTATGCTCAAAGGATTTATAGCCCCTGAGCACTTTATCTTTTTGGCTAAAAATGGTTATATTCAGAACCAAAATCATGTCCCTACACTATATCACTATAGCAGACGGGCTACTGTATATGTAAAACTATAGAGTATAACCCGGGCAACATCAATGGAGAAAATATGAGATATAACATGTCTATACCGAACAAAGATAAATTTATAAAAAGAGACTATTGGTGGTTGGAAAGCACGTATAATTAGCACTAAGTACTACAAATACATAATTTTTTTATCGTTTTAAGTAGGTTTAAGCAGTTTTAGTTAGGTTTAGTTAGGTTAAGTTTTATCTTAAATAATACGAGAATATATTGGTTTTTACATCCCAAGTTTTTTCCAACAGATTTATATAAGAACTTAAGTAAATTAAAATAAATAATAAGAATAATAATAAGAATAATTATATAACATAAATTAACATAAAAAGCAAACTATTACTTTACATGTTAATAATAAAAAAAAAAAAAAATGTAAATCCTTGTTCTGTTAAAAACGGTGAATTTGGCTTTAACTTGAATTATAATTAATAAATAGGGATCTCTAGTTGGTAATGTATTGTTATTGGTTTTAACTGGAGGACAGATTTTTTGCCTGAAAGTAATAAATAATAAAATAATAATAAAATAATAAAAATAGTCTTTATTTCAACAGAATTACAAAGCTAGTAATAAATTTTGAATACATACAAATTAAATTCATTTTTTGTACAATGTATCCTTAATCAAATTAATAATTAATTCAAATTAAAAATTAGTATTTAAAATAATTCAGATTACATTTTTAACTTATACTAAATAACATTTAATTTATATACTATTAAAAAAAAAAAAACAAACATTTGAATTATGAATTAAGAATTAATAATTGTTCACAAATGTACATTATATATGTATTATAGTAAAAGATTAATATAATTATTATAAACTACAAATATAAATATACATATTAGAAAATATAAAAAAAAAAAATCAAAAAATTTGTACATAATATATTCATAATTAGTCAATTTTAAGCTTCAAGTTCTGAATGAAATAGTTAAAGACATTCTATTGCCATAGTGCAAGAGACGAATGTCTTACTTTATTAAAATAACAGGTGTAATAGTATTAATGGGGAAAAACAATATAAAATTAGTGTAGAATTATTTGATATAATGTTTTATTTAATTGTAGAAGAATGAATTTAATTTAATTGTAAAATATAAAAAGATTTGAAGTTTATAATAAAAAATAAAATAAAATATAGGATAGTACAATGAATTACTATCTGAATAAAGCCATTAGAAATAACAAAAGAAAAAAAAAATAAAATAAAAAAGTAGGAAATAAGAAAACAGATAAAAAGTAAGTTTAAATTATGGGTATTAATATTGATTCAATTTGTGCATGAGAAAATGAAAAGAGCCAGGATTTTATTTGTTTTATAAATTTAATTTGTATTCTCTCGTTTCTAAAGGATTCAGGTAACTTATTAAACAGCTGAGGTGCAGTTACAGTAAAAAAGTGACGAAAATGAGATTTTTTAACTTTGGGTACATTTACAACGTTTCTATTATTTACACGCAAATTGTGATCCACCAACAATCTCGAATTATTATAGCCCGATTTTAAAAAAAATAGTTTCAGTACTTTAAAATAGTATAGATGTCTTAATGGAAGAATTTTTAGATTTTTGAAAAAATAAAAACTGGGAGTTCTACGACTGATCTTACAAATAATACGTACACAATGTTTTTGTTTAATTAACAAAGGCTCAATTTTATTATAATGGGTACCACCCCAACAACACAGACCATATTGAAGTTTAGACTTAATCAAGCCATTGTAAAAAAGTTTTAAAACAGAGAAAGGACAATATAAACTTAGATGATACAGTTGCCTAACTGCTTTATTCAGGTATCTTTTTAGATAAGACGTGTGATCTTTCCAGTTTAGTCTAGCATCTAACGAGATACCTAAATATTTGAAGCTATCCACACGTTCAACATAGAAACAATCTTCTGAGCAGTTATAGTTCTCATTAAACAAAATACCAGACACATCATTTGCACATAAATTACATAAACTAAATTTTAAGCACTTAGGAGAGTGATATTTTACAGAAATACTTTCACATACTTTTCCTGACAGATTAAAAAACATAAATTTTGTTTTGTTACTTATTATTAGTTTATGCATTTTGAACCATTGCCTTAATATATCCAAATCAAAATTTATATCAGTAAAAGTATTAAAATAATTTACATTTGAATAGGATAGAGCTGTATCATCAGCAAAAGCAGTAATTTTTCCTTTAAACGCTTGAGCAAAAAGTGAATTGACATAAATTAAAAAAAGTATTGGACCTAGTACAGAGCCTTGAGGAACTCCGATATTTATCAATTTTTCAGAACTGTATACATTTGAAATTTTTACTATTTGCATCCGATCTTTAAGGTATGAACCAAACCAATCCAAAATAAAACCTCTAAATCCAGCTTTAAACAATTTGTTTAATAATAAGGTATGGTCCACCATGTCAAAAGCTTTTGTGATATCTATAAATAAAGCAGCCGGAATTTCAGAATCATTTAAGGACTTGTAGAGCTCACTACATAATTTTAATAAGGCATCTTCAGTTGATTTACCACTTGTAAACCCATATTGAAATTCGCTGAAAAAGCTGATGTTATTCAAATATTTTATGATTCTAAACTTAATGCCTTTTTCAAAAATTTTTGAAAAAACTGATAATAAAGAAATAGGCCTATAATTGTTGAATAATAAAGTATCTCCTTTTTTATGCAAAGGTATAACAACAGCTGTTTTTAGAGCATGTGGAAAAATACCATTCTGTATACTGAAATTAAAAATATAACATAGAACATCAACAATTTGAAAAGAAACATTTTTTAGAATATTATTTGAAATTTTATCAAAGGAAGAAGAAGATGAAGTTTTTAAAGACATTATAATTTTGTGTAGTTCTGTCGAAGAAAAAGGAAGAAAGAAAAAACTTTGTTGTTGAGATGATTCTGGAACGATATAGTTACTACAATTACATGATGACACAACATAAGGAGAATTATCTAATAGTGAATTTGTTATAGTAGAAAAGTAATTATTAAATAAATTAGCAACATCTAAAGGATCCGAAACAAGCTCAGTACTATTTTTTATGACAATATGACTATTTGCAATATTTCTATTAAGAATTTCATTTACTAACTTCCACTCCTTTTTCGAGTTTCCAGAATTCTCAGTTAAATTTTTTTCATAATAACTGTCTCTACAATTAGGAATATCACGCTTCAACTCACGGCATAGTTTTTCGTAATACACTTTGAGTCTAGTGCAATTTGGATGTTTTAATAGACGAATTCTAATTAGATTTTTTTTTTTAATTTTTCGCAATAACTTCTGACTCATCCACGGTTTTAGTCGTTTCAGTTTGCTTGAGTTTTGATTTATTACTATACTGCAATTCGAAATATAATTTTTAAATTTAGTAAGGAATAAATCAAAAGCGGTAGAAGGATCAGGCGAACTATATACTTCATCCCACGACTCAAAAGTAAGTTCATCCTTCAAAGAAGTAAAATTTATTTTTTGAATTATATTATAATTTAATATATGTCTTTTTGGTATGTCTTTAGAAAACTGAATGGATGTTAGAACGTGATCAGTTATTTTAAGATCAAATATTGCAGTTTTATATTTAATAGGATTATTTCTATGTAGTCTTAAAAAGATGTGATCGATACAAGTACTTGAGCACTCCGTTTCCCGAGTAGGTTGAAACATTAAAGAAGTAAAGCCAAACGACGCCAGAGTAGAGAGGAAATTATCCGAATTACCATTTTCAGAAAGCAGATTAATATTGAAATCGCCTATAAGAATGGTATTTTTACATGTTAGATTTTCTAAAAATCCAGAAAATTCTTCCAAAAATTCATTAATACTGACTTTATGTAATCTATAAACACCAACAAAAAAATAACGTGTACCCGAAATACAACAATTTAAACAAATTAAATCAACGCTATTTAAGTTAAACTTAGTTATTGTACATTCAACGTCACTTCTGTAAAATACTGCAACTCCACCAGCTGAATAAGAATCATTACAAGTTGCAGCAAATGTATAGTTTGGAATAATGTAATCTGAAATTTCATAATCAAATATCCAAATTTCAGATAAAAATATAAGATCAGGTAAATGATCACATGAAACAAGATGAGAGAGAAATACATCAAAATTTTTCCTAAGACTCCGAATGTTTTGGTGTACCACAGAAAAGCCTGAATGAAGGTCACCACTGTTATGATCTATGCACAAACAATTAAAATTATTAGAAGTTGAAGAAGAAAAACTATTATTATTTTGACTATGAAGAGGATATATATCTTCCATAATGGAATTAACCATATAAAATTTTTAAATATAAATTGATTTAAAAATAAATACAAATGAATTAAATTTTTAACAAGTCCTCTACACTTTTTATATTAAAAGCTTTATCACCTTCTTTTTTTCTAATAAAAATTTTAGAATTACGTACCCATACGTACTTACATTTATTCTCTGTTTTAAATGAATTCGCCTTTTTGAGCAATGATCTATTAAAAGCAGTAAGAGCATCATTTACAAATATTTTCCTGTTGTTGTTGTTGCTTATGTCTCCAAAAATATTTGCATCCAGTCTAATTTTATTTTTACGTATTCTCTCTTGAATTATTGTCTTTGTTGATGACTTAGTAAATTTAACACTTATTATATTTAGTGCTGCTGCATTATTCTCTTGCCTAATTTTTTTTACAAAGCAAGTCTCCAAATCACTTGCATTAATGTTAACACCAACACCTTCAGTAATTAGTTTGATAACTTTTTCTTCCGCATTAATGTTATCAACTTCATGTACACCAACAATGTCAATAGAATTATTTAATTCTCTCTGCTCTAAAACATTAATCCGTGATTCTAATTTAATAACATTATTAGAGAGAATATCATTCCTCTCTTCCAAGTTAGTTATTTTTTTCATTAATTCAACATTTATTATTTGCTGAATTTTAATTATTTCTTTATACAGCATTTGTAACGTAATATTCTCAGGAATATTCTCATTTGTGTTTGTTGAAGAGAGAATATTTTTCTCATAATTTCTATTTGAATAATTTACTTAAAATTTTTTCACACATATTTAATATACACCATTAAACTTTTAATAGATAATGGACGAATAAATATTTATAAAATTAATAATTGTTTAAGATAATTAAATATCAATCTAAAGGCTTGGAGCTTCTTAAATCTTTAAATCTGCAAATATCATTAGATTCCCTAATTATAATAATAGTGAATATCTATAGAATATAGATCACATAAAAATAAAATAGATCTTAAGGCGTATTTATACATAACATAAGACTTCAAAACGAATTAACGCAGTTTTGTGGGCATCTCAGTAAAATTAACTAAAAATCTTTTTCTTCTCCAAAAAATTGTTTTTGTATAAAAAAAAATATTAATAAACTGATGAAATACTAAAATTCCCATTCCATTGTCAAATACAGATGAGGCTATAATTGGGTTTATGGGTATTATAGGAGAAATCTTATATTCGTATATATTAATACAAATTTCATAAATCTTGCTATAAAAAAAATACAGTCTGTAATAAGTGACTAGGAGCATGTTAAGGTATTTGAATAAAATTTTTATTGTGTATAACATGATGACCTTGAAAACTGCCATATTGGATATTTATTTACAATTTAATTTTAATAAAATCAATTTCAAAAATGTACTTTTAACCCTCATATTATCATCAAAAAAAGTTACAAAAACACTCCTCGGGTGAATTTTTACCCAGTATGTAAATTTTCTTCGGATAATATTTTACTCAATATGAAAATAGCATTCCTGTAAATTACAGAAGATATTTTAAAAGAAAAAAACATTTATTTCTGCACTTTATTTTATTAGTAAAAGAAAAAATTTAAATTTATTGGACAGTAATTTCAAAGCTCCTATTTATGATTATTGTGACACGGAGCACAAAAAAAAATGGATATTTTTGTTCTGCAAATGTTTCTCCAGAAGTTGCCATTAATTCGACCCCGAAAAGCATCAAGTTGTTCATTAACCATAGCATTTTCATAAGGAGTACATAAATATGAAGCATTCAGCAGAGAAGGCTTCAGCAACTTTTTAAATGCATCGACCTGGTCGTTGTGTTTCCAACATAAAAATGTCAACTTTTCTTCAGAGGTGATTGCTAAAAGGATTCTATTAGGAATGAAAACCTTCATTCCAAATAGCCTTAAGAGTATAAAACGAAATTCCTCAGGTTGGTTTAATGACCTCTGCAGCAAAGCTCTGAAATCCAAATAAGAAGCTTATAAAAAATACAAGAATAATAATACTGTCAACATGTATGAGAGTTATAAAGTGGTTAGGAATAAATATAAAAAATTATCAATCAGCAAAAATTCCTGCACAACCAAAGGTTGAGATGAGAAATCTTTAATCTCCCTAGCAACAGCAGGTCCTTCTGGACATTTGCTAAAAACGTTGGCAAAATTTTTGCCTATCTTCATTTCCACCTATGATTGATAATAGTACTATTATATCAGATTCTGCTGTAAAAGTTAATCTTTTTGCAAAATTATTTGCACCAATTTCACACTCCCTAATACAGGCCAAAATCCTCCAGCAATCCCAGGTGTAAATTCTTCACTCGGAAGGATTTACTTCAGAACAAGAGCTGTCGTAAAAGTCTTGAAGAATCTCGATATAAAAAAATGTACCTGTCCCGATGGTATACCTGCGATTGTGCTTGCGACACATTGCCTTCGACATTTCTAAGACTCTGTGCAACTTATTCTATTTGTCCTTTTCTTCAGGAACTTACCCGTCCTATTGGAAAGTTGCCCAAGTTTATCCTATTCCAAAAAAAGGTGACAAAAGCAATCCTTCGAACTACAGGCCCATAGCTATTACTTCCATTATTTCCACAACAATGGAAATCTTAATGAATCAAAAGTTGAAGAAATATCTTGATAGTAGAGGTTTAATTCATGATAGTCAATACGGCTTTCGAGCTCAGCGTTCCACCAGTGATCTCATAACATACCTTTGCGAAAGGCTCAACACCAGTCTTCATCAATCTGGTGAAGCGGCTGTTGTAGCTCTGACATATCTAAGGCTTTTGATCGAGTCTGGCATTCTGCTCTTATAGCAAAATGCAATGCTATAAGCCTCGGTCCAATCTTTTCTAAATGAATTGAAAGCTTTCTTTTAGATCGATGTATCATAGTTCCAGTTTACGGAACTTTTTCCGACCAACTTCAAATCAATGCTGGTGTTCCACAAGGCTCCGTCCTCCGTCCTCTCCCCACACTATTTCTCATTTTCATTAATGATGTTCTCAAATTAACTTTCAATCCAATCCATAGTTTTGCAAATGACAGCACTCTGGTAGCATCATATGATTTTCTTAAAACAACTAATGCTACAGCTTCAGCAGTCAACTGCAAAAGAACAAGAATGGCTGGTGTACTCAATCACGACCAAAATTGTCAACCGGGGTAGAGCAAACAGAGTCGAGTTTAACACTTCAAAAACTCAAAGCTGTCTTGTTAGTGACAAGTTAACATCATTCGAACCAATTCTCTGGCTTCAAAATGAAGTTATTCAGCGACTCAAAGACTTGAACATTCTCGAGATGCGAGTGAACCAAAATATGCCCTGGAGTGAGCATATTTTCGATATTGCGAAAAGCGACGCCAAATTTTTGGGCTTTTGAAGCTGCAAAGCTTATTTTTCATCTCGAGACCTCCTAAAAATCTATAAGGTATATATACGGCCCAGGCTGTAGTATTACTCACATTCATGGGCAGGTGCACCAAAAACTGCTTTAAATTTTTTGGACAAAGTTCAAAATCGCGCCATTCGTCTTATAGTCGACATAAATGTGACCTCATCCCTTATACCACTTGGCTATTATCGTATTGTTGGAGCACTTTCTCTATTTTATAGATATCTACTTGGTGTTGGCACTTGTTTCGATGAATTAAAGTCACTTCTTTCTCCTCTCAAGCAATTCCGTCGCATAACATGAGAGGCGTCAAGTGCCCACCCTTTCACAGTGGAAATTCTGAGATGGTTTAAGTCCGGTTTTGGAAATTCTTTTATAGTAAGAACATCTCGATTGAAGAATCATGTCCCAGTCGAAGCATTCCCAATGAGAGAAGGATTTTTTATTTATGATTTGAAGAGATTTGAGACGAATATTAACAACATTGTTCGCTCTTTCCCACAAAACTTTTCTTCTTCATTTTTCTTTCCTTTTCTTTAACTATCCTTTCCTTTTTCAAGTGGTCAACGGCACGCAAGTACTCAAAGGTTCACAACCTAAGTTATGGCTATAATATAAAAAAAAAAATTGTTCACCATTTATCCCAATTTCTCTAAATGAAGCCAGTTTGTCCTCAGCTCGGCGTTTAACTATATCATGTTTGTCGTCAAATCGAATTAACCGATTAATCTTTAAGAAAAATTTAGGGAAGTTTGAAAAGCAGTTTGATACCTGCTAAAATGAGTAATACAATAAAGCTTTCTATAGTTACATCATCAATGTCATTCCCCTTTTCCCCATACACTCGTTTACAGAGGATCGCTCACATAGTAAAATGCATACGTGCTACATTTTTTAAAATTTTTCAAAAAGTGTTGTAGTTTATAAGAACCAATTTATAAGAACCTGACTAACAAATTATTTAAAAACAAATATTTATAACAATAATTCAACACAAGAACAGAAATTATACTTTTGAGTGTTTTTATTCAACTTGAATTCAGTGTGGTTTTTCCGCAACAAAACTAAAGAAATAAAAATTAAAACAAAATAATTTTACCAAAAAATTAATTAACAAAAAAAAATGTTTTTTTTTTTTTTTTTTTGTTCTCTTAATGATATGTTCAAATGATACGCATGGTACACATGAAAATGAAAATGCTTTTTTTCACCACTAAATAGCTTTAACCTACCATCAGTTCTGAGTTGCCATCTTGTCAATATGGCCGAGTGAAACATTTGAATAAATATTCGTTTTTAAGTTTGTTTCATTTTAATTTGCACTTATTGAGTTCACAGTATTTGTTCTGATGTTAATTTGCAAGTGGAAGAATTTTTTTTAGTTTAGTTGAGTACTAGGAAGTTCAATCGACATTGTCTGGCTACATAAAATGTATAACATTTACTTCAATAACCAAATTAAAAAAAATGATTTCTAAAACATATTCAAAATATTACATTACAATTATTCGAACCAGCGCTGGGTCCATTAAAATGTGGATGCACTACCCTTATTATTAATCTGTACATTTTGTATTGATTAAAAATATCGAACAAACAACAAACTTTCCATTTTATAAAGTGTAGAAATTAAAACCATTATTTTAAAAAAATATTAACTAGAAAGAAGTTCCGACATAAAAAAAAATTTAAAAGCTTTTACTTATATTTTCCAAATAACTTACCTCTAGCAAACAAAAAAGTGTTTAAATATCTCGAGTTTTTCTTCAACAAAATTTTAACTACTCGGAGCATATAAATTATACAATGTCTAAAGACAATAGGCATTACGTCGTTTATGATAGCTAAAAAACTTTTTTACAACAATAACAACGAAAATTTGTATAAGTAATATATACATATTGATAAATGTATTTAATAGTGATTTGGCAACCCGGATGTACATAATGTGTGTGATATATATAGAAAAACTGTTTCCAGTTCTTTATTTATTTATTTGGTTAAATAGTAAAAATTGTATATATACTAGTATTATATATTATCATAATGTATACATAAATGTATGTATATAATGTGTAAATATTATATACAATGGTTAAATAGTGAATTAACAACAAATCATCAATGCATCAATCTTATGCCAGTCTCTGTTACATTTTTTTTTTGTATTGTTTTAGCTTTTTTTTTTGTTTCCTTCTTAGTTTATCTCAATGGAAATTTGTTTTTATAATATGTAAATATATACATATATACGCATGTGATTAATTATCATTCGACGAATGAATTTTCATTTTCCGGACAAGTTGTTGGTTAATTTCATTTTAACTGATATTATTTTTTTTCATATCATGAAAAATAAATAATAAAATAAATGAAAAATCGGACGGAACATTTGTCTTGTTATTATTGTTATTATTGTTTTTTTAATAGTTTTTTTTTATGTGGCATTTTTCAACTTCAGGACTTTTTTCCATTACAACAGAATTGAACAATTACAATATAAATGTCAAAATTCATATACATGTATTTGTAATTATATGTATGATATTATTTCATAATTATGATTTTGTTACAGTTTGTTTTTGGTTCCGTTTTTTTTTCTTTGAAAATGTGAAAATGTAAGAAAATAAATTAAAATTATTACAGCATAAATAGAAATAATGAAATATTTTGTTGTGAAAATATTAAATTAAAATATTTATATTATTAAATTGTTTTTGTTTTGGTTTTCTATTTCTACAAAGTTAAAAACATGTTTATTATTATTTTTCAATTTTATTATTTTATTTTTGACTTTTTTTTTCTGTTGGTTGTTTTAGGAGGCCATCTTGTTCGATTGAGAAGTTTGATCCGTTCGCTTTCAGCAATAATTTCTATAATGTTAGGGAAAGCATCACCTAAAGTCCATAGTTTGATTCTAGCTAATGATGGCCAATTGCAAAGAAAGTGTTCAGGAAGTTCTGCTTAACTTGCGTAATGATAACAATTTTAGCATATTATTAAAAAAAAATTATTTCCACTAGTATAGTTTAAAGTGTTATATGGTAATCTGAATTAAGATACACTATATTATTAGACATAGGAGTAAATAATAGAATACAACATTCTCAGTCTAAAGAATCACTTATAGTTTTTTGATTATTTTTTTTTTTTTTTGTGATATGAACGTGGTATTCGAACATATTAGCAATTTAAAAACTGTATACTTAAACGAGTCACAAATTGATAATGTTCCTTGTCTTATATTTTAATCTCTAAATGTACAATATTAATGCTTTATTCAAATTAATAATCTCTTCAACAATAAGTTTATTATTTATTTTAATTATTTTTATTTTGTAGAAAACACAATAATATGAAATATTTTACAAAAGAACTGTCAAAAGATATAAATGTATCCCTTCAATTGCAGAATAGTTAAAGTATAATAAACCTGGAAACCAAATATATCACAAAGGATATTCAAATACTGAACAGTTCTGAGTTAACTTTGACTTCAGAATTATTCTCAAGGTTTCAGATTTTTTCAAACAAAATCTTATTAAATATTTTATTTTAAAGGATTTTCGAATGATGTTATTTGCAGAAAACTTCTTAAGATTGATATTTTTATTTTATTATGTATAAGAAAATTGTTCTATACTAATAAATTTAAATGTCAAAATGCTCATTAGTTATTAACATATACTGCTTCCCTATACTCACTCCATCTCCATTACATTTAATTTAATTTATGTATTATGTATTTGGGTGAAAAAAATAATTTCAAAATCATTTAATTTTCTTCAATTAAATTTTTGATCATTTTTGTCAAAATAATACTGAAGTCTCAAAAGGTTTCTGTCATTAATTTTAATTTAATTTTATGAATTTAATTTCTATGTACAACTACGTACATAATATTATTAATAATTTCATTTGAAGTGAAATTTATTGTTTTAGTAAAAATATTTTACTTTTCTTTTCAATAATAATAGGAATAACGACATGTACTCTTTGAAATTACATAATATTTTTCGGATAATCATTTTAATTTATAATAAATTTTTTTTATGTCAACTTTATTATTTTTAACCTTAGAAAAATTTAAGACATCAAAAAATGATACCTTAAGGAATTGAACTTAAGTTAAAATATTAAATTTTATACATTTTGTTATTTTTGAGTGTTCATAAATTTAAGGTCAAGTGATTATCCTTAATGACTATAGAATACTAGTGTAAGTATTTAGGATTAAGTATCAAATTAACAATAAATACGATACTTGGTAAATTTCTTTAACTCTAGTATTATTTACGTTCATCTGGGTTATTTTATTGTATTATATCGTATTTATTAAATCAAGTTATCATCAATCTACTTACTTATATCCTATCCACACTACGAGTGTAGTGTATAACATTGTTATCATATAACTCAACTGGTTATAGCAATATCCGTTCACAACAACACGAACAACTAGTTTTCATTTCATGTTTAAATCTATGAAAATATTCTTTGCTTTCTCTTTTATCTGTTTTTTCCAAAATTTTTGAGAAATATATGAAGAATAGAATCATTTCCTTTTTAACTAGTAAAAGTTTTCTCAGTGATTGTCAATTTGGGTTTAGAGGTAGTATAGGTCTACAGAAGAAGCTCTAATGAAATTTTGCACTTAAGTAACAATTTTAGCTCTATAAAAGGTCTTGTGCTGCTCTAGAGTAAAATTTAGAGCCATTGCTCCATCTTTTAGTTCTATATCCTTTCTTAAAGCTTTTATAGATAATAAAAAAACTGTCACTTATAGAGCTAATAATATTAATTTTTAATTTTAGCTCTATAAAAGTATTTTGCGCTCCTCTTTTAGAGCACTTTCTCTCTCTCTCTTTAAACGTTTAAATAAATTAGTTTTAGGGGCATATATAAGTATGTAGGTACATAATTAGTTCTATGAAACTGTAAGTCTAATAGTCTAATAGTAATAATATATTTATTAATATTAGTCTAATAATATATAATATATATTATTAGATCTAAATCTGGAGTTAGAATAAAAGTTGAGCTGAAAGAATAATTGGGTAGAAATGTTCCCTTTAATTAACTCAGTTAAGAATACTATATCAGCGATAGTTATGCGTACGTCAATAGTAAATTCAATTTATGATCATATGGAGATAATCTCAGTGGATCTTCTCATGGAAGATTCCGTAAAGTAAATGTTACAAATTTTTTTGGAACGGTTCAATATTGCTAATATGTATGTCGAAGAAAGGACTCCATTTTTGACTAACATATTTCAAATTTAGGTCTTACTAAGCATGCCTTAAGATATTTCAGAGCACATTTATTTAAGTTTAAATAGAGATTGCTGTTTATACACCAACTATGAAATAGATTTAAATCTACTTGTATAGCTACCATAACATTAAAATAATACCTTCACATTTCTGTCACATGTATATAATAACTTTAATAGGGTGCTTGTATTTTTACGTTTTTGTTCCGAATGGACTCAGCTTGCTTATCACATATTCTTGCTAATTAAATCTGATTCAATGATCTTTACCAACTGTTTTTTAACTGATACATTTACTGTGAATAAATTAGAGCGCTTAAATTATTAAAGCCTGAATATCTTTGTTATATCATGGAATAATGGAATTAAACCTGTGTCCCAACTCTATTAGTTTATAGAACACAGATAATGATTAATAGAAGCAGTGGAAAGCACTGGTATTACGACGGGATTCTTGGACCGATGTAAGACTAATTCCAGTGAAAGAATTTGCCCAAGATGCTTTCATTATAATCAAGAACGAAAATTAAAGGTTAGAAAGCGATCAGATAAAGCCATAATTCTAACCATAAACGATGCCATTCAGCAATTAAGTGTAGCTTAAATTAAATCAAGTGAAAAATTTATATATAATATAAATATTTACAAATCAAAATGGTACTGGTACATCTGGTACAGGTTTTTAATTTCTTAAACCCACATTAATTTCATTAATTTTTTACAGTGTAATTGTTTATTACATACTGTAGTATAGCTATCCACATAGCATCATTTGAAATATTTATTGTAAGAGACGAATTTTATCTCTTAATACGTTAATTCAATCTATTCTTATTATATCGTTGTACATATTGCATATTATACTTTAAACCAAAGCGGCAATTACAATTTTCAAAAATAGAAAAACTAAAATTCAATTATAATGCAATATAAAATTTATCATAATCTCGTGGAAACTATCACATCACTAAAAACGAGTAAATGAAATAATGAATTTCATGTACTAAAAAACATATTAAAAAATGCAGTGAAAAAACTTATAGAGCGCGATTGCAAAAATATTTGTTGCTCCTTTGATAATATTTTGTTCATATTTTTAATCACTAGGTGTGAAATATAATATTTAAGTGAACAATAGCTGAATAAAAAAATTTCTTTAATTTTAATTTATATCATCATCACATCATTGTTTTTTATTTTTATATTTTTAAGCCTGAAAAATTGCACCATTTTTATTAAAATCTTTACAAAAAAAAAAAAAAATATATGATATTCTGTTTGAGTATTTATTTATCCTTTATTCTTTAAAAATTCTTGAAAATTTATCATCTATCAGAGAATGGTTGGTTTGCACACTCGAATTAGTACAAGAAGTGTAAAAATAAATTTCTATTTAATATACAAAAAAAAATAATTTAAATTTAAAAAAAAATTAAAATTTGAATTAAAATTCTAATTTTCAATTCAGGTCACGATTATTATTTAAATATATTATTTATTATGTATATAATATATAGAAAAAATTATAACACTATATACATACAGTAGAGTAGATTATAAACTTTTAGATATGGAGGTCATACATTATTTTCCTTGACAAAAAAAATTGTATATTTTAATGTATTCATTTCTCTCACTAAACATTTATTCTGTTGGAAATCATGAATAGATCTAAACGCAAAAACGTAAAATACATAATTACAAACATAACTGGTACAACTATGTGGCTTAGGTTAAAAATATGATTTTTTCTTCATTTAGTTGGGGTTTAATGCATTCCATTATTCCCGATTTTTTACTAATTTAACTAATTATAATCCAGAATTGTTAAGCGCTTTATAAGAAAAATATAAACTAAATATTTAAATAATTTTATTGGTTGTTAGTGTGTAAATATTTTTTTTTTTTTATGCAGGATAGTAGGGACTAAAACTATATTCATAAACTAAATGTAAAATAAAATAAATTTTATAGTTTATCAGTTAATCACATAAACAAATGAAATCTGTTCAAAACCACTTTTTGTTTTAATTCGCGTTTCGATATTTAAATTGGTTGAATTCGTATGTGGGAATGTAATTTAAGTTTTATTATATTTTTATTATTTGATAAAAGCTATTTTTTAATATTTGTATTTGGTACCTGGTTTTACTATTGCAATCTTAAAACTAAACTATATATTATTACTTAATATTTCTTTTTTTCTGTGTAACCACGTTTTTACTGTATAAGCGGTGAAATATAAATATGTTTATTACAATTTCACAAAAACGTAAGTTTGTCTCCAATGGCATGTTAAAGGCTGAATTTAATACGTTTTTCATTCGTGAATTAACCGAAGATTGTTATTCTGTAGAGTAAGTTCGTGCTACACCATGAAGAATGGAAATTATCATTATGGCCACCAAAATTCATAAGTTTTGGGTAAAAAAGGACGTCGTATTCGTTAAGTAACAGCAATGTTACATAAAAGATTTAATTATGAACCGAGACGTATTGAAATATATACTGAGAAAATACCTACCCCTTGTTTATGCAATATTGCTCAATATGGATCTTTACAATATTAAATTTAAAATTTAGGGAGGAATTCTGTCCCCAATATCACAGCAGCCGCAAATGGGCTTATTGTGATATCATTACAATATAAATTGACTGGAGGTTTAGCTGTAAGACTTGTTTGTTTATTGTCTTTTAAGATCCATAATGGAATCTGGTGCAAAATTGGTTGATGGTGGTTGGTGGATTTAAAATCATTAGAATCCAAAAGAGAGTCTGTTGATATATATAGTGTTTGTTATTGAATTTTCACATGTGGAAATAAGGTCTGTACTTACCATAATTGAAATAATGGAAACGTATAAATAAAAAAATTAAGGTCGAAAATATTTTTTATAAATTTCACTGCGCTAACTAGAATAAATTTATACCTTTTAGTAAAATAATTATATTAACAATTATGTATAAAAGCGTCTAAAAAAACAATAAATTCATTAAATAACAGGAATACTAATAAAAATATAATATATTTAATAGTTATTGTTTGTACATTTTTAGATTGAAATTTAGAATAAGATCAAGCTTAAAATTATAGTTTACTACTATTATAACATTTGAGCTAAAAATCATATTGAAATAGTTATTTTATAATTTAAATATTTAAAACATCAAAGAAACAAAATTAAAAATAGATTATTTGAAATATTAAAAACTGCTGTCTAATGGCTAGTTTTTTGTAAATTTTTTTATGTAAAAATTTAAAATTACAATAATTACTAAAGAGTTTTTTTTCCGGATTATTCCATTATTGTTTTTAGTTATATTTTAAAATTATTCTTGGACACTAAGTTTTAAAAATTTCTTTGACATTTCAAAATCTAAGCAGACTACTTTATTCAGGACTTTCTATGAAAGAGAAATAAATTTTTTTTACTTAAATTCTGACCATTTTCCCAAATAATTTGTTCGCATTAACTTTGAAAAATTTAAAATAATTTTATGTTCCTGGTTATTCAATTATTGAAATATGTTTGCATTGAATATACTTAATACAATCTTTTGTTTTTGTTTGAAGCCTTTTATAACAAAAACAATAATAATGAAAAAAACATCTCATTATGAATGAAAGAATGAGAATTGAGGGAATAAATAAACATTTTTTTAATGTATTATGAGATTAGTTGTAGGTCGTGGAAGTAAAATGTAGTGAGAAAATAATATTAATACTTTATAATGAGAAATGATACACATTTATTTTATATTGTTATTGTATATAATATAAATAAATAAATTAATTTAAAATATATTCATTTTCGACAGTAAACGTTATAGGTAATGTTGAAATTAGTTTGTCATCACATTTGTGTACAATATTTTGTTCGCGTCTGTTGATGTTTAGACGTATCGTGTAAGAATAATTACATTGTATTAGCTATAAGAATTGAATGTAAACTATATTTGAATTATTTCTTTTCTTATTCTTTTTCCTTAATAAAACTTGTGAACTGAACGGACGTGGTTTTAATTTAAAAAGTCAATAGGTAATATTTCACTACATAATATATTTACAAGTTGATATTGTAATTACATTTACAAATACTGCGTAAACAATTGATATAGACAAATGATATGACTAAAAAACATTAATAGGGCCTATCCAGCTAGGATTACGATTAATATAATAATTAGTCTATGCAGTCAAATGCCATTAACGATTGACTTATAAAGTAAAAACCTCAAACCGTTTTTAGTCTATTGGTTATAGTTAATTGACCAATATTTGGTTTAGCTATAAAAATAATTTTGTTAAGGAAGCTGAAATTTTCTAATAAATTTAAAAATTAAACAAATGAAAATATCTTCAAATAAATATAAAATATTTTATTTAAAATTTTATTTTGCACTAAATATTTGTCCTTGTTGATGCACATCCTTCTTTAAATTCAACAACGGAATAATTCAATAAAATAATTTTTTTTTTGTTTTTTTATGTATTTATTAGGTATATTCTAAATTAAGCATAATTTTGTTTTTCTCTACTATTTTTTTTTTACCAAAACATTTTCTTTTAAGCGGATTTCTTTAGATCATTTATACTTAACATTTTATCGCAGTACATACCATATACACCAGAAGGGTTTAACCGATTTTTGTTTTTATCTATTTTATTTTCTTATTTTACATTTATTTAACGATTTTTTATTTAAAAATAAATTATCCATCTATGTTAGTCCCATTTTTTGTTTTTGTTTATTTGAAAAATGAAAACAAAACAAAAAATCGAAAAATATCAATTTATAATATAAAGAACCCACCTTAACCGAAAAAAAAATTGAAAAATTTTGTCATAAAAAACTAACCAAACAAACCCATCAAGTAGGCTATGTACACACATAGTTTCAATAAAAAAACCTTTTTTTGTCCTAACATAATATTACAGGATGCGTCAATTTTGTTCTATTTCCTTTTTTGTAAGTTGAGAATATTAGTGATATTAATTTATTAGTTTCTAATATTATCATCGACTCGTTGGCACAATGACACAATGGAGCCAAGAAATAAGTCAACACTTTTTCTTTTGAATATTTTGAAAAAGTTTGTGTCGCCATATTTGAGTCAAAAATCCAGAGGCCAAATGTGAAAGCAGCCTGAAAAGCAGCTCAGGGCGTGTAGTCAGTCTGCCTAATTTATTAATATCCATTTCGATTTTTGATAAAGTATGGCATCGAGGCTTAATAAATAAACTAAACAATATGTTACCTAAACAATACGTAGATATACTCTCATCATATCTAGAAAACAGACTATTCAGAATAAAACAAGACGAAGAGTGTTCTACTATTAGAGATATTAAAACGGGTGTGCCTCAAGGTAGTATTCTGGGTCCCATACTGTATTTGCTCTACACCAATGATTACCAGAAATGGAAAATATAACTGTAGCTACATTCGCTGACGATACTGCGTTGATGGCAGTAGGATCAAATATTGACGAGGCTACAATTAAATTGCAAAGAGCAAGCGACAGACTATACCTCTGGACAAAGAAATGGAAAATTAAACTCAATGAGTTAAAATCAGTACATGTAAATTTTACAAATAAAAAATTAGAAAATCAACCACCATTGGTTAATCTGAATGGGGTCAATACACCCCAAGAAAACAATGCTAAATACCTAGGAATGACATTAGATGTCAAACTTAGATGGAAAGAGCACGTTAAAAAGAAAAAATTTTAGCTTGAAAATAAGTATAGAGAAATGTACTGGCTCTTATACATAACAAGATTTTGTTATATAATCAGATACTCAAACCGATATGGTTGTACGGCATACAAATATGGGTATGTGCCAAACAAACACATGTACTTTGTATACAAAAATTCCAAAATAAAGTCTTGCGCAACATGGTAAATGCCCCCTGGTATGTTCGCAACAGTGATTTGCACAGAGATCTAAAAATTCCTTGCATAGAAAATGAAATAAAAAGATATGCAACAAAGCATATAGCTCGTCTGGAGGGACATGTTAACGTTGAGGCCACTCAACTGCTAGATAATCAAAATGATGTCAGAAGGCTTAAAAGAACTAAACCACTAGATTTAATACGATAGAATTTCGTAAACTTTTTCTTTAAGAAAATCAAAAGAGCAATAAATTAATGGTTAGTCCGTTGGACTAGTATTAATGGGAGGGGTGTGGTTTAGTCAGTAAAAATCTGGCACACAATGGAAGCTACGGGGCTCATTGTGTCTATGAAGATTCCCACCAATCCACGCAAAAAAAAAAAAAAAAATTTCGATTTTTCAAATATACATTCGGGTAATTTACTTTTATAGCATTTGGGGTTGTTACTCAAAACTTAGGTTGTTTTTTAAATCTGTTAAAAGTATAAGAGGTATTAGTATTAATGAAAATTCGTACCCAATTTCACTTGTAAATTGTTTTCCATCATTTTAATTTATATTACTTCAATTATTAATTATCATTTATAAATAAAATTTTTATCAATAAAATGTGGAAGAAATTGCCAAAATCTTTAAGTCGAATAATAGTGAAAATTGACGAAATCTTTAAGTCGAATAAGTTCCTTTTCAAGAAATTAGTAAAAAAAAATACCTTTATTACAAAACCGAATAATTTAAAATTTTTTATATTTAATCAAATATGTAGTTTTGTCCATATGTAATTTTGTCTTTATTTAATTTTGTCCCGACATTCTGAAAAGTAGTTCTCACTATGTTACTGACAACTGAATAAAAAAAAATCTGCATTTTAAGATATAAATGAAAATTTTGTCCCAAAATACTTAGCTACTCATATATTTTTATGATACAGTTTTAACTGTATCATGTTGAAGTTCGTATTTGTAAGTATTTGTTCAATATAAGAGAGAGAATTAACTTACTGATTGTTTTTTTGTCAAATGTTAATTTATTCAAAATTACAGCTACTAGTATGATGAAATTACTGATTTCTATATTGACTTATCTAGATTAATTTTAAATGTATGAAATTAGTATGCAGTATCGATTTTTCTTCTGCTTCATTGACGCGAAAAATCTAAATTCGATTTTCACCAACTGTACATAAATCCGGTAGAGAATTTTATTGAATATTATTGATTAGAAGAAGGCGAACTGAAAACCTGTTAACGATTTTTATAGACATAATAACTGTTCAGAAAAACTTTCTTAATTTTTTAAAATACGTTCGTTATTAGTATTTATATTTGTCTATAATAAATGTAAAAAGGTCATTAATCAAAAGAAGTTTTTGTATATAGAATTCCTATATCTCCCTAATCCTAGCAGAACCTATTTGTCCTTCACTAAAAATATCATGCATAATTTCTGCGAATTTTATTTCCGTCTCCATGTGTTGTATGGTCTGTCGGGTCTCCTTTGTCCTTGTGAATTCCACTCTAGAGCTCTTCTTGCTATTCACTTTCTGATTTCCTTAGTGTATGACCTATCCATTTCCATTTTTTTCTATTTATCTGTCTGTTGATCGGTTCTTCTCCAGTTATCATCCATAAATTCTCGTTGCTAACTCTTGCGGGCCAGAATATTCTGCATATAATTCTCAAGCACTTGTTGATGAATACTTGTAGCTTCTGTTTGATTCTGACCAAAGTGAGCCGATGTTTCACTGCTATATATTAATGTTGACCTAACACATGCTCTGAATATTGTTAGCTTTGTTGTTCTCGATATTTGGTTGCTCCTCCCAAATGTTCTTCTTGCCTTATTTCTACGGTTGTTGACATCTTCTGTTGACATGTTCTCCTCCTCCTCTTGATGTTATGATGCTCCCTAGGTAGTTGAATTCTTCTTTGTATTCTATCTGTTGTCCACTCACTATTATTGGCTCACTATTACTGTTTGTTTGTCCTCATTGCCTTGGTTTTCTCGATATTTAATTCCAGTCCTGATTTCTTTGCTTCTCCCTGTAATCTGTTGACTTTGTTCTGTACGTCCCTTTGATTTCTTGATATGAGGCATACATCATCTGCGTAATCTAAGTCTTCTAAGTTGCCGAAGAGATCCAATTCTATTCCGTTTATTCCAGTGCAAGCTTTTCTTAGAATGTCGTAAAACAATAATGTCGAACTCCAAAATAATATCATATAATATTAAATTCATATCTATAGTCTATTAGACGGCCAAAGTATTGTCCACAATAGGCAATACGAATTTAGAACCGACCGACCCATCAATGATTTATTGACATACCATAACGAGAAGCTAAATATCTGTTTTCAAAATTTTGATAAAGCAAATATTGTGGCTCCGGATAGTTGTAAAGCTTTCGTCCGAATAAATAATAATGAAAATGTCAAGCCATAGGTCTTAGTTCCTTTTCTCTCAAATGTTCATTTCAAATCGTGCAATGTAAATTTTAGTTAATGGATTTAAGTCAGATCAAATCAAAATAAAAGCTGGCATTCACCAAGAATCAGTTCTTTCACTTATTAGTTTGGTTCCTTATATTTACAAATAACTTACTTCAAACAACTTTCAATTAAAGGTGGAATACCTAACCTACTGTATTTTGTAAATTACAAAATAAATTTATTTATTTAAATTACTTATGTAGGATGCTAACAATTAATTGAATGGCGTATAGAACCAAATAAATTATTGTGACTAACTATATCAAAACATGGAGAAAAAACTTATCTACACACAATTCTGAAAAAAAAATCCCCAAAAAAAGAATTAAAAAAAAAAATATTCAAAACTCATATATTTTATTCTTGTAATTTTTTTTTGGTTTAAAATTTATGCGAAATCAAGATCATCTCTCATCTGTGTTAGGCTCTCTTATCTGTGTCACGTTTTAAAAACTTGGTGCGGATATCATTGGTTCATTGGTACTATGCATACATATGATTTTATATATATATATATATATATATATATATATATATATATATATTGCATAAATAAATTTAAATTAAAAATACATGTGAACATGTACCATATACAATATTATATTATATACATAACATAAATATATAATATTTTCAAATGAGAAAAAAATCGTAATAAAAACCAACACTAAAATAAAATATTAAACCGCATTCCACGGTTAATGTAAGTTTTTTGTTTGTTTTGTTGTCATTTTTATATGTAGCATTTTCACATAATATTTACATTTAAATTTATACATATGTATATTGTGTATATAATACATATGAATGTATTTAATGTAGTTTTGAAAATAATATAATATCATACTCCATATATTATGACCCTTTTCAGGCCCACTTTATGTAAATGTCATTTTGTATGTCCGGGATAATTTAAAGACACCACAAAAACAAAACAAAAAACAGCAACAAAATACCTAGTTATAAAAAGATATGCATATGTACAGTCGAGGTAAGCCTGTGAATATTTATTAAATATTTCTTGACTCTTTGCATCATCTCTTCATCATTATTGTTTTAATTTTTTTTATTTTTATTGTTTTGTTTAACTATATTTTTTTTTTGCAATTTTACAAAAAAAAAATACAGTTCAATTTTAATTTCGAAATAAATTTTTGCGTTCGAATGAATTTATTTTTTTATGCTTTCTTTTTTATTTGGAATAATAATTGAAGATGGCAACAAAACAGTGCCTTATATCTATCCTATATATCTAACTATATTTATATCCTCTTTCACTCATTCTCAATTATTTTATCCTCTTTCATTCAATCAATTTAAATTGTGTACTTATGATGTAAACCTGGAATGTCATGAAATATGATACTTTGGAAAGTTTGATGGCCTTTACGAAGCTTTTTTATTGACTTTGACTTTTTGTTTATAGTTCTTTTAAAAGTTAATATCTCATACATTTTTATGACATTTAATGTACATAAACATATGTGTGTATGCTAATACATAAATACATTCATTGACATATCAATAAATTAAAATACATACGCACACACACATACCCATATTCATACATATGTTACTTGTTTTAAAACAAAAAGTTATGTCCTTGGAACAGTTATGAAAATTTACATAATTGTATCTTATTTTATTTAAGTGTAGTAAATACAAAAAAAACAAAAAGTAAAGAGACGAAAATTATGGGATAAAATATAAAATATTAATATAGTATCAGTATTGGTAGAATTAAAATAGATAAATCAATTTCAGAATTTATTGAAAACCATAAGTAAAGTAGGTTGATAGCTACTTAGAGTTATCAAATTTTCATAATTATTTACGTGGGAAAACAATTGAGAATGTGACTATTAATCTAATTGATATATTAAAGTTCGTTTTCATGATTATCTTTTAGATTTGAATAAAATATATTTAAATTTTAGTATCGTTTTAAAAAATACATACATAATTCCAAAAATGTTATTCCATATTTTTGTGGTTCCTTCTTATTAAATAATAAAATTCTCATTTTGTATTGCAGTAGTTTTATTTGACTAACTGAATATTACATTTTACCTTACTAATATATTGCTATCTCAACTTATTTTTTTTGGTGTATTTTTTAGTAGTTTAGGTTAGTTCTTATTTTTGCACTGAACTTTTATAGAAATTTTAAAGTATACTCTGTACGAGAAACTGGGCTATTTTGAGATAATAAATAATTAAATAGAAAAATATGTAAAGTTCAATTAAGCAATTAAAGCACTCATATAAACTACTAAAGTGGGCAAAAAACTTCGACATAAGAGGCATCACTTCATCGAGATAGAAGGTATCTACCTAAATATAGAAATGAAAACAAATTTTGCGTTGGTAGTGAGAATTTTCGCATCATCTAGACAAGAAAAATTAAAAAATTACTGAAGGAATTGATTTTGAAAAATAATATTAAGTACTTTCAACTTAAATTTAATAATAACAAAATATAAAAAAAGCTGTAAAGAAAGTTTTAGTGATAAAGAAAGAAAAAACAAAAAAATATAAAATATAATATGAATTAAAGTTTAAACTAGAAAATACGAAGATGAAGTAATACAAAATGTCTCCTCCAAACAAAATTATTTTTCAACCGTCATACAAATAACAAAGATCATTCTACGAAATAAATTTTTAATGCTTTTATTTAAAGGCTACACCTTTTCTTCGAAATATGAACAATATTATGTCAAATAATTTAAAAATAACTTGCCAATATTCGGCACACAATTCCACAAGACGACTCTTCTTACAAAGAAGGATAGATGATGTGTCTTATCTTCCGGAGTGTCTTGGATAATAAAATTCGTACTTTTTTACTGATATTTTATCATTTTGATTTTCTGTATGAGATATATACCACTGTATCTATAGATTATTTTCTTGGTTTCATAAAATGTACTTATATAGTATAACTGTTGAAGCTTCTCTAATGCTACCAATATTACAAACATTAGTTGTAAAACAACTGCAATCATTTAAAATAAACTTTAAAATGGAAAACTTGTTCATATTGGTCCCAGATGTACAATACAATATATTATATACTAAACAATGTGAAAATAATAATGTTGGATCCTCGTAGTACAAAATGTTTATTTATATGTCAAAGATACCTGGTGTTTCCAACTTTCCAAAAATATATATCCTTAATACAACATTTTATCCTTTAAGGACGAAAAAGACATTTGAAAGCAACCTCGCTGTTCTATTATTTTTGTATATAAATCGTTGTATCTGTTCGTATATTAGATATGTACATGATATTCGGCTTTCTTATTTAGTAAGATAATGTTCAGATAAATATTAATTTGATGATGATAAACGCTGTCGTAGTGTAGACATTGTAGTTCAAAATTGAAAATATTTGAAAAAACAATCTTTCATATTTTTCTTTAAGAAACTAAATTTCTCAAATGTTTACCCAAAAACTACCCCAGTATTAATTCATTGTTGGAAAGGTTTCTTTTTTCGCTATAACCCATATACCGGGTGTTCCAGAGCATGTGTATCAGAGGGGAAAGAGCCGTTATTTTAGAATTGAGAACAAAATTGATTAACTAAATCGAGGGTGCTCTATCGATTGGTGATATTTGCAACTTCCCGGAAGCACCGAAAAATGTTTTTTTAAACACAAAAATCATCGAAATTGGTCGAAATCGAGATTTTTAAATCGGAAGGAATGCTTTTTTATGCAAATTCGGATTCTACGTCAAAAAATAAGAAACGAGATATTTACCTATAAAAAATTTAAAAAAATTGTAATATGATTTTTCCTTTTTCTCACAGGTAAAATCCAACATTCCAACTATATGTAAATATTTTGTATTATTTAAAAAAAAAAACTTATTTACATTAATCATTAGTTATTAATATAGTTAATAAATTTTATTTAGCATAGGTACAAAAAAAAAACAATAAAAAAGCATAGAAAAGATACAATTCAATAATGATGAAATTTCCAACACAAATAAACTAAAAAATATATCTAATATAATATATGTGTATTACTACAAAGGTTAATTGACAAACACTAATAAATGAGCTGTCATTGATAAAAATAAATTCTAAAAGACTGTCATAAATTATTACATTTATTTGAGTCATTTTAGTACATTACCTTCATAAATAATAACAAATCTATAATGTAAATGTAACAAGATACTTCATATTATCTGTATATTGGTTAGTATATTAAGATTGATATTATTGTCCTGTTATCTCTATAATATTCCAAAACAAATAAACACATCTATAAACATTTTTTTTATATTTTATTTTGTTTTTACTTTTCTTTTTACTTTTTGTTTTAATTTATATCCATAGATCTTTAATAGAAATTTCAAAGGTCTCCTAAATGTCATTTTCTTATTTATTTTATCACAAATCTCAATAAAATCCTAAACGTAAAAAAATAAATACCATAAAAAATTAGAAAAAATAAAATAAATAAGATTGGCCTTTGCTCTTTCTCTTCGTCTGCAATGGTTCCAGTTGCTTTTGTTTTTTATTTTTTAAATATTATGTACAAATGTATTATATAAAAAAAATAAAAAAATATTTCATTGCCGTAAATTTCTTATCAAATTTATCCAAAATATAATACACTTTAATAAAACAACAATACCTATACAATCAAACATATATAAAAAATATATCTTTGGATAAGATATTGAATACCATAAAATAGTTATGTTATATGTATATGTATGTATTTATTAATATTAAATAAAAGTATTTTTTACCTGCATAAATCCCTCAGGACAACCAGGTAATTCACCGATTGAACTAAAACTAGAATCTACACCATCAGCATCAGGATCAACCATGCCCTCGTCAAAACGTCCAACTGTAAATCCATCGAAAATAATCTGTAATAAATAGAAAATAAAAAGTGAAATAAAAAATGAAATATAGTAATCATCAAAATGTTTTTTTTTTCATTTCTTATAAAAATATGTATTATTTATATATGTATATAAATATAAATTTGTTATATCTGAATATAATAATATAATAAGTATTTAATCGAAAATATACAAAGTGTATAAGTACAATAATATAATAATATATTCTAATAAGCTTACCAGAATTTTTTTTACAAAAAATCAAATTTTGCACATCGTCAATAGTTAGACTCTAACCTTCACTATGATCAGTTAGTATATTGTACAATCAAACGCTTGATTATATAGCTACCAAGTCTATCGTATAATGGAAGAAACATATTATTCTGTTATTCCTCGAATCTTGGAAGTCAATCATGTGCCGAAATATTTTTTAGGGAATTTAATATCGATTTAGGCGAACAATGATTTACGTGAAAATTTCCAAAACATTAACTTATTCCAAAGGAATAATTTATATGTTGTATAATATATTATACATAATATATATAATAAGATATAGATAAATATGATATTCACATTTTCTTTATTGATAACAGATACATATTTTTCTGCTTCATCAATATTTCAACATAGTGTGTCCTTTTTTCACTGTTAAAAATACTATTTTTAGATAAATAAGAACAGGTATTTAAAGGATGCCATTAAAATTATTAAATTTTTTAATATTTCAAGAGACATGAAATTACTTTACAAAAAAAAACATTTGACTTTTCACTACATAACACAAAAAAAGTTACAAGAATGTGGAAAAATTTGAAAATAAAGATAATAAAATTGAATTGAAAGGATATATTTTTTTACAGGTATGATAAGTAATAATGAAATTGAAAATTTATAATATAGGAAAATTTTAACATATTAATAAAAAAAGAAAATGTAGGTAAAATGTCTTCATATATACATATTAATATTCTAAGATTTAAGAAAAGAAGAGGATTTTATAGTAAGACTTACAATGTATGGTAGCAGATAGATTGTAAATAATTTGGCATTTTTTGATTTATACTTTTAAAATAAATTGGACAATAGTTGTAATACATATTCATGAGTTGAACTAACTTAAGCGATATTTTTAATAATTGTAATTTTGAGAACTAAGCCTCAGTTATCAAAATTTCATAAAAGACTTATAAATTTCACATATTTTGTATATTAGTTGTGGATACTAATGGTTATGTACATCAACAAATAATTATTTTATAGATAAATCAAACTAGAGGTTCTCTGATGGATAGCAAAAATAAATTAATATTTTCAAACGCTATATATTGAACTAGTGCGGTAATAGGCACATCTCGAATATGAGTTTAAAGATTTATCTATCTAATTATTTATAAATAACAATGAAAAATATGTCAAGATAATCGAATAATTTATTAACTCTGGTTAATAAAATAAAAAATTCTTTAATAAATCAATTGATCAATTTCAGTTATTACCCTCATCAGGCAAGAGGACGTCTGACTTTCGTGATAAGTAAAATCGTGAAAACATAATAGAATTTATTAAATATTTTGTTACAAACCTTAAAAATAACGCTGACTAAGTAAGAAGATTAAGAAGATGAAATCAATAAATTTAATTTGCTATTTGTATGAATTAACCACAATAAAAACTGTTTTTATCATAAAAGATAAATTGAAATGAAAGATTCTTAATAGGCTAAAATCATTTGAAACGATCAAATATATTTTTATTTTACTTTTTTATGCACGCAAATAATATGTTTTGTTATGTTATTAAGATAATGACTGAAGGTATGAAACCTACTAATACGGGTATGAGAACTATATATTGGAATCTACACTTGGAACTTGAACATTAATAAGGGCTCAAAAGATGTCCTGTTGGGTTATTAAAATAATGGCTGAAGGTACGAAATCTACTACTGAACTGGATAGACATAAATGTAAAATTAATCAACCTAATTTCTAGCATAACTAAAATTAATTTAGACTATAATGCTCTAAAACTTGTATGGATTTAAGGTATGTAAACGTATATTATATATAGATTAATAATAATTTAAATAATCTTCAGAAAACATAATTTGGAAGTAGGGTAGTAGTGTAATCATGAGGATTTCGAACAATGGTTGTCACAACGGTAACAGAATACCAATTATATTAATATCAAATCAGACGGAACAAAATCTAATACAAAAATTAATGTTATGATATATTAATTAACTTTTTTAATGTATTTAAAATTCGGATATTTACAATCGATAGAGTAAAGCAGGTCATGCTGTATACCCGTTTTATTTTGGATGATATTTCTGAAATCAAACCTTATTTTATGCTCAGAGACTGTTTTAATTGTTGATGCAATTCTTCTCCATTCATTTTTATCACAAAATTATTAAATTTAATTTAAATTAGATGGCTTTAATTAAAAATTTAAAATAGCTATAAAATAGCCGATTCTTAAAATTGGCTGGTAATAATTATGTTGTATACTTGATATTTGTATTGTGGTATATTGTAGTATACCTTTTATTACATTAATAAATAATATTTATAAGTATAAATAATTTTTTTTATTTGTATATATTAAAATTTTATTAATAGACTTCTAGTTATTGTAGTCTTGAAATAAATTTACTGTCAATAATATTCTTAATCAAATATACAACAGTTTAAATATTCCCCTTCATATTCCGAATAATATTCAAACATTGGACCTACCTATTAAATTTTAGTTACAAATAATAAAAATTATGCCATATCGTTTGGCTTATAGTATTACTTGAATAGATTCTCCTCTGTCACTATCGCTTTAGTCAGAAATCTTTTTTCCATTAGAAATATTTTTTTAATTTACATATACTTGCAAAATATTCAACAGCATTAAGTATAGCACAACTGAATTTAATAATTGAAAATATTTTCCAATGGAAAAAATTTGTTTTAACGACAAAAATAAAAATAATTCGAATATTTGACGTCGCGGCATTAAAAATGTCAAGAATAGAATATTTGCAAAATATTTTTTTTCTTATTTATTCAAATGACATTTTTAGTCCTGCTATGAAAAATAGAAATCAAGAATTCAAATTTTAAATTTATATTTATATATGTATATATATATAATATTTATGTATATATGTTCATGAAATCGATATTTACTATTGAAACGTTTCGTTTTTTATATGAAATTACATTTCTGATTTTGCCATCATCATAATTTTTAAGAATTTTCAAGAAATAATATTTCTGTCTACTAAGTTGAATTTGAATATGTGATTTAATTCAATGTGTATAATATTTGCATAAATCGTGCTTATATATTATATTATGTATATTATATTACATATTATATATTATATTATGTATTATTTTACAAATATATGCATATATAATAGAAATTCACATTATATTTAATTTTAATTTTTATTTTACTCCTTTTTGTCAACAGTTTTTCATACAATGTTACCAAAACGCTTATAAAAATCCAAAAACATAATATTTTCGTAACAGGATTTAAAGGTGATAAATTTTCTTAAAAATGCAAAAAAAAATATATATTTTGTTGGTTTGTTTTTACGAACGAAAAAGATTGTTATTATTGCAATGTAATGCTGACGTCACAAAACAAAAACCATTATTTTTAGAAGTTTTATTTTTTATAATTTTGTGACGGAAAAATTTTGTTACACTCTTTTTGAAAAACAATTTTTTTGCTGTTTCCTTCAATTGTTTTTTCAAGAAGTCAAATTTAATTTTAGTTGGCAAGTGACAATAAAAACGCCAACAGTACATCATATTCAATTCCTATTTTTTATTTTAACATAAAAAAAATATTGTATCTATAAGATTTTTGTAAAAAATAATAATAATGTTCATAATAATATAGACAAATATATTACGACTGTGATTAAGTTTTGGGAAATAGAAATAAATACTTCAAATGCAGTTGTAAAACGAACTTAAAATCAATGAAATATTTTTTATTTAATTCAACGTTTGTAATGTATTTTACATTTTTTGGAAATAGTAAAATATTTAGAAATTTTTTTTGATTAAGAAATCGATCGACTTTCTTAAAAAGATAAAATTGTCTAAAATGTATCAAAGTTTGAAAGATGCTGTTGTATAATTGATTTAAAATGAAATGAGTATAATTAAAAATAGAAGAGAAGAGAACATTACCATACCTGAATGTCCTATCTCCCTTTATCATTATAGCTGTTGTAAGGGAATAGACGTACTCAACAACAAACTTATTTTTTTTATTTTAAAAAATTTTAAAACTCTATACAAATGTTTATATTAGATATTTATGAAGCTAGTGAGAATAATATTCTTACCTAAGTATTATTTTGAAAAAAATATTTAAATTATTATTCACATAAAAATAAAAACATAACAAGTTTAATATTTTGACATATCGTCATCTGAATATTGGTTTGCACACACGCCAAATCGTCGATTTGGAGTTAGGAGTTGTTTCTGGGGTTTTAAAGGGTGCTGCGTCCATTTCACTTATAGATTTTTGCTGCATATCCAATTTTTTATCAAAATGTAAGTATTGTTTTGCCCTATACGACAATTTTTGGCGTATAGGGCAAAATATTCATAAAAACAATGGTTACAATTTTATTCGTATTGTTTTGCCTTACGTAGTTTTAAAATTTTGTTTCTTAAGTATTGTTTTGCTCTATACAACAAAATTTTGGCGTATAGGGCTTAAAGAATATACAACGTGTGTACATATACAATATTAAAATATGAACCCACATAAATACTGTATGCTCTATGGATTGGATAAACAATTTTATTTGTGTGTTTGTTTAGAGAAATTTGTGATTAAATGATCAGTTGCTTGTGAACTTTGAAAGTGTCATGTCGTCACCGCTATCAAGTTTATGGGATAGTAGTATAAGGTAACTTTAAATTGAATTTTAAATTATATTCATATATTCGTTTTGCTATTTTGGGTTTTGATCACCGCTTGAAATTTTATTTAATACGTTTTTAACACTTGTCTTTGGTAGTTTGCTTGTTTGTCCGGTGCAAATTTTGCAATCAATTTTAGACCAATTTTAGACCAATTCTAGATCCCGATGATCTAGATACTTGAAATTTTAAGAACAGCTTGCATTCCAGTGACAACACTCTTGAACAAAATTTGGGGGACCTGGTCTCCGCCGAAGCCCTTATTTAGACCTAAATTCATATCTCTAAAACCATTACTCTTATTTGATTTAAATTTGGTACACATATTGGTCTCTGATGACAACACTTTTTGTAAAAACTTGGAGGCCTGGTTCCAACCAAAGCCTCATTTGGACCAAAATTTATATTTCAGAAACTACTGGGCTAATTTTATTCAAATTTGGTGCACATCGTCATTTTTTCGTAAAAATTTGGAGGGCCTGGGTCACGCTAAAGGTCTTTTTTGAACCTAAACTCATATCTCTGGCCTAATTTGATTCAAATTTGGTACACATCTTGGTCTATGATGATAACATCTTTTGTAAAAATTTGGAGAACCCGGCCCCCAAAAAAGTTAATAGTTATGCTTTTTTTATTAATTAATAAAATTTAATACAAATTTCTAATTTATTTGTTCTCTTTTTCAATAATCGTTTGCTCTATGTAACACAAAATAATGCAAAACGTGATCAACTTCGTTAATATTGCTTTGCTCTATGTGCAAAATGGAACTTGTTTTCCTTAATTTGTTCTAGGAATATATTCTGTAAAGTTACAAAAAATAACTAAATCCTAAAATTTATATTTCAAGTAATATCCTGTAAGTATTTCAAAAAATTTGATCGGTTACTTTTCGAGTAATAGGATGATGCTAAACTTTAAGTTGCGATTTGGCATATGGGGCAAAACAATATTCAGACGAAGACATATCTTAATGCAAATAGATAATTTGAGATTGTATCGTTGGTACATGAAATCAAATTAACAGAAGAGTCCATTAAATTACAATTTTTCCATTTTTTTTATAATTCCATCATAATTTTCAACACACATCTCTAGAATTGTATTAAATTTATTAAATTTTTTTTTTGTTTCATATATTTTGATACACCTTAATTCCTCTCCTTTAATCTATTTATTTTGCCTTTTCAATTTTTCTTCAATAAATTCAATATCATATTGTTCTGACATTCTACTATTTTTGGGATAATTTTTTTTTGGTTTAATAGCTTCATATTCATTCTTAACTTTTGTTCTTCTTTATCTTTTATTTTGTTTACTAATTCCGAATCTTTACAATAGGTAGCAATGTTTTCACCATTTTTGTCTGCTATATTTTTAATTGTTAAATTTACTGGACAAATATTTTTCTTTATTGCTGGCTTAGATATAGTATACTAGTTGATACTTTTTTATGTTATATAACCACAAGACTTTAGTCAAGACAAGAGGGTCCTGTTTAACCATATCAACATGTTTTATTATGATTTTCTTCATTACTCTTATTTGACTAATAAGAATTGATTGTTTTCCTTCATTACTTATACCTTTATTTTTAATAATAATATTCAGTTCATTTGTAACCTCTTTCAATGATTTTTCCTTCTCTTATAGTTTTTCATTAATCTTATCAATTTTTGAAGTTTTCTCCCAATACCATTAAAGCTTTCCTTAATAATTTATGTAATGTTACTTTATATTCAGTACAAATGAAGATTATATTACCATTTCTGTTGTTGCTCAAGTAATTTTCTATTTTCTCATATTCATTTACTCCACTGCAAGTTATTGCTGCATGAAACAGCTCACTGCAAAACCACATGAAATTGTGATGATAAATTTCTAATACTTCTGGTGCATTTCTACTATTCATTTTCAATATTTTATGAAAGTTTTTATTTATTTACAATTTTAAAAGTTTAGCAATTTTAAAAATCAACTCAAGTATTTTTATATTTTACAGTTAATTTTTAGTTTATTTTTTATTAATTTTTTAATTTAATCAATAAATTTGCATCTACAAAAATAGTGCACGATACAAATTTCCTTTAGTACGTAAGTAAGCATCATATTATGTGTATGGTTTTTCTTATAATTTACTTTACTTTGGTACTTGATTTGTTTTTTTTTTTTTTTTTTTTAATGAACATTCAAGATCGAAACTGAAATTTTTCTAGAAAAATGAACCACAAATTTTTAAACTATATCTATGCATTTCAATTTGATCATTTCGTTCTGCTTACTGCGAAGGCCGAGGAAGGAGGAATTTTTCATGAGGAAATTTTAGCTGATAAATTGGAGTTTAGAAAGGGAAGAGTATAAAATACTTCAAAATAATTTTTTTAAATTATCAAAAATTATTTGATTTTTTTTAGTTTATTCTATTGTTGTTGCATTTCTTTACATTGTATATTTATTTTGTTTTTGACGTTCTAAACGATGAGCTCAAACCGATGATGAACCTAAGAACAAATTGGAGTAATAACATTTGCGTACACATCTGAAGATGGAATTATAATTGATGACCTAATTTAATTGAGACCTGTTATGAAACAAAAAAAAATATCATGGAATATTTGGGTCACGTTATAAAAAACGGAATGTTAATTGGTACATTGAGTTTATAATTAAAAATAAAATCCTATTTCGGCGTGGTGCTGCGAGAGAAAAATGTGTGACTAATCAATAAGTAAGACATTTCATAAACCGAATACAGATGATAAATAAATGAACATCCGCATACATTCATTGCAACAAAATATTATGTGAAAGAAGTTTTGTAATCCATCCACATATTCTTTGAAATCTTAGGTTTTTTTATATAATGAACTATGTTCTAAATCTTAAAAATGAAATCACCAATATCTCAGAAAATATCCAGGTTAACCAATTGAAATAACATTACATGAAACGTAAGATGGTAGGTGAACAATAAATGATAGATCCCCAAGAGATAATCCCGATCAAATCACGGTAAATCCTCTTGCAGCCTCGGTTGTGATAAATCGCACATCGGATTTATTTGGGAGTGTTTAATAGAATCGGAATGAATTGTAATATAAATAAATAAATTGATAAAAAATCAATTTTGACATAGCTAATTGTGTTAATTTCCTCTCCTATTAAAATTTTTTATCGGATTTCACATAACAAACACTAGACTCCTTCGGAAAAAATTTTATGGAAAGAAAATATTAATGAATATTAATAAATATCTAAATATTTTTATTATGAATTATAAACTATAATAAAAATATAATTCTTGTCAAGTAGAAAATTAAGATTTAAAAATTAAAAACATGTTTATTCATACCCTAAGGAATCTATTATAATTCTTAAGGCTAGAAAAAAAATATTTCTAAAATATTTATTATAATACGAGTACAGCTAAATCGACGACCACTCCAAAAATCATTTTTAAAAATAATGAAAAATTTAAAGAGAAATTAAATATTCAAAATATAAACCACCAATATTTTCTTGACCCTTGGGATATTGAAATGTTCTTAGAACTGAAGAAATTCTATAAAATAAATTTCTACAAAAATAAATTAGTTTTGTTTTTAGATTTTGTTTTTGTAAAGTGTTTTCAATTAATCAGTGGTTCGGAACATTGTGATTAAAAAAAATTTATATATTTATTTAATGCCTTTGCCAAAGCTTTAACAAAAGCAATAATTTTTCAATCACTTTTGCTGGTGCTATGTTAACTTTGTAAATTAAAATATGAATTTTAATACAAACTGTGAACAAAATAATTAATTTTTTAAAAATATTAAATTAAGAGTTCTCTGACATTATCATTTTGACAAGTGGAACTTTTTTAGATCTAAAGCGTAAGGCACTATTTTATTTATTGCGACCTACATTTGAACGAATTGGAAGATTATACTATTATTGAACTTTTTTGGTAAAGCTATCGTTAAAGCTATTTTTAACGACTTGATACCTATAAAGTGAGAAATAACTTTTGAGTTTACTTGACCCTAAGGAAGTTAGACCTTGAGAGTTATGGATCAAAATAATAGGACATAACTTACATAAGTATTAATCACGCATGAATATGAGTCCAAAATTGCCTTAGAAAATTATGACATACTTTTTGGGTGATAACACCATTTGGCAGTTCTAGGCTGAAAGGTTATTAGTACGTAAAAATTATTTCTGTAATAAATTTGATACTGAATTTTAATAGATTTTAGAGTTAGACTCAAAATCAGCGTAATCCCGTTTTCAATTTTGTAATCAAATAACTAAACATCCCATGACAAAAACGGGGAAAGTACTTTTGGATATAGCGTACGTCGCGCCACAATCATGTCACTACAATTTGTTTATTATTTTTTCGAAAAGTCCGTCAAGCTTTTTTTGTTATTTTTTCCTCATTTATTAAATACAGTAAACATTTTGTGGTTACATATTTACAGATACATATACTTCATATTTATATTATTAAATTATAAATTTAGAACGGAAATCGACCAAAAAATTTTAAAAAGTAATATTTTTGTATGAAAAGTCAATTAGGGGAATTTTGGCTTAACGAGTTTTGACTCGCCATCGATACTGACAACCAGAGTAATACCAAAATAACTAGTTGAATATAATGTCAACCAATGTCGTTATAATAACATACAGTTTAAAATAATAACTTTGTAGATAAAAATATTGTAAGAGTTATAATTTTGACTAAAGTACAACATTTTATTATATCAGTAGACACACAGTTATTTTATATCTATTTCACAACTCTTTATCTCTTTTTTTGTACATTTTTACAACACTGTAAGTCGATTATTAAGACATGGTAATCGCCAGAATAACGTTATAACAATTACTTATTTATAACGTAGTGGCCTCGGTTTCGAGTGGTAAAGCACTCGGGTGTAGTAATGTAACAACCGAGGAGCCGGAAAATGCTTCAAATTGTAAAAATGGACTAAAAATGTAATTTTCAATACAATCACATCAGTTCAAATATAATTTAATAATTAATAAATATATATATAATATAACTAATAAAAATAATATAAATATATATTATAAAATACAAAAATATATACCAAATAATTAATATAATTTAATAAAAAGGTCCACATTTTGAAGCGGAATAGGACGTATAAAGTTGGCCTGATGCAGCTTTATCTGTAGGATCAACCGTTAAAATAAATAAATAAATTATTGCATTATCTAATATCTTATAACTTTATTTTAACTGATCCATCATATGCAATTCAATATATACAAGTAAAACATCACTACTTCTTCTAAGACCTGACTTTTATGTGCACATTATTTTGTGTCCGATCATAACTTTTTTCGTTAAATTATAACTTCTAATTTTTATTAAGAGATGCAAACTAAATTTTTTTGTTTTTTGTATTTCACAAAGTCATACTTAGTCGACCGATATCGTGTAGTGGTTATATCATCTGACTGCTAGGCAAGGATGTTGTAAACAGTATAATGCGTACAAAAGTATGGTGCGTAAGTAATAAGAAGTATAGAAAAGTATAACGTCATATAATATCTATACCTGTCTCATTTAAATTGGTCATTTTATGCTCGGCTAAGTAGTCGGATACTTATTTTAACTACCGCGGTACGACTTAAAAATTATTCCTACCAACGAATCTCCACCTTTATCCGAAAATTTTATTAAATACTAGCAAATTTACCTAACGATGTCCGGATCGAACACAAAAGGTATAGAATTTACTTCAATGAAATTTGATTTATGAATCGAATTGAAAAAAATTGGTTTATCAAAAATATTCTAATATTTTTTTTCACTACGATAACAAAATCAACAATACTACTACTTAAACTATATACTTGTTTTAAAATTATTTCTTTGTAAACAATATTTCGGGTTTTTATTTTGATGGAGCATAAACAAATACGTTCCTTGCTATTACTACCAGTGAATATCCTACATATAATTGTCCATGGGAGAAACAATCTTCGTTGTCAACCTTAACTTTTCATAGTTTTTCCCTTTGATTTGTTAATTAACATGGTAAAACTTAAGTTGACTGAAAATTGAAAGCACTTAAGCTCAAAGGGTATTTTTTATGATATTAGGTTATTCTTGAAATAAAGATATGTTCGTTTTCCCACAATAAATTTGTTTTATGATTCAATGAAATGAGGATGCAAGGTTCTTATTATTAATCTGGTACCATAGTTTTTGTGCTTTAAATTTCATAGAAGCAATATTAGAGCTGCTACTTTTCTTTCAATTGGTGAGGAGGAAACCGTATCAAATTAAATTAATAAAGAAACTTTGTTCGGTAGTTAACGGGTTCATTTTCATTGGTAACTGTATCTATCGATTTGTATACATGAATTCCCTATAATACTCTGCAGTAGTTTCTGATTAAAAAACGAACTGTCAAATTTTTTGACACTAATTCACATTTTTTTTATACTCATTCCTAAAATTCCGGATTACTTTTTCAGTCAATTTGGAAATTATTTGTATGAATATGGTTGTACTGATCGTTGCTAATTCAATTTTGACATTTAAGTCTTCAATTATTGCAAATGTTATTTATACGAAATCGGTAACAGCCGTATTTCTTTATTTTTGAAAGAGTATGTAAGTGTAAATTTTCATGCCTTTAACATAATGGGTTTTTGAAATATTTCTGATGGGTGCTGAGAGTTGTATTGCACCAACTTAAGCCACTCAGAATTTGGGAAAACGGTAACAGGAAGGTTTAGTTATTTTTGAAAAAGTATCTGAGTACCAATTTTCAGGTCTTTAACATCTTTGGTTTTTAAAATATTGCTGGTAAGCGCTGGGAGTTGTATGGCAGTTATACAAACAACTTAGAATACTGGTATAAAAAATAGACATAAAGCAAGCGGATCATCAATACAACCTATGATGTAAATATGGTAACGAAAAGTCTGGTGGTTTGAAAGTTACACGGTCCCAAACAAAAGTGATTAGAATTTTAAGTATATATAGACTATTTTTAAAAATGTAGCAGTGTCTAATATTTGGGGAGTATAGCCCAACAACGTAATAATGACGTCATTTTAAAGTTATTTTAACGTCACGTGGCCGATAAGTAGTCATGTAGTCAACGATAATACGACGTTATTCTACTTGGGAAGACAATTTTTTTTTATTAATTATTGTCTTGTGTCTGCACCAAAATGTGTATTATATTTTAAAGCAACTTCATCTTGATAAGAGAAGAGCGGGCGCCCATTTTAATGTTAACAATAAATAATTCTAATAATTGTTAAATGAGTATTAGTTTGAAGTCATTAGTGGGTTAGAGCTTCATTGTATTAAGTCTCTCCAAACTTGAAAAAAAGGATACTTCCAAATATTTTTAAGAAATGAATAATTTGATGATTTAATGAAACAAATTTTTAACACCCATTGCGATACTTGAAATCATAATATTTGTAAATCAAACGGCATAATAATCCTATCATGATGGTTGGAACCATTACATCTACAAACTGAATAAGAATATAAAAACTATCAATATAAAAAAAATATCCGTTAAAATACAAAGGTTGTAAAGAACTATGTACATTTGGAAATTAAAATTTTTTTTTTAACTTTTTATTTTACAGATTTTCTTTTAACTAAAATATAAAATATTAATTATGAAAGAGTGGTTCGGGACTTTTCAAAATGAAATAAGCTTTGAAGTTTATTTTTGGTTAAAAAAAGGTTATTTGACACTCTAATTTAAGAATACCAAAAGAATTTTATATTTAATAGGATGAATGTCTACATACATACATATACAAATTTTAACATAAATAAGACAAAAGACAAAAAAATGATAAAAAATAAAAAAAATTTAAGGAAGTTATGTTTTGTAGGTATTTAGGAGTTTTCTTAAGATTTTTGGGTTCATTTTTAATGTTTATTCATGTGAATGTTTAAAATAAAATATTTTTCCAATTCAGTGAAATTAAATCAGTTTAATATAATATATTTTGTTATTAGTTATTGTTAAGGAAATAAGTACCCAATTCGGTTCGATTTACCTTTTCTTCTTTAAAATATCGGTCGGCATTTTAATAATTTGTTCTTTTGTTTTTTTTCTTCTTAAAATTACATTTTTTATTTTATATCTAAAAAAATTAGATTCAAATTAGAATCTTAATAATTCAAAAGTAAATTATTATAAATTTTCCCAAAATATTTTTTTTTGTTATTTTGTTGAAAAATAATGTTAAGGAATAACAGTAATTTTGTAGTAGAAACTATAGGTTTTTAGTCGTTTAGAGTTTTTTTTGCCAAAAAAGTAAATTCAAAGATTTAAAAATAAAAACAAATAGAATAATATAAACTACAGTTGTTCCGGTCAATTCAGTAAATTTGCTTCTATTAAAAATGAGGAGTTTAATATATTTTTTTTTTTTTTATGATCTTGTCAGTAACTTAGGTAGAATCACCTTTTCGTGCTTAATTAAGTACGGTACTGCAATTTTTACACTACAATATCTACAATAATTCGAGTATTTATTTTAACAAATTACTGGCTTATCTACTCATTAAATGTGGAAAACTACTGCTATTGTCAGGAACTAAGCCTTCTTAAATAGAATAGTTTCATTTATTTAATTTGTTACCAGATTAACTCTCAATTATCTTGTGTCATTTATTATATCCCAATGACAAAAGCTACTAGACCAGCTCGAAAAACCAATGAAGCATTTTTTTTTTCCTTCATCGGGAATCGAACCCGGGACCTTTTGGTTGAAAGGCAGGCGCTCTACCTACTGCTCTACCCTGCGTTAATTATTTTTAGATATTTTTAATAATTAGATTTAGCAATAGAAGACCAACAGCAAGTGCTGATGAAGGAAGCAAGTGCTGTTGCACTAGGAGGAAAAGTGCAAGAGACCAGTCTAATCCAAATCTAGTTTCCGATTGGACACAAGAAAATGGCCTCAAGATTAACCCAAGGGAAAACAGAACTGCGTCCTTTTAACAGTAGAAGAATAGTATTTAATGTAACCATCCCCAGTATAGGTGATACACCGCTTAACTCATCCCAGAAAGTTAAATATCTAGGAAAAAATGTAGAAGCAAAACTAAAATGAAAGTGAAATTGGAAGAACGTGGGGTTTATCTTCAAAAGTTGTGCACTATACCTTTATAATAAAAACTATGGTTACGTACGTGTCGATAATTTTGTGGACTGCTGTAGACAGAAAAAAAACTTAAAAACACTTATCAAATACAACGTCCATGCTGTTTACCCATTACAGGCGTAACAAAAACAACAGCCACAAGATCCTTACTGACTATGCTGAATATAATACTAATTTAAATTCATACAAAACGTATGGCAATGGATACAGCAATACGTTTATACATAACAGGAGACCGGAAGGGACAAATAGGAAAACACCACATGAAAAAATAACGGAACACAACGCAAGCGAAGTGTTCCGAAAAATTTTCACAGAGGAAGGACAATGGGACCTACAGCATGAGTTCGGGCAGAAAATTGAAGATAAAACTACCACGAAATGGAGAAAGTAAAATCTCCGACACAGCATGCAACAATTATGTAAAGATATATACAGATGGAGCAAAGAAAGGTGAAAACTGTGGAATAAGTATCTAAGGTGAAAATCCCTACTTAGAAACAAAAACCAAAATGAGCAAGAATGCCACGATTATCCAATGGAAATCATGGTAATTAAAAGAGCACCAGATATTCTTCTAAACAGAGTTATAAACACAGATAACATAATTTTTTGCTGCGGTAGCCAGGGATCCATCAAAGCAACAAATAACGAAAAAACAGTAAGGACTAGTTGCTGTAGAGAAACACTAAACTCCTTAGGAGTAATGAATGAAGTTTTACTCTGCTGAATAATGAGGGAAATGTTAAAGCGGACAAACTTGCAAAAGAAGGTGTAGAAACAATGAGCCTGAGGAATTAATGGTAGTACTAATATTGCACGGTATGAAAATAAATTCGATGAGCTGGGATAAACCCACCCAACAGAATGCCTGGAAAAGCTCGGAAGCGGCGATCCAGGCGAAAAATTTCTGCGGAATACTGGATACGGAAAAGACGAAAGTCATTCTGTTACTGAATAGAGCCGGCTTGAGGCTATATGTAGGCGTATGTACAACGCACCTCATGCTCAAATGACACGCGGCTAGAATGGGTCTTATAGAAATTAATCTGTGCAGAGGATGCGGAGAAGTGGATGAAACGGTGCTTCATCTATTTTGAATATGTCCTACGCAAAGAACGCAGAGAGTAAAAATTTTTCTGGGAGAACTTCTCGGAAGTAAAAAGGAAAAAACCAGCAGAAATTATTAGGTTCATGATTAAAGGTATTATAGTTGGCTCAGAGATAGGGTCTGCTGAGCGACAGATGTGAAACTGCTATTGATATTCGTTTAGTTCGTGTTTGTCATTCTTACTTCACATTTGTCATAAACTTTTAAAATTAATAATTGAAATTAATTAAAAAATAGCGTATTTAGAGTATACTTTGGACATTACCCAACAGAACGAGCTTAGTTTTTAAACAGAATTTTTATATCTTGAAATATTTCTAATAATCAATTAGTTGTTCTGATAGTTCTTTGGCTAATGTTCTTAAAATAATTGGTTCTTCAAATAGTTCTTAAAATAATAGGTCCGTAAATTAAATTCCCTCTACCATATTTTTTTCTTAATCGTAGAAAAAATTCAGGTAATACAGAAGATGCTAAGATTATACTATGGTTAAAATATATTGAAATATACAATTAAATATATTAAATTGAAATTTATTATAATATTAATTTTTACGACCATTGTGATATCCAACAAAAAAAAAAACAAAAAAAACGAAAATATAATAATAATAAAAGAAAACTAAAATGATCATGAATGAATCTTTATTCTATTGAAAATAAAATATTCATTATAAGAATACCAAGACAATCCGGCGCTTAATAATATACTTTAGTAACAAATATTATGAAGAGTAGAAAAATAATAAAAACAACAACAACGACAACAACATAAACAACATAACAACACAACATAATTCTTGTTTGTGTTGTTGTTGTTATAATAAATATATATATATATTTTAAAATATAAAGTCCCTAGAGGATGTAGTCGTAAGTTGTACTATAATATACCCAAAGAGAAAAAGAGATACATGATATAACACATATAAAAAATAGAAGATGATACAAAAACACATGAAAAGACGTATAAAAGGAAAATTATTTTCTTTGGTTCCAGTCTAATTTTTTTACATTTTTTTTTTATTATTTTTTTTTTTTGCTTTCTGTATTTTTTCTTTGGTCTATATTATCCCTTATGCGCAATAATAATAGTGCCAAGAAATATAAGTTTTTAAATATGTTGTCATTTTATAAGAGTTGAGTTTTAATAAGCGAAAAAATAATTGCAATACTTTTTATTATAATCGAAATACACGATGTAAACAAATAACTTTAATTTGCATCAAAATCACAAATGATTTGTATTTTCCTGTGTACTTGGTTTTCAATTAAATTATAGTTCTAAATGAAAATATCTGATTCAATCTATTTGCAGAAATTAGTTAAATCTTGTATTTATGTATTAGGTATACGCACATATTTTATAATATACAAGTTTTATTTCAGTCATTTGAATTTATTAGGTCTGATTGCTGAAAAAAGATTGGTAACGAAACATTTCAGATCAGATTTTATAGGAGGTAAGCAATAGGAATGGAGTAAGTATATAAGAGGTGCAAAATTAGAGTCCTGATCAACCTTCTCAATCACACAGGGTTGCTCTAGGGCTGAATCTCTGGGTAGAGTAAAAATGAGAGAATGTTCCGCTACAACAATTAGGTCACTTAAGTCGTGGTATCAAAAAGACACAATGACACAATTAAATGCTAATTGGTTTTTTTTTTTTTTGAAATTCCAATTTAATTTATTTTTAACTATGCTAAATTTAAATTAAGTTTAATTAAGTATGATCAATTCATTAAAATTACCATTTTTTCGAAAAGTATTCTTGAATATTGTTTGGAAAACACGAGTGCTGAAATTTGGCAAATATTCGCTAACACTTTTAAAAATAAATATTCGCTAACATACGATTATTCGAAAAGGGAACATTCCTACCACATAGTATTAATCACAATTAATTAATAAATAAAAATCTTTCAGCTATTTCATTTAAACTGGAAGGTGCAACTACAAAACAGCATAAGAACTTGGCTTCAATAAGAACCGGTTTCTCGATAGATTGTTTTATTGTATGTTAAAAATTTGAAATAGTACCTACGTACATAGTTGGTTTTTATATCAATTTAGGGGGTCGACCTATACGTCGTTTTAGTTCAACTTTTTCTATTTTAGATTTATATTTTTCTTTTTCAATATTAGATTTTTTTTTTTTCCATTTTAGATTTTTTTTTACCCTACAATTTTTTGGTTAGTAAATTTAATTTTTTTACTTTGATTACTAATTTTTTATTTTTATTTTCCAATTTTTGAATTAATTTTGGGTGTTTTATTTTACTTTTTTCTAGTTCAAGTTCAGGTTTTTTTTTCATATTTTAAATTTAAGTTTCCAAAATTTTCTTCATTTTCTAAATTTGACTTTTTTTCTTGTGTTTTCTTTTAATTGTTTTATTATTTAAATCTTTTTCTTTCATATGAAGTTTATTTTCTTCTTCTAATTTTTCCGTTTCCAAATTAAGTTCTTTCCGTCTAAGATAATTTTCTTCTTTTAATATAGATAACTCCAATCTTTTAAGGGTAATTCTATTTTTTTTTTTAAATTCTGTTTATTTCAATTTCCTGACCTATTTTATTCATAGAGTTATCAATTGTTTGTATTATCTGAGTTATAATTTTCAAAAAATTATTCTGAAAATTATTTATTTGGTCACTGGTTTTACATGTAGTACTATTTTCTATTGCGATAGAGCTATCATTGTTGCAAATAAAATTATTATGATAAGGTGTACAATTATCATCATCAATGAATATTACAGAATTATTCTCGCTGGGGCTGGACTCTATATTATAATTTTCTTCAAAAGTGTTACTGGAATAATCAAACTCCACAAATGAGAGTTACTTGTTGTTCTATTTCAGTTAGTGTATATGATCTCTTTGTTGTAGCAGTAATTATATTTTTAAATTTAAAATATTTTTTTTGGACTAAGAGCTTTTTCTTATGCCATACTTCTTTCAATCGATCAACGGATTTATGTCCGGGCCCAATTTTATTTAATTTATAAGCTAACTTATTCCATAACAACAATATATTTTCTCTTTCTATTTTTGATCTACCCGGAACTTTTTTCCGAATATCCGAATGTTTGTGCATAAATTGGACCATTGCAATAATTTGTTCTTTTGATGATGAAGGAATGTAAGCCTTAAAATTAGCCATTATTTTATGACTATTATGTATCTAGAAATACTAATTTAAAAAAAAATTATTTATCTGCCATTATATATATGTAGTTCTACACAATTTATAAATTACAACAAGGTTTCAAAAACCACAAGAATTTAATGGTACATTTGTTTTGTATTTAAAACAAAATTCCCGCTTTTATTTACAGAAGGAATGATCACTTCTACCTACCTGCCAACCATAAGAAGTATAAAAGAGGTTTTTCATTAGTTGAAAAATTATCATTAACTCGAATTGTTATTTAGTTTGCAAGTGGATAACAGTTACTGGTATCTGTGTATAATTAACAAAAACTGTTTAAGATGGAATAATTAAACGGCTTCCCCGAATTTCGAATTCTCAAAACTAGACTCATCTGAAAGCACTTCTACATCAAAATGATTCATTCCTGTGCAAAGACTAAAGCAAGAGATATTCTTCATTATTGAAATTTATTGAAAAGTATAAAACAGAAAATAAAACCAGTCCTGCCATTTTCACGTTGAAAATGCTGTTATAATTAATAACATATAGCAACTAATATTATTAATATTGTAAGAATATAATAAATCAACCCTATGATACGGCTCTCTCAGTTGAAAGTAAAGCGAAAAAGGAAAAGTTGTTAGTAAACATAAATAGGATCTATTAATATTTCTTTAAATGCACTACTAGAAGTGCCAGCCTATATGTGAGAATTGTACTCCATTTCGATCGTATGAAAACTCTATAGATTTTCAAGAGTATTTTTTGATCATTCCAGATCATTTTTCGAAGGTATATTCAATATGGCTAAGCTTTCAAACCACTGAAGCTTATCTCCCTGAAACATTTGGTCAGCATCAAAAATTGACATTTTTCTAGAAATAATACAGCTTTGCGTTTTCATTTTTGGTTTTTTAGTCCAATCCAGCTATTTCGGCCAAATCGTAGTTAAGGAAGCTAACCATGATGTCTCTTTTGATTAATACAGCATTAGATGTAACTTCAGATTTATTATAAAAATCGTATAATTCCAATAGATTGTTTTCACCTGCAGAGCTGTCGATGGCATTTCATGTGCTATATGTAGAAAGAAAATCTTTTTATAATGAATTAAATAAAGACCCTGGCCACTGAAAATATGATAATTAAAATTTTAAAGATGTAATCTAGTTTTGCATACATATATGACTTTCATGACCTTTGCCAGCCGCATAATCTAGCTTAAACTATAAATCTGCCACAATATCAGAATGTTACATTTGAAAACAAAAATGAAAACATTTTTAAAATTTTCAACTCATAAAAACATATTAAAAATTTAAAAGAAAATTTTGCCAAGAAAGTAAATAAACAAAAAGCAAAATAAAAAAAAATTTAAAATAAAATTTTTTTAAATATTTTATTTTGGGTCCAACTAATAAATGATAACCAGCATAACCAAATATCCATTTTACTCTCACACTCATACCATTATAACTTAAATCATTGCTAATTTTTTTTTTTTTTTTTGTTAAATATTCTTTTTTCTTAATTAGTAGAAGCCATTAAAAAATTCACCATAATCTATGAACTGTTGAAATCCAACAACAATAATAAAAAAAAACCATAACAAAAATAAAAATAATAAAAATAGGAAACAGCTTAAATAGCAATCATAGCCAATTTAATTCCTATTATAAGCAATTTTTCCTTTTTTTTGTATAAAATTCTATAAAGGACAAATCAAAATAAAAAAAGCAATAAAAAAAAACCAACATCTCTGTCAGAAACATTTCAGATTACTATAATTGCCCACAGCTGGTTACAAATTACAGAATTGTGTACTGTTTCCGCTATATTGATATTGCTTATATATTAGTCTGTCATCTCTGCCTACTATAATGGTGGTAACATGTATAAATATGTGTTTTATATACATATAAATTTATATGTACAAGATAAAGATCACCCACCAGCTATTAATCTTTAAATGAATGACTATACTTTTGATGTTTAATTATATATTGGCAGTACTGCATTTAATCGTTTTAAAAAACAATAAATAAATTATTCAACTTATTCTATGTATAAATACATACATACGTATGTAAAGATTGACTACATTGACATAAATATCCAAACATAAATATATACAGTTACTGTCAAAAATATTCAATTTCCTATTATAAATCTGAAGATTCGAAAAAGTATACTTCAAATGATTTGACATAGATTAGTTAATGCAGTAGATATAATATTAGATAAACTTCTTTAACAAGGATTTTGTTTTTTTTTTTTTCCTTTGCGGAGGTGGCCCTAATATGTCAGGGTCTGCATATAGGCTTTTAGCTCTTTGTGCCCTTCTCCATTCCTCAACTTAGTCGACCCTTTTGATAAAGGCCAATTATATAATATTTTATACAATCAAAGAAACTTTGATGATTTCCTCTCAAAGCGCGAAGGTGTAACTTTTGTTATGTACGTTTAAAAAATTGTCAACATGCGCGGATTTTATTTTTATTAAAAAAACTTTTTTATTAAAATTTAGTAATTGTAATATTCGAAAAAATAAAATATAGCACTTTGCTTTTATCTTAAAATATAAATAATTTGTTAAAAACAAAATAATCTTATACTAAAAAACATAAACAAAAAAAATTACACTTCATGTCTTTTTCTTGAAAAACATTTGAAATTCGTGATGGGGTTCATACATAAATCGAGATAGCAATAAATGTTTATCAAATAATTATATATTTATCCTTTTCTTTTACTTAAGCCTTCAGCCAAAAGTTAAAAAAAATTTTAACAAAGAAATTGGATGAAGTAAATTGTCCGGAGAAATTATTTTGTGTATGTGTTAGTAAAATAAAATTTGTCCGGACGTCCGTCCATCAAGAGCAAATTCACCATTAGTTTCAATGTTATATTGATTGATTATTGAAATATTTTTTTTTATACGGTCAGATTTATGCTTAGAGCAAGCACATCAGACGTCTATTACTAGACGAAGGTTTGCCTTATTTAATTGTGCAATAACTCATCATCCAATAGGGTTAGTAAATCACCGCCACCTTTGATTAAAAAATCTATAAATAAACTAAACCAGATACATCCGGTTAGTAGAAGGGCAAAAGTCATAAACTAATACCTATGTTAATAGCTATACATTTATTAAAAACACTTCCAAAAGTTAGACCGAAAGTATCAAAGCTAAAAAGAACAACAGTTGTTAGTTAGTGTCAGTTGAACGTACATTAAGACGTAATCGTTTTTTAATAGTTAAAACACTTAGTTGACAATCAAAAGAACTAGAGTTAGAATTTACTTCATTTATCCATAGCTCTAGCCTATTCGAACCAGCTTTCGATTAAAGTTGTAATTCTAAAAACAATACAAAATTTACTAAGTTGTAATATCTTTTTAATATTTCTTAAATTTAAATTTACCTGAAATGTGGCGTAAAAGTCCAATCTAACTTTACTAAATTTATTATTATTGCAAAAATAAACTACAAGTTTTAAAGATATAATTTTAATTATAATCGATTGTCTCAGCTAATTACAAATATTTTTATTTTCGGTTTTATATCTACAAATTGAAATCGTCACCGATCTTTTTATATTATTATAACTACTAGTTGCAAAGTCCGCCTCAAGACGGCGAAACAGATTTGGCAAACTTTGGTCATTCGTAAGATCATCATCTACCACAGCTAAATAATAGATCTATAGATTTAACATTTTGAGTTAACTTGGTTGCTAAATTTTATGCAAGAGTTTATAACATCTGATTGGCTCTTATGGGATAGATGGGTTATGTTTGCCGGAAATCTCCACCTAGAATTATGAACTTTCCAGCAAAAGGTATAGATCGAGGCAAAAAGTTCATAGCATAAAAATTTAGTTATTAGTACAGAAAAAATTCAAATAAAATTTATTCTATTTTATAAGAATTTTCAAAATTTCTAAGTTATATTAGCCCTTTTTTTATTCTAGAATGAATTATAATCGAAACGAAGTTTCATAACATAATTACTTTGATTGAAAACATTTAAAAAAATAAAATTGGAATTCAAAATTATTATCCATACTATTCATAACTTCATACAGAATTTACAACAACAACAACTTATTCATATGAAATAATTAAAATATACTATATACATAAGATATATATAAATAAACTACATATATATGTATATATATATTTATTAATATACATGTGCTTATATTTTACAATATTCATGTTAAACATCATTAGCTATATTTTGACCTGACTGAAAACTGAAAAAGAATAAAATATATATTACATACATTTTATTTACAATAACAACTTCTTTATATGAAGTAAAAATAAAATACAGTTTTTTTTTCTTCTGATTTTACGTTTTTATTAATTTCTTCTACTTGAATATTCTTTATTATTATTTCATTTCATTGGTAATGTAATCCTACATAATTTCAAAATCAATTCTAGAATATACACATCTACATATGTCACAATTAGAAGTCTTTTCATTATGCATACACAGTACAGTACAATACACACTAAGTATTATTATTTTTTTTTGTTTTTTTTTTATAAAGACATAGGTCTAGGTACATACAGAAACTCAGTAGCGAAGAAAAATTGTTGTTTACTTTACGTTTTCTTTTGTTAACTGTTTTGTTTTTGTTATTTTATTTTGTTGTAGCGACGGTTGCTACGACACATTGGCAGCAGGGTTGTTACGTTTTATTATATAAGATTCATGAAGCGCATTCACAAAATATTTTCAAAGGACTATATTTTTCGTAATTTTCAGACGATCTAATTATATCAAAGTCGGATGGTCTCTCTAAATATGCTAGTGTCTGTCAAGAAGATTGCAATTAAGCAAACACCTAATCATATTCGGACAACCAAAACAAATCTTCACGGATAATCAAGCCCCTTTCAAAGCTTTGTTTGATAATATCTAGTTTAAGCTGGTAAAGCGACGCCGAAACGAATTTGAAAGCCTTGCAGGCCATTTTTTAATCTCTCTACTCTGGGTTCCTGGTCACGGTAATATAAAGGAGAATGGTAGATCCTATGTACTGATCAAGAAATTTTCCAATCTTGACAGGTCCTTGACAGGCACTCTTCAATGAGACCCATCAAGGAACGTATTCTATCATAATATCTGGCATAGCAAACAAAATCTGGCATATACTAAATAACGACCTCTTGGAAAACTTAACGAAAAAAAACAACGAAAGCAAATCTACACAATAAATTGTACATATATGAAGAAAGCCACCATTCCTATCTCAATCAACAACAAAATAATACCACATGCTAATACAGCAAATTATTTAGGAATTTTTTTAGATGCTTAAATTAGGTGGAAGGACACAACATATAAGAAAGAAAACAGAAGAACTTAGATACGAAAACTTATTTGGGCGTAAAGTTATCAGTACAAAATAAAATATAACCAATTATTGAAACATGTATGAACATAATTATATTCCAATCCATGGAAAATTTTACGATAACGGTTTCCGGTACCTCAGTAATTTTCCTTTTAGTAAAATTCAAATATCGAAATAATCTTCTCACGCTGAAAATATTGCTACGACCACTTGGGATGTAGTAAGATTTGCCTTAGAGCGAAACTAAAAAAAAACACGGGTTAGCCGTAGGATACTAGCAGCAGAATCAATTTTTCAAAGATTCTTCTAAGGACCCAATTGACTAAATGGCTAAATCGAGAATATACAAAATCAGTTTCACTCGTTTCAAAAAAATATTACAAAATATGACGAACATGGAAATGCGAGAGATTTATAGCGTTTCCAAAAAAACACATAATGATGGAAAATCAAATAAGAGATTCAAGGAAACTAGGTTCGGTTAAAAGCCTCGAAGTATGTAAAATATGACTCATTCCTGAATAAACGCCAGGGCAATGGATATCCTCCATTATTTAACTTTAAAAGCAGTTAGGATGTTCATCCCATAGACTTGGAATTATAAAAAAAAAAATATATATATTTAATAAAGTGCTGATTTTGCATACCTGGCACAGCCACTTTAAAAATGATATTATAAATAATAACAATATAATCTTAATATTCTGCCGCTGTTTCTATTCCTGGATAAATTAACGCTTATTGTATTTGTAATCTGTGGGACAATTCTCTAATTATGCTTAGTTCTGTCAAGTTTCTGTCTATTTCTCTGTCTAATTTCCGAATAGTACAATAATATATAATAATTCAATCTTTTACTTAGGCTATCGTAACCCAAGTTGAACCAATCAGTTGTGCAAAATGTTTTTGATAGTAAATTTCTTCGTGTCCAGAAAAAATAAATGAAACAATTTTTTTCGGTCCATAAAATAAGCAAGTTAAAAGCAGAAGATAGATTAGCAATTTCAAAGGAACAGGTAGATAACAGATTGAACAATAAATTAGGAAATGGATACTCTTGCTATTTAAATTAATATAAACAAACTAGTGGATCCCCTGTGCAATTGCATAGAAGTAGTTCTTTCAAACACAATGTTATGTAAAAAGAAATATTTGTTTTGGTATAATTGTAGTTGTTTTCTCAATCGCTTGATTATCGAATATATATCCCTTACAATGAAATTAAAGTATAATACCTAATACTTTACGACGAAATTAACACTAATTTCAGTATAACTTAACACAATAAATATTTTAATTCGTTTATAGTCAAAAACGTTCACAATTCTGTTAGGTACAGCTACAGTGAATTATTTTATTAAAACACTGATTTATATATAATTTTTTTTCTGTTTTTTATTACAAATATGTATATTTTGTGATTACATAACAGAATTGCTATTTATGATTTGTTATACGAAAGATATTTTATTGAATTTGATTTTGTTTATAAAGATGCAATTTTTTTTTACTGCGCCTATAGTCACAAAACGGTTATATTCAGAAATATTACTGAAATTTAGCGAATGACTATAACCGTTTTACTGCTTATATTTTTTTTAATGATAGCAGATGCAAATGAACTTTGTATCATTTTTGAAGAGTATGATCTGATCTGATTTTTGTTTTTCTGTTTTGTTTTCAATTTTTGTTTGTATTTTTGTTTTTGTACTTTTTTCTATAAGTTTGTGTGTTTATTTAGAATGACAGAAATTTTATGAAGCCTTTTTAAAAATTGCCCAAAATATACCCCACATGGTCTTCCTTGTGTAATATAATATAAGATTTTCAAAAGTACACGGTAAAATATGTAACTGTTAGGGATAAAGGTATAAAAAAGAAAAAAAGAATTAAGAAAATTAGTTAATCAGAAGAACTAATGAAGGAACCATATTTCTTCCAAAATATCGATTCTTGCAATCAAATATTAAAAATTATTAGTGAACCGAAACTGGCAACAATTAAATTATTTAATTTAAATCATCACTAAAACCAAAAAACAAGTAAAGAAGTTTCAAGTGGTAGAAAAAATACTCGTTCCATAAGTCTTTTTAGTAAAATTCAAAAGTAAATATTTAACTATTTTCAAAAACTGATTCGGATTTTTAATAATAGAGAAAAAAGTTAAATCTCAAAAAGTGATAGTTTAGAATTCCTTTTTTTTAACTAAAAAAATTAATTAACATTGAACTACACAATGCCTTGAAGCAAATGAGTGGATGGTTTTAGCGGATGAAGTTCCTTGTGTGTTCCAATTGATATGACCACATTTAATCCCAATTCAACCAGGTTCAATAAACAAATTTTTGTATTATTCGTTAATTTTTAATTATTGGCTTATTTTGTAAAATACACATTAAACGTTTTATATTTTTTGTTATTTTACTATTTTTTGTACTCATATTTCGAAAAAGGTCAGATAATTCTAATAATCTTTCTCCACTTCGCTCTATTTCAATGTTACGAAATTCATTATATATTTGGTGTCATTGCCAGTTTTTTAATCAGATGGGGTTTAAGTCTGTACTTTTTTTTACACTTTTGACAGTAACTTAGGTAGAATCACCTTTTCGTGCTTAATTAAGTACGGTACTGCAAGTTTATACTACAATATCTACAATATTTCGAGCATTTACTTATGTATTGATAGTAAAATGAGTGTAACACAAAAACTCGAGAAACTTGAAAAATTTAATAAGTATTATGCTACAATCGGTAAGAGTTTTGCCAAAAAACTTTAGAAGTATATATTTACCAAAATTAAAAGGAAAGCATTAAAACTGGTCTTTAATCTTCCAATGAGATATGCCACAGAATCTTTGTTTTTAGACATAGTTAAACATGTGTTACTAGTAAAAGGAATTTACCAACTCTCGATCGCTTGTTATGTACATCAAGTAATCACAAACCAGATACATCATACTCTTGACTTTAATTACCCATCTCATCACCATGTTTTGAGGAGTAGAGGAAATCTAAGTGTTGAATACTGAATTCGGAAAACGAAAAATTACCTATATTGGTCCTATTATATATAATTCAATTGAAAGATCGGTACAAAATATTCAATCTTTGAATTCTTTAAAACAAAATATAAAAAGATCATTTTTACAGACAACAAATTGAAATCCTTTCTTTTTAAGTTAATATTTTCCTTTTTAAACATCTAGAAATTTCTTTTTTTTCTGCTCTCGATTTTAATTCTTTTAATTCATCTAGCTAGTTTTTTTATTTTATTTTTTATTTTATTTTTTATTTTATTTTATATTTTAAGTTTTCGCTTCCTCCATATTTTATTTTTATTTTGTTTTATTTTGTTTCATTTTATTTTATTATTTCTTAGAATTTTACTTTATTATTTGTTAAAATTTTCTTATAATCCTACTTATTTTAATTACTACTCCTCAGGTTTTTAGGTTAGTATAGGTTAGTTTAGTCTAGTTCCTTCAAGGACTTTAGTCACTGGAACAGACAATAATTAAATTACATACATATAAGTGCATTTTAACATATTATTGTAATAAGAAATTTGATGTAATTTAATTGGTTAGTTATAATAAATGAAATTGAAATTGAAATTGAAATTGAGATAAGAAATTTAAATTTGAAAACTTAAACACTTTTGAATGTAAAATCTGATAAATGGATTACCTAATACTAATGCCTCAGGGGGTTGACTTAATGTCTACAAATATATTGAAAATGGTAAAAGATGGGATTGGATAAGAAGAAGAAAGTGGTAGCTGTGTTTTTTTAACGTTAAAAGGGAAGGAATATAACTAGTTGAAAAGTTACGTATCGGAAAGAATGAAGTACACAGAATGTGATGGGTTGAAAAGTGAAGCTGTAAAAGTTTAATATGTTGTAATACAAGGAAGTTCACTCGGACTTACGCTATTTTTTTGTTACATAAATGACTTATTATGCACAAAACTGAATGGTAAGCCATTTATGTTCGCTGATGACGTGGCCATAATCTATGAAGAAGAAACAAACAAGGAATTGGAAGATTTAATAAACATGGACATTAGTAAAGTTCAGTAATGGATGAAACGTCATAAGCTGACAATAAATGCAGCTAAAACAAAATATATGTTATATATGGTATTTGCTATAACAAATGTAAGTTGGATCATGTGAACAGTTACAAATATTTGAGGATATTATTAGATGAGAACTTAACATGGGAACAGCATATAACAGAACTAATAAAAAAAAGAAGAAAAATTGCAGGACTATTCAAACTAATAAATAAAAGGGTTCCACTGAAAAATAAGAGATCAATTTATTACAGCTTATTCCATAGTGCAATTATGTAGGTACGGAATTCAAAAAATGGGAAAACACTGTGAATAAAAATTTAAACACATTACAGAAACTGCAGAATAAAGCGATAAAGAATTTGTTTTGATATAATAGGCAAACTCCAACACAGGAAATTCATAGAAAGCACAAAATATTACAATTGAATCATGTTATAAATTACAGACAGGTCACACAAATACATCTCATACTTACTAAGAATATTAATATAAATATTAAGCCGATGATGAATAATGAAGTTCATACATACTCAACTAGAAATGCAACTCAAATAAGGGTAACATCTTCAACAAAAAGACTTAACAAACATGACACAATATACAATACAGCATACAAAACGTATAATGAATAACCAGTTGCGATCAAAGAAACTGCTCAAATATCTAAATTCAAAAGTAAAAGTTGGGATTGTGCTAGTGATTATTTTCATCAATTAAATAATAGTAATAATACTTAATAGTATATATATATAAAAAATCAAATTTAAATAGCTTGTATAAAAAACAAAAAATTCCTTATCTTAAAATTAAAAAATGCACTGAATTAAAAATTAATTAGTTATAAGTAAAATTGTAAAAACTAAAAACACTACGAGCAATTGAGCTCATTTGAGTAAATAAATTAATAAAATAAATCAAATTACTGGCTTATCAACTTATCAAATGTGAAAAACTACTGATATTGTCAGGAGCTAAGTCTTCTTAAATAGAATAGCTTCATTGTATTTAACCTTCGCTTGGGCGACAAATGAAATATACATAAACGGGCAAGATTAACATATGTTAATATTTTTGGTTTTTCCATACATTTTGTATGGAGAATTTTTTGATAAAAATAAGTGATTTTTATGTTTTTATGACTATTTTTGTATGTGCATTACTGTTACTTTTATGTTTGCTTTTATTACCTGCGGAAATACCGGTATTTTAGAAAAAGGAAGTGCTACTAGGAACTTCCGTTTGTTACAAGGTACTTATAACAGAGTTAGTAGTTCCGACAATAACAGTATATCTATTTCAGTGAAATAAAAAAAAAATTAAATAAAATATATATATTTTGGAAAGATTATTTATTGAATTTTCAATATTTGCAATAATATGGAATAGTTTAAAATTTTATGTGCCGTTAAGGTAGGCAGGTAAGTAAATTTTTTAATTTTTAGTAAAAGTGCAAAAAACACAAAAAATAAGTGTTTTTCTTCAAAAAACCCATTTTTTAAATTTCTTATATGTTTGTGTAAATATTAATAAATTTCTTCGAAATTAAGCAAAACTATTTAAAATAAATGAAATTTTAAAAAAAATGCCGTTTCAGGTATATGACACTTCTTTTTTTTGAGTTTTACTATGAGAAACACAAAACAAAAAAAAAAATACACACAAAAGATAAAAAAAACTTATTTTTACAGGTTATCGTTTGAGGAAAAACAATCATATTTCTCTAGATTGGTGGAACATGTGCTAGATGATGAACATGTTGATGTAGGACCACCGGAAGAAATATCATTTGAACTAGTTGCCGGTCCCTCAAGAGTCGAAAGTATTGATAATGATGACAAAGATGAAAATGAAGATTATCGAATTTCGGAAAATGAAAATGAAAAACCAGATGCTCAAAAAATGCATCTTAGACCTAAGTGATGGTCAAGATTCGGAGGATGAATCAAAAGTACAAGAAGAAAATAATCACATTGTTGATTCAAATCAATATTTTATTGGAAAGGATGGCACAAAGTGGAATAAAATTCCATCAACATATCAAAGGGCTAGACAACAAAATATTTTCCAACAAAAATCTATTAACAAAAAGTTTAGCCTATTGTGAAACATTCGCCGCAATTTTCAATACATCAATGGTTGACATATATTTTTAATTTAACTTCGTAACAGAAGTTTTGTTTTTTCTAACATACCAAAAATAAAATTCAAAACAAAATTTTTTTTTCAAAAAACCTTTGGTACTTTATTTACTTTATGTCTTGAAATATATTAATTTTAGTACATTTCTATTTCAATTTAAAATATTTCAGAACTTTTTATCTTATTTTTCAACTTTTATCGAAATAATTACAAAAATTTTCCAAAATACCATGCATTTTGTATGAATAACAAAAATATTAACATAATGTTAATCTTGCCCAATAATGAAGAAAAAAAATTAAATTGCCGAAAAATTGGGCACTGATCTCTGATTTCATTAAGATCGACCAAATAATGAAGTTTTTATGAAGAAGTAAGTAATGAAGGTAAATTTGTTACCAGACTACACTCTCAATTATTTTTTGTCATTTATTATCCCAATGACAAAGGGTACTAGACCAGTTCGAAAAACTAATAAAGAATTTTTTTTTTGCTTCACCGGGAATCGAACCTGGGACCTTTCGGTTGAAAGGCAGGCGTTCTACCTAATGCCCAGCGTGTGGCGCAGTAGGTAGAGCTTAACTTACTTACCACATCGCCTTACTTCAATTAGATGTAATAAACTTTTAATAATTATATTTGCATAAATTTTTTTGTTAGATAACTTTAAATATTTTCAATTTTTTTCTCTTTCTAAACTTTTTAGTGTGGATTCATTTTCATAAGTAACTGTATATTATTATAATAATATAATAGGATATGTGTGTATGATTGAATTTATAAGCTAATTCCAATCGACAAAGAATAATATCGTATGAGTGCACAATAATTTAAATTAAATCCTCCATATCCAAATTAATAAAAACGATATAAAAATGCAAAATAACAACAACAACACAAATACAACAAAAAAAAAAACAAAAAAAAAAAAAACGATAAAATGGTATATCAAATTAATCAAATTGAAAATATATTCATCCAATCAGAAACCTCTTCTAAATGGATTTTCATGTTCTCTGACCAGGATTATCGTTTCTGATGTTCTATTAAGAATATAATGTAAGTATAGATTTAAAAAAAATAAAAGTAAAAAACAGAAAAAAAATCAATTATAATGGTTTCATCGCCTTCGCTTAAACGAATTTGTTTAATATTTTTTATGTTTTTTTTTTTTTTGCTTTTGTATGTACTCGCTTATAAAAGTTTAAATATTATTTGTCGCAAACATCTTACTTATACACTCCAGTTCTATTTTTTGCTCTCTCTTTATTCTCATATCTTTTCACATACATTATGCCAATTAGTGTTTTCAAATATATAATTTATATTTATATACAATCAGAGACTATAATATTAGTCTCGTTAATATTAGAGATTATAATTTATAGTCTCTGATACAATCATATTATATTCCATTTCCATTGTTATTTTTCTGTTATGAATTTAAATATAATGGGAAATCAGTAAGAGAGAAATAAAATAGAAAATTAAATTTTCATAAAATTTTGTATATACATACATTATACATGTACACAAATGTATGTGGATCTGTTATTGCGTCTACTTTTAATGATAAAGGAATGAAAATCACTATACAAAAGAATTTGATTTCGTTTTTCATTTTGAAATGTAATCCAAACTTTCGCTAATGGATCTTAGAATTATTTATTTATTTTTTTTTTCTTAATTTCGTTTTTCTATCTTTCTTTTATTTTGAACATTTTCAATAACTTATTTTCTCGGTGCGAGTTTTCTTTTTTAGTATTCTTATGTTTATTTAAGTAATCAATTTAGTTGGACAAAGATGTCCCCTGCGTACAATATTCAAAAGAAAAAAATGTCTGTTTTTTATTTTTGTTTTCTTTATTTGCTATTAATCACCCTTGAGTAAGAAAATAAGCACAAAAAATCAGTCGTAAGATTAAAGATATTTACGCTTTATTCATTCAAAAAAAATAAATTTTAAATTTTTTCTTAGTTTCTTTTTTTTATTTTGGGGAAAGAGGTTAAAAACAAATTTTTTTACCGTTCTAAGCATTTTTTATATAAAAAAAAATATATGCCATTTTTTTTTTTATACCTTAATTCATATGGTAGGTACTAGTTTATTTGAATGAATCAATAAAATTTTTTACTCACCCCTTTTTTAATTTGAATTTCTCAAAAACTGTGTATAAGAAATAAGGATCCTTTTTAATACTTTACTAAGCCAGAAAATGACAAGGATAAAAATCTCATCTTAAAAATTGGATTAATAAGATTTTTTATTTATATTTTTATATATATATATATATTTTTACCGTCTTCTCTCACTACGAACATTTCAAATCTGAATAGCTTTTATTAATTTGAAATTCAACCCCATATCTTAAAAATCAACCTTCTGATGTTGTTGTTGTTGTTATGTTATTGTTGTGCAATCGAATTCTTTAATTTTTCTTCCTTCAAATTCGTAATTCGTATTATTTATTATGTTTAAGGAAGAGCATCAGAATTTGATGTAATATTTAATTTAGAATTTATATACATATATATAGTGTAAATTGTAGGTATACATAATAATTATGCAAAAAAATAAAAAGTGTAGAATGAAAAAAAGAGGAGAAAAAAATGAATGGAATATTAAAATGAATTCGAATTTTGACTGATTAAAGCGAAACATATTGATGTCATTTGGGTCAAAGTTCTTTAAGAACAGAAGGCATCTTGAACTTTATAATAAGACAGCAAAAAAAAAAACAAAATAAAAAAAAAATCAAAGAGGCGGAGGCCGATTTTGATTTTCAAATTGTCGTTCAAAATTATTTTACATTCATCAATGTCAATAATTGTACAAGTTCTGCCTATACAAATATAACAAAAAAAAAAAACAACAACAACAAACAATAAAAAAAACTAAGAAAAAAAACATAATAAATGAAGAAAATTAAACAAGGCAAAACAACTGTAAAGGACTTTGTTTTGAAGTTTGATCCTGGGCCAATATTGTTGATTAGAGTCTCTTATGTTAATTTAAAAGTTTATTTTTTTTTGCTTTACATATTTTCTCTTTTATTATTCTTGTTATTTAACTTTTTGATTAAGTGAGATAGAAGTTGTTTAATGGTGTTGATTTTATTGTTATTGTCAAAAGAGGAAGGATGATTTCATTGAACTGGTAAATAAATTTGTCAATTTTTTTTTTGGTATAGGACGCAAAATATATATATTTTCAATAAAATGAATTCGAAAATTTATTGTTAGTGGAGGGAGAGTGCTAAAATTTAGAAAAGATTTCTAACATTAGAAGTCAACATTTTGTTAATTAATTAGAATATAAGGAATAATGATACGACCTAAATGGCATAAAGAAAATATGTTGAGTTAGTCTTCTTAGAAATTCTGTACAAGTCATAAATATATATATAATATACATATATAGACGAAGTTGAAAAAGATATCTTTGAATGATAATCAAATTGGAAGTGAATTATTAGTTCTATTTAATTATAGTTATTCTGTATAATTATTCGATTATTATAAGTTGTGAATGGAAAATTAGATTTAAAGTAATCGAAGAGTTTTGTATTTGGATATTCGTTATTTTTTTTAAATACAAAAATTAGATTATTTTTAATGTCAATACTGTATAATTTTTCACTTTAAAGGGAATAGAATAAGTTTCAAGATTGAAGATCGATCGTTAAATAGAAAATCTGATGTGATAAGGTGATGGTAGCGAAGAATTTGTCTTAAAATATTTCGTAGAAGATGAAAATGTTTTCGGTGATGGAAATGAAAGTGATGTTGAAATTGCAAAAAAAGCAGATCATTTTTAAAATTAGAATGAAAAGATATTGAATGGCAATTGATGTCTGTGGTTATGTCAATGTCTGGAACATTTATAACATTAAAAACAATAATAATGTTTAGTGATTATTGTTTTGTTTTGCTTAACTCGCATATTGGTCTAGACTATTATTAACTAAGCTGAAGAATCAGGTGAAGAAACATCTTAACATTTCAAACTTGAAGTAAATGAAATAATCACAATTGATTTAAGAGCACAATTAGAATATATTTAAAATTATGCTATATAATCTGACGAATAATGATGGAAGAGGATAAAAATTCAGAAAATATATGTTACAAATACATTTTGGAAAGAAAATGTCTCTGCTTATTTTCAACTGGTGAAGTGTGTTTATTTTTACTAGTAGTCATGAAAGATGAGCTTCATAACCATTAGAGAATTCTGATGATAATAAGTTAGCTTAGCGTATCCAAACCAACATATATGTTCACTAGTATTTTCATAGTTAAAATTATTATCAAAAATTATCAATTATCATCAATTTTAGCTTTAAAAAAAGTCTTTTCACTTTTTTCTATAAAAATAAAAACAAAGATAACTTCGGCCTTGTGGATAGAATATTAATTAAATAATATATAAATATAAAGAAAATTTTTGACCAAAGTATAGTTTAATTAGAGATGATTGTAAAATGATTTAAACTGTACATTTAGTATTAGGTACTATAATTACTAAAAATTGATAAGAAACGTGCAATCTAGACACATTATGTAGTGAAATGATTGATTTTATTCTCTGTATAGTTTTTCATAGTGATGATAGTAAAAATCATCTATAGAGCTGTAAAATGATGATGATATACACTTCTGTATACAATTCCCTTTATTAAAGAAATTTCATAAAAGTTGAATGAATAATTTACAGAATTACTTCCTTATTCAAATTATGCTTTTCATTAACATTATAAAATAAAATCGTAGTTTAAAATACAATTTTCATCTTCAGAGAGGAACAGAAAAATGTGTCAAAGTAACCATTTGATAATGAGTCTTTTTCCTACTTTAGAAGTATAGTAGTGCTTCATATTTTGAATATGATCTTCTTCTTTGAAAAGTATTCCCTAAAAAGATCCAAATATATATACCAGGACTTATGATAAGTCATAGAACTTTGGATATTAATAGACTGTGAAAAATTATACAGGGTGCTTGAGAGCATGCATATACGCTTTTTAACAAGGAAAAAAGGGCTTATTTTAAAATAAAAAAAAATAAAAAAAATATTTAGTAAGTTGAGGGTGATTAATTTTTCTAAATTTATGGAAAGTCTAAATAACAAAAAAATAAATTCAAAAATAATTTCAAATATAAAACAACATTACATTGAGAAAATAAGTTAAAACACAAAGAAAAATTCATAAGTAGTATAAATAAATATTAATAGTAATAGCAATAGTAATAATTATAAAATTAGTAATTCAAATAATATTAGAGAATAAAATAAAATTATAATTAATTAAAGTTATAAGAATTATTGTAAGGTATCAAAAATGTGATTATTTTTGTCCTAAAAACGAATCTACTGTAGTTGAAGTCAATTAGTGAAAAACAGTTGTTAAATAAGCGCTGAGATTTTTGTTATCGGCTCGGAAAAACCATAGTTCGTTCTATGACTATGAAGATATAAAAATCTTTGGCTTCTGAAATCGCGCACTGGAGCATAGATATTATAAAAACGAAGAATAGATTAGGACATTTTATTCTACAACATAAGATATCATAGGAAAACATCACGGAAGTAGCATTTCGCTTAGGCTCGAGATTAGAAAGCTTAGTAAATTGACATTAAGCTAGATATCCAGTAATATAAAGTAAAGTTGAATTTACGTAGACAAAACCTAATCATATTCCTTTGAACAGACTCTATTCTCTTAATATGTTTATCATAATAAGGCATCAAAATTGGACAATATAAATTTTTGAATATATATGGATCAAAAAATTGCTGTGAGTTTCTCTTTATGAAACCTAACATGGAAAAAGTTTTAGATATAATTCGATTTATGTGAACATTAAAAGTTAATTTATTATCGAGAATGATACCCAGGTCTTTTGTTTCACAGACATGTTCAATAATAAAACCATTTATATTATAATAAAATTCAATTAGAGTTTGCCTCCTAGAAAATGACATGCAATTGCACTTATTAATATGTATGGAAAGGCTATTAATGTTACACCAAGAATAGAATCTGTCGAGATCCTGCTGCAGCAGATGGCAAACCTCATCCGACTTAATAACCGCAAAAAGTTTAGTATCGTTAGCAAATGATAAGATCAAAGACTTAATATCGGATTCGATATCTTTCATAAACAATAAAAAAAATAGTGAATCCATATGAGTTCCTTGTGGAAAACCAGACGTAGCCGGCATATGACGTGCTATTTTGTAATTTAACGGACAGTTTACGTCCAATCAAAGAAGATTGAACCATAAATACCAAGAGCCTGAAGCTTAGAAAGTACTAAAGAATGGTCTTCTTTATCAAAAGAATGTCTTTAGAAATATCAATGAATATCGTATCTACTTGATAGCCTTTTTCAATTGCGTTGAAAACTGTATGAAGAATATGAATGTACTGGTTAAGTTTTATTTTCTACCACTAGGTATTCGTCTTCTAGATATTTTGTTATTATAATCTTGTTTTGTATTTTTGTTTCATATAATTTATAGAATTTTCCAGTTAAAATCTATAATCTAATATTGCCTAATAATTATTTTAAATTTATCGATTAATCGCTTGTTTTTTTTGTTTTAATAATTTTTATATTGACTTTTTGCAGTTTATCTATTCAGTCCTTTATCTGCGTCGGCAAGGTTCAACAAAGAGCTTTGTATTTTTTTTTTTAGATAGATATTACCAGTGTAATACCAGAGAAGAACAGCAGTTGAATTCATTACTTTTTGCATTTTATACAATTTTAAGAAATGCAAGAATGTATTTGACAAGTCTTGTAATCCCTATATCAATCATAATTTTTTTGATGTGCATTTTGTTTTTACCGTTTTTTTCCAATTTTTTTTTTCTATCTTGCTGCTTGTTATCCTTTTGATGATTGATATACTTCATTTTCATGTGATTTTTTATTATTTTTGTGTTTTTTTTTTTTTTTGAATATTTTTCTTCAACCCATAGATAGTATTACAAGAAGTCATCGTATTTTTTTTTATATCTATAGATATACATATATATATATATATATACATATATTTCTATCTCGTTCTTATTTATTATTTTAGTTTTTATTCTTTTCATAAGATGTCAGAATTCTCTTGTCATTTGGCATATTTTCAATTTTCTTTCAATTTTAACGAATTACAATCCGTCGCTTGTGTCGTGTATACGGTTTATAGAGCGAAAAATTACAAAATCAGCAGATAAAAATTTTTTTGTCTATACTGTATTGTTGTTGTTATCAACTATTTTATTTTTTCTTATAGCCTCCAGACGAAGTACAATGACGAAAGAATTACATACGTGCTAGATAGATAAAACGTAGAATAATCTCAAAAGTATAGAAGTGAATACTAAAGAGAGAAAAACGAAAACAAAAAAAAAAGTAATATCTGACAAGTAAAAATAGAAAAAATACAAAAAAATATATCTTTCTCTTTCTCGCTTTATTTTAATATATTATATCGTCTCTGCCTATTTACATTACTATCATTTGTGTTGTTCTTATTTTTAATATAGATTCAATACCATTTCTCTATTTCTATAACAACTTGTTACTTGTTCTGGGTATTAGATACGTTCGCGGTTTTTTTTTTATTTTTTTTTTTATTCTATTTCCAAATGAAATATTTCATTTCTATTGTGATATCGGTTATCAAGTTATTCCTTTAAATATCCTTTGGGAGACTTATTCAAACTTGATTATTCCCTTCAATTTTCATTTATAATAAAATGTAAAAATAAAAAATAAATAAATTTTTAACAATAACTCTTAAAGCCGGATTTCAGGAATTATTTTTCTTTAAAACCATTTTTTATTTTTTTTTTAGAGATCTGTATGATAGCTAGGGTAGTACTATAAGTAAAAACGGAACCTATTATTTTTTATAGTAGATTTTCGCAAATAAATATGAAAGAAGAAAATGTATGGAATAGTGGCTGACACTTTCTTTAATAATACAACAACAAAAATAAATTTTTTTTAGTAGTTTGGAGGAAAAACATCTCTCAAGACTTTCAAAAAGATGTGATTAATATTAAATTGAAAGTAAAAAGGGTTGTTTTGTTATATTTTTTTTATTATTGTTGTTGATTCCCCCAGTTTTTTTTCATTTTAAATCTTTTGTTGTTGAAAAATAAATTGGGTTGAAATTGTCTTCATTTTAAATTTTAAAATCTTAAGAGTTAATTTCAAAAATGGAATACATAATAGTTGAAATTTTTAAATTTTCTTCTAAAAAAAAACAAGAGATAGCTACTTATTTAATGATTTATTGTTGAAAAGAAATTTTAAATTGTAAAATATATTTAAATGAAAAGAAAGAATTTAATTTTTTTATTATAATCAGTTTTTGTGTAATAATGTATAATAGTTTTTAACATCCTACAAGGATTTTTTATATAATAATTTATTACAATAGTAATAATAGTAACAAAAGTAAAAAACGTAACTAGTAAGTTAAAGTAACTAAAATATATTTTTAAGACAATAACAATGTTATGCAACTACCTACTAGCCTTTTAAAAAGTCGTACTTGTATTATCTTCAGAAATATAATATATACTAGCATACCCGACGAAGATCGTTCCGACTTAGTGTAAATGAGATTTTGAAAGGTTTTCTGAAACTTTAAATATAAATCTATATTGAAATGAAAGAATAAATGCAGAATTAAATGGCAGAAAATATTACATTATTATTTATTCAAATAATATTAATTGTGTTGTGCATTATAAAGAAACGTGAATAAAGTAATTGTTTTTGTATGCGCATTTGAACCATTTTTGTCAAATCTACCAAATTATGAAAAAAAATATTTTACTTAATTTACTTTTTCATATAAAAATATTATAATTCTTACTTTTAACTCGCCCTTTATATACCTTTAATCTGGAGTTTACAAGAACAATGGTATTATTAGTAGTATAAAAATATAATTTTCTAAGCCTTTATAAATTGAAACCTAAACACAAATAAATAACAAAAATACAATTTTAAAATTAAAAATTTATAAGGTCCAATAAGTATTTATACATAATAGATAGACGTAACTTATCCCAGAGTTTTTTGGTTGTTTTGATGTTCACTATCACTTCTAATCCTTGAATTTTTCACTATCCCCTCGAAAAGTTAATGGGCACAATTAAACATACATTTTTCAGGTCAAATCGGACCGGGCCTAAGACGATAATATATCATAATTTTATTATACACAACTTTTTAATTTATTATTTGGAGTAAAGTGTATAAATTATTTGGATTTATAAGTCTCGAAAGTGCAACGTATAACTGTGCAAATAAAAGTAAATTCAGAATACCTGGAATAGACTACACACACTATTTATCGATCGAACAGTACGCTCTAGAAGGCTAGTAAAATAAATAAAATCAATCAATTCATAATTAATTTAACAAGAAAGCATTTTTCTAAAATAGAATTTGCGACAAATAGTATGCGCAATTATACAAATAGTATAATTGCTCACTCAAGATATCCCGTAGCAGATGACGGGTATATTGAGATGGCAATGAGCACCAATTATATACCTCCAGAAGCATGATTTTAAATAGATAAAAATAAATATATTCAAAATTACGATAAATTCCCCATAATATACCATATATTTCGTAGAGCTACAAATAAAAAAATAGAATACCAAACAAATTTTAAAATCGAAGACAATAGGGAAATATTCAGGTCGATATGTTTATAACAAATAAAGACTTATTAAGAACTATGATAAGTATTCGTGGCTTCTGGCTAGAATAGAATAACAAGAAAGCTCATAAAAAACTATAGTTAGGATAAAAATAATGAAAATTAGGATAATTAAGCTAACAGCTCTTTTAGATATACTGAAAATAAAAATGAAATAAACAAAATAAAATTAGGTGGTAGAACCTTACAAAAACAAACTACAAACTAAAAATTGGTTTGCACACATTAATAAAATAATAATAAATAGCCAACCGCTGACCAAATAAATTAATAAATTTAATTAAGGGGGGCCGTAACTCTATATCATGTGTTTAAATTGTATTTTTTGAAAAAAAATTATTAATAATTATTATAAATAATTTTAAAAAAATTTTCGGATTGGTTCCACGGTCCGGAAGTCGGGACCAAAGACCTTGAACACAAAAAAAAAATGTTTATACTTAAATTGATACGTAATGAGCATTATTAAATTAATTAAGTTGGGATATTATTTACCCCTTTTTTGGGCAGGTTCTGAATTAGGTAAGATTCTAGAGTTGGATTCAAAATCCCAGTTACACGCTTTTCACAGAATATTTCAAAGGTCAAGGTCTTCGGTCCGAACACTTGAGACGCCGGAGCTCTTGTTGGCATCATGCTTGTGAGCCATTGTAGTAAAGACAAGTTAAAAAAAAAAAACAAAAAAGAATTAAACAAACCATTATGCCTTTTATATTTATTTATATTTCTGTCATACAACTCATAGCACTCGTCAAGAATATTTCAAAAACAAAATATGCAACATCTTTACAAAAATAAACAAACAAAATTCTGACTAGCTGGCTCCGTAGATGATGTAGTGAAAGTAATTATTTTATTAATTAGCTCGAAATTTACTATAGCTCATAGTGAAAGAAGAATTTGTAAAATTTAAGTAGCGATGAATTTGTATTAGTTAAGTATTGAGAAATATTGAGAATTTATAGTTATCCAACGCAGTTTCTAAATTTGACAAGATTTCTGACATTTCTTCCTCACCAGGCAGATTTAAAAGAAGAAGTTTCAATTAAGTTAGCAAAGTATAAATATAAAAGTATTACATTTTTCTGTTATTGAAGAACAAATTTCTATTACAGATTAGAATTGGACCCAACATGCGTACAAATACATTGTATACAAGTTCCAGAATACTTTTCAGAAATTATTTATTTTAAATTCAGTTCATAAATAAAACTGTATTTTAGTAAATTAACATTTTGTGTTGGATCCGGATAACGTCGGGTTCATTCGGGTTGTTTTTCTAGTATAACTATACAATACTGGGTATCCATAATTGAATTAAATATTTCTAATGTATCAATATATCAAAAAGATCAATTTTCTAAGTGTAGATCTAGAAAATTAATAGTTAAATCTCCATTAAAACTATCTAATTTCATTAATATTCAAATTTAACAAAATTATTATAATTTTATTATTATATATTATCATAGAAACAACCCATCATCTACCTACTTCACTGATTTTATATGATTTGGCTCGTGGAATAATTAAATCAGAATTATTTATATTAAAATAATTTATTCAAATTTTATTAAATTAATTTTCATTATTTATATCTACTTCAGCTTGATGCCAGAATTGTAAAATAATATAATACGACATTTAGTTTTAATTTTCTTCAATTATATAAGATTTTTTTTTCTTTATTTTATTTTATTTTATTATTTTTTTTTTAAATAGTGTAAATATAAATAGGGAGAAGGAGAAAAAAAATAAAAGAAAATTATAAATTTTAAAGAGGAACTCCTTATTTTGTATTACCGAATATTAATGCAATGTCGGCGATTGCTGCAGTATTTCTTAGTGGTATAGAAAAATATTTCCTTTCGTTGCATAATTTATAATGAGTAATACTTAGTTTCATAAATTTAGAATGATAGTTATTATTCTACTGAGTTCATTTTTATTTGCTTTAGAGAGAAAGAGATTTTATTTATTTCTTATTTTTTGTAAATTGATTCATATTTTTTTGTTTTTAAATTTCTTGAGACTGATGAAAAACAGTCTACAGACTTTATATAAGAATAAAAATAAATTAAAAAAAAAAATTAATTAGCAATTCTGATTTTTAAAACAAAATATCTTAATTATATAGTTCATCTTTTTGAGAATACTTTAAAAATAGAACCTAATTATCATTTTAAAATTATAGCCTAGATTTAAAAAAAAAAGTAAAATAAATGATTTTTTTTTATTTTTTCGTATTTGTTATTTATCTAAATTTTATAAATAGTTATAAAATAAATTTTATAAAATAATTGTGAAATATTAATAATTTTTACATTAATATAGTTTAATTTATTTACGTTTGTTTATAGGTACATTTATTGAAATGGAATTAACATCCTAATTGCCTTATGAAAAATGCATTTAACTCTTTCCGTTTAGGTGGTTAGCGATGTTAACCATTTATTTAAAACTCCGTCTTACCCACTCAGAGTCATCTGCTGGAAGTTTTAACGGTTATTTAATGAATTTAAATTATTCTAATTTAAATATAACCAATGAATATCTACTAATAATTATAAGAATGTTCAAGCAGAAGAAACAAAATTAAAATTTTGTATTGACCTAAGAAAAAAGAAAAACGTAAAATCAAAAGAAAAAAAAACTCTTTGTTGGTTTACTTTCTTACTCACAGTTCGCTTTCGATGTGCTTAAGAAATTTATGAATTATTTATTGTGTATGTACATTGCATACAAACTGTACAAACCAATTTTTTTTTTTTATTTTATTTTTAATTCATTAAAGAAGATGTTCTGATATATATTTTATTCTTTTTCAGTTATAGCTATAATTATGTTTTTTGTTTATTATGAATATTGTTAACTATGAGCCTATGTATATCAATAATACATATATTTATAGTTATATTTTTATTTCATGTGGAGAAGTGTTGTTATTGTAATGCATTATGAAATGAAGTAATGAGTATTATGGATGATAACAATTTTGGGTTTCAATAATTTTATTTTTAAAGACTTTGAATCAAAATATGTAATTATGTTATGAAACTTCGTTTCGTTTATACCTCATTCTAGAATAAAAAAAGGGTTAAAGAACTAACTGGCAATAGAATAAAATTTATTTGAAATTTTTCTTTACTAAGAACTTAATTTTTATGGTAAGAACTTTTTCCTCAATTTGGGTAATATTAGAAACACGTCACATAATAGGTATTTTTTTTTCTTTTGATTTTACGTTTTTCTTTTTTCTTAGGTCAATACAAAACTTTAATTTTGTTTCTTCTACTTGAACATTATTATAATTATCTTAACAGTATTCATTGATATAACTAATTTAAAAAAAAAATTGCAATTAATTCGGGTATTTCAATACCTTTCGTTTCAATAAAAAAATGTGCCCAATTGGGAAGTTTTCGAGTGGTAAGTTTTGTTTTCAAATATAAAAAGGTAAGCCACAAGATTTTAAAAATATTTTTATTTTTAAATATCAAATATTATTAGTATAAAGTATAAAGTAAATTGATTTTCAATAGTTTCGATTACAAGAACGTGTAAGAAAATTGGTGGTTATTGTCATTAACCACTGTGATGTATACCGGATGTTGCAGAGCATGCGTATCGGCTTTTTAAGAGGGGAAGGAGCCGTTATTTTAAAATTAAAAAAAAAATATTATCTAAATCGAGGGTGTTCTATCGATTGGTGATATTTTCAACTTCCGGGAAAGACAGTATTTTTTCTTTAAAATTATTAAAAATAAAATAATAATACTCCTTTGGTAAACTAAAATTAATAATAACGATTTTTGTAAATAAATTTGTTTTTCATATTATCATATTTTTTTATCTCAGTTTTGAATACCTAAAAAGTTTAAACTAAAAAAAACAAAAACAAAAAAAAAAAATAATTAAAAAAAAATAAAAAAGACTTTTACATGTATTAATAAGTTGCTGATGTGCTGGTTAGTGTAGGTAACCATCCGATTTTCCCAAAACCTCGCCAGTTTTTCATTGAGTCTTAACTCATTATGCTTGTTTAGGTGCTAAATATCACTGAAATTCAACTTTTACTAAAAAAATTTTAGCAGTGCAAAAATTTTAGCTTTGATTGCTATCCAATTGGATCATAAGAATATAAATAATATAAGTTATAAATTCTTTTAGATATGATGAATGAATGGGATTACAATTAATTCTCTCAACAATGTATTTTAAAATAGAACAAAGTGGTACTATTCATTTCGAATTCAAATTAAAATATTACGAAAAAATTATGATTCTTATTATTATACTAAGAAGTGGAAGCCAAGTAAACTTTTTGTCAAATGTAACACCTAGAAATTTTAATTCATCAATTCCCTTCAAATAAATACGAATATACGGAACAAATCTCTTTAACGAAATTTAAAATTTATAGTATTAATTTTCAGCGTATTTTATTCATAGCTAATTTATTTATTTCAAAATATTGTGCTAGAATAAATAACAACCCTAGTTCAATTTGTGATTGCGCATTTGAGGTATCGTTGTTGGGGAAAAACAAAGTGCAATCATCTGCAAATAAAAATAATTTGCCTATGAATGGTAACTTATATATATTATAACTAGTGGGCCCCTGTGTAATTGTACAGGAGTAACTTTATTTAAAAAATCCTGTATAACATCATCATCATTGATTATTATCAATTTATATGAATCTTATTTATTTTATTTTCTGTAGGTAGACGAGAATCCTCGAAGGACACCAAGTGAGTTAGTATAGTGAGGGTCTTAAGTCCACCAAAACCATCTATTGTTTGTCTTTTATATATAACAAATTCATGATAGATCGACTAATGAATTCTTACTCTCAGAAAAGATATATGTTTTTTTACTTTATTTAAATTGTGGCTATGTTTCTATATTATTAATTAAAATTTTTTTTTTGTAAAATATTAAAATAAATTAAAATTAAAATTAATTAAGAGCTTTTAAAAAATTTAAAAATGAAATAAAATATAAGAGTGTAAAAAACGAATGTATTTTTCTATTTTTAGTATTTTGTCATAGTACGGGAATTGCTTAACTTTTGTCTGCTATTAGCCTACTCTTATATCTCTTTAATCTTGCATGAAATATTTTCTCTATCAATTTGACATCAATTACAGTAAAAATCGGTTATAGTCACTACTGGTAATAGGCACAATTTTGCTTTTAGTCAAAAATTTTACTGTCAAAATTTTTCATCTTTTTAAATATTTTTGCATGTATTTTAATTCGATTAGAGTCAAAAACGTTTGTGGTCACAATTCTGTTATAGCATTAGTCAACAATTTGTTTGAAAGAAAGTAATAAAGTTCAGAAGTGCATACAATCGATGTTGTTTATAGTCACATTAAAATATTACACCAATTTTTTCATTAAAACAAAAAAATAAGTGAAAACTGAATTATTTTATTAAAACACTGATTTATATGTTGTCTTTTTATGTTCTTTATTACAAATATGTATATTTTGTGATTATCTAACAGAATAATTGCTATTTATGAATAAAATAAAGCTTAAAGTTGTTATAGGAAAATATTTTATTAAATTTGGTTTTGTTTATAAAGATGCAATTTTTTTTACTACGCCTATAGCCACAAAACGGGTATATTCAGAAATATTACTGAAATTTAGCGAATGATTATAATCGTGTTTTACTGCTTATATTTTTTTTAATGATAGCAGAAGCAAATGAACTAACATTTATTATATCATTTTTGAAGAGTATGATCTGATTTTTGTTTTTCGGTTTTATTTTAAATTTTTGTTTGTGGTTTCGTTTTTGTACATTTTCTTATAAGTTCAAATAACAGTGAAATTTATTTTAGAATATAGATGTCGCTCAACTTGGAAATAACTATTTTAAATGTTACTTCCTATTTGAGCGACAATTCAATTTGAGCGACAATATAAATTTGGTATAACTATTTTAAATGTTTTAAGTATTCACCATCAAGAACTTGCTAAAATTTTAATATTTTTGTGGTGTAATTCAGTATTCAACTATTCTTGCTTTTTTACTCTTCACATCGTTCATCTTATATCTTCCTTTGAATACCTATATTAATGTTCAAATTAATTAAACTTTGAGTGTTTTAAGAACTACAAACTGTTTCCTATCTCTTAGATAATTACTCAGTAATCGCTTCTGACGTAAGACCAAGATATTTCAGTTTAGCTAAAAGTAAGTCGTGATTAGTAGTATCAGAGGCCTTTTTTAAATCATTAAACATTTCCGCCACCATTTTAAATTGACACAAATTATGACAAAGCATATCAGCGACATCGATTAGAGCGTTTTGAGTTCCTATTCCATATTGTTTATTCTCAATCCATATTGTTTGGAATATATAAAGTTTCTTGAAATCAAATGGATCTCTAATCTCTTATACAGAATTTTGTCTATTACTTTTGCTAATACAGATGGTACTAAAATAGGTCGATAGTTCTCAAAATATTTATATATAGTCTCAAAAGTTATATTATTATTTTCTATAATTTTTTCGATATTCAATAAAATTAAAGAAAATATTATTTTTATTTCATGTATGTAACTACGTTATATATTCGTATATTCATAGGTTAATCAACTTCAATATTCTGATTCAACTATGATGCATTTTTAGTTCAATGTACTTCTTGGAAATTATTCACAGAATATTGAAATCATAAGAAACATTTTTTTCCTTACAAAATAGGCTATATTATAATATAGTTATGGTACTTAAATTTTTGATTTCTCAACTCAACCCATATTCCTATTTTATACGCAATTACATAGATTTTCCCTTAAGCTTTTCAAATTAGTTAAAACTTATGACAATTTTTAAAGTATGAACGAACAGTAAAGAATGCTTTCATTTTATTTTAATGAACTTTTAATAAAAAACAAAAAAAGATATACACAAAAAATAAAAAACTTCAATATAAAATCAAGGGTATGGGTCAAAAGAAAATTATTTACATTAAAAGGGACAAATACAAAAATAAATGAATCTCATTTAACTACTCATGTTAATTTATTCAGAAAGCGATGTCATTTTACATAAGTACATAATATACATGTAAAATATATATAGCCTTTGTTTTTTCTAAAATTCATGTCCTTTGAAAATTTATATTGCATTGAAAATCTTTAAAAAAAAAACTGTAAAAGGAAAAATGATCTACTTGATGATTTATATCGAAATTTACTCTTTTATAAGACATTTTCAATATAATCAACGTATAATTTTCTCGCCACAATATTTTATTATAGCCCTCTACTTTATTATGTTTGCATGTGTGTGGAAATACATTATTATATTTTTACCTGAAGGCTATTAATGCTTCAATAGCTGATGTATGATGCTATTAAATATCATACTGCGTGCATGAACCCTGTATCAACACTACTTGTAAATAAATATATATTATGTCACTTCAGATTCGTTTTGGTCTATTCGCCATTTTAATATGTTTTAGTTTTTTATAAAATCATTTACGAATTATAGTATTTAAAGAGTAAGTAGTAACAACATGATACAAGTTTGACAATTAAATTTTGAGGTAGAGATATTTTTTTTCTTTGTGTTCTTAACAATGACCTTTCCGTAATGCACAGTACTGCGTTTTTTTTTATACATGTTTTACTTGCCTAAGGTTTGTTTAGGTATTATTAAATTTTTGACTTCAACTCAAATGTGGAAAATTACTATACTATTGTCAGAAACTAAGCCTTCTTAAATTTCGTAATATGATTTTTATTTAAGATGTTAACAAAATTACTCTTAATTATTGTTTTGTCATTTATTTGATCTCAATGTTTTGTTTTGATTTATTTATTAAATTGTTGCATAATTGTAAAAATTTAATTCTAAGGACCCCTGCATCATAAATGACAAGAGTACTTACTTACTTATTCCAATTACAAGGGTACTTACTAGACCAAGGGCAAAAACCCACAAAACATTTTTTTTTGTCTTATTAGGGAATCGACACTGGGTACTTTCAGTTGAAAACCATCCAGCGTGTAATAAGGATTGTCCTTTATATGCATTAGATATGTTTATATTTACGATTTTGAAAGCTTACTCACATAAAAGCTATTCATACTTTTTTCCAAATTTCCACATTTAAATGTCAAATTTGATGATGAAGAGCTGACAAACTTAATAATAAAAAAAAGTTCATATACCTAACTACCATACCGTTCACTACGTAATACTCACTATCAAGAATGAAATTTAAACGCTCCCTTGACTAAGATATTCCCAGAGAGTCAAAAATAACGCTTTACGGCCTTATGCCGTAATTTTGAATACAAAATTCTAATTTTGATAAAACTAAAACGTTTAAAGTGTGCAGCCATTAAATATTAAGTTTTCGTGTGTGAAGTTTTCTTTCATTGAAAACAATATAAAAAGATTCAAAGGGTTTGTGTATTCATTGCTGAAAGAAAGTTGAAAAATTTTATATTTGATAATATGTGAAGTGCAAATGAGCCTTCGACCCTTTGGGTACTTTAAATACCATAAATTTCACTTTACAGAAACATCTCAGACTGAATTAGAAATTGATAAAATGTTTGCGTGTTGCAGTGACCAAGGGATGCTTGGAAAAATTGAAATTAACAAAACATTGTACGAAGAATAGAATTTATTCTCAGTACTTTAACAGGTATAGGAACTTGATGTTGATTCAGTTTTTAATTTATTGAATATAAATACAGACATATACTACTGCATAATGTCTCTATTAGATACAGATTTAAAAAAAACCAAATTGGAAAATTATGAAGATTGAGTTACAGTTTACTAAGGTTCTGATGACAGTGCTTGCAAATTTTTATTGAAATAGTTATTTGGCAGATATTCATATAATATTGTTATAAATTTAAATTTTGATGTCCCACCTGCCACTAACTTCGTCTCTTAAAGTTGTATGAAACTTAAGCTATGACGCTTCTTTAATTGTTTTGTGTCAACAGTTCAAAAAATGGGTTTGAAGGCATTGAATATCAAGTTCGATACAATCTTATAAGTGAGAGCCCACATTATTTGTTCAACCGAGTCCAGATTTTATCATTTAATTAATATAAGATAGAATATACACAGATAATTTATTTACAAATACACTTTTCAGGAAGACCTAAGTCTACTGAGTTGTTAAAAATATGGCATTTGCACTTAAAATAACACAGAATATAACAGACATGCAATGATTTCAATATTCTATAAATAATTTCAAAAAAGTAAACTAAACTAAAAATACATTGCATAGTGTTTTTATCCTGTCAGATGTGGCACACTACCGTTCTGTGACTAACGACTGCACATACTGTTTTCTCCATTATAGGCTTCAAGCGGAAGTGGCTTTTTTATATAAGTATGTACTAAAACGTAAGCTGTATTGTCCGAAAAAAATATTAAATTTGAGACATGAGCATAATGCTGATACTTTTGTAATAAGTCTTAAAATATTATAATGTGCGTGTGTTGATTTGTAGATATACAAAGAGAATTATGTAATTTGAGGTAATAACTTAATTTGTCACCTACAATATGGGTTCACGAGACAATCGAATACAATGGCTGCACTATTTGATGTAGAAGTGAAGTCGGTAAATTAAATAAGGTATGTCTTGTGTTTTTTGACTTGACCAAAGCACTTGACTCTGTAGACAGGAAAATTTTGCTACGGATTCTGTTTGAATGAGGGGTCTTATCAATTGAGTACGATTGGTTCAAAAACTATCTTAGTAACAGAAAGCAATATTCAGAATGCGAATCGATTCGAAGTACAACAAGTAAAATTAAATATGGAGTTATACAAGGCAGCTCTTTGGGACCGGTACTATTTGGATGTTACATAAGCAGCTTTTCAAAAACCAGACTAAACGGAAAAGCTTTTTTGTATGCAGATGATTTAATTTTGGTTCAGAGTGAAGATAATTTAGTAAAACTGGAACTTACAATAAATACAGACATGTCAACGATTAACAACTGGTTAATGTCTATTCATAAACTAACTGTCAACCCAAATAAAATAAAATATAATGTTAATGTAAATAGCTAAAAGTCCAAATATAAATATTATTTACAACAATAAACAGTTACAAAGAATTAAAAACTACAAATATTTAGGGTTTGTTGTTATAGACGAAGAAATGAACTGGAACACACAGGTAAAAAAAGTTATGATGAAAACCAGAAGAATTGCAGGAATATTTAAAAAAATATCACACAGAATTCCCCGCAACTTAAAAATATCAATATTCTACAGCCTATTTAACAGTGTGCCGACTTACGGACTTAGAATTTGCGGTAACACTTACGAAAAAAGATATAAATTCCTTGCAAAGAATTCAAAACAAGGCAATAAAGAATCTTTTTGGACTCCCCATAAGAACACCTACTAAAGGTTTGCACAAAAAATTTAATATACTTAAAATTAAAGACAATTGGCAAGTAATACAAATGATGCATATACATAGAATACAAAAAAAAACTGCATTAAATCAAACACAACAATTATCAACAATAGTGATGTTACATGAACACAACACAAGAACGGCAACTAATATGAGCTTCTCGGCTTCTAAATGACTTAGTACCTGTCATTAATACTGCAATCAGTGCGTACGATATGTTGCCAGATGATATAAAAAATCTGATTATAATTAAATGTAAAGGCATCACAAAAAGAAATATCATTGATAAATATAGGGCTTAATTTCATGTCTAAATCTTTTTAAATCTCTTTTTATTTTTACTTAAATTTTTATTAATTTTCTTTTGTTTTTTCTTATTTTTGTATTTTTTTTTATTTAAATATACTTAATATAATTAACTTAATATTTTATGTTTTACCGTTGTTAACTAGCTTTTAAAGTATTATTTTTTGTCTATATTGAATAAATTTAAATTTTTGCACTGATATATATATATTTTTTATATTTCTTAAATTATTTATAATGTAACTCTACACGAGCTTTTTAGCTCTTTTTATGATAAATTGAAATAAATAAATAAATAAAATAAATAATAACTTTCCATAAGTTAAAAGTATTGCCCAAATATCTTGAAATGTTTAAGAATATTTCTTCTTCGTAAAATCATCATAAAATCAGAGGGCTATCTATTATATTTACAATAAAAGTACACATTTACATAAAAGTTGACACTCGATTTACTTTTTTTTTCTTTTTTTTTATGCTCTTGACACTAGTTTAGAAAGAAATACACTCTTGTACATTAATTAGGGTACTGCCATTTTTAATCAAATCTGAGACGGAAACTGCGATTTTATTCGAGTATTTATTTGTTGATTTTATAGCACATCATTTAATTAAATGTAGAAAACTACTTCTATTGTCCGAAACTAAGCCTTCTTAAATAGCATGATTGTATTTTTTTAAGTTGTTTTTAGTTTGTATCAACACTCTCAATTATTTTTTATCATTTATCTTATACCAATGACAAAGCGTACTTGTTCGAAAACTTTATAAACTTTTTGCTTTCATCGAAAATTGAATCTAGGACCTTTTGGCACTTCGAAACGCTGACACTCTACCTAGTATGTGCCACATTTACTGATATAATTAATGTACAGTTTCACTTTCTTATATTTAGAAAAATATTAGACAAATATTTAAAAAGTACTAATTTTTAAATACATCATAAAAATATAAAGGTCTTGTGGTTTTTAAAATAAATTATTGAAAAAAAACAATCAAAAGAAACCGTACATATAACAAAATTGACTCAGGCAACATTTTATAAATTTTAGATAAAATGGGTACAATAGAAAAAAAAACTTCATTTTTGAAAAATAGCAAAAGGCTAAGGTAGAGAGAAAGAAAATACAATTATAACACAAAGCTGCAATACAACAGCAACAACAACAAAATATGAATCATTTTGACTGCTTTTACCACATACACAATATAATTGAAAATTTTTAAAACCCTATAATTTTTTTATTCTTAACTAAATGAAATCTTTAAGTGTACTTGAAAATTATATTTTCTTTTTCTTTACAACAAGTAAGTACGTAACGTGATGCACTTGAATTTTTACCTTATTTTCTTTTTCTCCGATCCTTAAAGTAGTCATCTAATAAAATAATAATAATAAAATAACATCCTGGAAAAAATACTGAATCCTGTTCTACCATACATTTAGAAATTTCAAAACTACCGAAATGAATTGGTTTGACGAGAAGTAATCAGGTAAGTATATATATATATTATGTATATACATACATACATGAATTCCTAATGTGTATATAGGTACGATACAACTTAGAGAAAAAATAAAAATAAAATTCTTATTTTTTAAGGGAAATGCGAAAATAAGAATGTCGTTTAATTATTTTTAAAAGTTTATTTGTTTTCTTCTTCTTTTTCTATTTTCTTAGTCATTTAGTAACGCTTTTCCATTTAGCGAATTATAATAATATTTTTAAAACCTGGTAAATATGTTAAATGTTAAAGTTATGACACCATTGCTTATTCTTTGGTATCTTTTTATTTTTTTTTTTAGTCTGTCGACGCCTGCACTTTGTGAATTTTAAACAATGTTCTACAATATTATAATTTGATTTCCTGAATGTTGGTAGATAAATATTTAATTTTCCGTAATTTTCTTTGTTTAGAAAATCAGTAGGTAAATAATGAAATAAAGTCCGCTCCAATTCATCGAGATTGTGAGTTTTGTTTTATCAAAATATTATGAATTTTTATAAAATACTATTTTTTAGTAGGCACTTCTCACACATTTGCGTTGAAATTAATTTTAGTTTCTATGTAAAAATTCAAATTGGCTATCATTAAATTAATTTTTCAATCAAAAGTTCGATAGACTGTATCTGTAGATGTTTCAAGGTTGAATTATTTTTAAGATACAAGAAAGTGTTATGTAATGTTGTTAGTATAATAACAAAAAAGTAAAATTCAAGTATAACCTGAATTTACTAGGCCTTGTGTAAGACTTTTAAAAAAATTTTACTTGAAGTCAAGTATAAAAGTGCAAAAGAATAATTTATTTAAAACGCTTTAAAGTTTTTATTAGATTTATGACCCAGGCATGTAGCAATACTTTTTTTTATATTTTTTCAATTGATACTAAACTAATGAGATAAACACCTTATCTGCCTTCGCAAAATTCAAGCCATTTAAAGGTGGAAGAAAGAAAAAAAGGATAGTAAAGAATAGTAAAGAAAATAAGAATTAAATTAAAAGAAAAGAAATAGAATGAGACTATAGGTATTCCCGGCGTAATATTCGCCGGTTCAGCATTAAAAAACTATTTATTCCCTCTTCTAATTAAATATTTGACTAAAAACAAAGTTTTTTATTTCCGCACAAAAAGAATAACATTTTCGTTACATTTTATTCCCTAATCATCTTGTTGTTACATCCGTGAACCTCCGTTACCTCTTTTGCATACAATGAAGACACCATTATGGAGATAAGGAAAATGGCTGTTTCGTATTTTGTATTTCACCAATTGAAGAAATATTGAATACTGCCCTTGATACGTTCTCTATAATATCTTGCTTTTGGTGTTTTTCTTATAAGAATGATTTTTAGCAAATCTACTGAATTTTTACAGGCGGCGAAGCAAGATTTACTACCATGCCAAGAATATAGGAATATTTTTTTTCTACTTTTCAATATTTTGCTTTACAAAATAAGCATTTAGCTTGAAAATGCGCCTGCATTGGTCAATCAAACTCATTTCGAGGTTATTTTTTGAGTAATTTTAATTTTTTTGATGACTAAAGTACATACTTCTTATTTGAAAAACCTTCATATTTTATTGATTTCATGACCTTTTGTTATTTGGTTCTTATATCAAATATATAAGTTTCCTATATATGGGTTTAAAACTTGGATATATTTTTCTATATATGATTTATTTGAAAAATGGGCCCAAAAATTAGTACTTTTTAATCCCTTTATTTCTTAATTTGTAATATTTTGTGTTAATATTTTGAAAAAGCTTTACAATTAAATTTTTGGATTTCTGTTACTGAATTTGGCTTTAATTCACTAAAATGGAAAGTTTTACAGACATTTTGAGGTAGTTAATATTTTAAATATTATAAAAATAGTTAATATCCCAATGGAACTTGTAATCATTTTAGTTAAAATAAAATATATACAAAATAAAGAAATATTTTAGTTGAAAGAAAATAATTAAAAAATAGGAGTGCAAAGCATATGCGTGTGTGTGTAAAAGATGATAGGAGCGCGGGAATTACGAGCGGCGCTTCACGGAGACCGCGCACATTCTGCCCGCCCTAACCTTACTACGCACACTATCGCTTATTAATTTTCAAGTTTACTCATGTGTTCTGCATGGACAATATAAATAATCATTAATTGTTTGTACGCGCATTTTGGTTGCTCCATCTAATAAATAGTGATGATTTTCTTCATTTATTTTTTTGTTTATTAATTCTGCAATTGTTGATGACATGAAAATTGTGTATGCAATATCTTCGTGATCTTCTTTGATTATAGTATATTTTCCATTTAACGTATGGGACTTTGACACAATTGTTTTGGGATTTTTGACCATATAAATAGATCGAATTAAGACAAAACTTCCATGGGATTTTTGACTCACTTTAGTGGGACATAACTCCCAATGGGAATTATTATTCTGGGACTTAAAACATGCCTTCGTTAATATAACATAGCAACACAGAATCAAATTTTCTGTCAGCCGGAAAATGTGATAAGTACAACTTGAGTTTTGCCTTGCGGAAGAAGATTTTCTTTCTCAATTATTATTGGCGCAAAATTAATTGTAAGCAAAAATACTTCTATTTTTAAGTTTTTCAAAAAATATATTTATAACCTTCTCACCTATTTAAGGTTTAAAATTTTTTAATTTTTTAATAAATGAAAAGATATAAATATCCAAATTATTTATTAAAAAAAATTAATCATCATATTGGGGAAAATATTGATACAACGTTTTTCTATCAAAAAGTGTAACTATTTCAGCATGGCTTAAATTTTTAATTAACATTAAACACTACTGAGCTCACTTAAATTCAAGCTAAGAGTTGTTTAGGTAACTTTAACACTACGAGATCTACTGAGTTCAATAATGTTGAAGTAACGAAACACTTGGTTCTATAAATCTATTCCGTAGGGGTATTATATACCGTAACACGAAATATTCGTATTACTTTTAGCCATTTGTTTAGTAAAACCACATTAATTTAAAAAAAAAAATATTTTCCAGATTAAATAAAATTTTCGAAATAATAGTTTTTCCTTATTCTATGACAACCATTCACATTTTCTATCCGCTTCAATATTCTGTCACAAAAAATTTCAAGTTAATGTCATTGGAAACCAAATCAGTTGATAATCATAAAAATGTTATTACAATTTATTTTCTAAATGGATTGTAAATCCAAAAATTTAACATTTACACACTTTTCCATTCGAAACATTTAATTTTCATTGAAATATCCTCTATACACCTACGAGTATATAATATGCATGTAAAATTACTATGTTGTTAAAATGTAAAAAAATAATATTTGAAGATAAAAAAAAAACAAAAAAAAATTTAGGAAAATATTGAAGAAGAAAAAAATTGAAATGAAATGCATTCGTTTGATAAAACGTGACACGTACATCACAATAAGCTTATCATTCAATCATTTTTACAGCAATTCTGCCGTTACAAATAAGAGAAAATATGTACATAATGTACGTGTATTGGATGAAGTTGACATAAGATTTTTTTGTAGAAAAAAGAAAATCATTTATACTACTTTTCCTTTTATTATTTTAATTTTTTGATTTTTTTTCCCATTTTCTTTTCCTTTATTATTTTTTCAGCATTAACAATAAAAAGGAAGTACACGTCAACGCTTTTGTTGACTTCTTCATCATTCAAAGTACTTGAATACAAGCTAACAGATAATATAATATAACAGCAGCTGCTCCTCCTATTCCTATTTCCCAAAACAAAAATAAAAACACATTATAAAAAAAATGCACTCAAGGTGTAAGTGTGTAGCTATATTCTATATATATATATATATATATATATATAAATATATATTATGTATTCATGAATATCTCTGTTAAATAGAAATATAAAAATAAAAATAAAAACTCTCAAAAGCTGACAATGAATGCAATAACTGCCAAGTTGACTGTCCCTTCTTTCACTTTTATACTCTCTTTTATGGCAATCTCAAAAAAGAAAAACCAAAAAAAAATTAATATACATTCACAATAGAAAACACGCTATTTACAAGGAATAAAGTTTTTAAAGAATCCTAAGACCTTTTTTTTTATTTTTGTTTTGTTTTGCTTTAATTTTGTCAGGATTATTAGCTGAATCGCATTTTCTTGTTCCTTAAAAATGCACCAGCAAAAAAAATGTTAAAAACACAAACAATAAAACAAAATTAAAAATGAGTTCGTTGTAAAATCAACTCGGCATTGGCATTACACCGTTGATTGTTCAAATAAAAAATAAAAAACAAAAAAAAAAATTATAAAGAAGGTGTAAGTAAAGTAAAATAAAAATAGCTATAGAACGGTAAAAAAAAAAACAATAATAACTGTTATTATTGTATAAAATTATTGTTGTAGTCAAGTTCTAAATTTTGTGTTTTCTTTGTTGTTGTTGTTGTTGTTGTTATTACTGTTAATAACGATGAAGATGATGTTCTCAAAAAATTTTATGTCAGGGTAATTTTGTAAGCTTTCAAAAATACAAAAAAAATGTTTTTTTTTTTGTTTTTAAAGGTACATCTACATGTATACATTGCATAATATTATAATATAGACATGTACAGATATTTTAAATTTGAATAGATTTGTTTTTTTTTTAAAAAGAAATTCTTGTTTCTCAATGCAAGGAAAATTTAAATTGCCGTGCACGCTTGTTATAATTTTTTTTTTTTTGTAAAGATATTTTTTGAATTAATTTGAAAGAAAATTAATTCAGACGACTTTTAATACAATTTTTATTTAGTTATGTTATATAGTCATACATTCAAAGTTATATCTAGTAATACACAGGGTAATTCAATAAGACAAGTAGGATTCTTAATTGTAATTTAAAATGGAAGTGTATGATATTTTATGATGCAATTAATATTTCAATTAGATTTATTTTACAGTTTGTCTTATTAAGTTGCATGATTTTTTAACACTTTCATTACCGAATTATGATGCAATGAAAATAATACTTGCATGTAATTTGCTTAGTAGCTATGTAACTGGCTAGTATTTTTGTCGAAAAAAGAATGTTGAAAAAAATATAGCATAGAAGAAGTGGTTGGAAAATAAAATTTTAAAAGACCAGTTTTTGAAAAAATCATTGTCGAATTTCAAAAGAAATTTTCGATATTTTTTTTAAATTAGTATATTTTAGAGCTAGTTACACCAAATAGCTTTTATCATTCACGAAATATGTACCTAATCAATATAAAAATTTCACTAATATTTTTAGAGGGCGTTTGGGACGACAATCATCACATATTACAAGTGCTTCGTTGTTGTAATGTATATATAATAAAAATAATTAGAAGAAGCTTAAAAGTTGGATTCAAAACAAGCCAATCAAATTATTATAGGGTATTTTTTTCCCAGAATATTTATACAAGAAGTGTATTTGCAAGATTCTGGATTGTGAGAAACTTTAAAGTTAGATTAAAAAAAAAAGAGTATTTTCAGAAAATCTATTTACAGTTACATTTACATATTTAAATTTATATGCAAGATCCTCATTCGATTCATCAACCGATTCTCGGATGAATTTTCTTTTATTTTCTGAATTAGAAAGGATTTTAGAGTTGAATTCAAAATCATAGTTATACGTTTTTTTCAGAATATACCAAAAATTATAGTTGCCAAATGTCCATTTTGTTAAATGTTTTTTTGTTAAGTGTACCGTAAGCGAGAAGACATAACTCCGCAATAAAATAACTCATTCCGCAAATTTTTCAACTTTTTTCGACATTTTATTTTTTAACATTTTGTATTTTCACATTTTTAATTCGACATTTTGTTTTTTAACAAATCGACCAACATGATTCTTAAATACTGTATGTATATAGCCATTTGTTCAACCGACGCGTTTTTTAAAAATTATTTTATGAATGTTTTAAATACAAAGCAGTTAAAGATGACTACTATTATTTTATAAGAGATTGTTCAGGAATGGGAAATTTACAACGGCTTCGGTTATATTTACTTCAAATTAGTAATTAATTTGATCTAATGTACTACTTATTAGGTCAGCCATTTCGTACTTAGGGCCTGGGCAACCCGCTGCTTATTGGGAGATAATTTGAGCCTCACAAAATAATTTATAAATATTTGTAAAATATACCAAATATAAAAAAATCTAAAACAGCATTTGTATTTTGCTATACGCAGCATAAAACTTAAAACTTAAAAAAATCAATACATCGTGAAATAATGTTCCAAACTTTGACATTTAGTTTTTGACAATAAAACGTTTTACACAAACAACAGTAAGATATTGTTTTTATTTTGAATTTTGTGCTTTTAGTGAAACATAAAATTTTAGCCATTTTTCCAAAAGAAAATTAATCAATGAAAATAGATAATATAATAAAAATTGGGAAAACGATTACTACAACATCATGCAAAATGATAATACCATATGTTTAATTGGTAAACATTCAAGCAAAACTTGAACACTTATAGTGCTGAAATAAGAAAATTAAAAATATTGAATTTAAGAAAAGAACTTACTTCCCAGCAATAGGTTCTCAAATCACCAACTCAAGTTATCTCTAAAATTGTTAAGGCAAGATTTCTAATTTCGGATTTAATTGGAAAAAAATTTTATTCTCATGATGAATTTGTTAAAGAGTATATGACTTCTGTTATAAAAACTGTATAAGACAAGATTAACTGAAAATTTGAATTCGCCGTATTTCTGACATTGCCACAAAAATCGTGGAAATTTTAAGAGATAGAATTAGTCATTTAGATTTTTACTCAGTTTGCCTTGATGAAAGTACTGATACCTCCGATAAGGCTCAACTTGCAATATTTATAGGAGGAATAGATAGGAATTTTTGTATTTGTAGAGAGCTTTTGGACTTCAAAACCCTCAAGGATACAACCAAAGGAATAGATATATTCAATGCATTTTGGGAGAGTTTCATCACATTTTAGGAAAAAATAAGTGTCTTATGGTCAGGCTCAGGCAAGCGAAACTGTGAAACACTGGAATAGATATTGGACGGGCATTACACATTTCATTACATTATACATCAAGACAGTTTGTGTAGCCAAACATTAAAAATGGATCATGTAATGAATGTCGTAAAACTATTAATGTCATTCGTAGTCGTGGACTATTGTCAATTTCAAGAATATTTGGGAGAAATAAATTCAAAATACGGAGACGTCATTTATTTTTCTAATATTCGTTGGCTAAGTAGAGGCAGATGTTTAACACGATTTTTATATCTGAAAGACGAAATTAAGGTTTTTATGGAGTTGAAGAATTGTCAAAAGATAATTGGTTTCTAGATTTATGTTTTCTTGTAGACGTGACTGGTCACCTCAATAGCTTAAATTTACAACTTCAGGAGGAAAACAAGCTAGTTGCTGAAAGTTGTGGAGAAATTGAATTTTTTATGCTCAAATTGCATTTTGCTGAATTAAATAATATTAGCTTATCGGTACAAAAGGATTTGGTTAAATTAGGTGATTGTTTGAAGAAATTGGAAGAAACTTTCGATTCAAGATTCAATTCAAACTGCTTCATATGATAAACATGTTGAAATATTTCAATCACTATTCAATGTTAATTCCAGCACAGCACCATCTGCTTTACAAATGGAATTAATTGATCTCCAATGCCATCCCGAATTAAAAACCATCTTTCTTGAAACAGATGTATACAGTTGTACAGTTTTATGCGAAATTTATTCAAAATTCCAAATATAAGAAAATTCGTTGTGAAAATCATAAGTGTTTTTGGTAGTACCGTACCTACTGTGCGAATTTTTTTTTTTTCAAAAATTATGTTTACTAAAAACAAATATCGCTGATCAATTACTAATAAAGTTTGCACAATCAATTTGCAATAATAATTATAAATTAATTATAATTTATATATGTAATAAAAAAATGCATAAAAAATTTATTTATTAGGTAAATTTTTTTTCGGCTCATGCAATAATAGATTTTTTTTATTTTGACTCATTATTCAGTTCGGGTTGGCTAAGCTTGAAATAGATAAATAAATTAAATGCTCTGAAACATATAAAATTTATAGAAGACATTGATACTTAAAAAATTAATTTTAATTTTTTATTTCAAATTTGATTTCGATAATGATAAAATGAATCACTCTGTATCACGGAAGAAAACGCATATAATTTATAAAAATTGTACTACTAATTTTCTGTTCTTATTTTTGTTGGATTTGATTTTTATTTTTGCTTTTTTTATTTGGACAAGATTCTGTGCATAACTTAAGGAATTTTTTTCATTTTAAATTATTACAATAAAGGAAAATAAAACAAAAAAAAAAATCCTTGAAATCTGAATAGGAATTCAAATTATTTCCATTAGAGAAATTCCTAAATTTTGTTTTTTTTTTAGCTGAATTTAATGAAATTTAATTTAAAAAATATTAAAATATTACCTGAACAATATCGCCTTGATCATGACCTGATGCTGTAAATGTTAAATGACATAGAAATGGCAGTCTGTTCCATTGTGGTCTTGGAACTTTTAATGAATACGTTCTGCCAACATCACCATAATATGTTCTATTACAAACTGGAACGAAAATTAAATTAAATTAAATATTTTTTTATGTTTGAAATTTCAATTAAATTTTTTAAAATTTTAAACTAAAATAATAAAAAAAAAAAAAATAAATGAGTAAGTTTGGTGTTACTGATGTTGATAAATAAATTATGATTTAGAAAAATAATAAATTGACATGGACTAAAAATTAAAAATAATATTGATAGAAATCTACTGCAGACTTATAATATAAGTAGTGCTCTAGTTCGCTTGCAGGTTCTTCAGAGCAAAACCTAAATGGAATTCTAAAAATTTAATTCTAAGCATAATATAGTCTCAACAATTAAATCTGTTGACGAAATTAATAGCCACTTATTGTTTTAGCATAAGATTGTTATAATCGGGGATTCTCAGGGAGATGTTGTATCAGCGTAGGACATAATGATCATATCCGAAGGATAACTGGAACTGCTAGCTTTCCAAAAATATGTATCTTTAGGGACGCATCTTATTCTTTAAGGACCAAAAGGACATTTGAAAGTATCCTTGCAGTTTTGATGATTTTTTATAAAAGCCGTTATATCTGTTGATCTATTAGATATATATATATATATATTTAGTTGTATATTCTAGAAAGATAACGGCTTGGAGCATGTTTTAACATTTATTTGATGATGATTGGTGCTGCTGTTTTGGAGATATTGTAGTTCAAAGTAGAAAAATTTGAAAAAAAAACAATCTTTATTTTCTTTCTGGAAAAACCAAATACCTTAAAATTCTACCATACAACTTCCCATAAAATCGTTATCTTTCTAGAATAATATATAACTGAATATATATATATATATATATCTAAGGTTTTAATACAAAATCACAAAAAGGTTCAAAAACGAAAATAATAATTCTTTTGAGGTTTTGCTGGCAAATTTGGTGACATGATATGAAAAACACAGAATGACACTAAAAATCCTTAATATAGAATAAATTTTTCCTATTCTTGCTTTATCTCATGCAGAAATCATGTTTGAAAAAATAAATATTTGCTTGCAAATAATAAATTAGAGAATCTCAAGGCCTATATTGAAGGTCGTGTCCACATGTTACGAGGATTAATACAAAAAAAACTATGGAAGAACAATTATTTTCTCGAATTGGGTTATTTCTTGTTGTGTTATTTTATGTTCGTAACAGTAACTGCGGCAGAATTACCTTGTTCTACTTAATCAAGTGCTAAAAACCCACAAAGCATTTATTTGTGCTTTGTTGGGAGACGAACTTGGAGCCTTTCGGCTGAAAGACAGGCGCTCTATGGCCTACGTATTAATCCAGCGTGCACAAAAACATATTCTAATTCATGTGCAATGACTTTATTAGTAAGTAGTTTAAGAAACTAATCCTAAGATTAATAAATAAAAGATTAAAGTTTAAAACAATTTAAATATTTATGTTTTAAAACATCAAAAATTCCTTTTTGTGTACATCCAACGTGTAAATATCATTTACAGTAAAATATTTCAACAACTCAAAAGCTCATTCTAATTTATTTTATAAACGACTGCAAATTTAATTAAGATTCTATCGTTTTATGCTGATGATCAAACGACTTATTTTTGCTACAACCTTATCCCATAGTAATAACGTTAATTTAATATTACTTAAGAAATTTGGCATGACTTAAGGAATGTATTATTACTTAGGAAAATTTAGAGTTGTAGCACTAATTATTATAAGTTATTTAGTGTTCTTCATACTAAATAAAAATGTGTCTTACTTCTTTGATCTTCGTCTTACGGTTACCTCTTCTTTCTCTCCGTATTATATTTACATTTTTATTTCATTTATCTTTTTATAAGCATACTTTTAACAATATAATCAGTTTCTTCACTCTGGCATCCCAGGGTAGTATTTCTTTATCTTTTATTTATTTATATTGTATTTTTTGGTTAGAAATGATGATGATCATCTACTAAACCATCACGTAAAACCTCTATATGCCAGGTAAGTATTAGAGATTAGAAATATTTTAAATATAGTATTTTAATCATAGGTACGCTTTTACCATTGAAGTTTTTTGACAATCAACAATTGTTTAAATATGTTTGTCATAAAAGCCAGGCTACCTTTAAGTTCCATTTTAACTTTTGATTAATCGACCTATCGATATCGATACACCAAAATTAATTATTGGTGGGACATTTTTCTATAGCAGAAATTTATAATTGGAAGTGTTCTTTTAATCTCGTAAAATATCGTGTTTCAAAATCTCGCTTTAAAAAAAAAACGACATCAAACGACACAAATCAAACGACATTTCGATCCTGACGGGAAAGTGGGATTTCAATCCTGACCCATTTTTTTATCCACAATCCCGATTTAATCTTTCATTTGTTTTTAAACATAATTAATTATAAAAAATATTTTTTTTATTATTTTCAATTTAATTTATTATAATTTTTTTGCTTCTTGAATTTTAATTCGGAAAATTTAGAAAAAGATAATATTATGAAAATCTAAGTTATCCAATTTAATAGAATAACAGACAAAAACAAACTTTATTTTTTCGATTACAACACAAAAACTAATTCTAAAAAGTCATTCAAATTTTAGTAGAATAAACAAATGAATTTTGCGCATCATTTTATTTCAGAGATTACAGATGCATCATAAAAACCGAAAATAAAGACATGAAATTAATTTCTCGCCAAATACAAAAAATCTAAAAAAAATAAAAGACAACAAAAAAATGTTTTTTGAAAACCTCATGTTAACAAAGAAACAAATCCTTAGCTATTTAACATCAAACACTTTTATTCATCATCAACGTTTTTTTTTTCCTATATATCGTAACTACTTCATTTATCTTTCTTATTATCCCTTCTATTTATAATTTTATGAGTTTTTAGTCCTTTCTTTTCCTTCTTTAAATAAAAACTAAACTTAAATACACCAGATACATTATATTGTTTTTATGTACACAACATATATACATATATATATCTTTATATACAACTTACCAGTACATCCTTTTGGTTCATCACTTAAATCACCACAATCATCTCTACCATCACAATATTTGTCCAATGGTATGCATAAACTACTGCCACGACATGGAAATTCTGATATTCTACAAGCGTATCCAGTTCTGATTGCTAACAATAACAGAACAAATACTCCAAGAGTTGGGTAAATAATTTTCGCGTATGAAATCATCTGTAAAAAAATAACAAAAAGAACAAAATTAAAATCGTTATTTATATTTCTATGTATAGGAGTATTGTATATAAATTATTTATAAAAGATGGGTTTTTATTTTTATTTTATCAGAATTTTGTTGTTTTTGATTTAATTCTATGTATAGTTTTTATATAGTTTAGTGAGAATAAAAAAGAAAAACTAAAGATCTAAAGGATGATATAAATTTCTTATTTCTCATATATCTTAAGATGTTCGTAGCTGTTTCATAATTTTAGTAAAATAAGAAAATTTATTTTAGTTAGATTCATTTTAATTTGATAGTAGAGTAATTCAAAGTCTTTAACACTAGATATTTTCATATTTATTAGTACAACATTTATAGTTGATCTGCAATAATCACCTATACGTATGCCTTACATAGTACATGTTCCCCTAAAAGTAATGACATTAAGAAATGAAAAATATTTTTTTTATTGAGTATACATCGCTTATAGTGTCGTTATAGCGCTCTCTTGCACAATATTGTTTTTGAATTACATCACAGTCAAGATTTAATAAAATTAAAGTTAAATGAGGCGAAAAAATCTTCCATGTTAACTTAACGAATAGAAAAAAAAACACCTCCCGCAGTCAAATTAAATAAAGCTGCCATACCATACGAAGACAAGGCAAAATACTTGAGTATGGTGCTAAACTTTGTTGGAGAAAACCGGTAAAAAAAGAAATATGAACTTGACCCGATATACAAAAAGATGCTTTGGCTGGTCTCTCGGAAATCAAAACTATCGACAAAAAAAAAAAGATTGGGATTACAGTATTCAATTATAGGGTTGTTATAACCAAATCCATTCTCGAAGTTTCCAAACATTTTAAAATAAGGTATTGCGAAATTTAGTTAATGTACCCTGGTATGTTCCCAATATTGATACTCATAACTATCTTAAGATCTCCTACGTAACTGACGAAATCAAAAAATACTCTGCCCATGTCAATATTGAAGTATTGAGCAAGAGATAGACAAAGATCAAAATGACTGTAATAAATTGAGAACAAATGTCGAAAGATTAGAATTAACGGATGGAGGACAGAAGCATAAGATAGACCAAAGTGGAGCAAAATTGTAAGTGATGATGATGACAATTTGTCAAAGGCTTATTTTCTATTGAAAATAAATTTATTGTATGAGCCAAAATCATGATATAATGAGCAGACTAATTAAAAAGTTTATTAATAAATATTACTGTCAGATTAATGCTTCGAGCAAGCACGTCAGATGTATTTTACTAGACGAAAGCTTGCTACAATTGATTGTGCAATATATCATCATTCAGTAGGGTTAGTAAGCATTGCCATCGTTAATTTTTTTTTTTATTAAAATACAGTAAGCCATGCAACAGTAAAGAAGTTAAATAATAAATGGATACCTATTTGTTAACAACTATACACTTAAAGAAAAATAATCTAAAAAACTAGGCCGAACTAGTAAATAACAAAGCTAAAAAAAAACAAGAGTTGTTAGTAAGGTCTCAGCTATACGCAATCTCTTTTTAAAAGTTAAAATACTTAGTTGTCGATCAAAATAATGGAACTAGAATTTACTTCACCGAACATTCTAGTGATTGGTGCAAATTTACCATATAAAGTAAAGTAAAATTTATTGAGGAACTAAACTCAACGTTCAATCTCAAGTTCTGAAATTATTCGGATTGGTTCTTCTAAATAATTTGAAATTTCAGGGGCTAACGTGTTTCCCGAAAGAGATATTTGCAATTACTTGACAAGCAATTTATGTAATATCAATTACTGCAATCGCAGCATGCATTCGTTCGTCGATCTGAGCTCAAGTGTAATCTCAATACTGTACTAAAATTTACTCTTCAAACCGTACAGCCATTGGTTCCTCTGATTATAATAGTCATCAGATATGATAACCATTGTATGATAACCATGTAATACAGGGGGCGACTTTCATAATTACGAGTAAAATGTATAATATAAAAATGATTCGAGCTAAATTCACTATGTTACTACAAATTATATCACACGTTAAAAATTAAATTGAACTACTTCATATAAAAATAATAAAATTGATCGGTTCTACATTTTTAACCATCAGTAATAGGTATCTCATAGACAATGTAAACATTTTTATTTCAAATACATATACATAAGTGCTCTGCATTACTCAATGTCTGTTCAGGGTAGTTTATGTCTAAACTAAATTAATTAACCGCCCTTTTCCCCGTTCCATTCAATATAAATTGTTGATGTTGCTGTTACTGATATTTTTGATTTATATCAAATTTTTTTTCTATTTTTTTCATCAAACAACAAAAACAACAACTAAATACACAAATTAAAATCTTGTATAGTTTCCTACACACACAACTACACAAACAAACACACACATACAAGTGTATTTAAGATTTTAAGAGTACACATGTGAATATAATTTCAGTATTTAACCTGCTTAAGGGAATCATACAAAAACAAAAATAGAAACAATAATAAAAAAATAATAGAAAATAAAATGTAACCCACGTTTTCAGATGGCTGGCTGGTTTTGAAGGTCCCAATAAATGAAATGAAAATTTTCTACTAACTAAAAGGAATATTGATCACGTAACACGTATTAAATAAGAAGAAAATCAAAAAAAATATTTTTCCTATTATTTTATATAAAATTGCACACAAATACAACACACAAATATAGACGACATACTGATAAAATAAATTCAATTATCAAGATATTATTCCTATTTTATCAAGGCACATTTCGTTTTTAATTAAATATTATGAAAATTGAAAGATTTTGTAACACCTTCACATATAAAAGTAATATTGAATGGATGAATTGAGAATATTGCAAAGTTGGCTCAATTTATTTAATATTTCAATATAATTATGTATAATTATATATATATAGTATATTATATAACAAAATGTATTAATCCTTGTTAAAATTAATTTGGCATACGAAATGAAGCAAACCCATTATAAATTTTGGGATTTTCTTTTCTTCCCCAATTTATTGACATAAATATGAATTATTAACAAAAAAAAAAAAATATTAGAATAAAATTATATTATGTTCATTTTGCTGAGGGATTTCATATTAATTCACAACACATTAAAATTAGATTTTGTTTTATATAGTTTTAGACATATTAAGCGAAATCGAAATGCAATTTTAATGTTTCATTATTATTGTTGAGTTTAAAAATTTAAAATTTAACATCCAAATACAAAGAATCATAATAATATAGTCAGTAATGTTTTACAGATTATTACAAGCTAAATGAAGTGATCGTATTTTTTGCTTATAATATGTGTATTCAAAAACAATATCTCGGAAACTGGAATCATATTAATAAAGAAGTTAAAGTGATGCAAATGAGAAAAAAAATATCTAAAATCAAATGATACTTTTATACACGAATGCACGGCTTGAACTAGTTGAGAATTGGAAAAAGAAAACTCTCTACTTGATCAGAAAGGGCATTTGGAATCAATTTGTTAATACTACTCTTGAACTTTTATAGATTGTATTTTTGCATTAAGCAAACACGTTTATTGGAATATGGGTCCATATTCTAGAATATTTTACTACAAACAAATTTCCATAGTCAGTCTTAAACCATCTAAGAATACACACTGTGGAATAAAGGTGGAATTTGCATTTGATGTCCCTTTTTCGACGGAAATGTTTAAGCGGTGGCATTAAAATTTTTATTTCGTCTAAACAAATAGGAAAACGGATCCAGCAACATGTCAATTTTCAACTGGTACATGGAAGGACGTTATATTTAGTTTTTCAATAAGACGAATGGAATGCTTTTGAACTTGGTGGTTCATTATGCACTGGCTCGTGATGTAAACCGAATTTCAATATTAAGGTCGTCTATAAATATTTACGAATGTTTTAAACATCATGGGGAAAAAAATTTGTTTTGCAGCGGCAATAGTTCTCAAAAAACAATTTTTGCAACACATCAAAGCTTTGCAAATTTAGCATTTTGTCTACACTTTTATTTATTATTATTCTAGTAATAAATTTGTATTGTTAACCCCTTTGCTATATAGATAATCTCGTTCAAGATTGGTGGTTCCGTAGTGAATGGTAATGAATCAAGTATTTGAAATCTTTTATTCTTCATATTATTCACTTGCTACAACAAAATTGATTTGATTATTGGTTTTCGGTTTCATTTTTATAATAAAAAAACAGAAATATTCACATAATAAAAAAAATATTGTTGAAAAGTAGAAGTCGATATACTCAACTTTTTTATCCATTCAACAAAACTTCCATCATGATTTTTAAACTCAAAACTAAATTCTTATTATTCCAATACCGATTAAATGTAATGTATATAAATGGATTTTGTATATATATAAAAAGAAAAAACAAAAATACTTCTACTTACGAACTTTTATATACCTAGGTAAAATAAAATTAAAAGTATATTCTTCAGACAAGAACTACTCATATTATGCATATTCATGTGTTTTTAAAAGGACATTACCCCATTCATATTACGATATGTGTAGATATTATATATAAATGTATATATATATATATATATAGAATAGATATATATATACATATTTATAAAATTATAGTAATTTTGTTTCTTTTTTCAATGATTCTTTCTTTTTTATTAATTCGATTATATTTCTATCAATATAATTTCAACATACAATCTGTAAATATATTATATATCTACAACATAATAATATAATATGTATAGGTATGTAATAAATATACACAAAATCGATATTCTCGACAAAGAAATTGTTTGAAAAATAGAAAGGAAGGAAATAACTATAATCACAAAAAAATAAAAATACTCAATAATAATAATTCATTTATATTCTTCCTTGTCTTTACACTAAAAATTACAAAAACTTGCGAATCACAATATTACCTATTGTATATTAGATTGTATCTTTTAGCTATTTCAAAAATTTCGTTAAAATAAAAATTTACATTATTTTAAAAAAAAATTGATACACTCTTTGTAAAAAAAAACAATTTTAATTTCTGAAAAGGAGACAATTTGTTATAATCAAAGGATAAGTAAACTAAAAACCAAACATACTGATTATAGCGGTCGCAGAAAATTGTGATAAATTTTAATTCATTCACAAACAAAAAGTTCATATAACAGAAATATGGTTCATAAAAAAACTCAGCTTCTGTCAAATTAGGAACGTCGAGTAGGTGTGAACTGCGATTCAAAGATAATCAAGGGTCGAGATACAATTAAATAATTAAATTTTTCTAATATTATAGAATAACTCCGTGGTTCACCTTATAACTGTGATGCCTTGAAGATAAAACTCCTGTTATTTCTCGAATATATGGCCATGCTGTATATAGTTAATAGGTTGCTTGTGTATGAAAATTGTATATGATAACTCATTGATTGATTTTGGTAAGAACTCACATAATATAGAACTACGCTATTTAAGAAGGTAGGCTTACTTCCAGACAATAGTAGGAGAAATTTCCCATATTCAATGAGTTTATATGCTAGAGGTGATCTCTCTGATCTTAAATTTTTGGAGCTATATAATCATAAAAGTGGAAAAAATTAGAGTTACGGGCTCTTGGGACATTAACAAGATATAAATTATTAATTCTAAGATGATATCAAGTTATAAATCGGTGAGCGAGATAGCCTGACCTATTAACAAATATTTTCAGCGTTTTAAACAAATATAAATGTCTAAGTGGTAAAATATCCAACTTTTTAAATAATGGAAAACTTGGCATTAGTCTATTTTTTTTTAATTATCCTTACACAGTGTTTTTGAGCGATGAGAATAGGTTGAATTTTATTAATATAATAACCACCACCCCAGCAACGAATTCCATATTGCAGTTTACAACTGAATAGAGCAAAATACACCATTAGCATAACTTTTAATGAACAATACAGATTTAAGTGATAAATGTTTCACAAAACATTTTTAAAATAATTATTTAAATAACAAGTATGTGCAAACCAATTCAGTTTATTATTAAGTAAAACACCCATGTACCTACACTATGTATCTACACTCTCAATGTTGAAACAAGAAATACTACAAGCCAAAGAGAGGACAAGAGAGCTTAGAGATTGTATAGGAAATAAAGGAAATTTTGGACAATCAGAAGAATGATACCAAGTACTAAAATTCTCTAGGAGACAATTAATAAGCCTAAATTGCATAATTTTAGTTTTATTACTTATAATTAATTAATGAACATAAAACCACTTTCGAATTCAATTAAAAATAAAACCTATAGAGCCCGCATTATAAATTTTAGTTAATAGTAAATCATAACTCACTGTATCAAACGATTTAGTAATATCTTTAGTAATTATATAAAATTTGCTTTTATTCGCCTTATAGGAGTCATTTAGAAAGTTTGAAACTGAAAGAAGGAAGTTTTAAAGTTGGACAATTACAATATTATAATTACATGATAAATATTATCATTTATAAATATTTCGTAGAATTAAAGCCGAAAAATATTATCGACTCAATTAATTTGGCTACCATTCATAAAGACGTCATCAAAAATTATTGAAAAATACATAGTGGCGCAGGATGTAGAGCGCATGTTTTTCTACTGAAATGTCCTGGGTTCGATTGGCGATGATGGCAAACAAATGCATTGGAACCTTAATACCTAATTAATAAATGAAAGTAATTTGCTAACAACTTAAATAGTAGTATAGTTTTCCTCATTATTTATTTATTTTTTGTTAAACTATTTACAATGTACTATTATAACTTTATTTATAATTAACAATTCATTTTATAATAACTACTTAAATCTGAATTAAAAAAAAAAATGCATATTTAAAAAATATATTTTGTACTAGGGGCCCCTGTTGAGTAATTATATTTCAAGTTGAAGTCAAATTTAAAGATTTAAAAAAAAACAGTAATTTACGTACTGACATAGACTTCGCACGATATAGCAGAAACCACTCGTGTTTAATAAAAAGTTTTGTGGTTAGTAAGTTTTATTTAGGACACATAAATACACGTCCCTCATATACTGCTTCGTTTCTGATATATTCCCTATAGTAAGTGGCATTTAGTGGATAAAATTAGTAAAAATAAAAAATGTTGTCATTAAAGAGGTATGTGTATATACATAATACATAATTTTAATAAAAACTATATTATTTTTACAACTAACCAAAATTTAGAAACAGTTACTTAAAAAGACAAAAACTAAGAATTCAAGTGATTTGTTTTTTTGTTGTTTTTATATTTTTTATTTTAGATGTATGTATTTGTTTTTTTTTGTTTTTATTTGACATATGTACAATGTACATGATATTCACTGCAAGTAATTATGTTATAACTAGCTTTGTAACCCGCCATAAATGACGGAAGCAAAATAAATTCTAGCATTTCCTTCCTTCATTAGAGTTTTCATTTCACGTTAAAGAAAACTACGTATTTGCTTACTAATTTATCATACCTTTATTTTTGTGTTATAACGCTTTTAATTACCGAATAAACAGAATATTTGTAGTAAGGTGCAAAATTTTCTATTCCCTAAGGGTCATTTACTCGATCATTTTAGCGACATCCTTTTTGCCAACATTGAAAATTTATCGTATAATTCAGAATTAAGTTAATCAAATTAACATTCAATAACATTTTGCTGCGCAAACTTAGCGTCAAAGTTTATAGCAAATAAATAATATTTTATAATGAGCCACAACTTTGAACGAAAACAATTTTAAAAATAAAAATAAATAAAATTGTAAAAATAAAAAAAAATAATATTGTAGGTACACATAATATTTATTTTTATGAATAAAATAAAAACTCGTGTTGGAGAAAAAATAAAAAAATTTACTGTAAATAAATAGATATTTACAAAACTGTTCATAACTTGTGAACCATTGATCGGTTATTTAAAATTTCATTTCATTTCAAAAAATTCATTATCAGACTTTTCATGTTTAATTCAAACATAGTTATTATTTATAATATACATTAAAAAGTAGAACAACAATCAATATGGTTTAACCGATACCTATATATACCTACCCACTATATTAAAAAAAAATTCATCCACTCTCTACAACATACATTTCTACATACTTCAAGAAAACAAATATACCTAATAATTATAAATTTACAAAGATAAGAAATAAAAAAGAGTAGTACAAAATTTCATTTAATTTCTTTAAAAATGTATAGGTTGTTATTGTTTTTATATGTAAATCAGCAGATCCAAAACCTAACCCCATAATACATACTAAATAATTATATACGATCATAAATTTTATATATCATATAGATATATATATATATATATATATATATATATATATTAAAAAAAACAATAAACAAAAAAAATATAAAATAGATAACAATTTTAACTCATCATCGCATCACATTTCTGGCTAAAGTATATGTACCTATAGTACTATACAGGCTATGCACACGGTAGGGCAAAACTATTATACTATGATCATTATCATAACAAAAAAAAAAAACAAAAAAAAACAAAATATGTAGACACATATGCATATTGTGTATAATTTTAAGTAATAAGATTATATTAAGTGCATTATTTTTTTTTTGTGTTAAATGCTGTTTGCCTTTTGGTTATTATACCATATTAAACTATTGATTAAATTTCTATTAGTCCTTCTTATTATAAATCAAAAAAATTGTTTGTTTTATTTATATTATTATTATTATTTATTTTTCCTTATTATTTGCGAAGAAGACTAACATTAAATTGAAAAAATATATTTAATGCAATGGTATTTTTTCCTGCGAAGGTTCAGCATGGTAGACAGGGGTTAAGGAAGAGTACCAAAGCAATTTGTATACATATTGCAATTCGTATATGGCTTGGAGTATTAATAATATATATATATATATAATAACTTATTTGTTTGTTTCTTTTTTTTTATTTTGATAAGAACTCACTATACATAATATATTTGCTGAATAATAAAATCATATGAGTAAAAAATTTTCAACTGTGTGCGCATTATTGTTTTATATACAATTTATTTATTATATTAGAAGTTCATCAAAGAGAAGCGAAATAAAATCCACCAAAATTTGTATTGTTCTTGTTTTTTGCGGGCTACAAATTCGGTGTCAATACAAATATCCTAACCAAAAATTTAGTTTTTTGGCAAGAAGGTGAGAGATAAATAAAATAAAATACATCAGTTGACATCGTCCATTAAGGCCCAATATAACATTAACCTGGCTTAAGGTGATGTCGAAACTGAACGAAAAGCAAACTAAAGTTTTGTCATTTTTTTAAGTTCCCATAATATAGTTTAGTTAATTGTAATAAAAATACGTAAATAAACAAAAGTTTCGTTAAATACGAATTATATTTTGTTTATTATTTTAATTTTATTTTTAATTTAATTTTTTTATTGTAATTTTTTATATTTCAGTGTTTATTGTTGATTGGATTTTATTTTTAGTGTTATTTTGATTGTATTTTAATAATTTTTTTTTCTCATATTATTATTAGAATATGTGTAAATATTTATTATTTAAATATTTTTTAAGTACAAATATAAGTAATTAAATTATTTCATTATATATCACAATTTTTTAATAAATAATAACAGCTCCTTAATCAAAATGTCAAATTTCCGTACAAAATGAAACGAATGAAATTGCACATTGCCAACTGAATTTAACGAAAACTTGACGAAACTCTCTGATATTCCTATTATGGGCGCAATAAAATTTACATATTATAATCGAACATTTCCTTAAGCTTAATGCCAGCTTAACCTCATTATGGTTAGCCCTTTAGTTCTACAATGTAATGTTCTTTAAATTATATTAATTATTTAGTGCTTCTTAATTTTCGGAAGCCACTGTACGTAGTTATATGTACATACCTACAATTTTATAACCTATAATAATAAAAAAAACTCTATTTATATGTATGTATGTTTATGAATTCATAGAAACAATAAGTATATGTACGTATACACCAAAAATTTATGTTCGAATATTATATTGGCAAAAGAGGGCGAACTTTTATTTTCTCAGGATATCAATAAAGTTTCTTACACTTTTATTACAAAGCATTTCTATATTTTTATATTCTGGATTTTTTTTTTGCTAAAATTTTGTTTTCGTTTGTTCTTATTGTTTTTATTATTTTTTCTTTTTGTTTCTGTGTTGCTGTCAATAATATTCTCTCATTTTGATTATTCAAAAAGTAATTCTAATCAATATTTTCCTTTATGTTCTTTGATATTTTCTTTATAACCAAAAGTTATATAATATATATATATATAGATATATTAATTTTTAACTTTTCTTTTGTATTTCTAATTTTTGATTTTGGTTTTTTGTTTTTTTTTTCCAGAAAACAAAATATAGAAAAGTTTTGCTTTCGTTATCGGAAGTCCAGATCGATTTCCATATTAATACTTTATTCCAAAAAAAAAAAAACCAAATGAAAAAATATATAAAAACAACAAATCATAATAAAAAATAAAATTATAGAAGATATACACATTATTATTCATCGATATATATATCTATCGGTACATTTATATAAAATTTTTGGTATTAAATGAAAATCCCAAAAGGAATATAGATTACAATTATTATTATTTTCAATACCTATTATTACAATACAATACAAATCTATACATAAATACAGGGTATATTTGCTTTCATTTAGTCATGTCAAAAATAAAAAAATGGTAAAATTATATTCGACAAAAAAAATATATAGAAAAACTATTATTGTGGTCTAGAAAAAGTGGGTGGTAATTTACTTATTAAAGAAATTATTATTTAAAATTTAAATTTTTTAATACTAAAGACATTTTTTTTTTGTTTTTATTTTTATTCTTTGATATATTTAAGGTCTATAATAATGCTTAAATTTATATTCTTTAATTTATTTTTACAAAAATTATATTACCGGTATGATATCATTATAATTGCAGAAATCTGTAAAATTTACAGAATGAAGTTGCTAATAAAAAAAAATCATTATTAATAGCAGGATTGTTGAATGATTGATATCCTTTTGAAATAAATAAAAAAATATATTTTAAGAAAAATTTTTGATTGCAAAAACTGGATTTTGAACTGGTATTATGGGATTTATAAGTTGAAGAAAAAAAAAACATTTTATAATTTAAATATATTTATTTATTACCAATGATAAAATTATAAAAATGGTTTGTGTCGGTATTTTCTTACATGTTTCAAAGCCTTGGATAAAATCTGGCGCAAAGGACTATTGAACAAGTTTTTATAAAAACTACCAATCAATTGTTTTATCCGTATAGAGTAGAACATTATCATCTGCCAATGTATAGCTTAGCCGGTAATGAATTTTGTTTCTTGATATTGGAATATCCGCTGTACACAGAAGAAAAACTTCTTATTATTATTTTTTTAATAGTGAGTTCTATGTAAGTGCAACCTCTTAAGATCTATTGTACTACCCAGTTTATTTTCTTAGATTTGCAGGTCTGGCCTTGTCCAACGCTATCATTATTTTGATGTCAATTTCAGAATTAGGCGATGTGTTTTCAGAATTAGGCGATGTGTTTTCAGAATTAGGCGATGTGTAAATATTTATGTCTTTTGCGAGCTATGGCGTCTGAAACAAATAGAATATGAGAGGAGCATTTCTTTTTGACTAAGCAGAATCTGCACCTGTCTATGTTCGGTCTACCAATCTTGAACAGATTGGTATTACATATTCTTATTAAATGATAAAATTGTTATTTTTTATTTCAGTATTTTTATTTGGCTGACTGAGTATAACACTTTACATTACTATTATATTTGGGGTACCTATAGCAAAACCAACATTGATTTAAAACTGACAACTGAAAACAATGAAAAATATTAGAATGAAAGCTAGAACGGAATGGTATAAATATAATATAAAAATAATGAAAATTAATGAAAAATCAAAAAGACAAGTTTAAAAAAATAAAAATAACCATGCTCACAATAAATCTACACTTTAAAGTAGTAGACCTCTGCAAATATGCAGAACACATGATGAATTACATAGACTTTAAGTTTTCAAATTACATAAACAGTAGGTAAATGAATTTGAGAAAAAACTATAATAGAATAATACAAAATAACAGTTTTAAAATTACCAAAAATGCTGGAAAAGTTACTACGTGTCGTTTGTAATAAGACAGATATGAATAAAAATTGGATATAAAATCAAAAAAAAAAAAAAAAAATTAATAAACAAATATCTTAAAAATAAAATTCAAAATCTAAACAATGTAGTGTAAAATACAGGCCACAATCAAATGGCTTAAAGTGAAAAATTTATGTCAAAATTAAAAATAAGTTTCCCAAAAGGTTTTATTTATTTATAAAAAAATTTCAATATGTAGCAGTCCAATCAGTTGAGCTCGCATAGGATATTTTTGGGAGGTTGAACGGACGGTTATAAAAGGTTTTCTAATCAAATCATTGTAAAAACGACACAAGCTCACATTCAGCATTGCAGGAAAATGCGCCTAATGTTCATGCTATTTTCACAAATCACTTATCTTCTATGAAATTAGTTTTTTTTTGAATATTCATGGTCATCCCATCTAAGAAAAATTTGTCACAATTTTACACATTTTTTTCTTCAATGAAAGGTTTTTGAATGGTTTTTGGATGTATACGTTTTGTTCTTCATTGAAAATTAACCAGCAGTGGCTCATTTGTGTGAAACGCAATCAATAATTTGTTCTGAATTCGTTTATTCTCATAAATAACAAACATATTATTTTTTTTTATTTTAAATAACAAAATATTATAAATATTTAATTCATTTTAAAGTTTTTAATTGACACAAGTATTGCAAAGAATTTTTGCATAGTCAGCTCATGTTGTTATATCAAATTTATTGCACACCTGAAATATTTGCCTTTTGATACTGCAGAGATGACGTTGTTCACGTTTGGATTTTTTCAAAGATTTATTTAATTTTTTATTATATTGACATTTTATTATCAGCCCAAAATTTACAAAGATTATTATTTGAAAGCATTAAAGAAGGTTATGTAAATTTTTAGAACTATTATAAATGTTAAATAAAGGAATTGCAATAATTTAAAATTTCAAACAGTCGTATCGGTGCCGTAAATATTGTATATCCACGGAATACGGTGTCTGAGCCAGTATTTAACTTTTTGTTAGATTATAGATTCTTTATTTTGTTGTTACAGACACTTTATACTAATTTTGTTTTGCTCTCTGAAATTTTTTTTGTCCGAAGCCTTAACAACCAAATATCATATACATTCATATTCCTAGTAAACAAATTCTTTGCCCATATACGTATTCTTCTTTATATACGTATTTTAAAAATATACAGTAAAGATATAAATTCTAATACAATTAGGCATATATAAAAGAGAAAATAACAGAATAATAATAATAAAAAAATAAATTTTAGATGGAAAAATATACTTTATAAGAGTAAATTGATTATTCTAACGGTAGGTATTTTAAAGGCGTTTAAACAGTTTATTGTGAATGAAAGAATGAAAATTGAGAGCGTAAATCAATTTTTTTAAAGGTTTATGAAAGTATAGATGCATGTAGGTAGAATATAGTACGATAAGCCTGTTAACAGTTTTTGCATTAGGTTCGTTAGCGTACTTTCGTTACAAAAGCAAATTTGTAAATGAGAAAAAGAATAAACATAAAAGTAAAAACTTATCATTTGTAAGTAAATTATTAGAACGCATTTTGGCAAAACTTGTTGTTCAAAAAACTTAACCTTCAAAAATGCAAAAACAACAATAAAATTTGACGCGTAAGTTTTTGCAAGTAGATTTTTCTTTTGCAAAAGCTTATGCGAGAGAATTTTGAAGACATCACATATTTTTTTCCTTATTTGCAAAAACATTCAGTACTCCATCGAATTTCTTCTATAAAACTTGCATAAGTGCAAGTTTTTGCGTATGGATATAGACATATTATGGCATACTTATACTTTACATTGATGTTAGTTTTTTAAGTAAATAATTAGTAATGTGGTAGACATATTACTTTATTAAGAGAGACATATTACTTTGGATTGAAGGATGTAACATTTTATTTGATCTCTTTCTGAAAATTAGTTGAAGGTTTTACGCAACAAACCTTACACACGCCTATACTTATTCTCAATAGGTAAATCTTATTCAATGATAAGGTTCTAAATTTATTTTAATCAAGCCTGAAGTCCGATGAAAACAACGTCGTCCTAAATTGTCAATATAGTATGTCGAATAGCAAGTCCAATGAATAAAATATAAATATAAGATTTTCATTTTCATTTTCAAACAACAATTCAAAAACAACAAGAAAAACATTTTTAATTTAATAATTTAGAACTATTAAAATGAAATGTCGCAGTGCGACAATGACAAATTTTAAATTTGAAGCAAACTTTTATCGCCGACATTGACGTGTTGTACTATTTATTATGATGCGATCTAAACACATTTGTTCAAAACATAATTTGACATATTTTGTCAACAAAAAAGTCGTGTCGTTTTGATTGAGCTTCAGGCCTTATTGTTTTTACTTATATTAAAGATTTATGTCTGAAGTAGGATTAAAAACTTTTTGATTTGTACATAATAACTTTTACAATCAAGCGGGGCATATTTTTGTAAACCCAAGGTTGACTACAGCTAGGATTATATTACTTTTATATTATATTATATCAAAATATTAAGAAAAAGTACTGCCAGATTTTAACATATTACATAATATAATATAATCTCAACAAAATAATATAACTATTAAATATAAGAATATACTACGGGCCTGATTACTGGTGCAGAGTTCGAAAAGATGTTTTCTTAAAGCTTATCTTTCTGATAGTTGTAAATTTGAAGTTAACCCTTCGGATCGACCATTTTCATTGCTATCTATGTATACATACATGTACATAAACACCTTGTATATAGTAAATTCAAAATTTATATTAAAATTATGATTAGAATAATTATTGTATATGTAATATTAAAGTAGGAAAGCTCTACATAAAATAAAACAATATTCTAAAAATAATAATTTGTAAAATAGAAACGTTTTTGTATAAATAGATACGCATAAAAAATGAATGAAAAATATCCTTAACATATTTCTATTCAAAACAAAAAAAAAAACCAATTGGAATAATTACCATCCAATTATATTTCTAGATAATAATTCTCTAATCATCTTTATACATATTATATATTATTATGTATTAAATTTCTTTGTAAATCCATCAATACAAAATATTCATACACATACAAAATAAGATAATCCAAAACCAATCTGCTATTTTTGTTATTCTTTCTTTTTTTTATGGAATAATTTCCGAATGCGAAATTTAAATGTGAATCGTGAAAATGATTCCAACAACAATTTTCTTATAATTCATTCATTGCATGTAACGCAACATTATATTCATCATTGATAAACAGCACCAGAATACCAGTATTGAATGAGAATTGAAATATCATATAAATGAATAGGAAAATTAATGGAAAATAAACTATTTTCCTCTTACTTTTATATTATTTTTTTTCTTCTTCTTCTGTTGTTGTTTGTATGTTTGTGTTAAGTAGGTTTTTGAAAATCCTTAAGAATATATCCGAATAATAAAATGATTACATATTATATGCATAAATGAAGTGTCAGAATATAGCCTTTTATTTTTATCTTGTTCTGATTGTTGTTGTTTGTTTTTTTTTTTGTTTTTGTTTCATTCTTTTGTTTATTTAAGAGTAGGGGTGTGATGCTGTAACAACGAATGATACTTTTATATATTTTAATGCTTTGGTTTATACTTTTGATAATCTCGATAAATGAATTGTAATGATTTTATTATCCTTTTTAATTATTGGTATTTTCATGGATGATATTTTTAATGGACATTCTTTATTCTTTTAACATAATAAAAAATTTATTCATTTTTCAGGTTATGTTCTCCTTAGAGAAACATAATTAAAAAGAAACTCAATTAATTGAATCGATTGAATAAAAAAAAAATTAAAATAAAATTTAAGATAAAATTAAATACGTTTTATGAGTTGAAGACAATAGTATTATTTAATTTTAAATATTTAATAAACTGATACAAAATAGGACGGGTTTAGTCGGACTTCCAATCTAAATAATCAAAGTCATATAGATCTTCTAACATCTAGATGAATTTTAGTTAATCAGTAGTTAGAAGTATAGAAAATAGATTAGCTTGCTTCTTGAAATTCGAAGAAAATTAGTAAAATATAGTAAATAATCTATTTCTTTTAATAATTGTCCATCATTTATTTTTTTTATTAATTTATTATAGACAACCATCGCATATGTAATAATTTATTTACAAAAAAAAAACAAATTTAATATTAATTCTGGCGAGGAAAAAGAACTATAACGTAAATGTACCAATTTCCGCCCCCTTAAGGAAAAATTAGTTTAAGTTGACAAAATAAGCGAAATATAAGCTTTTTTTAATTTTTTTTTTTCCAAATTACAATAACTAGTATTTTTTAATTAAAAAAAAAATATTTTTAAATAATTATAATTTAAATTTTTCTAAATAAATAATAAAATAGTATAACTCCCAAAAAAAGTTTGATTGTACGTATTTCCGCTCGACAATTTCAATCTGAACTAATTCCGCCCTTATATGAACTCAATTCCGATTTTTGAACCTATTTGCGATTCACAGTACCTATTTACGATTTTATTCACAAAAGCTATTTAAAATAATTATTAATAGTAAAATTAATAATTAATTTTTTAAATAATTAACTAGTACTTAAGTAGTTAAATTATAAAAAATATTTATTATAATAAAAAATTAATATTACTATAAGTAATTTGAAAAAAAAAAATAAAATAAATAGTTATAATGTAAGTAAAATTTTTTGTTACACATAAAAATATACATTTATTTCAATATGAAAATTAAAAAAAGTTAAACAATGCAACGATTCAGTATTTCAAACAAAAAATAATAATTTAATATAACATAATTAACTTAAATATTATAACAATGCACATTTAAAATAAATAAATAAAAATACAAAATATTTCATATACATACAAAGTATAAATCACATTTACTACTTCTCAGTTTTGGCATTTTTTATTTCGGGTACATTACATTGTCCTCTGCTACTTATTAAAACTGGAGGCTCAATTTTGTAGACTATGTCACTGTCTGAATTTATTAGAATATCTTCTTTTACAGGCCATCTCCAAAATTTGCCAGACATGGTCATGGTTTTCACTTCTCTATTTAACTTATTATGAAATGTATACAAAGAAATTATTTTGGTAATTTATAATGGACGCCTGCCTTAATGCAATTTTGGTGATAAGGCAAGATAATTCCAGAGATTTTTTAAATTATACAAAATATAATATACTTAAGTAAAACATAGTTTTGGAAAAGCTTATTCTTTAGGGTTAGCGTTAGAGTAAAATTTATCTTGTTGTTAAAAATAGTCGAATATTTTCCTTTTAATTTTACTAAATATGCTTATCATACAGGATACCCGTATTTCGTCTACTAATAAAACGAAAATATTCGCTTATTTTTAACAATTAAAATATAGTTTTTTCTTTAAATATAAGACTTGGTATGAATTTAGTGAAAATAACTTACACCTGCATATTTAGTTCGGAATTAGGACATATTGAATGTATTACCGACCCGCTTTTTCATACAATTTTTTGTAAAAACTCAAAATTTAATTGTAACAAAAAACACATTCAAAATTAAATTTATAGGTCGTAATTAGGTCCAGCTTAGTTTGTTCAATTTCAATTTAAAATCGTCCATTTGCATCCTTATATAATTAAAAATAGGTGAATAACTTAATTAATTATTTCGAATATCATTTTCCTAATTCCGCCCGGTCGATCGTAAATACGTACAACATAAATTTACGTGTCCCTAATTCGCGCCCAAAACTAATTAACAATTTTAAATATTTCTTATTTACAAATTGAAGAAAGTATATATTATAATCTATTTAATAATATATATTTTTTACAATTATTTGAATAAAATAAATAAGTGAACATCATAGTTTAATTATTATGGTCTTAACAAAATAAAACAAATTTTAAACGTTTGAACCAATATATTCACTAAAAATGGCTACCTAGTTTAGGTTTCTATCAATAACTTATTTATTAATATGAACACAAATGTGCATTGTTTTGCATTACAACGAGGAAATAATATTCTTTTTTAATTTCAAAAATAAATTTGAAATATAAAGCGAGGGAGTAATGTATTTACAAAAAAAGGGTTCGGGCGGCATAATGTACTAGCGCGGTGATAAGTACATTTACGTTATGTACATTTGTGAGTTGCGGCAATTGAAATGTTTGTATGTTTAAAATAACATGGGCTGAAATTTCTAATTTAAATTTCTGATTGATCAAAAAATTTAAAAAAAAATATTTAGTTTCACTACGTCTAACGCCGTCTTCTCCATAGTGCTAAATGGGCTAAGCACAGGGGCGCCGTGGATTGAGGGCGCACCGTTAAGCTGTTAGTCACATTTTCACATTACCAAACAATGCAAAAAAAAAGGTATTTCCAAAAAAATAAATTATTCTTTATTTTTCTAATCATTTCTAAAGCACTTAAACTAAGCTACGAGTCTTTTAAAAAATCATTAAGAAATTTTCTTAATGATGATAAGAAACCAGTTGAAAAACTAGAGGCCCAAAGGCTGTTAAAACAACTTAATTTTCTTGAAACCGGTATAATGGTACCATTTTGGTATGATATATTAAGTGCAATTAATCGGACAAATAAAATACTTCAAAAAGTTGACATTAACATTGAAGTAGGTGTTAAACTATATAACAGTTTATATGAATATTTGCAGAGTAAACGAGATTTAAAATCTTACGATTTATATAAAAAGGATGGAATTTTAATCACTGGGTGCGAAGATTTTAAAACAGCTAGACAACATAAAAGAAAAAAAACAATTCGTCGAAAGCACTACACAAGAACATTTTTTGATAGTGACTCGAATTTTCGCATAAATTCATATTACGTAATTTTCGATAAGTTTCTCCTGAAAAAATAAATAAAAGAAAATGTAGTTATGACGAAATTCAATTAAAATTCGGATTTTTATCCGATTTAAAAAATTTAGAAGACACAGAAATCAGGGAAAAGGCTTCTCAATTATGTGAAATATACAAACATGATCTAAACAACAGTTTAATTGAAGAATGTCTATATTTTAAAAATTTTACTGTCCATACTGATATTCAAAATTCACAATCGCAAACAATATTAAAAACTATAATTGATTCCAATATCGAATCCACTTTTCCAAACATAGAAATTGCACCAAACATATTTTTGAGTATAGGATTAACTAACTGTTCAGGCGAAAGATAGTTTTCGCTTCTTAAAAGATTAAAAAATCATCTTCGTTCTTCCTTGGGACAACAAAAATTTAATAATTTAAGTATACTAGCCATTGAGTCTGAGTTTTTTGCAAACACTGACTGTGAAGAAATAATTGCGGATAGTTTTGCGAGACAGAAATCTAGGAAGAAAATTATAATATAACCAGATAACCTTTATTTTTTCGTTATTATTATTATTTTAATAATTTATTTTTTTTATTTTAATAATTTAATTTAATGTTATGTTTGATTAGTTTTGTTTATTTGAAAAAAAAAACTTTAGCCTATTGAATTTTTGTGCGCTAAGGTTAATTTAAGGTAATATTATTTTTCATAATCTTTTGTTTATTGTTAACCTATTGATTTGTTGATTTATTGCAATAATTAATATATGTGAATGTAAAATATATGTATAATATTATTAATAAAAATAATATATTTTTGCAAAGCAGTGTTTTTTTAGGGCGCATTATAGTTTTTAGCACAGATGAGAATTCTAAGGACGCCTTTTGCTACGTCTCATTTAAAAGAATAATAATGAAAATCGGTTGTGAAATGGTTCAGATATTTGTACTTTTTTCAATTTATAAATTCTATATAACGATAATTTAAAATGCTTAGTAAGGTCATAAACCATTAGTCTTAAACTATTAATATAGTATACATTTCTTATTAATTTGATAAAAATAAATAAATAAATAAAAGGTGGTCATTGCTTGGTCAAGAACATAGAATCGGCTTGACAACTTGTACATAATTGATGAACTAGACTAACTAGAGGAAGAATATAAGCTCAGAATCATGATTGCATTAGTCTCCACCTTAAGCCAGTTGAATTACTAACCGATAAATTGGTAAACATGAACAAAAATAATTAATTCTTATATTGAAACAAAAATCGAACAGAAAGGTGTTAATCGAACCTTTATCCACCGAAGATCTCTATTGAAAACAGGACAGGATAAATTAAACTTTTTAATTATCAAAACTTACTACTAAATTCTGAGATAATATAGAAGCACTCTGCTGAGAATGTTAACTAAACTGTATGTACTCTGTCAAAAATTATCAAACTATTGTTTTGTCATTACCATTCGTTTAATGTGGAAATCTACTAATATTGTCAGAAACTAAGCCTTCTTAAATAACGAATTTGACTTTATTTAAGTTGTTATGAAAATATTCTCAATTATTTTCCTACTTGTCATTTCTTTTACTCAAGGACAAAGGATACCGGACATGGGCTAAAAAACCCCCCAAAGCATTTTGCTTTTATCAAGAATCAAAAATGGGACCTTTTGGTTGAAGAAAGGAATGTGATCTAACTAATGCACGACCTACTATGTTGAATTGGAGCATTCCAGAAAACCATAAGGTATATAAACTTGTTGAATATGAGCAGCTCTTTTGGCTAACATTGCTACCTACCTACCAGCACATATTCATCACGTATTCTACCTTTCTCTAAGATTTTTTTTTTTTGTCAAATTTTATCTTTTCATCTTTAAAATTTATTTAAAGATGAAAAAAATAAAATTTTTCTTGTGGTTTTTAAAAAAATTTGGTAAATTAAAAAATAACAAAGTTCTTGATTCCTTTAATAAGTTTTCAAAAAAATTTACCTCATGTGAAAAAAAAACAAAAATCTTATAAAAAATCATTTTAAAGCCTAAATTGTATTCGCAAGAACTACGTATTTCAAGAGATAATTTCTCCAAAAGAAAACCTTTGTATTTTATTTTTTTTTAATTGTAATTTTCATTCAAAGTTTCTACAATTTCTTCTAAAATGAAAAGTTATATAAAATTTTAAATTAGGTTTGCACAAACATACGGGATTGTCATCCTTGGGATTAAGGCCCGCAAATTAAGATAACAACATCTAAATTATTGCATAACTTTAAAGATATCGACCAAAAGGAGAGACGACAACAGAGTATAAACGCATGTGCTATGGAAATCTTCTTCGAACGTAAAAAGAAAATATTTTGGTAGTAGTAAATTAACAGCTCTAAAACTGAATGGTTCTGTATAATATTATTGTCCGATGCAGTTTTATTTTTATCTTGTCTTGTGCATAACACATTTTATCTCGTTGTTGCGGTTGTTTAAAATATAGGACGAATCTTACAAAATGTATTAACAAAGATATTGAGACGAATTTTACAAATCCATGGAATTACAAAACTCTCCATTCAGAAAGATATATAATACAATATTTGATTATTCTAATGGAAAAGTCTAGAGCCTAAATTCAATTTGATATTTATGAAGACTCAAGTAAACCTGGTTTTTAAATCCAATTTGGGTGAATCTGTAGGCCATATAAATATTTTTCATCTTTCTTTTAAATTATGCTGTTAACAAATAAATATTTCCAGCTTAATTCTATCATTGCGGAATGTACCAAGGAACATTGACGATGGATCTTAGTAACATGAACTGAAAACGTTCAATTATTTCAATGTTGCAGTTACTAGACGTTCCCAATAGCTCCACTCAATAACTTTAGATGATAGCTTTATATGCAACTGATTTATAATCTAAAAACAGCTTGAATAAGTAGAGTACTATTATTCAGTAAAGTTGATTCAGGCTTAATTGCTGTTTTTGCTGATAATGGGAGTTCCAAAGTGAAGTGTCTGTTCAACTGCATACCTAAGTACTTTACCGGCTCACAGTTTACCAAATCTGGGTTGTTGAATTGAACTAGAGGGTAATTTCCTTTACGGATGTCGAAAGTATTAAGCTTTAATTCTCCATGTTATTAGCCAGTTTTGCATGTCTAGCAGGTTATTTTGAAGTCTAATCGTGAATCGGAAGCTAACGACTGACGCCAGAGCTGACGGCTTTGTCATCAACAAAACTAGCAGTGAGAACTCTCGATGATGTTGGAAGATCTCATGTGAAATTAACGTATAACAATGATCCTGGGACCTGGGATACTTCCCATTAAATTTAATCACTCATCAGATTAAATTTGTCTTAGTGCAGTTTGTTCACCATTGTACTTAACAAAGAAGCTTCTCTTTGTCAAATATCATCATATTATAGATTTGATGGTACTGGTGAGGCAGTAGCTTTTTTTGTTCGTTCAAATTATTCTTAAATATTTCGATGATTCACTGCTTTCTGCAAAAAACAAAAAGAAACACACGTATATATTTTAACGAATTTTACTGTATAATTTTGATCTCCCTTAACTTAAAGTAATTTCTCGAACAAAATTATGTTTTAAACAAATCTAAATTCCATTTTTATTATTCCTATCCTGTATTTTTTTATTTACAAATTGGTAATTAAGAGTTAAGAGACAATATTGTAAGAGTATTTTTTCCGAAATTTACTAGTTACGACAAAAAAGTTAATTCAAATTAAAAAATGTTTGAAAATTTTTTCAACAATACGAAATTCACAAAATTTCTTTTTTCAATAAAATTCCAAGAGTATTAAAAAAATTCTTTTTACTGTCATGCGATTTTTTATTTTATTTTATTTGTAACGAATAAAAATAATTTAATTTTTGTTTTGTTAATAAAAACAATAACAAGAAAAACGAATAAAAAATTACAAACGATTCAGTCACGTTTGAAACGCATCACGTACAATTCATGCAAGTTTTACCTTTCCTTTCCTTTTATTTTGTTTTTTTATTTGAATTTGTGTTTTTTTTTTATTTTTTTTTATTTCAAATCCTTTGTCAAATTCTGGGTACAAGTAACATCAAGCTTTTTAAACAAAAAAAAATTTTTGTTTCAAATTTGTATAGAGTTAAAATTTTCAAGATAACTCTGTTCCATACTCATGCACAGTGAATTGTGTTGGTTTAAGTCATAGATAATAAAATTAATTATGTTGGTTTGAGTCATAGAAAAAATTGAGTCAATTTTGTGAATCGATACTAAACGTCTTTGTAAAATAGATCAAAAATTAAAAATGAATTAAACAGACGTGTGCGGGTCAAAGAACTATTTAAAAAAAAAATTATCATCTTTTAACAGTTACAGTCAACAATTATATTTTGTTGATTTGATTTATTTCCAATGCGATCAATTATATTAAAGGGTGAACTGGGGATGCTATAATTTTCTCGGTTAAGCCTTATTTATATTAAAAACTCTATAGATTTCTGATTCATGATTATTGCAGAACTAAAAACGAGTATGATATATAGATTACCTAAGATAGAAAATCTTACTTTCAATAAGATGACAAAAAAGACCATATACTTGGTTATTATTCTTAACATTTTTTACTGTGATCTTTGTATAATTTCCGTATTATTTTTATATGATATTTCAATAATTTACCGCCATATTAGCAGAATAGTTTTAAAATTGAACTGTATATAAAAATACTTTATAGTCAGTAACAAGAGGAAACCTTTTGCAAATTAGCCAGTACATGTTATTTAATTTTAATTTCATTTGTTCTTATTCTATTTTGCATATAAGCTTTTTCCAAGTAAGCTCTATCGAGTTGTACTTCGATATACTTTATTTATTTTGCTTGTGGGATGGTGATTCCATTTATTTTTACTGGCGAGCATGTATCTTTATTTAAAGTGAAGGTTACACCATATGAAAACTTTTATTTCTAAATTATTCTAATTTTCTATTTGTAAAGCCAATTGGCTCAAGATAGCCATATCATCTGCAAATGTGGATATTAATAGTTGCCTACTATCAGGTATATTAATATTATATAGATAGGGTAAGCATAGGTATGAATCAGTAAAAGTTGAGTGAGAATTAGTAAAAGAAGAATGAGATATAAATTTATATACGACTAATCCATGTTTCAATTATAATATAGTATGAAAAAGATACTAACTTACACTTTCTTCTGCAGCACAATTAATGTTAGCAGAAGAATTAATATTTTTCCAAAATTTAATAAATCTAAATACGAGGCAAATCCTAAACAAGTTCCATTTAATAACATTCCAATACTTACATAAAAATTTTAAATATATTCAATAAATAAGATCTGTCCGATATCACAAAATAATTAAAATAAAACTTAATATATATTTACTAGGGGTCCCTGTTGAGTAATTATAATTTAAGTTGAAGCCAAATTTAAAGTTTTCAACAGAACAGTAATTTACGTACTGACATAGACTTCTCCCGATAGAGTAGAAACCACTCATATTTTTGTAAAAATTTAGAGATTAGTAAGTTTTATTTAGGAGACATAAATACTGCTCCCTTATATACTGTTTCGTTTCGACATATTCCTATACTAACCGGCATTTAATGGATAAAATTACTAAAAATAAAATATTTTTGTAATTAAAGAGGACATACATCATATAGATATTTTTAACCAAAACTATATGATTGCTACAAATGACCAAAATTTAGAAACAGTTACTTAAAAAAATAAAAAATGAAGAATTCATTTGATTTGTTTTTTTGTTTTTATTTTATATATGTAATGTACATAATTTTTCAGATTCAAATAAATTTTCAGATAAATTTTTTTTTGTTATTATTTTACATATGTACAATGTACGTTATGTTCACTGCAAGTAATTATAAGAGATTTGTTCGTTTTTGTTTTTTATTTTAATAAGAACTCTCATTTGCATAATGTATTTGGTGAATAATAAAAACATATAAGTAAAAATATTTCAACTGTGTGCGCAATTGTTTTATATATATACAACTTATTTATATATTAGGAGTTCATTAAAGAGAAGCGAAATAAAATGAAAAGCTGTCTACTGCGCAGGTCCTTAAATGCTTATCAATTATAATTATAAATTTTATGAAAATAATCTGTCTTCTTTATAGTATATCTTAAGTAAATTTAAACTATTGTTGTAATAACAAATTATTTTTTGACGTTGTTCCGTTCTTCATAGACTACTTGAACTCATCAGTAGGAATTTATATTTAGTGTTAGACTATCTATACAACTCCTAATTTGTATTTTTATTGATTTTACAACTTATTAAAATATGTTATTAATACATATCTGAGTTATAAATATTAACCAAAATTAGTCTGATGAATTCAAGTAGTGTTATAATGAACAAAACAACTACATACTAAAAATAATTTCTTATTATAAACATCTTACGATAACTAAAATTATAGATAGAAAAAAGGCACGCAGATTACAGCTCAAACCAAACTCAATAAACTACAGCACTCAGCCTATCTGATGATAACTGGGGCCATGCGGACAACATCCACCGCATCATTAGAGACTCTCCTTCACCTAGAACCCCTTCATCTCTTTATACAAAAAGAAGCAATGATTCACACCTACAAATATATTACTGGCGATGATCCACAAATCAAAAACATGGTACACCCAGAACTAGTTCGGGTACTCCAGAAGGATGGTATGCTTTCGATAGCGTCATCCGACTACTGCTTACCAAGAAATAATTTTGAGAAACCTTGCAATATAATCTTGCCAAGCATAGAGACGTGGGAAACCTGCCCACCCTCTTTCAACAAAGGATCAATAATATGGTATACTGATGGCTCTAAGAAGATGAATGGAGTAGGATCAGGAGTATATGGAAAAAGCCCCAAGGCCCATATCTATTCAAGGCTAGATTCTACAAACACAGTCTTGCAAGCCGAAATACATGCGATAGAACTCTGTGTACGAGAGAATTTAAGAAGAAATTACAAAAAAAGTAAAATCAACATTCTCTCGGACAGCAAAGCAGCTATATGTATTCTGGCAGGGATAATAACAGAGCACTGCCAAATAAAGAAACACATTTTTAAAATAAGTTTAATTTTTTTTGTTTTTATGTTCTTGACAGTAACTTAGGTTGAATCACCTGTTCGTGGTTAATTAAGTACGGCACACCAATTTTACACTACAATATCTACAATATTTCGATTATTTATTTATCAAATTACTGGCTTATCAGCTCATTAAATGTGGAAAACTACTGCTATTGTCAGGAACTAAGGCTTCTTAAATAGCTCCATTTAATTTAAGTTGTTACCAGATTATACTCTCAATTATTTTTGTAATTTATTTTATCCCAATGACAAAGGGTACTGAAACAGGTCGAAAAACCGACAAATATTTTTTTTGCTTTATCGGGAATCGAACCTGGAACCCTTCGGTTGAAAGCCAGGCGCTCTACCTACTGCGCCACCCAGCGTTAGTACAACAACTTGTGCAGAATATGCGAAATAGAGGAAGAATATATTGAACATCTATTCTGTGAATGCGAAGGGCTCACTCGCAGCAGACTTCGCCACTTGGGAACAGCGCTCCCCAAACAATGGGAGCTACCCAGCATACTATTGAAGAACATCCTCAGTGTTATCACAAAATCAGGTTATCTTAATTACTCAAAAACTAGTTACAATAGCTAATAAATACGGGTTATCACAATAAGCCCATTTGTGGCTGCGGTGATATGGGAGCGATCCCCTCCCGGAAAAGTTTAAATCTAAATCTATAGATAGAATGGTGATATAACTCTATAATCTATGTATCTATGTAATTGAATAAATCGAGTCTGTTCCTTACATTTTGTTAAAAGTAAAATCCGATATTTTTTTATTAGATTGAAAACTACATAAATTCATTTTTATAGTTATTGATATAATGTTAAAAAATAAAAAAAATAAAAATCATTTATCATGTAATTTAAATATTGTTTGTATAATATTATGTATTAGTATATATGTATTTTTTGATACTTTGTTATAGGTAATAAATAATTAATCTTATATTTGTAATAATAATTTTCATTATATATTTTTTCAACCCACAAGTTTTACCAAGTGAGTTATGAAAATAATCAGAATTAAACTAGTAGTTGGGTAACCAATTCATCAATACAATACCTACTGATGAGTTCCAGTACTATGTTCATGAATGAAACACTCCTCTATTATTAAATTTGGGAGACAATACAATAATTAAGAGAAATTGAAATACTCAATCTGAAAATCAAATAATATTGAACAGCATATTGTATACTTCTTCATACACAATCTTGAATTTATACTTCTTACTATAAGGCTAAAAAACTTGTATTTACTTCAAATAACGCCAGTATCAAGTATTTATGATTCAAAAACACAAACTATTTCTTTCAAAATTTTAATTATAATAATGATTAAATTTAATTATAGTATAATGCATGTCAGTATATAGAAGATAATCAACTTATATAAATTTAATTATGTAAAATATAATGTATATATGCCACTATCAAAATTATGAATATTTTGGAAAAAAAATTTGCCAATTTTTAAGTTCACATTTTTTTTTTTTTTTTTTATTTGAGTTCAATGAGTTTTAAAGTTTTCCTGATACCATTTTCTTCAGATCTTTAATTTGGTTAAAAAAAACAAAATTCTAACGAAATAAAAAAATGTCAATTGAATCACGATTCATCTTAATACAATTTAATAAGGTTACATTTTTTTAGGTTTTGAACAAGTGCAAAAAATAAATAAAATAAAAGCAATTTTCCTTAAAATACATATAAATATACCAGGCTATATATACATAATAGGAGGATAAACACTTAAGGAATTTTCATTTTTAACATAAAAGTATTAACAACAGAGGGTAAAGTCACTTTGAAATGACAATAAAAATGAAATTCCTTAATTTTTTCCTCATCATGAAATTTTCATTATTCGACATGGGCACTTCGATCGAAAACTGTTTGAAAGCTTGTGAGATTATATACTTGTATACTTATGTATATAATATTTATTAGAAAAATATCACCTGAGTTAAAATATAAGAAAGAAAAAATAAAAGAAAAACAAAATTGTAAATTTTTTTTAAACGTGTACTAACGGTAATCCCTCCGATTGAGGCTTTAAAAAATTGTCTTTATCAATTTTATTCAAAAGCCTTAAAACACCTCATCTATTTTGAAATTGTGGAAAGAAAATGAAAACAACCATAATATTAGATTGTCTTTCAGTTAAAAAAAAAAAAAACAAACATAATCTTTTTTTGTTCAGTTTTTCTATTGACTACTTTTCAATTATCACTCGAAGTCAATAAAAAAAACATACTACGGTAAGTTAAAGTCTATACTGATGGTAATATTTTTCTGACATTTCAAATACACGTCAGAGTATTTTTATCCACTAAGTTTTTTTTCTTTTGCTTTTCTTTTTTGGTTATAAAATTGGCATTTGCAGTCGAAAAATAAATTATTGTTAACTTTTAGTTCTTCTGTTGATAAGAAAGTGGAAAAAATAATAAAAAAAGGTTGTCTCTGATGCAGATATAAACGAATTTTCAATGAAAATTGATTTAAAAAGCATGACTACTACAGGTGTATACACAGAATAGTGTGAAAATGACCTTATACATATAAAAAAATATTAATAAGTTTCTAACTTTTTCAATTCAGTTTATTTTTATTTGATTTTGAATAATTTAGATTAAAATTAATAATCGAATTTCATTTTATACTCCATATTCTTTAAACTCTATATATATAGAGTTATAACTTATAACTTAGCCAAGCCAAGTATATATAGAGTTATAACTTATAACTTAGCCAAGCCAACTTATGGACTTCAAAATTTAATTTTACGAAATAAAGCTTGCCCGTTGATATTCAATAATTTCGCACAGTTGTAAATAACTAGTATTCGCACACTCCTCTATATTCGAGGAAATTTGTTAAAAAACCCGTACTCAATTTCATTAAGAATTCTTTTCTTTGTACACCCTTATGTACATAATAATCCTTTTTTATTGATTTACCTTAGACAACAACCGCATATGCAATAATTTATTTAAAAAAGAATTACAATTTAACCGATGAACAAAAATAAACATCCTGGACGTTGGTGAGTAACGTCAATTTGAAAAATTAAAATTTTTGTAGGTTAAGAAGTATAATGAGATGAAATTTTAAATTGAAATATCTAATTGAAAATTAAAAAAAGATGAAAAGGTATTTAGGCTCACTACGTCGACTTTTAAATATCTATCATTCCAAAGAATAATAATAAAAATCGATTGTGAAATGGTTCAGATATTTGTACCGTCTTTTCAATTTACAGATCAAAATAATATTATAATGATATTGTACAATGTTTGACATTGGCCAAAATTATTGACAGTCTACGAGATGTAGTATACAATGTGTTGAATGAAGTAAAATAATTTTGATTTTTTTACTTTTATTCCCCATTGTTTTGGATATTGCAATTGTTTTGCATATTACAATTTATATTTTAAACATGCTCCAACTAAAGTGAATTATTTTACTATTTACACACCACTAAATTATTGCGCAAATATACAATGTATTCTTCAATATGATTGGCTTCCTATTGACAGATAAAAATAAAATAAAATTTAAACAAAATATTTGTCGAAATCTTAAAACTGAAAATAATTTTTACATCATCCTGTGTGTTCGCTAATATAATATACACGTACATATATTTGACAACTTAACGTTTATTTATAAAAACCAAAAAAAATATCAATATATATACTTCACTTTTGTTTGCCTTCCTTCTTTTAGCTTTTATAAATAATATCGATTTCTTTTTTTTTTTTTTTTGAATAATACAAAATTTTAAATAACAGTGAAAATTAGCTGCTTCATATTTTTTCTAGCAATATACTTTGGTGATGACGACGATATTAAATTCCCGAGACACGAAGAAGTCAATTTTTTTTTTTTTTTTGCTTTTTTATTAAGCTTCCCAGTATTCCATTTTATTTCTAAAATAATTTATCAATTTGATTTTTGATTTCAATGGGTATCATTAAAATTGTGGATGGATATTATTCTGCAGAATCTCTTTATGTGGTTTTTTAAAAATTATTCTCAGTTGATAACATTTTTTCGATTCTTGTGAAATTTAATATATTTTATCGAGAATGTTAGAGAATAGAATCATCATCATTGTCCTGCAACCCCATCCGTGGGGCATTTGCATGATCGTTACATAGTGCGTAGTATAAAAACAAATAGGTTTTAATGTTCATTAAAAATTGTCCCTAAAAACGTTTATTGAAAAAAATATTTTCAAAGAACCAAAAAAAACACAATATTATGACTAGCTACCTCAATTTGAAATTTGTAAATGGTTGACGAAACGCTAATAATCACTTAAAGTCTAGTAAGTACAATCATCAAAAATAAACGATTTAAGTCGACTCTAATCAATATAATCGAGGTTTATGCTGCCGATACATCATTTTGCCAATACAAAAAATTAAGTCGAATTTTCAATTTAATGAAAGATGACAGGGACTGAACAGAAATCCTCTGGGTCAAAATTTGAGTTTCTGTAAATTGTTTTTCAATTTAAGATCCATATTATTAGAAATTAATTAGTATTTTAATACAATGTGATCACAAATCTATGAAATGCCTGAATGTCTTAACGTTTGCAAAATAATATCAGACTTAGCGGAATGCGATGGAAGAAAGAGCACCATTCAAGTAAATAATTTTGTAGTAATTCAAGGAAGGTGTTTGGGTCCAACATTGTTCTCAATATATATAAGTGGACTATTAAATTTACAGTTGAATGGCGCACAATACATGTTTGCCGATGACTTATCAATCGTGTACGAAGATAAATCGATTACTACAGTAAAAAATAAAACTCAACAGAATTTAAACACAATTAAGAAGTGGATGGAAGATCATAATATAGCTGTGAATTCTAATAAAACCAAATATATAATATTCAAAAGGAAACCTATGGATAATCTAAAAATATATTACAACCATAATAAACTAGAAACGGTAAAATATTATAAATACTTCAGAGTTATACTGGATGAAAAATGGGAAAATCAGATTATTGAGCAAATAAAAAAAGGCAGAAAAATTTCCGGAATATTTAAGTTAATAAATAAACGAATTCCATGCACACTGAAGAGAACATTATTACATTATTACGCAGTTACGCAGTTACGTATAGTATAATATTCAAATTTGGGGAATTACTTACAATAAATATATAAATTTGCTACCGTTAGTGCACAACAAAGCAATCAAAAAAATTTTCGGATATGAAAACAGAATGGCAACACGAAAAATGCATATAGAAAACAAAATATTGCCATTAAGTTTACACATAAAAACAAAACTGATCATGCAGGTGCATCTGATTGTAACAAATAATATATAAATACAAATATTAAACCAGCATTAAATAGTGATACACACGTATAAATAACAAAAAAATAATATGATTTAAGTCAATTTTCAATTTTTAATAGTTTTCAGTTTTTTTTTAATGTTCATTTTATATAATTTTAGTTTTAAATGTACATTGTTTCCTTGTTATTAGTCTTAGTTAGAATTACATACTATAATATTGTACTGAATTTTATATGCATTTAATTTTGATTGAAAAACATTCTATACGAACTTTAGCTCTCTTGAGTTCAAAAATGAAATAAATAAATAAATAAATAATTTATCGTGTTAGTTCGTTTTATTTGTTTTTTATTAATACTCTTAATTATAAATTATTCAAAAACCAATTGTACAAATCAAGACATTGTACCATATGAGTAGGAAAGTTTGATAAATAAAGTTAATATTTTGGAGCAGAAAGCAAAAATTGTTTTAGGAGTAGCAAAATAAATTTAATCCAACGATACAAGAAAAGTTTTGAAAAATTGAATTTCAATGAATTTTAGTCAAATTAAACTTTTCTATCTTACAACTTCTTTAAAATAAATTTAAATAATTATATAGATACTCTATTATATAAAGATGAAATTGGCGGCCATATGATTGAAGAATTCAACTGATTTTTGTTTTTGTTTTTTATTTTAATAAGAACTTCATATGCATAATGTATTTGGAGAATAATAAAACCAACTGAATAGAAATTTTTCAACCATATACGCATTTAATGTTGTATATACAAGTCATTTAAATGGTGTTTACTGCGCAGTTCCTTAAATGGGTGTCTATTATAATTATAGATTTTGCTTTGATTATTACATTTGCCTATATTTTCTATTTTGTGTACATTGTCAATCAATAAAAAAAAATATGTAGTGTTAAGAACAAACTGAAATGATGGAAAATAATTCATAATGAAATTGACTACAATTTTTTATCACACTTCCCCGAACCTCAAGAAGTGGGCGAATACTAGTATCTTCTTAAACTTAAATATATGATGTCATTTGCCAATAATTTATTGCAGTAATTAGAATTTTTATTTCGGTTCCTTCATTAGAATACCCATTAATTAGTTAGTTTATAATGGAGAAAAACGTAATACATTTATACAGTTGAGCGTCAAATAATTTTTAAAAATTTTAATTTGGAACTTAGAAACAAAAAAAATTTTTTTTGAAAAATTGGAAACCTAAAACTAAACTAAACCTTTTTATGTAGTTTAAAATGTTGAATTGAAATGAAATGTGTTACTTGAATGTTGGGTAGTATATAAAAAAATTTAATACTACGCATACAACAGTGTTCGGTATCTAAATTTCAATTGAGCTCTTCTCTTCGATAACTAAATAAATTAAAAAATTTTTGTTTAAAATTTTGTAGTTGAAATTAAAAATTCTCTTCTCTATAGATACCTAAGTGAAATCAAATCTCATTGTCTAGAATCAAGACTCAAAAGTACAAAAAGTGTGTTTAGTTTATTATTCTAGAACTATTTTTTTTTAAATTTACTGTATACCTACATATATGTACAGTTTATCTATACCTAATATAAAATGGCTTTTTAAATTGAAATTTTGAAGTAAAACAATTCATACAAAAAAGAAGCCTACCATGGAGAATTCTATTTTAAAACTTTATTTGCTTTTGGAGAATTTTTTTGAAACTTGATGTTTATAGTTTAAAAAATTCTCTTATTTTTCTTATTTTTACTTCCTCTTATTTCTTTTTCTTTTTTTTGTTTTTTAGTAGTTTCACAAAAACGTTTTCACCTTATTTTGAGATTATCTGTTAAATAAGAAAATAATTTGAACCAGGAAAAGTGTGTCTACTTAAGTATTTTCTCTGGTATTCTTTTTTTTTTGTGTACAGTTGAACAAACTAAAGAAATAAAAACAAAAAAAAAAACAAATTAGGGGCAATTGTTTTCATTATAAGTGTAAATAAACATAATGAAAATGTTTTCCTGTTAAAATATAAATGTGGTATAATTGAAGTTTTCCTTCTTCAACATTAGTTTAAAATTATTTAAAATATTTTTTTTTAAATATAATTAGAACTTTTATAAAACTAAAATTAAGTTTAATAGTTGTTCTCTTATAGTTTTAACTTTTAGAGAGAGAAAAAGAGAAAGAATAAAATACCCTATTAAACAAAAATGAATGATCTTTGCTCTGTTATTGTTAATTTATCCAAAGATAATAGTATAGTTTCTTATAGGACATTAATTTTTAAAAATGTATAAATATATATATATATGCATATATTTATTTTTTCTTATTTTTTAACGTAGAATCCGAATTTCCATAAATAATTTTCATTTGTAATTTTCATTTGTAAATTTCATTTTCGGCGATTTTTTTTTGCTTAAAAACCACTTTTCCGGTCTTTCCCGGAAGTTGAAAATATCACCAAGCGATAGACCACCCTCGATTTAGATAATGAAATTTTATTTTTAATTTTAAAATAACGGCTCCTTCCCCTTGGGTAGGCTCTGGAACACCCGGTATAATTTTTTAATATGTTACCTTATTCTTTAAGATCGGATAAATCACCTGTTTCATTTTGCAAAAATCTTCGATTTTGGCTTTTTGAACTGGATCACCTTCAAATTGAATCTGTTTTTAATACGATTTAGCTTTAACTTCAATTTGGTTTTTTTCTAACTATATTTTTTTTAATTTTCTTTTAGAATTCTAGTTATTTCTTTACTTTTTATTCTTATCATAATTTTGTATTTAATTCTGCTTACTCTCGTTTATTATTTAAATTTTGCTTTAAATTTTATGAAATTTTATTTTAAATTTTATTTTTTTCATTATATAATTTTAATTTTAAGATATTTTAGTTTTTCCATATTTAGCTTTAATTTTCTACTTTACTATGTATGTACCCAACAATATTTTATATTAAACTGTATTTTTGCTTGCAATTTCATTCATCACATATTTTAATGAATATCCGAATGATCCTATATTTATTCTTATTATTTTTATTTAGTAAATGTATATTTTTAAGTATTGTATTTTACTATAATATGAATAAATGAATTAAAAATCTAAAAAATAATTATTAAGTATTTTTTTGTTTTCAAAATTAGTTGCAGTACTGTGCCCAATATACATCTAGTTGTTTTTTACTTGTTATTGGCAATAGTAACAAAAACAAAAACTTTAACTTATTCCCTCTTCATGAAATTGAATATATACTTAGATACCTCCAAATTTTTATCCAACCAACATTTTTGTTGTCTATTTTATTATAGTTACATTTTATTTTAGCTCATTACTAATAATTTCAATAAACAAATATTTGCCCATTGACTTCATCAGGTCAAAATATTCCTAAATTATACAATGTTATGCCTTAGGATCACTATTGCAATTTTTAATTATATTAATTTAAATTTCTAAAATAAACATTTATTCAGGTTTTTTTTTTGTTTTTTTGTTTTTTGTTTATTATTATTTTTTTTGTGCTTATTTTGGTATATTACAACCAATTTAAATTAATTATAAAACAATTAAAATTGATTTAATTAAACTAATTATTGATTTTTGTAATTTATTTCAATTTATTTCCAACAACTTAGTTTACATTAGGTATATTTACATAGTAAAAAATTTAATTTTTCTATTTTATCGAATTCATTTACACCGAAAATTATTTAAATGAATTGGAAAATATTTTAATTATATTAATGTGCTTTGTTTAAGGAGTGTATTTTAATTTTTACGAACAATTGCAAAAATAAAGGATTCATTATAATACTATTCCGTAAAAAGCTTAAAGCTATTTTCAAAAATTAAAAATGATAGAAATATTTTAAAATAACAGTATCGCTTTTATCTTCTTTTCTTTCCATTTACCTTATTCAGTCGTAGTTATACAATACATTATAATACAAGAGTATTAAATCAATTACAAAGGAATATAAGAGTGTGATTTTAGAGGCAGAATACCAAATAATACAGACCTAACATATTAATACAATGAAGATTTACATACGTATTTTATTGTTTTGAAACAGGCATTTGGCAGAGTCAATAGAAAATAAAGTAAATTATACACTTTTGATGCATATACCTATTAAACTGACTCACATGTAGCTGTAATTACATTGACTAACACTAAACGAATAGTTCTGGAAACTCTAATTTGGAAGTTTATTTGTAGTTGTGACATTGTAGCTATACCTTGTCTAGTTATTAGTTATTAGTTTTAAGTATTGTAAGTTTTATTACTGAATAAACATTGATTATTTTAGCCATAAATATAACATTGAAGTTTCAGAAATATATTAGATTAATCTAGCATATCTGAAGCAGATTTTACTCTAATATAATACTATATAATAAGCGAACAGGAAACTATATAGGTACAAAGGAAAAAATCTTCACAAAAGCCTACATAAAAGTAAATATTGAAATATGTTAAACAATAAATTTTAAATACAAAACAACAAAATGGAAGGGTATAATAGAGTTATAACTGCACACAAAGAAATTAAAAATCATTATTCATGATTATTAAAGGAATATTTGTTTTTTTCTTTAAATTTTACGTATACATAATATTCCTGGAATTCATCCTAGAACTCATTTCTCATCCTTTTGAGATTAATACATTAAAAAATTTTAAATAGTTTATTATTAATTAAAACATTTTCAAAATCAGTGGGTTAATTAATCTGCATCATAAGTTTATAGAAATTAACAATTAATTACGCATACAGCATAACTTATATCATAATAATCATAGTGTATGACTATGATTTCATACTGTGTAATTATATAATTGTATGGTGTAATGGTCAACATCAAAATCAAATGAATCAAATTCATTTGTTAAAAGTGTTGTGAAGAGAACATAATTAATTTTTATATTTGAAAAGAAAAACAATATTTAAAATAAAAAATATTAAAAATTTTACATTATAAGTTTATACATTATAGTTATAGACAATGGTAAAAAACCACAAAATATGAATAAATTATGTGTTTTGATATGTGCTTAACTTGTGAATCATATTCCTAAATTGTAACAAAGAAATCATCATAACTGTATATTCTTTTTAATTATAATAAATGATTTTGTCGTTAGGGTTAGGATATGTTTTCCAATCACACTTATATAATTAAGCTATCATAACACGCATTTGTGACTAATTTATATTATATAGGAGATGGATTTTCGGTTTACTGAGCCATATAATTTCTCTGAGCGTGTGAAGGCGTTAATTTCGTTATTTTAATTGGCGCCTAATACAGAAAAATAACAATTCTGAACAGTTAGAATCATACAAAACATTAAATGAAGTCATTATAAAAAACAGATCATAGGTTTTTTGTTGCAATTGATGAACATTAAACAAAATGTCCCACGATTCAAAATGATATACACAAGTTAAACAATAGTGCACATTTAAAATTAATATTTTTTGCATAATAAATAAATCAATAGATAAAAGAATAAGCGAAATACGTAAAATTTCAAACATTTAACCTTCACTTGGGCAAGATTAACGTATGTTAATATTTACTTTTTTACTTTTGAATAAAAACAGTAATATTTGTGACTACAGGCGTAATAAAAAAAAATTGCATCTCTCTAAAGAAAATTCAATAAAATATGTAATTTGTAATAAAGAACAGAAAAAGACAACATATAAATCAGTGTTTTAATAAAATAATTTACTTTTGATTAATTTTTTTGTTTTATTGGAAAAAATGGCGCTATATTTTAATGTGACCACAAACGACATCCATTGTATGAACTTATGAAGTTTATTATTTTCTTTCAAAAAAATTTTTGACTATAAAGAATTGTGACTACAAACGTTTTTGACGTTTTTTATACAATTTCATACACAATCGTCATACACGACACGATCGACGACGTCAAGAGTAAAAAAGCAAGAATAGCTGAATAGTAAATTACTCAGATTGTATATTTTTATAATTTCCAGACTGAACGATTGCCATCCTAAATGCTTCAACGGCTTGATATTTACAATAATATCTACAAAACATGCTACACAAAATAACATTATATTTGTATAGCAGCCAATTTAAATGTGGCAAACTACATCTATTGTAAAGTAAAACTTTGCCTTCACAATAGCAAAGTTCCATTTTATTTTAAATAACATGTATTCCAAATTATTTTCAAAGAAAAACTTTGTATGTACATACATTCATGACATAAGCGGAATTCGAACTCGAAATTATCCTTTTGCTATTACATAACAGTCAGTGGATAACATAACCACTACACTATCTTAGTCCGTTTAAATTAATGGCTGTCTTTAATGACGAATATTTTTTGATTATATAAAGACCCAAATCTGATGAATTAATTGTTGAAATACGTTTCAGAATATATTCTACAATAAAATCTAAACACCCACTTTAAATAATATTAAATAGGTTTAAAAAATTAAAAAATTTCTACAACATTCCCGATCGATATCAAACTCATTTAATTAGTTTTAATATACTTAATTTTAAACTTAAAGTTTATATTTTTAGACAATTATTAACAAAACTTTAATAATATCAACGTATTCTATTAATAAAATTTAATTCTACCAAGTTTTCCTATTATCTTTTATTCATCTTTTGATGGGACACTAGTTCTATCATTTCAATATAAACAAAAATTTTCCAAAGCAAAAACTTGTACTTGGGTAAATATATATGTATGTATGTCTATAATGTCTAGACATTCAATTGGTTTTGATTTTTTTGTCAATAATTCAAAAATTAAGAGCAAAAAATTTCTATATGTCATTATCGCTTTCTCTTTCTTACATTTTATTTTAGTTAGAATTTTTTTAAACAATAAAAACAAAAATACAATCAATGCAATTGTTTTGTTTATTTTTATTTATGTTTTTTGTTAAATATTTGCCCAATTTTACACCCAAAAAATTTCAAATCAAAATATTCCTTAGAAGATAATAGCCTAAAAATTAATGTTTTGTCAAAGAAAAAATTATAAATAAAAAAAAAAAAATGTTTTAGTAAAGGGACGAATAAAATTGACTTTTAAAATACTTCAAATAACTGATGTTACTGTTGACTGGCCAAGTTAATGGTTTGATTGAGTTGTTATATTTGTGTTTCATTTTTTTCGATATTTTTATTTGGATGAAAATTTAAACATAAATTCAGTATGTTTAGAAATTGAATTAAAAAAAACAAAAATAGTATCTATGAAAAAAAAGAAACTTCTGGTATGGTTATAAACTCTGATATTTTCTTTTTTAACGTCTCCAATGGCATCATCATTTGTTCATTTTTATTGTCATTGCTTATGTTACCAGAGCTTATTATTGATAATAGATTTTGTTTTCGTAGAAATCCAATTTAAAAAGAAAATTTTGAAAATAAAATGTTATTTTTAGCAAGAGATATCTTTTGATATAAAATTACTGGTAATGTGACACTCTTTATACATTATTTTTAATTTAACCCTCAACAATTACTCAAAAAAATTTAAAAAAAAATTTTTTTTACTTCTCTTCAAAAAATATACATTTTACGTGACAGCATTAAGTTTTTACTGTTATTTTAGCCTTTTCCCAATGTGATTAATTCAATTATTTTTATTAGTGTATCGATATTTTCCAAATGTTTTTAGATCTACCCAGTCTTCAGGTTCTATGATGTATGAATACATACTCAAAGTTGACAATATCTCTATTGGTTTGATTACATTATTGTCCTGTAACCCTATGAATGTGTGAAGAGACCCGATGTTTGTTTGTTTTTTCCAAAAGGATTTTTATATTTAAAGTTTTATAAATAACAAAAACAAATTTTTTGTACTCCACAATTACTGGATGTGGCTGACAACCGTCCCACTACAAAAAAAAAAGGTCAGCTAATTTCACTTCTTCTTCTCCTTCCATTTACTCTATTCATTGTAAATTGACATTTATTTTTTTCCAAAATGCTATAGTTGGTCTAGCAAACATGTGGGCCAATGTACCCATAGTTCGAAACTCTCTATTTTCTCATATCTGCTTGTTTTATTGTTCACGTTTCTGCAGGTTATGCAGGTTATGGAGAATAAATGGGCATTAACTAATCTTGATTTTGTATTTTTACTAACTCTTGTATATTTCCATATTTTTACTAATTTGCACTATTACTATTCTCAATTTTCTTTTCATTTCGACGGTACAGCTTCCTTGGGTTCGATATCATTCACCTGAGCTAATTACAATTTTTTACTGTTTGATAAGCAAGTTGTAGATTTCTTTAGTCAGTAAGAATTAAACTCTCCATTAGGCTGTGTTATGACCTAATGGGAATTTTTCAAAGATCTTTACTCTACAAAAAAAAACAGTAGTATATTCTAAGTGTATAAAATCAGAACATTGAGAAAGTTTAATAACGTAAAGGTTAAATTTATAATTTAAAACGGCATATTTTTTATCTTTGTTCTTACAACTTTGATTAATGATAATAACAAAAAATTATATATATATATATATATACATAAAAAGATGTAGATACACATGAAAAATATTTTTTCTTGTAGTCCCAATCCTAAATTTCTATTAGATTATTGTTATGGTACCGGGATAATAAAAACGAAATGATAATCAAAACAACAAAAATAAAAAAAAAACATTGAATAAACGTAATTTTTTTTTTGTTTTGGAATTATCATAAAATTCAAAAAATAAGTACATATAATTTCCTGCACGACTTGTGCAAAGTTTTATTTTGTTTATTAAAAAATAAAAATACAAAACATTCAGAATAAAAAAGGAAAACCTTTAAATCCCAGGCGAATTATAAAAGGACCTTTGTGAAATTTCATCAAAAGAAAGTAAAATAAGAAAAAAAATCAAAATCAAAATTAATAACAACAACAAAAAAATTAAATTATCTATATTTAAATTTTTATATATTTTTTATTTTTATTATTTTTATTTTGTTCTTCTTATTTGATTTTATGAAATTCAATTACGTTATTTAAAAATGGTACATTATGTTTATTATGCATAAAATGTGATCCAAAACTAATGAATTTTGTCTACGAAATATCTCCAATTTTTTGAAAAGATCCGAACTTAAATCCCTTTTGTTTTGAAGTTGTCTAGAATCCTTTTCATTGTTTTAGAATAAAAAAAAATCATAGTATAGAATAAAAAGGATATCACAATTCAGTCTACATCACACTACTTTTAATATATAATATTGTAATACAATACTGAATATTATTCATTTATAAATTTTTAAGCATTGTATTGAAAATATTATCACTCTTAAAGATAAATGTATTATGGACTATGATCTATGTATTAGTCAAATATATTAAATTGTAATACAAATTATTATTAACCTTTAACCCACATACTGGTCATTATGTACAAGCTATACATCTGTATGCTAACCAGTTGATTTGAATACTGATTTGACGATTATCCGGTTGCAAAGTAACACCAGTAGGTAATATAAAATATGTAATGATGGGCGTCAGGACAAAATTACATATGGACCCAATCTCAGAAGATAAAATTACATACGGACAAAATTACATATTTATATTTTTATAAAAATTTAACATTATTCGGTTTTGTAATGAAGATAAACCCCTATTCATTTATTGAAGCCCTGTTTTTGCCGACGACAGGTAAACGCAGACAGCAAGGATTTAGTACAATATATATAGCAAAAAAACAATATAAAAATGATAGCTCATATATAATTTTAATAAATTTAAAATTATGAGATCATAATAAAATATAAGTAATAAAACCATGTTTAAGCAAATAAAATAATTAGTATTCTTATATTTTATAAAAATTTAAATATTATGTAATTTTTTTAAATAATGAAATTTTGTCCATATGTAATTTTGTCTTATGAAATTTTGTCATGTAACCGTAATAAGTGTACAAACCTTGGATATCGAATTTTTATTCGAAAACTTAAAAATTATTCTTGCACGCGCATAAGTATACAAAAGTTGATACTAAGCCTATTCTTGTAGTTACTCATATGTACTGAATCAAATTGCATTAGCCATCAAAATGGTTTTAATATGATGATGTGCCGACCGATGTGATATAATTGTGGTTATGTCCTCTGACTACTAATCAGAAGGCAGTGGGTTCGAATCCCGTTAAATGTATGAATGTTGTAAATAGTATTTTTTAATTATTTTTTAGAATTAATTTGGAATATAATTTGGTTATCAGTGTCCCATTTAAAATAACACTATGCTATTATCAAGACGAGGTTACTCTACTATAGATGTAGTTTTCTACATTTTTGTTTTCAATTCAATTAATTTATTTACCCAAATATTCATATTAATATACATGTAAATTTAATTTTACAGAGATTAGATCTTATACTAATTAATCTAAACAACTGAAATATAATTTAGTTGTTTCTAAGTTCTACGAATTTTTGTTTTAAATATTTAGATTGTAAGAGGAAAATGGGAAAAACCTATCCAAAAAATTTCATGGTTTTGATAAAACTTAAGGTAAATTTTGTTACGCTTTTTACCGCTACATACAAATATTTACGCTAATTGTTATTATTTAAACTATGTTTTACAATTTATTGATATCAATTTTTTATTAGGCTATTTTCAGCTATTAAGCACTTGTCCATTAGCTTTCTTGTTTTTAAAATTTTATTGTGTGGATGTCCCAAACTTCATAATTATAAGTATATTGGCTTTAGTTAGATGAGAAGTTTGATGTTGGTACTACATAAAAAACTAAAGTTTTTGTAATGAAGAATATAAAATTCGTTTTTTGGACATTTAAGGAAATTTTTCCAAAAAAAAAGTATTGCAATCAGATGCTCACTGCATCCTAATCTAAATGATAGACGTTTTAAAGTAGAGTACAGAACGTGTTATAAAAGATGGTATACCGCAAAATCACATGCTTGGACCACTTTTATCTTCAATCCTTAGAGCCCATTTACCTGACAACAGATAAATAATAACATCAACATCTTGAGTTCACGCATAAACGCTCCTGTTGAGCTTTTAGAACCAGAACCATGAACAACTTATTTAAAATTCCCTTATTAATAGAAAATCAAAATAAATAGAATTAAAAATGTTCATATCAATGTTCTTTTAAATTTAAATTAAGAGATATGGTCTCCAGTAAATATAAACGGAATCATAATCACACAAGCAAGAGAAGTAAAATACATCGGAATCCATTTCGATAAAAAGTTTATTTCGAAAAAGCATGTTCAAACGAAATGAGAATAAATTAAGGTAAAACTGAATAACATGTTTTGACTAAATGGTAAAAATTTACAACAAATTATAATTACACAATGCAACCTTAAAATTAAATTTGTCATATTGGCTGTCTTACCTCTCTAAAAATAATCTGGAAATTATAATTAGCTTACAATCAAAAGTACTAAGTACAATGAAGCTCCTTGGTATGTAAAACATACTCCAACATACACGAGGATCTGAATATACTTTTGGTCAAAATATTAAGGGGTTTTGCTGAATTAGTTAGATCTTATACGGGTATAATTTCCCACGTGTTAGACGGATATAACCCCCATTCTTGCGACCGACGGTGAATCGATAAATTTGAATATTCTTCCACATTGTCGTGTACAATCGCTATATTCGCTTCAGTACGTACATTCCTTCAACGTATATTGGTGTTATTGCATGATTTAGAAAGTACATTTTCAGATGGACGACTATGTGCACCAATTCAAATCACGAAGCCGTCTATATGTTGCGCGAATCAATGACTAATTTTCAAAATACATTTTGACTAATTTGGTAACGTTGCGTGCGCATAAATGTTGCGTTTGACAGTGTTCCCTTCCACGATTTAATTCTAAGCAAATAATCTATCGTACTGTTTAGTATTTGTACTGTGATATCAAGCGTTACAAGATAGTTTAATTCGAAATATTTCCGAAATTTTACGGTATAATAAAGCTCTTTGGATCATAGAAGGAATCTAATAAAATTTCCATAATTAAAAATGTTATAAAGTATTGAAAAATTTATTTACCGGGTGATTTCAAAATTTATTTTACAAGGGGAAATGTGTCATATGCCTGTGTTTCTTACAGTTTGTGGATATGTTGAATACTGGATATGATAAATATTTTACGCATGTATATAATATATATACAACTATAAGTTATACACAATTCTATACACAAATATATATTATATAATCAAATATACAATATCAAGAAATAATATTAAAAAATAAGTTAAAAATTTAATGGGGTCTGGCATTAGTATGTATAAAATAATTTAACTGGCATTTTATTATATTTATAGTAGTTACAGTTGCTACATAACATGAATATGGAAGCTACATAGCTGTTTGTTCACTTTTCAGTATGACTAAATTACTGTAAAAACTGAATATTCCATACATAAAGTGATCAAGTGGTTGAACAATGCCTTGTCTCGATAACAACGTGATCTTGAAATAAAGCTGATTACAAAATTTTGTTTATTATTTTTAGTAAATTGACACGAAATATTTACACGAATATCTTTATATCATATTATGTTCACACTACGAGTTTTATGCTGAAAGTTCTTACTTATTTCTCGGGTCCATCATATTACAAAATTTTGAACAAATATACTGGCATACAGCAATGATAGAAATTTTCAAGCAATGACGGTTGTAACACCTTTTTATTTTGTCAAAATTTCATTTTATGTAAAAAAAAAAAATATGGCTTTATTTTGATTTTTTCTATATGGCATCGTTTGTGTTCTTTATTTACAGAGAGCCCCTATCAGAGTAAATTACTTTTTTCTACTTTTTTCCGACTCAACTCTCTGATAAAAAATAGATAACAAAAATACTCGAAAAAAAATTAGCGTTACATTACAAAATATTTTAAAAAAATTATCAGATACTTTAATTATAACACTACTTTCGTGAAAGATGAAGTCAGACAACATTTCCAACTTTCTTTTCTTTCCAAACTCATTTTAAATACATTTTATCTATTTTGTTTTTTGCTTTTTTATTGATTTTGATCTTAAATTTTAAAATATCAGAACTATATGGCTACAATAAACTGTCATTATATGGCCGATTGTGAATAAACTGTCATCGATTGGCCGATTTTGAAATTAAGAAAACTATACTAGGGGCGTGTCCCTAATAAGTTGCTTAATTCTGACATTTGACATATTTATTGTATATTTACATATAGAGAAATTAGAATTGACTAATTTTAAATTTACCTGACCCCCTCTCGTGTAGGAAATTCGGATTCGAAAGATTAGCCGAATTGCCATTCGAATGTAAAATTAATTTGTACCGCGTATCAAATTTGAAAGGAAATAACGTCATTTAAGTTGGTAGCGTAAGTTTCGGAATTTCAAATTGTCATTAATGTTTTTGTACACTTTAAATTTATTTTAGAATGTGTGTTTATTATTTGAAAAGTATTATTTTTGATTTTAAATTATATCAAATTTATTGTATTTGTATTTCGATTTGAAATTCCATAATTATTTTAAATTGAAATGGTGTTGTTATTTCTTTAAATACTAAATTAATATAAATGTAGTTTTTTTTATATTATTAGTTATTGTAATATTTAATATAATTATATTTTTAAATAACTCACTTAATTGTAAAACACAAACAAAGTATTACCTCCATTCGATAACAAAAAACCATTCAAATAAAATATGTTAAAAAATATTGGAAAGTAGTATTACATGGTACGAAAATCTAAATTCAGATTTGTATATACGATTTTCGAGTTGTCAAACTTATTTTAACTCGAATTTCGTATTACATAGTACCAATCTTTCGAATACGAAATGCATTTAACGAAATTTGGAATACGTGGTAGGGGCCCTGTTCTCAGTTAAAGATATTTCGGATAAAGGAAAAAGTACAGAACGGGTCTATTTTTTCAACATTGTATTATAACAAATAAATGAAGTTGCACATCATTTTTAAGTCTAAGATTTGTCTAAAACACATTTTTAAATAATGATAAAAAGATATTATTATTCTCCAATATTATATGCTAAGATTAAAACCTTCATAATTTTTTAAGTTAAATAGAAATGTTACTGATTTTAGCCAGAACACAACTATTTGAGATAATAAAAGTTTGTAAATAATATTTTTTTCTATTATTATATTAATTAGCCACTTCAAAACTGTTGCATTACTACTTGATGGATATTCAAAAAAATTGTGAATACAACCACAACTGGCTCACAACATTTTAAAACGTTGTAACAATCAATTTTTTTCTCCAAATTAGTTGAGATAAACTTGTAGCGTCGTTGTCATCTATGGTTCGCAACAACTAAATATTGATAAAAGTAGTTGTGACAATTATATTAAAACTGTTTTACAAAACAAAATGCTGCTTGGGTATTACAAAGACCTACTCTATATCGAATTCATGCAGAAAACAAAATAATTTCATTATAAGACACTTAATAGATTGTAACTGTATACACAAATAAGTTGAATTACAACAAAACTAATAGAACTATATAATATAACCACCATGTTGTCATAAAAATTGGACAAATATCGAAGCAGTATGTACAAAAATAAAGCTTATCAATCACAACATAATACCGACATAATTTCGATATGATAACCGTATTATATGCGGCAACAAAACTATAATAATTTAAAAAAAAAAAACAATACAATGTAGAATATTTTTTTAAGAGATTTTCGAATTACATTGCGTCAAAAAACAATTCTATAAAACCTCAATTAAGAAGAATTTTCTTTGCTTACAAAGGCAACCACAAGATATTTTTGATTTTAATCTTTTTAGAAGAAAATCTTCTACCAACAAAGATTATCTAGGGTATCTTAAATTTTATTACGTTCTTTGTATTTCAATAAAATAATACATCAAAATTATGCAATTTTGTGGACGCAGTGGCGTAATATGTTATTCGTCAATTTATCAAAATTATAAAAAATCTGAAAAACTTTTTATTTAAATAAAATAATAATTTTATAAACCCAATTCATCTCATATACCCATCAGTATATTTTTTATATACTGATACATTTTATATACATCAACAAATAATTTACATCTAATTCCATTTTGATTTTACTTCTTACTTTTACTGATTAAAAATTTAACAAAAGGCCAGTAATTCATTACATTGAGGGTTCATAAGGATTAGATAAGAAATCCTCTGAGAAATATTTAATTACCTTCAACAATATAGTAAGTAATTCTCTATTATATTGAATATAGCTACAGTTTAGTTGTATTTTTAAGTAGCTTAGATTAGGCTAAGTTCTATAATAAAAGAAAAAGTACCGGGTGCAAGTGCGAAAATGTAAAATAAAAATAAGAATATAAATAACAAAATGTCCTCCAAATGTTGGAATCAGAAATTTACAGTAGAGGGGTATCAAACCAAACCTTGTCGTTTAATAGATTATAATATAGAAAGGTATTTTTAAGGTATACTTATAAGAAACAACATTATTATGAAATGTTAATTTGAAACATCAGTACAATAAATGAAATGAAAAAATATATTTAATCTAATGTACATTAAAAAACGATAGAAATTTGTATATGACATTTTTTTTGCTTTAACTCGACATTTTGATTGCATTAAATTCGTCCGTTCGTTTTTCTTTCTCTCAGGCTGGTATTATTTGGTCGAATTTCAGCTCTCGGAAAATATTGTTGAACCGAAACTGCTATACATTTTTCATACAATTGAACATGTATAGAAGTTTTAGATACCTATAACAATATCACCAGAGAACTAGAAGTCAATAGTGCGAGTTTAATCGTATTGTTTCACATGTTATTTTCGAGCGAGAACCATGATGTTAGATATTCTTGATTTTGCAAACAATTATCAGAGTTATCTAAAACGAAACAACTATAATATAATATGTTAAATGAACTGGAATTTGAATCCGACGCAAACATTTATTTTATAAAGAGGTTCACTTAGAAAACTTAAGTATATATACTATGTTATTCAGTAAAACTATACACTATTTTCATTTAAACATTTTTAATCAACCAATACCTGTAAATTCTATAAAAAAATTTCTTCGGTATTGTTTAGAATTTCAAATAAACTCAACTAATAGTTTGACTCTCTCTCTTTCTCTAAATAAATAATTTTTAATGGCAAAATGAATCTTTAAATGGAATAACTATAGTGCAATCTTGGAAGAAACAGTGACAAAAATTATACCAATATTTTTTTTCCGCAGGATAATAAGCCAAAAATACAGAAAGTGGCTTTGGCTTATCGCTTGAAAGTCGAAATCATCGATATATAACAAATTTTTAAAATAATAAAGCTAATCCGAGCTTATTATATTCAATTATGGATTGTTGGTACAGTTGTTTAGTTTATACTCAAAGTATCCAAACATTTCAAAATAAAGTGTTATATAAGATAATACCAGGTGGTGATGTTCACAATGCTGATATTCAAAAAGATCTTAATATCCCTTAACAACAAACGGAATTAAAAGTTTCACTATAATTTTATATTACACCGAATTAAACCGAATTAGAATATTGTAATTGTATAATATTAATCGTTTTATATAAAATTTATACAAAAAAATAAATAAATTACGCTGCCCGACTTAAGAAGATTCGTCAATATTGAAATTTTACGTTTAGCTGGCAGTCAAAATTTTGTTAGACGCCTCAAATGTATGAAACAATTCGAAATATGTTAGGTAATCTTTAATCCAAATAAAGCTGTTGTAGATATTGAGCATCTTACAAAAATAGGGGTTACAAAAAAATTAGTGGTAAGACATTATTTAGTAGTTTTTGGTATTTGTGAATTGAGTCATAATTTAGAGTAGTTAGTGGGTTAGAGTCTCATAGTACTCTAGAGGTTGCTAACCTTGGTCAAGCACAGTCTCTGTTACTCTTTAGATGATTTTCTCTACAAAAAAATTGGATTATAATGAATATGTTGTATCGTGTTGTATCTATTAGACAATAATTAATTTTTTGCAAAAAAATTAGCAATTAACAAACAAATGTTCAATGAAAACAGTTTGTAAATTGTAACTATGAAATACGCTTTTTGGGCTTTGTTTCAAAATGGTTATTTCATAGTAAAAAAATTCATTTTTAATTTCATTATTTTTTAAAATCAATAATTGACAAAATTATAGTACAATACACCACTGGTTTTATGTTGTGTATAAATATTAATGAATTTTATGGTTTTGAATCTAAAATCGACAATCCAAAAAGGATTTCTGATTCAAAATGACTGTATTCCATCAGATCACTTATCTTTTTTATTTATTTTTTTTTATTTCTTATTTTTGTTTTTGTTCATTTAAGTATTTTTTTTTTAAGTTTTCATTTCATTTTCTGATCCAAATGAAAATATTTATGGGTAACCCTATTTGTTTTGTTTTTTGTTTTTGGCATGGAAAGAAAATCATTCTTAATACGTACATGTATATTTTTAACCATATACATATACAAATACATAAATAAAATAAACTCATATAAAAACTATATATGATCGGGTATATACTTTAACGTACTAAAATATTCAATTCAGGAACATCAATCTAATTCAGGATTCATAGTATTCCATTTACATTTTTGATTAACATTCCAATATCATAAACGAGTACTCATTGCAGGTCTTTTCCTTTAAAAGATGATCAAAAAGAGTAAAAAAAAAAAACAAAACAAAAACAAAAAACGAAAAAATATAAAAAGAGAAATGAAAAATAATTTTTCTTGTTCCTTTTCTTAAATTTTTTATGAAAATTAAAAACTTTTTTTCTTTAAGCCCAAAAAATATAATAAATTTAAGGAAAATGAAAAGCTAATTCAGTTAAAACGGTCAACTTCAAGGTACAAAAATTATTTAAAAAGACTTATGTAGATTTTAGTGGTATTTCCATGAAGGATAAAATGAAAGCCTGTTGTAAAATCACAAATAAAATAATTAGTAGCAAAAGGATGCATGAACAAACACAGCATGAGTAAAAGCTAAAAATAAACAACAACCACCATTTTTAATTAATATAAGAAAAATACTCAATATTAATGGCTACCATCGATAATTAATTTTAAAATATCAAAAAAACTTGCTACAATGATTAAAAATTATTGACAACTGTATAACAAATAAAATATATACAAATGCGAACAACAGGTTGATTTAACTTTGAAACAGTCATGCGGAAGGCAATGGACTATCGGTTGAAAATGTTGTTTTTTTTTAATTTTTTTATTATATTTTTTTTTTACGTTCTTGACATTAACATAGGTAGAATCTACTTTTTCGTGCTTAATTAGTATGGTACTGCAAGTTTATACTATACTTCGAGCATTTATTTATCAAACCACCAGCTTATCAACTCATTACAAGTAAAAGTACTGATATTGTCAGGAACTAAGCCTTCTTAAATAGAATAGTACCATTTTATTTAACTTTTACCAGATTTATTTATACTCTCCCAATGACAAAGGGTACTGACCAGGTCGAAAAACAATAAAATATTTTTTTTGCTTCATCGGAAATCGAACCTAGGACCTTTCGGTTGAAATATATTTAATATATAATTATTATATATTTAGCCAATCATTTGAAACTTCAATCAAAATAGCTAAATCAAAGTAATAATTACATTCGTAATGCTTGAAAAAAAAACAAAGGGCTTAAGATAAACAATTAATGAGTAGAAAAGAAGAAAGAAATAAACCACAACCCATCGAAATATAGCTAATATTGAAAATAAAAAAAAGCATATAGGGCCAAGTATTTGTTTTATATTGGCCCAAAATAATGTGATAAGCACCCTAACTGCCTTCGCAAAATTTAAGCCATATTAGGATGAAGAAAAAAGAAGGATAGTAAAGAGTAATAAAATTAGAAAAGAATTAAGATAGAATAGAATAGAATAGAATAGAATAGTTAGTACAGAATTTACGGACAGGTTAACAGATATTTATTTACCCGTCTCTTGAAAACTTCTAAGTTATACGTTCGATGGTAAGCTGTTTCAAAGTTTAGAGGTTCGGTTAATGAAAGAACTTTTATATTTCACAGTTCTGGTTCGAAGACGCTCTACTACAAATTTATGAGCGAGGGCTGCCCCGCGAGTATTACGCTGGAATGATTATATTTTGGGCATAATACTTTTTCAGAGCTATTACCCAACAGGTCTTTATAAAACAGAGTGGCATTATGTAGGTATTACGGCGATAACTTAATGATGTTAGGTGTTGTATAATATCTCCATCGTTGATAATTTTGATGGCTCGCTTTTGTAGCTTATCTAGGTACTGTATGCTGGTATTAGGTGCACCGCCACAAATATGCGAGTTATATTCAAGTCAAGGTCGAATATATGCCTTATATATTAAAAGGGCATTAAATTTTATCCTATTTACACTTTCCCATTCATGTATATTTCGCTGTTTAGAGAACAAAATATATTTTTTCGTTCTCTGTGAACTGAAGTCTGGATCACTTCAACAGCTTTTTCAAAAAAATACAAGGAATCAAGGGTACTATAATCAGCAAAGCTGTGAATCTGATTTGAAGTCGTGGATAGGAAATCATAAGTATAAATAGAAATGACAAAAAATAATTCATAGTGAAATTTATTTTTTATCAAACTTCCACGAATTTGGATAGTGGACAATTAGTAGTTTAATTTTTTCAATACATAACTGTGCAAAGAGAATATTAGGCGCATTTTAATTGAATCTAAAATTGAATATTTTAATCGCACTAAAATTGAATGTGAGTAAAATTCTCATACTATAAGATTAACACAATTTTTAAACTTGAAAAAGCAAAATTCTACTCTATACTATAACTATAGTTAGACAACAATCAAATTTTTCAGCTTGAAATATAAACGGACGGGATGAAAACTTAAATGTCTAAAGTTAGAAATATTTATATATAACACGAACCTTTACTTGTTAAATCTGAGATTAACAACTAAAACAATATTAATTATCTAATTTCGATGTGTCTTGTAATTTTTTATAATGTTAACTACTTAGTAGGTGCGTTACCAAAAATAATTATAGTTAAATTTCATAAAGTATCAGATATAAAATAAATAAATACTCCGTGCCCGAAAAAAAGTAGGGCATTGATGAGCCAGGCCCAGCACCTACACAATCTGTTGACCGCCTAAGTAAGTAAGTAAATAAAATAAATAAATAAAATTTTCAAGAGAGCTAATTATGTTTGTATACATATTATAAACGAATCATTAATTTTAATATTTCAATTGAAATATCTGACTCTGGGAATCGAATATAAAAACATCAAAAATAATAAACGAGATGAAAAAATGAAAACCTTTAAAGAATGTAAGTATATAGGACCAAAAAGTTAAAAGTTTTAAGTGAAATTCAGAACTTTTGCAGAATCATTTTGAAGAACCATATAAAAGTATTCCTGAAATACACACACATATAACGAAAAATTTTATATGGGGATAGCAAAAAAAAAAAAGAAAAAAAACAGGGAAACCAGAAATTCTTGTAAACTTTTCTTTGTCAGTTATCTTTTAATTTTTTTTTTCTTTTCTGTGCTGTAGGTTTTTTAACTTGTTTTCCTCTTAGATATGTCAACTTTTCTTTATTTTTTTTTTATTCTTTTTTTTTGTTGTAATTTTTCTCTTTGACATAAGTTTTCTCAATTTTTTTTAAATTTAGTTTCTGGTTTTTTTTTTTTGAAATATTTTATTATAAAATTATTAACTAACAAGGATTAAAATACAGATAAAGATTTAAAACGGATTTATTTTATTCTAAATTGGAATAATAATGTAATAAAGAAATTTTTCAAAATTCATAATTAATATGAAGTACTCTACTTTATAAATATATATATATATATTTAGATATGTATATCTATATAAATATAACACAACGTTATTAGATTTATTATTTTGTTAAGATACATTTGGCAACAAAGAATAAATACAGATCGAGTATATAAATTTTTACATATTATTTCATACAAAATAATATTACTTTGTCAATGTCTCACACAATGAAACAAGTTTATGATAATTTTCCTGCCTGCTTCTAAAAGTTATTAGAAAATTTTTTCAGAGCACCTTGCCGAAGCTAATTAATAGAGAAAAAAAAACAGTCTAAAAATAGTACCATACTAAATTTTTCACATTCGATTTTTACTAAAAACACTAACGTTGGGGATATAATTGACTTTTGTTAAATACAGGTAGAATAAGAGCAAACACATGAACAAAACTAAAAGTGAACGCAATAAGAAAACCAATCACTACATGAAACAAATTGAGTAGATACAAAATTTTTATTCGGAATAGAGTGATAAATTTGTCATACAAAATTATATGAATCTTGTATTTTGTATAAAACAAAAAACATAGCGCTAGCAATTGGAACAGGCTGTAAATGTAACTTATTTGTATCAGTGACGTACAATCAAAAACAAAAAGTTAATCAATGACTGCAAAGTTTTGAAACAATATTTTTTTTTTTTTATTTTTCCAATTTTTATAATAAAAATTTGTGAAAAACTTCAAAAAGACTTACCAAATTTAGCTAGCAGAAAGAAACTAGAGAATATTAATGACTTTAGTGAGTGATAATTCAGACCATTCAGCTATTCGGGCTTAAATGTTGTCTGGTTAATATAAAACTTGTTATACTTTAATAAAAGTTATTTAAGGTAATTCGTAAAACTTAAATGCTAGAATCTCAAAATACAAAAATAAGGTATACTATTACATTTTCGATAGTCTCAATAATAATTATTGTTCTTAAAGTTCGTAAGTATCTGTACCATATGTAATCCGCTTTTTTTCTTTTGTAAAAAGATCAGCTTTCGAGTCATGTGTTCACTCAAAAGAAAAATGCAGTTTTTTTCTTTTGATTCAAATTACAACATTAACTGGCATAAAACAATTTCTTATTTTCAATTGGACATGGTATATGGTTTGTTGGCCAACTAAAGCAAGTAAATGTGGAAAGTCATCAATCGGCATCATTCAGTTATAACATGCTAATAAGCTATTGATAATGTTGCCAGAAGATTCACTGTTATCGATAGAATAATTTAAATTTTTTATTATTAATGAGAAGATAAATTTTTACGTTTTATCCGATTTTGATATGAAGGGTTTGATAAATTTCATATTTAAAACCAAAAAATGATTGCAAGTTTTGTAACAGCGTACAACAAAATTACTACATCTCATAAACTATTTATGTATGTTAGAGCAAAAAAAAAGAGACCTTTCCAATAATGTACAAATAATCGGGTGGTTTTTCGGTCATTATCAACTTCCATATTGGACCAGTATCTCACATGATAAAAAGTCGAATATATAATATATATTTAACAGGTCAACAGTTATAACGGTTATTATATACAAAAACATTAAAACAACAAACAAGGATGCTTTGAAATGTTCTTTTTGTTCTTAAATTTGCCATTAAAAATATACATTTTTGAAAAATTAGTAAACCAGCTATCTTTGAGATAAAATCATTTAGTCCTAAGTGAGTACTATATTTGCTTCGGATCTCCAAAATTACCAAAACCAAAAAAAACTTTATATTTATATCTTATATATGCTTTTATATATAAAAATTACTATACACAATCCATCTGCAGTAATTTGGTAAAACATATATAGTAATTCACTCATTCTTACTTACTTACTATGCGAGTTCGTGCAACCGCAATACAATTATCCACATTTTGATGTACTCAAAGCTTTTACCATAACATTGTAGAACATACTATAGAAAAATCAGTCTTTATAAATGGAAGTGTATTTTTACAAAATTATCAGTATCTGAAATAAATACCCCTTGTCCAGTACATCAAAATGTGGGTTTTTTTATTGCGATTAAAAATTTGCATTGTAAGTAAGGAAGTTGTCCGATACTGGGTCTTATTGTGGTAAACGCACGGCGAACGCGACGCGTAGATCTTTGTATTCCCTTCACTTCGACTTGGTATTGTACAAAGCACGTGAATAATCTATTTTCGAAACGTTGAATAACAAAATGTCAAATACAGTTTGAATTATTTCTAAGGTGCTTAAATAAATTTTATTGCTTACTTTTAAATTTATTAAAAATTTATTAAAAATGGATATAGTAACGATATATTTTGTTGAACAAATTAATAATAGAAGATTTGGTAAACAAAATTTAGAGAATATTTGTAATGATATTATTTTGAAATACATGATAAGAGGTAAAATTTTTGGAACATGACAAACTTTACGACAATTACTTTCACCTGAATAAATCTGCTTTTGAATACATATGTATGAAACCAATTATAAAAACATATACCGACACCAACAAAATCATCATTTTCAAAATCTAAATTAAAACTTGCTGCTTGTTTGAGAATTTTTACTCAAGGTAGTTTTCATATAAATATATAGCTCAACAGATCTTCTCACCAATATTATCACCAATGCTGGATGAATTACATTTCGTCGGTAAATTTCTTTTTTCGGACAAATGCCACTTTTGTGTCTTTTGACTTAGGACTCGGTCCTTAGGTTTTTTGGGATGCTATTTCATTTTTGTGACCCGTTCTTAGTTATCTATTTTAGTTTTGTAAATATGGGGATTCGGACATCTCCATTTTTCAACATTCTTGAATACAAAATTCGGGCATAATCCAATTTTTTGGTTGATGTCCGAAAATTTTTATGAAGTTTTCGATAATTTCATTGTAATTCCTTAAATAAGACATTTTAATGATTCGAGGATATGAACTAAAAATTGTTAGGTTTGCCGTAAGTTTTTAATTGGTCCATTTACATTATAAAATTTTATTATAGTATAGATAACGTTATGGAAATGTCCAAAAATAATAATAAAAATTGTTTCAGAAATTTCATTCATTTCCATATATTTTGTTTGGATAGTAGCGATTTTATATGGATATGTCTGAAACCTACGACAAACAAATTGAGCTAGTTTTCAGCCATCAACATAAACTATATATAAAATATAAGGACAATGCATTCTAATATTTTTTCCAGTTTTGTTAAAGTTCTGAAAATGCTAGTATTATATTTTGGTGTTGTATAAAAAAAATAAAAATGGAAAGAGAATCATCATCACCACCGGCGTTGTCACCACCTCTTTTAGAGTAAGTATTTATATTCTTGAAATTAAATTCTTGTGAAAATTTGCATATGTTAAATATGCAAGACGAAATTTGTAACAGTGGGGAGGAAGATAATTCACGATAAAAAAAAGTCAGAAACACAAAAAGATCCGCTGATCCAGATTTTTCTTGTGTATGTACTTAAATGCTTGTCTGATATTTTTTATTTTAATTACAACATGCAGAGACCAAAATTTTCAACCTGAAACCATTCAAATTTAAATTTAAGCGGTAACCATATTGTTAAAATATTTTAAGATCAGTTTGCACAATAATTTTTCATAAATAATTGCTTGTTCTTTAGATTTAGAAAATAAGTTTTGATAATTCCAAAAAAGTTGCAAGTGTACCCATCTAGTTCAACTTTATGGTAAATAAAAATTAGTTTTGAACCTTTAATGATTAATTCAATAAAAATATTTAGAATCTGCAAACAATACATAGCCTTCATTAATGAAGAAAGAAATAAGAAAACCTGAATTATGGAAAAAAATATTCAGAAGAAATTACGAGAGGCTGGTATATCTTATGAAAATTATAAAAATGAAAAGACCAAATTTTACTTGAAATTTGTAAAGCAATGCAATGTTAAACGTCGCCATACATCCAATAGCAAACACGTGAAATCGTTTTCATTCAAATATTACTTAGCTTCATCGCATATTCACAGAGTATGTCGATATATTTTTTACGAAACAACAGCTGTGAAAAAAGCTGTTAATTTAAAAATTAATCTAAAAATGAATAAGAAATACTGTTTCTTATTTTACTCAGGTTTAAACTTTTTTTTTATATAGACTTATCTACTTTACACCACTTTAGTCAAAAAAAAAATTGTTCTAGAATCGGATATATCCGAACAAAATTCGGACACTTCATACAATGTTAACAAAATTCTTAACACTCCATGGGATATAACCAACAGCAAAAAAACGTGGGTTCGGTTTTTTAGATCTATCTCCTCGAATATTGGGCGCAAGCAGTCACGATAGTTTTACTTTTATAGCTTGAAAATATACAAAGCTAATACTCAAATTTGAAAGAGACTTTTATCGGGCAGTTTTATTAAACTTCAAACTTTAAACTCGACTTTCTCCGATAAATAAACCGACGATTTTTTAATTCAAATGAGCAAGAATATAAAAAAAAAAAATATATATATATATATATATATATATTAACTACATTTAGCTGTTCTAAATTTTTTAAACGCGAACTAATCTTCACGTTTCAACAATACAGAGAAAACTATCGCCATACGTTTTGAACAATATCAAAAATATATTCACGTTTAATTACAAAAATTACGTTTGACATTATTTTCACTTCACGTTTGTCGCACATTTACAACAATACCAATTCACCGCGTTTCGCGTTTCCCTTTTCGATTGCGTATGTTTTAACTTAATTTTTTCAATACTTCAATATTGTTCTATTGACATTCTAAGAATTTTATTAAACCTCATTGCAATCATTTATTTTTTTAATTCCTTAAGATTTATCTGTCAAATTTAAAAAAAATTGCACTTCCATTAGCAAAATTTTATTGTCTACTTTTTTGCATAATTTATTTAATTTTTTTGGTTCCTTGAATTTTCTCTTATGATGAAAACTGATGAATTAAAAAACTAAAAATTAACATACGCCAAATAAAGTATGAAGAAATAAATTTTAAAATGAATGAAATTGAATGAAATTTCCAACTAGAGCCTGTCACAGAAATTCAACTTATTTTCTTATTTCTAATATGTCAGTTTTTTTATTCTTATTTTGTTTTATTTAATATTTAAAAAAAATAACAACTTCAATTACACACGTTCATCTTAAAGAGTGTAGATGAAAAGCAAAAATGTCACAAATTTTTTTTTTTTTTTTGTTAATGTGTTCTTCAATTTTTCATTTAATTTTCATTTTTGTTTCCTTATCTGTTATCCTTGTATCTTGTCACAATTATATCAACTGATCGTTGTGATTTTGAAAAATTAAACACAAAAATCAACCTACAAGGCGGGAATCTATTTTTTACTCCTTTTATTGTTAAATTTTAACTTGTGATGTATACCTCAGTATTTAGAAAAAGAAAAAAGAAAAATCTTTCACAATGAAAATGTTCACATCCGGTTTTTTGGTTGTAGAAAAAGGATTATTCATTTTACTTTTAAAATATTTCTGCCTGTCTTTTATTAAATTGTTGCTTTTTTAAAGAAAAAAAAATAATTCTCGTGTGTTATTGTCATTCTTCGTGTAGTTTCAAATCTCCAATTTGAAACAGTGTTTAACTTTTTTAGCTGGGTACGACATGTTACTTTACTAAGGCATATTTTTTTTGCAGCGAATGATAAATGTTTCGTTAGAATTCATGACAGTGTTTACAAAAGCCGGAAGGCAAGAAAAGGTTTTTTTTTATCTAAAGTGGTTTAAATAAAAAAAAAAAAAATCAAAATAATGAAATTTTTATTTCTTCTCAGATTATGCAATTTTTGTTAAAACATAGACAGTAAGAATTGAAAAATTGAAAAGTTTTTTTTTCAAGATAGGCAAATTTTTAAATAATCAAATAAAAACTTAAATAGCAAAGCATTTTTTTAACTGATAAAAATTAAAAGTTTTTAAAAGGGATTTATTTTTTTTTTCTGTAAGTGAAATAATGAGAGTGAATTTAATTTGATACAGAGTTAAGAAGTACTAGCAAATTATAAATATAGTTATAAGTTACATTGACAAATTAATTTAATATTTATTAAATACTTTGGTAGATTGGTTGCGTCGATAAGACCTCATCAACATTTTAGTATTCTGGAGCTTTGCGAAATATTAGTTGCGTTTTTGTTTTGACTGAACAAACTACTCAAACTTCACAAATACTCAAGCTTTGTATTTGCAGATTTATAAGCAGTAAGATTTGTGCAATGAGATCAAATTTCATTAAAGATTTGACAATACTCTAGCAAATATTTCTTTCCACTAGGTATATAAGATTTTATTAAACTTTTGAAAAAATACAGTATGTACATAGATCCAGTTACGAAGGTTATATTAAATATATTATTTGTTCTTAACAAGCATGAATAGTTGTTTTTTAATTTTTGTTTTTTTTTTTTTTCTAAAGACGATGTAGTTTTATATATTTAGACAGCCGGTTCAACTTCTGCATGTCCGCATTTTCATTCACTTCAACGCGTAGTTTATGAGCTTCTAAAATATTAATCGCATTATAATAAATTATTTTTCTACCTATCAGTTTATTAACTATACATTTCTATCCAAACAAAAATGTTGTTTAAAAAGAGTATAATGATTTGATTACTTCTCAATAACTTCTATATGATTTTTATTTCTTAATATTTTAGTACATCAAACGAAGATGATAAGGAAGAAAACTGCTTTCGTGTGACATACCGGGTGTGTCAAAGCATGCGTATCAACTTTTTAAGAGAGAAAGGAGCCGTTATTTTAAAATTTAAAAAAAAAATTATTAACTCTCTATCGTTTAGTGATATTTTCAAATTCCGGGAAGGACTGGAAAAAGGTTTTTTAAGTTTTTAACGTCAAAAAATAACAAACTTTTGTTAAGTAAATTATTTTTTTTTAGTTTTGTAGAAACTCAAAACTGAGATAGTTTTAAAGTAGTATGAAAAACAAATTTATTTATAAAATAATTATTAATTATTTTAGTTTAACCCATTCTCGCCGGCTGGCCTATATATAGGACAGCAAACAATATGTCATACAAATACGAATAATTTCCATTAAAATTAACTTACCTCGGTCAAAAGTACTTTATTTTGAAGTTAAAAAATTTTAAATGAAATGAAGTATGAAAATTTTAAAGTTTAAGTTTATAAATAACATTTAAACTCAATTCAAAATGTAATTTTTTCAAAAAATTAAAAATAGTAGAGGTGAATGTATAAAATGTTAAAAATTAAATACTGAAAAATATTTAATTGTGTTCAAACTACCAAAATTTATTTGTTTAAGCATTAAAGAAGCTTCGATAACTATTAAATATTGGATTTTAGTTGAAAATATTAATTATTTTTTTCTTTAAAAATTGGTGTCCTATATATAGTCCAACCGGCATAAGTATGTAAGAATTTTTATTTCGTTGTTGTTTTATTTTGGAACATGTAAAACGTAAATATGACACAAGCAAATGTATTTGCATGGTAAAAGTGAGTTCAAGGGTCTTCAGGTAGTAGCTATTGAAGCTTTATTGGGAGTTCAAAATAATTTTAAAGATCATAATGTCATAAACGTAAATATTTTCCCACCAGAATTGACGAATTGTGAAAAATGTTATGAACAAAATCTCTTTGAAAACGAATTGCCAAGAGATGTTCGAAGTGCAATAGAAGTGAAAGTTTGGGGCGAAAATGACGAAATCGAAGATACTAATGATAATTCGCTTTTGTTGTTAACTTAAGATAAAGATATTCAATATCTAGTATCTACCTAGCACTAGAATTATATTACAAATATAATTTTACTTTTATTGAATAAATATATCCTTATTAATCTTGTATTTGAATTGTATTTAGTAAATAAACTAAAAATTGTATAAAATAATTTTCAGCCGACTTAACATCAGCGATGTCATTAAGACCTTCCCTTCAACCACCGATACATTGTTTTTCTGGACCTGATTTCTCGTACTCCACTTGTCTACATGTATATTAATAAAGTAAAATTTAATTGGTTACGCAAAAACAAAGTTAACTCTTATTATTTTAAACGATTTATTTTATATTTTCATTTTTTTTATTTAAAACCGCCTCAGCTTAACTTATTTTGTGCCCATCACTATACAATATTGACTTTTTCAAAAAGTAACTATCTGTTGTATTTATACAAAATATATATATATATATTTAATTAACACAGATACATATACGAAAATATAAAAAAAAAAATTGTGAAAATTGCCAGTTGCTTACCTACTTACCTTCAAAATAAAAATGAAACTAAACAGAGCGAAAATAATTCATTTAAAAATAACAAACAAAAAAAAAAGGAGTTATAGTAAAAGTAAAAAAACAACAATTCAACAAAAAAAAATCAATTTTGACCAACCCTTGTTAGTGATTTTTGTTTTGGTTTTCTTTTATTTTAATAAAAAAGGACCTTTTGAATTATTTTTCCCTCCATCTTTTGTTTCTATCTCATCTCTATTTTTTTTTTATTTTTACCTCTCATTTGTTTCTACCCTATATTCGTCAACATTAAAAAGGACGAACAAAAATGTTCCTCAACACAAATGTTCGTACTTTTAAGCTAGACTATTCATTATTTTTTGCAGTATTTTTTGGAGTTATACCATTTTGTTGTTGGTGTTCTTGTAATATAATTTTAAAGTTGTTATTGTTACCCGTTAGTGATGCTGTTTTTAAGACCGCTTGTTTTAATTTTTGTTTTGCCAATTTAACAACAACAAAAAAATAAAAATAAAACAAAAGAAAAAATGTCTAATTAGAAGTTTTCTGCTTAATATAATTTGCTTAAATTATTAAATAATTTTATAATCTATTTTTTAGCAGGATGAATTATAAAATTTTTCTTCTTTTTTTATAGTTTTTTTTTTCTTTTACTTGTTATGATATTTTTATGCAAACTGAACAAAATAACCTAAGGAGAGGACTAAAATTTTTATCTGGGTATTGACCTTTTTAATTGTCAAGGCATGGGTTATGTTATGTGGTGTAATATGAGTTTTGATGAAAAGAAAAAGAATAGAAATAGGTTATAATGAATATACTTTAAAAAAAAAAAAGTTATAAGGAAAGGGTATATACTCGTAAAATTAACTTTGTTTTTAGTATGCTTATGTGCCAAAATGGAACAAGGTTCTTAGATTTATTTTTAGATGTATATATAAATATTTTTTTTAAATTACTTATTATTTTTGTCTATTTGATTAATTGAATAAAAAAAATATTAAAGTTTAATTATGGTTTTATTAAATTGTTTAAACCTTAAATATTTAAGACCTTATGTTTTTTAATATTAAAATAAAAATTATGTTATACAAAATAATGCTTAGGTTGTATTTTATTGTAAAGACTGGCCCAAAAGTTTCAATATCAATCCGGTCATTAGATCTATTCATTTATAACACATTTATTTATAGATTAGGTTTTATTCAAACCATGATATTTAGATTAACCAAGAAATACTTCTTAACAATATATAGAATAAATCATTTAGAAGTTCAATGGATTTAACACACTCACACAATATTGTTTGACTTATTTGTTCTTCTCAGCATATAATCAAACATATAATAACATATCCAGGAGGTACTGGTTGACTTGGTAAAGACGAATAATATAATTTGCTATTATCTAAGGCTTTTGATCGAATCTCTTATAGCAAAATGCAATGCTGTAGGCCTCGGTCCAATCTTTTCTAAATGGATTGAAAGCTTACTCTTAAATCGATCTATCATAGTTTCAGTTGACGGTACTTTTTCCACCAACTTCAAATCAATGCTGAGGTTCCACAAAGCTCCGTCCTTTCTCCCACCCTATTTCTCATTTTCATTAATGACCTTCTCAAATTAACTTTCAATCCAATCCATAGTTTTGCTGATGACAGCACTCTAGTAGCATCATATGATTTTCTTAAAACAACTAATGCTACAGCTTACGCAGTCAACTCCACGAGAACAATGATGTCTGATGCACTCAATAACGACCTAGCCAAAACTGTCGACTGGGGTAGAGAAAACAGAGTCGAGTTTAACACTTCAAAAACTCAAAGCTGTCTTGTTAGTAACAAACTAACAAGCATTCGAAGCAATTCTCCAATTTCTAAATGAAGGTATCCAGCGACTCAAAGACCTGAACATTCTCGAAATGCGAGTGAATCAAAATATATGCACTGGAATGAGCATATTTTTGATATTGCGAAAAGCGCCGCCAAATTTTATAACTTTTTAAGTCGCTGCAAAGATTATTTTTCATCTCAAGACCTCTTAAAAATCTATAAAGCATATATACAACCCAGGCTGGAGTATAACTCACATTTATGGGCAGGTGCACCAAAAATTGCTCTAAATTTTTTGGACAAAGTTCAAAACCACGCCATTCGTCTTATAGGCGACATAAATGTGACCTCATCTCTTATACCACTTGGCCATCGTCGTAATGTTGGAGCACTTTCTCTATTTTATAGATATCTACTTGCTGTTGGCACTTGTTCCGAGGAATTAAAGTCACTTCTTCCTCCTTTCAAGCAATTCCGTCGCATAACACGAGAGGCATCAAGTGCCCACTCTTTCACAGTGGAAATTCCAAGATGGTTTAAGTCCTGGTTGGAAATTCTTTTATAGTAAGAACATCCCGATTGTGGAACCGCGTCCCAATCGAAGCATTCCCAATGAGAGAAGGGCTTTTATTTTAGATTTAAGACGAATATCAACAACATTGTTCGCTTTTTCCCACAAAACTTTTCTTCTTCCTTTTTCTTTCCTTTCCTTTTTCAAATGGTCAACGGTACGCAAGTACTCAAAGGTTCACAACTTAAGTTTTGGCTATAATATAAAAAAAAATTGAAAGTTATAAGTGTCATACTTAGAATTTTTACTTAAATATATTTTTTCATTGTTCTCACAAATTACATCACAGTTACTAAATACAAAATACATTTTATATCTACAATTTCTTTATTATACTGTCAGATTTATGCTTAGAGCAAGCACATCAGACGTCTATTACTAGACGAAGGCTTGCCTCAGTTAATTGTGCAAATATATCATCATTCAGTAGGGTTAGTAAATCACCGCCACCTTTGATTAGAAAAATCTAAAAATAATCTAAACCAGATACATGCTGTAAGTATAAGGGTAAATGTCATAAGTTAATACCTATGTTATTAGCTATATACATTTATTAAAAACATTTCGAAGAGTTAGACCGAAAGTGTCCAAGCTAAAAAGAACAATAGTTGTTAGTTAGTCTCCGTTTAACGTACATTAAATCGTAATCGTTTTTTTTTAATAGTTAAAACACTTAGTTGTCGATCAAAAGAACTAGAGTTAGAATTTACTTCGTGGAGCATTCTAGTGATTGGCTCGAATCTACCATATTCAGTAGGGTGGAAGGGAATGTGGAACAACTCAACGGCTTTGAGATTATTCCGATTGGATCTTTCAACCAAATAATTTGAAATTTCAGGCCTACCGTTATACCCGAAAGGATCTGGTGAATAAAAGAGATATCTGCAATTATCCGACGATAAGACAACGACTGTAAGTCAATGAGTTGAAGATGGTGGGAATAAGGAGGAAGTCGCAATGGATCATTCCACGAAAAGTTACTTAAAAACTTTCGTTGAACCGATTCAATTCGATTAATGTCAGTCAAGTAACGTGGAGAGCCCACTTAACTGGCATATTCAAGGGTAGGCCTTACATATGTAACATAAAGATGTTTCGTGAGGTAGGGATGAGAAAATTCTTTAGACCATCGTTTAATGAAACCTAAAGAAGAAATTGCTTTGCTCACTATTTTATCATAATGTAGCTTAAAGCTCAGTTTAGGATCAAGTGTTAACCCGAGGTTTCGCCCTTGAAAGCAAACACCCAGTTAGTTGATAGTTGAACCAAACTGTCCGAGAGGAATTTCTCCCAGAAAAGGTAATGACTTGGCATTAAGAAGCGAAATTGTTAATATCGTTTTATAGATTTAAGCAATCCGATGAGGAAGACATAGGAGTAAAAAGCTTTGAGTCATCATTAAAACTAAGAAGTTTAGAAAAAGTTATCACTTTAGGAGCATCAATTGTTGAAAGTATAAAACTAAGGGGTCCTATATGACTACTTTGAGGAACACCAGAAGACGCTGAGTTTTAAATAAAACTGAGTATTCCCGAGAAGAGAGGTAAGACTCAAGCCAATTAAGGCTCTGATTTGATTTGAATTGATACTTTTCTTAGGAAAGTAGTCATTCGGTTGATAATACCAATGAACATTATAACAATAAGAAGTATTATATGGATATTTTTAAATTTTTTCGATTTTGGTGCATACGGACGGGTAAGAAAATTAAACGAAAATAAAAATTGAAGAGCGTAATGTAAAAAAGTATAATTTTGTAAAAAAAAAAAAAACAAAAATACAGTTACCAACGATTAGCCATCCATGTAGATATATTTCAATATTTTGTCAAATCGATCGTACAAAATAAAAAATATAAAAAAAATTTAAACACATACACATTTTTAATTTAACATATTTAATTTTGTCTGTTTCTATTTATCAATCATGTATGTATAAATAAGTATTTATATATGTAGATTTATACCTTCTTACAAAAAAAAGAACAACATCTATCTATCAAAAATTGGTTTGTTGCCTGTTTTATTTCCTCAAAAAATAAAAATACTAAAATTGAAAGTGAAACATGATTTTGAACCACGAAATAAAAAAAAAACGGTATTCCGTAAACATTTCACGATTTGTAATGCATAACAAATAAATTTTACTCTTATTACTATTATTTTAATATTTTTTTCTAGATTCGGTCATTCTATCATTGACTCCTACTTATTTCAATACATATTATTATTATTTAGGTATGTAGCGCAGCTATTATATATGCTATTATATATTCACTAGTGGCCCCTGTTGAGTAATTATATTTCAAGTTGAAGTCAAATATAAAGTTTTTAAAAAAACAATAATTTACGTACTGACATAAACTTCGCACGATATAGCAGAAACCACTCGTGTTTAATAAAAAGTTTTGTGGTTAGTAAGTTTTATTTAGGACACATAAATACACGTCCCTCATATACTGCTTCGTTTCCGATATATTCCCTATAGTAAGTGGCATTTAGTTGATAAAATTACTAACAATAAAAAATGTTGTCATTAAAGAGTTATGTATATATATACCTACATAATACATAATTTTAATAAAAACTATATTATTACTACAAATTTAGAAACAGTTACTTAAAAAGATAAAAATGAAGAATTCAAGTGATTTGTTTTTTTGTTGTTTTTGTATTTTTTATTTTAGATGAATTTGTCTTTTTGTTTTTTTTGGGAATATGTACATAGTGCATAATGTAAATTATAATAACTGATTTGTTTGCTTTTATTTATTATTTTAATAAGTTCTCCCATATGCACAATGTATTTGCTGAATAATAAAATCATATGAGTACAAAATTTTTAACTGTGTGCGCATTTTTCTTTTATATATACATCTTATTATATTATATCACACCTCAGAAGTTCATTAAGGAGTAGGAGAATCGAAATAAAATGAAAAGGTGTCTACTGCGCAGGACCTTAAATGCTTGTCAATTATAATTATAGATTTCAGTGTATACTGAAAAATACAATAATTATTTCATAGAAAGATTTAAAGATAGAAAAAAATAAAAATGAGAATTTTGTTTTCGCTCTTCTCTACACCCCTACTTCTCTTTCTCTATGTGTTGATCCTCATATCAGGCGCGTAGTGCAAACATTTTTCTTCAAAAATTTATATGAAACGCGACTTAATATTTATATATTTTTTGATAACACCCATATAATATTATTACCGTAAGTATTTTCACTAATATTCGTATTAGATATAACAATTTACCTCTCTTGATTTAGCTACTTGCCAATTCAAATTATAGTTTTTTTCTTAGTCCATAATATTATCTTATATATTAATACGCTTAAAGGTCTGTTAAACTTTTCACAAAGCTTTTTTCAACTAGATTAGACAACTTTATTAGAACTATTACGAATTACGATAGTGTATTTTCTAATTTGAAAAGTGAAAATTTAATTTAAAGACATAAACATCAAAACAATAAAACCAAATAAAACCAAAAACAAATTAAAATTAACCTAAAAACAATTCACCTATTGAGCAATAGCATTGATTATATCTGATTATATGAATTATATTTAAAAAAAAACAAAGTAGCAAAGACAAAAACCGAATTATCAGAATATAATTATTATATCGAATTATAAAAATAGCTTTGTTAAAATATTACGATATTACGATATTACAGCAAAAAAACTTACGGGTAAAACAAATGGTAAATTTAGAAAATATATTTTTTACCTCAACAATGTTCAGAAATTCAAATAGTTGAAATTTATTTATTTTATTAACAAATAATTCAAAAGTATAAATTCAAATGCGCAGTAGCATTGAGTAAATATTATATTATGCATGGAGAATCATAAACCGAAATTTACGTCATACCTAATCATACCAAAACGTCAAAACCAAAATTTAAAAGAAGTGAAATAAAAATATAAATTCTATAAATATATGTTTTTGTTTTTTTATTTTGAGTTTTGAAATAGTTAGAGCTATTATGATAATAAAAAAAACACAAAAATCGTGTCTATGACTATTTTAATGTGTTTTTAATGTGAATGTGGTATGTATTTAGTTTAAATGCATTTAATTTCATATCTATACTGCCAGCGACATCTCTGTTCGCCACATTTTGGTGAAATGTACGTCTCTATTATTAGTATTTGTTAGGGAGCGTTTAGACATCAGATTTTGTTTCATGAAAGTTTTGTTTTACTTATTTTTATTACATTTACAAATTTTATTGCAATTACATCAAATTTTATTTCAAAAGTTTTAATTACATATCTCAAAGATAAACAAATATAGTTGCAAAGTATACTATATTTCTTCATGCCAAATCCACTTTCTAAACTTTCAAAATACGAAGATCCGAATATGCGTTACGAGTACTAATAATAAATACTTATAAACAAATATAAATATACTGGTAATTTCAGAACATTTGTGAAATATAAATATTTAAATAGTAAATCAATTATTCTAAGTATTTGTATTGATAAATAATAATAATATTTAATACACATTTTTTGTTTTTTTTTAATGTATATCTTTCAATACAATAATACGCATAACACAATTAGAAGTTTATAAATAAATTTTCTCGCAAAATTCACTTTTTCAACTTGCGAAATATAAAAATGCGTGTCGAGCACTATTATTTAAAAAAAAAAAAATAATGAAATTCTATACAAAGTCGGATGTCAAACTTTAATGAACATCATTTATACGTTATAAATACAATTCAAAAACGTATAAACGCTGCCTTATATGAAAGTTTTCTTCAAAACTATTAGCGGTCAAAATTAATTTATAATAAATAAATAAATACCTAAATAAAAAATATAAAAAAAATAGTTATAGATAGATCAAACAATATTGTAAACTACTAGCTATTCCCGGCGTAATATTCGCACGGTCTAGCATTAGCATTATAAAAGAAACTATTTATTTTATTTGTTTATTTTCTTTATTTATTATGTAATAAAAAAATATGTAAAACATTGATTTTTTTTAAAGAAAATAAAGAAAATAAATAAATAAAATAAATTGTTTCATTTATAATGCTAATGCTAGACCGGCGAATGTTACGCCGGGAATAGCTAGTAATCTACAAAAAAGGCATAACATCTTAAGTCGAAAAATTGAATTATTCATGAGAAGCATTTTAGTCGAATAAATTAACATATAAGACTAATTTGCAAAAACCAAGATATTGGTTAAAATTATGGTTAATACTTACCAAATAAATAAGCTGCCATAAAAAGTAGGAAAATGATATCTTCAATAATCAGTAAGGTGACACTTGGAACATAAGTATGTAGTTGGTATTATAATATTGAATACCTTATGTTGACATAAGATGATATGGGGACCGGATCCAGATAAAAAATAAGAATGCACTTTGAGGGAATCAAAAATCACTTTATCTGATTTTTTGTATAAGTCAACTGAAGGTGTTATACTTTTTGAATAGAAATATGATGTAACCATTATTACAACACTGTATTACAGATTGATACCTACAACACTTACTGTGGTTCAATTTTGACATTTTCTATAAAACGACCGTTATGATATATGGGTTTTATAATCTGAGCGCTAACACAAAAGTTGCTGTTTCAAGTTCCACTTAAAGCCTAGGGGCCACTTAAAGCCTAGTTGTGTAAAAAAAATTATTATTCCTTAAAATTTATTGAACAAAACAATTTATTAATCACTAAAAATAAAAATTGAACTATACTAGTTATTAAGAAGACCAAGTTATTCAACAATAGATGCTCATTTAAATTAGTTATTAGACAAAAAGTTTGCGAAGACTGTCCGTAACCAGATAATCCCATCGGATTGAAAATATTTTAAAACAAAAAAATATATTGAATAATTATGGCAAATGATGTTATAAATTACATTTTTGTTTTTTAGCAAACGTTCTAATGAGCATTAGAACAACAAAAATGGTGTTACATTTAAGAGAAAGAAAAATATAACAAAATGATTATTGTATTAAAGGAAAAATTTTATTTCACTTAAGATTTATAGGATTTTAGAATTTTTATTTTCGTTGGTTCAATTTTTGTCTCTAGGAATGAAATTATTATTAACAGACACTTTTAATTCAATTGATGTTTATATCAAAAAGCTAATATGAATAGATTCGATAATTTTACAATAAAATGCTATTGAAATCATTTTAAGAGGATCGTTAAAAACCTCCGAAAACGGTCTAATGTCAAAAGAGGCACATTTATAATAAAAAATATTTAGAAACTGGATTCATACCACCCGAATATTTTATTTACTTAGATTCAACTTATTCAAGAGGTTTTAACCAAAATCTAAATCATGTTCCAATATTATGTCCTTATAACATGTTGTACAGACTATGTAAATCTATAGATTTTCAGCCGGATACTATTGGGAACTATCTAGGATACTATGATAAAATTTGATATGATTGTATCGTACCAAATAACAAAAGCAAACCATCAGTAGAAAATATTGGTTGTTGGATAATTATGTATATGCAAACAATGTATTTACTGCGGTAGATTTTAAGATAAGTAAATTTTTTTACGATATGATTGTAGCTATGAGGTAGTATAGGATAGGTTTGATTTTTTTTTTATTAGCATTAGAAATTATTTTTGGTTGTTCTTTTAATTTTTCTAAAAAAAAATTATATAAAAAAATTAACATAAATTTATGTTTTCATATTATTATTAAATTTTATTTATGCATTTAAAGATAGAAAGCGAAATAAATTTAAAAAAATATTATCTACTTTTTAGGTTAGTTTATATATAAAAAAGTTTTTGCACCATATTTTTTGTAAACTTTTTTTTTGTGGATAAAAAAACAAGAAAAGTAAATATTTTTATTCTCATTCCGATTTTGTTAATTTAGATGAAATCTATATTTTTACTATTTTTTCATAATTTTAGCTGCAAGGATGTGGAATTATATTTGCTTTAACTAATTCTGTACAATTTCAAAAATTTAAAGAAAATGTTAATACCTTTATTTTTCAACTTCCTACTAATTTATCTCATACCCTTCTTGCTATCTTGTACCTATCCTATCCTATCCCAACCCAGCGGCATGTAATTATTAAAGGTCTTAAAATCCTCATGCTTTGAGGATCGAAAACAATATATATATATATATATATATATATATATATGTATATGTATGTATATATATTATGATCCGAAACAGTGTTTAAATTATTTAAATTTTAACGTTTTGTTGTCATGGCTTAACAAGCTTGCTTTGACATAATTTCAAAATTCGTGAAAAATTATAATAATGAAAAAAATTAAGGTGTATAAAATTAACCAATTTTACAATAGACATTTTATTTTAATTTTTTATAAAATTATTAAAATCATTTTTTTTTCTTTTTAACAATGCATTTTTATTTTATGATGGTGTGATGTTCTACAATTTTTTGATATTGTGTTTTTCTTTTTTTTGCTTTGTTCACTCATTATTTCTTTATTAACAAAACAAAACACGAAACTGTGTCATATATTACACGCCTCACAAAATTTATCCTTAAAAGAAATTTTACATAATAAACACATAAATAATTACAATGAAAAAGAAGAGATAAAAAACTTAAAAGTTGAAATTTTAAAGAAGGAGTAAAAATAAGAAAAAGCAAAAAAAAAAAGTCTTAACCTAGAAAATATTTTCTATTATATAATGAGGAATAATAAAAAAAAAATAAACAAAAAAAAAAATATAATCTTAAATGAAAGCTGGCGGCAGCAAGAAAAAACAAAATGGTTGTCCTAACATTCTTTAGGAAGTTGTTAATATTAAATTATAAATTGAATTGAAATCAAATAGGAATTTCTTGATTATACCTAATAAAGACAGAACCCAGGCAGATATAATAGGTATTATAAATTATTCAAAATATTTTAACATTATTTGGGAAAATTATCAATTTTGTGCAATTTGCTTGTATGCTAATCTTAAAAAAATGAGTGTTGTAAAGAAACATATTATACAAAATAATAATAATTAAAAGCTGACCTTTCACTAATAATTTGTTTTTATTGTGTAAAAATTGTGTTTCAGTTCGGATAGAAGAGTGGAGACAAAATTATGTACGTTCACCTTCAGAATATGAATGTGAGAAGATTGCCTTAGGAAACGCATCTAATGGCATATTATTTATTAACATTTGGCAACAAACGATTTCCAATATTTAACTTTGAATTACTGATTGACTTATTGTCTTTCTTATTACCTATTATTGAATAATTGCAAATATAATTAATACTACAGTCAGTGCAGTTAATCTTTTAATTTAAAATGATAATTTTATTCTTATTAGATCAAATGTGGCAATTCAATGTCCTGCAGAAAAATAAATTGTTTTTCCACATAATTGACTCTAATTTTTAGACCAGTAGTCAGTAAGGTAAGGAATAAACATTAATTAAGCAAGTAGTTAGCTTCCATCCAATGCATATTAGATACTATTTGTATTCAGCAGATGATTGCTATCGAAAAGAGTGACATTGACACTGTAATTTTAGAGTTAATGCAGAAATAAACAAAAAAATCATCATTGTCCTGCAACCCCATCCGTGGTGCATAGGGCGGAAAACAAAAAAAAAAAAATAAAAAAAAAAAAAATAAAAAATAATAATTTTAAAATTAGACTTTTTTACATAAAAATAAATATATTCGAAAGTATTTGCTTATTTTATTTTTCTATTATTGTTTAGTGTTGTTTACTTACCACAAAAGGCGTCAAATTATGTAGTTTTTCTATCCTTAATCTGAATTTGAACACTATAATTTGATTTTTGTATCTTTTTTTTTTTAAAAAAAAATAAAAGACTCTTGTTAATTTCACAAATTTATTTTATTCCGACACGTGTTTCGAACTTTCGATCATAATCATGTATTTTAAATGGATCTTTTTTTTTTTGGTTGATTCAGAATGTATGAAAATATTTATTAAAATGCAAATTCGAAAATATTAAAAATTATTTTAAAAATGAAACAAAAAAATTAGCAGCTTATTTCAGAGAAAAAAAAATCCGTTTTAAAGTAGCTTTTAATAGCACCTTGAAAGTCTTGAATTCATCATCGGTCTGATGGCATTTTTTTTCATTCTTTATTCTAACTTGCCTTTAAAGTCCTGATGGTTTTGTGTTCACATCAGATGATTTGTTTTAAAACATTGTTAAAACTTAATTCTAGGCTGATATTAATAGACCCTATATATATACTAATGTATCAATTCAATACTAACAATAAAACACAAAATACATCTAACAATAAAAGTATCTTGAATTACGTACAGACACAGTATTGAACATCTAAACCCACTAAAATTTAATATGATTAAAGCTAACTTTTTGTATTCTCTAGAGTTAAAATACACCTTTCTACAAATGTAGGTTTGACTTCTTTGAGTTTAATTTCTTTCAGTCAATTTCTCTGATTACCTTTATAGCAACTAAGCGTTTGAATCTAACCTTTAGTACGTATGTACTGCTTGGTTTAAAGTAGGACATGGTAGAAAAAAAATCTAAAAATTGCAGAATTATGTTATTGATATTTATCTTGAATTTCTGTAAGTTGTGTTATTGTTGAAATTGTGTTGTCTGAATCATACCCCGAATTAGGTTTCTATCATCTTCTCATTATGCATTTGCAATAATTTTTAAGTTAGATTCATGTCCATTTTCTTTTTCCAATTGGTTTTATAATAAGCTCTTGGTTTGTCAGATCTCACAAATCCTGCTTAACGATTAAATTTTTTTTTAGAATACTTTGAATATTATTCTTATGTACTGTTTAATAATATTTGTTAATTTGCTAAACTGTGTAATAGCAACCAGTGAATAGCAACGTAGCTCAATTTCCGTATGTAACAATTAATTTGAAATTTTATTCAGCTTTTTTATTGTTTCTCTATACAGATTGAAGGCTTTCAATTTTACTTTTTTGAAAATAACAGGAAAAATATATTTCATTCCTTGCTCTCAATTAATTTAAAAACATAAATTGGTTTGTATAGCTACACCAATGTAAAGAAAAAAATTGAATCATCTGACTTTATCACAATTCAAATTTTTGGCATAGACCATTACGGTCATGACGCTACAATAAATTCTTAATTGACAACTCACAACTCACAGGAGTGTAGAAGTAAATTTAGGTAGTAGAAAAAAATTACTTGGATTAAATATTAAAATAATAACAATGCTTTAACTCATGCAATGGCTCTCTTCTAGGGTACTGCAAACGTAGGATTTTTCTATAACGCAATTACGAAATTTTCTTCCACTTGAATAAAAACATAATTCGTAGATATTCTTATCTTTTTTATTGTGTTTTTATTTTTGTTTTTTTTTCGTACTTTTTTTTCGAAGCAAATCCTTGAGGAAATTTTATAATTTACGGTGGATGAACACAATAAACGTAGAGAAGAAAAATGTCGTTTCTTTTTTTATTGTATCCTATTTGTATACATACACACCTACATCCATATATATCATATTAATATGTATAATTGTGATGATGTCTCCAACCTGCCATAAAGTGTTAAAATTTTATTTCAATGTTTTATATATGTATACACACAAATTCATAAGTATGTAAGTATATGTATATATGTAAAGTATTCTGGCATAAAAACTGTGAGCTAGATTTTTTTAAACTTACTTACTTCATTAGAAAAGAAAATATGAAAATACAAAAGAAAAAGAGATTTTCAGATTTATAATCAGAATGAAACCATTTTTTTTTTGTTTTTCTTCTTCTTCTTCTTATATTATCATAATCGGCAAACAACCCAAAAACCTACTTTAAGGATATAAGGAAAAAGATCGTCATAGGATATTATTGTAGTAGCATCCATATTCATGTGTAAATATTTTATGTGACAGAAACAATATTCTTAATGGTCAATTAGTGAACCAAATAACCTGTTTTTTTTTGTTTTTTTTTTCTATCTTTGTAGCTACATCCATATAGCTATATGCATTTAATGAGTTAAGAACAAACTTTTCAAAAGATATCATTTTGTTACAGGAGTGGATTAAGGTTTAATTATTCGGTCGTGAGCAGTAAATATAGATAATGAGAGTAGATTCCTTTAAAAGTATAAAATAAACAGTTATATTTCTGATTTTGTATCTGTTTTATATATCTAGGTGCCTCAATAAATAATGAAAATGGGATGCATTTGTTTTTGCGCAGACAAAGGTGTTTTAAATTTATAATTTAAACTGTTAATATGCAGAACCCGGTATATATATAACCGGTCTTAATTTATAACTATACTAAGCCGAGACAATGATAATTAATGACGAAAATAAAAGAGGGATAAACAAAAACTATTTGGCAGAAGAATACTGCAAAAAATATTTGGTCCTAAAATAAACGCCGATGGTGAAGAACTAATAAGGTAAAACCGGTAGCTAGAAGAACTAATTGAGAACATTGTAAAATTTATTAGCGCATAAAAATGGATAGGAAATGTGGTGAGGATGAATAATCAAAGTTTGCCAAAAAGGATATTAGATACAGTACCGTACAATATTAAACCAAGAGACAGACTAAGATCAAGATATGACTGAACGAATTTAGCACAACTGTTTGTAAAGATTCTAGTTAATAATCATGCTAATTGGACAGTTTCACAAGATGGAGCAAAATAGACGAAAATTATAAACAAGGGTAAGATCCACCCTCAGCTGTAGAACCAACAGATGTTGATGAGTTCTGGCCTTTAGATAAAAATTTTAAAACTAAGATTCAATAAGGTCGAGCTTTTCAATATTTTGTCTCTACGTGCATTTACAAATTATACTTCTTTAATTATTTCAATTTAATTTAAACAAATATTTGATTTGTTTTGTTTAAAAATGTATATGCTTTTGAGCTGGCAAAATAAAATCGATTCATTCCCGATCCATATGAGTGCCTAATATTAAAATTACTCTTGTATTAGATCATATTTATGATCTTGGTAATAATATTTCTGAAATTATATCTCTAATTCGATTAAATATTTTCGAATGGTAGAAATTTTTGTTTGATACTTACGTACCGCTTGGCTGGGATAGAGAAGGAAGAGGAAGAAGGAATGTGTGGTACAAATTAAGAGGCAGGGTAAGCAAAAAACGCTTAATGTTTGACTTGAATCTCTGGAGATTATAACAAGCTGTTCTGTTATTATTTGATTGTGGAAACACGTCGGGAAGGATGTGATTCCACATTCGCGACGCTCGGACTATAAATGAATTCCCATAACCATTTTTTTGCCATCTTGGAATTTATACTGTGTAGGGGTGGGCATTTGCCGCTCCTCTTGTTTCGCGTTGGAACTGGTTTAGAGAAGGAATTAATGATACACATAAATTTGAACTTTAAGCCTTAAGATTCGTAGAAAATAAATTAAAATATCTTTTGCATTGGGCCATGTACACACAAATCCTGTACATGAAAAATAAAAACGTACGTGATACGAAAAACATGTATTAATCTTCTTATTAGACGAAAACTTTGATTGGGAAAATTATTTAATAATAAGAATATGAATATTCATTGTGATTGGGAAAGATGGGCACTCGAATGGAAAATTTCAAAATTTGAATTCACAAAATGCGAATTTAAATAAATCTAAAAAAAAATTAGCAAAAATCGAGTTGAACTTGCCACTTAATCAGTTTTGATTAATTATCCATAAAATAAGCGATACTAATTATCTACTTACTGTTCTTGAAAAACAAACTAACTTTTGATAGATTTTGTTATGGTACTTAATTTTAGCTTCTCGGTACTTAACGGCAATTTTTCAAATTTAAAAATATATGTAGTGTAGGTAGAGTAGAAGATCATCGCAAGTCTTTCTGTTAGAAACTGTACATAACTAAAAAGCTGCAATTTTTTAATTTAAATTAATTTTTATAAGGACTTTTGAGAACTTTTGAAAACCGAGATTTTAAGAGATTTCATTACAGTTAAAATAAAATATATAAAAAATAATTTATTTCGATCCTATGTGTGACTTTTATAAGCTTATGTGAAAAATTTAAAAATTTTAAAATTGAAAAGTCAAAAATTCGTAACAAAACTATTGAAAATACAAAAAATTTGAACTGATTTCTACCATTACACTCTAATATCTTCATTAGAAATAATCGAAATAAAATATTAAGCCAAAACTTATAGCTATAGTAATTCAAAGTGTAGTTGTATGTCACTTTGAATAAAATGAGATTAACAATAAACTAGGAAAGAAAAGAAATAATAAAAAATCACTTTAACTTATTTAAGTCTATATTAAAAAATTTAATATATTTAATTCTTATTTGATGAGACAGAAGGAGACTGCGAACAACTATGTTCCTCCTTCGATTGGAGGAAATGACCTAAAACTTGATATAAGAAGCTTAATTGGGTAAAACATATCGAGATGAAATATGCTAATGCCGTGAAAGTGTATAAGGTCTTTGGCAACAATTGGGCCCTAACACCGAAAATAATCTTAAGTTTATATAAAGTGCGAATTAGGGCTATTGTTAGCTATCGATCCACTACGTGGGTTCCAAGAACATTCACAGCAAATGCCATAAAAAAAACTAGAAGTAGTACAAAAGCTTGCGTGTTTCTGTACAATAAGTGTTTTTAGAACCACACTTTCAGCGACTATGCAAATACTTTTTGGGCTTCCACCCTTGTATCTTCATGTAAGAACGCAGGCTCTCGAAAGAAGATTGCAAACTCTAGGAAATACTAGAGGATGTAGAAATAAGCAGATGCTATTGTAGGACTTAGAAGAAGAGCAGAAAGAGTTCTTTATGCCAACAGATGACATCACTAGATAAGTCCTTAAGAAGAGATACGAAGTAGAAACCCCCTCAAACACTTCGGACCTTTTCACTGACGCGTCCCTTACAGCTCTAGGCGCGGGAAATGAAGTATTCTTTGAAAAAGAACAACTTGAACTCCAGTTTCTTCTTGGCAAACACTGCACAGTCTTGCAGGCTGAAGTTTTTGCTATAAACCAAGCAGTGAATATAATAAAAGAGTAAAGATGGTCTAACAAAGTCATTACATTCTTTAGTGACAGTCAGGCTGCCTTAAAAGCTTGTGAATGTAACTTCATCAAATCTAGATTGGTGGAAGAATGGTCGGAAGCCCTAAATCTCATAGTGCTCCGAAATAAGATACAACTGATCTGAATCAGGATCACAAGGGCATGACTGAAAATAAGAAGGCTGACGAAATCATCGGCGAGGAATATTTATGGACCGGAGCCGGCAGTTGGTTTATATATTGGTTAAATCAAACTATCGATAGAAAATACCCTGAAGAGGGAAACAAACATTCTTTGGAACAACAAACATAATTGCCACAGAGTCTCCATAATATATGCACACTAAAATAACCAAATTCCTGCCAACTCTCAATAGAGCAGACTGTAGCAAAATAGAGCAGACTGTAAGGAAGATAGAGCAGACTGTAGAAGGTGGAAGATACTTTACTGGTCATAACCATATGAATAAGCACAATTGTAGACCAGCACTAAGTGAATACCCAACCTGTAGGATCTGTCTGTAACACGAAGATACCTCGACACATGTTGTTGGAGAGTACCCAGCTCTTTCAAAACTAAAACTGAAGCTGTTTTATACGCACTACATAACCTCAGAAAACTATTACAGGATAAAATCCTCAAGCCTATTGGCTTTTATCAAAAGGTTTAACTAAGGTGAGGGGTGGAGGAGGACATAAAGAGCTAAAAGTTTACATGTTGACCTTCATATATTAGGGCCACCTCTGCAAGGAAAAAAAACTTTTATTTGCTCGTAAAATGACACATGTTATCTTCATATTTTTCATTTCAATACTTCGAGACCAGTGAAATCGAATGTACATACGCTAAATGGTGCACATATAACCTACACTCTTAGCTGAGTATACAAATCATTATCTTAAGTTGACTACAATAGGCATAATTTTATCAAATACTCTTATACTTTATTTCACTCACCAAAATATACACCTTCAATTCCAGTTTACTGTGTAATATTGCATTACAAGTATTTATTAAGGTATAAGAAAATTTGCCAAATTAGTATCTACACATTGTTTTCCAAATAGGTAGAAAAAAAATGTTTCCAAATTCTTATAATATTTATTACTAGCTATTATTGTATTTGGGCTCGTATTGGTTGCATGTAATATTAATTTGAAAAGGTGGAACTAACGTAGGCGAATATTTGAATGAAGAATAGTAATATATTATTCATATCCACACTTTTTTTATGTCTACTATCTTAAATCATATTATGAACATTATCTTATATTGGATGATCGGCCAACATGTTATTCAAATCGGAATTAGGCATTGTGGAACCCACCACGTGATTTATGTTCATAATGAATAAAAGTAAACGTAAATAGCTGCTCTGCGAAAAATCGGAATTTGCTAGCGAAGAAAAATAGTGAAGAAGCAAAAAGGAATAAGCCAATATAGGTTCTATTAGTAAAATAATTTTAACAAGACAGAAAATCTTAGTTTTTTTTGTTGCTTTAATAGAAGAGAAAAACCAAATGTTTAACTAAAATCCATGTCAGCTTCATCGGTTTGAATCCTACTTCCATAAGTTAAAGGAGGTAGATTTTAATTCTACAAAATTGATCACTTTAATTTATATTTGCAGTTAAGAAGTTAATAGTTACAAATTAAATCAAAGATCATCAACTCATAGGCAATAACAAAAATAGCAATAACAAAAATTTTGAAAATAAGTTTGTAATGATTTTTTAAGATAGAGGAAGAGAGACCGCTAATGATACAGAAGTATTAAGCATGAAGATAATAGTATCTGCGTGAGAGATATTTGCTCCATTAGCCGTGCAAATTATATTAGGCTAATATCTTATTATACGCTAGAAATATTTTAGCAGTGAATATCATGGCAATGGGATACTCATTAATTTTATTTGAGTTTATGAATTTACAAAAAACTTTTGAATTAACTATGAACTTAAATGAAATATTACAAAACTTTTGTTAGCTCTTTTTTATGCATTCCTTAAGACATAAAAGATAATAAAATGAATTGTAATTTGGTTATAAGTTTTCATGTTATCTGCCATCCTGTATAAGTTTATAATTTTTCAGCTTTCTATAATGACAATTAATAGTCTTATGCTTATCCTACTGTGTGTGATTTTCGCTAACTATTAATCAACGCGATTTAAAAATTTCAAGAGTCCATAACTCGAAGTTAATCGAGAATATTATTATGTACTCCTTCCATACAATTTCATGTCCTTACTATTTACTCCCTCTAAAAAAAATTTTTCTATAATATTATATGCTATGTTATAATGTAACCACAAAAAAAATCCAAAAATTATGTAGGCCAGAAGGAGTAAAAAAATAATTAAAAAAGCAACAAAAAACTTTACAGATTCTAAAATAAAATTTAGAAGATTTTCCAAATTTTTGTATTTTTTTATTCAACTTTTTAACTACTTTCACAATAATAGCACTCACTCTTTAATGTATTCTTTTTAATTAAGAAATTAAAACCATTTTAAGAACATCATTTGTGATACCCTTTGTGCTTTAATTTTATCCACTCTTTTAATAAATTAACATTCTAACATGAAAATTAGGATCATTAAAATTAAAATATTATTATCTACACTCATGGTCTCAAAAATAGCAGTAGAAGTTTTTCAATATTATTTCATAAATGTAATTAAAAACAACAAATAGTTTGAATCACCATGAGCGCGTTCAATAAAACCCTTTAAAACCGAGTCATAACTCCCTTAGCGAGTTATAATTATGACCCACATAAAGTCACTCATAAGTCCATCTACATTTAAACAATCAAATTTCGTATTTATGCCACATAAATATTTTTAAAAATATATTGAAACGCATATTCTAGGAAATGTGTACAACACAAATTTTGTTGCCGATTGTAAAAGCCGAATTCGTTAAAGTTAAACAACCGCAAACGCGCACACCATCGTGCGCTAAACCCACCAGGAAATATTCGAAGTACACACGAACGCGAAAGTGGACCAGTCACGCCCGTGTGTGGTTCTGGCGGGGCCGGTATATTTTTACAAATACAAAAATACCATAGAAAATCGCCTCCCATTATTAATTTTGTGTTTTCAATTTTTCATTTCTTCTGTCGTTGCAATGATTGGATGTGATATAAATGAGTTTTTGGAGTTCCTAAAATGTTTTTATGAAATATTCGTACTTAAGTTGATTGCAGTAGATATTTTATCCTATTTTACGTTTTTAAGCTTTTTTTTAAAACGTGGAATTGTCGTTCTTTGCATATATCATTAACTGATTTATTTTAAAATAAATAATTAATAACTGGTTTTTACTAAAAATTAATATTTGAGAAAAATTGATTTCCGAAAAAACTAAAATTATATTTCTTAAATATCCTTCAAAAATATTTTTATTAATAGTTTGCGCTTTGTTTAATTTTTTGAACTTTTTTTTGGTAATGGTAATGTTTTATTGGCTTTAATTAGTCTTCTTAAAATTTTGACTCACTAATCATTGAAAAAAATGTACATAAATGACCAATACCTATATACATCTACTAGATCTTTACTATACATCCATAATTTTATATAGCTTTATTAAATCCATTTGACCTAATTGCAAATACTCAATTTAGTATTTTCGTTATCTGATGTTCATATGCAGTTTTTTCTTTATATCTCACCACAATTTTCCCCATGAATTGACTGGTATTATTCCAAAATATATTTTTTGACTGTTGGTGTACACATACATAATATATATGTAATATATATCAACGACATATTGACATAGAAATACTTCTAAATTATATAAAATATAAGAACTAATAATAGTACAAGAAAAATATATATATTATGCAGATTTGTATGGAAAAAATAACAAATTACAGTACAGTTATCGTATATACTATAGTCCATTTAAACAATTTCCTTTATATATAATATAACAATAGTTATGATAGGCTTACCAACCGATGATTGTACAATAAAAATAACTTGTTGCTTTCTATTTCTAAAATTTTCAAAATCTTTGAATTTCACTATTTAGGGAAAATCATTCAAAATATAAAAACTATTGTAATGCTCAGTGTATTTCATCCAACCAATAAAGTTTATTTAAGTTATAAGTGAGTTTGTTAAATATTACATTATATCATATTACAAACTCATGCTTTTAAAAGTAATATTAATTAATTAATGGATAAATATATATGATATAAAATTTTCCTATAACTCGCTATCTGATACAATATTGCGTTCTTGTAGTAAAACAAAATTGTTACTCACAGAGGTTGCGGTTCATCATTAGAATATTTGGATTTTAACAAATGAACCGATTCATATTAATTATTAATTAATTATATTATTACAATTATATATCAATTTCAATTATTAAAACTCGTAAATACATAAAAACTTAAAATAGAGCAGAATAAAAAATTATAAATTAGTAGTAAATAACGATCACAAATATACTTTGTTTACTTAAATACAAGATAGTGAAGAATTTTACTTAATGAATAAATCACAAAAATTCTATTAATCGCAAAATGTTTTTTAACTTGTTTTATCTTCAATACTCATTGTCTTTAGACCTCTTAATTTTAAATTTAAATTACTACTGTCTGAATAAGTGAATAAAATTATGTATAAAATTTTTAACTAAGTTATAATAATTTAGACGATTACCAAAAAATAGCTTAACATTTAGAAGAATTGAATTGAAAAGAAAAGAACGATGTTCCTTCAAATATTTGGCAAGTAGGAATTTACTCTAAACACAAGAAACGAATTTATGAATTTACATAATACGAAATAAACATAATACGAATTATCATCAATGTATCATCATGATGAGTATTGTTTAACCAAATCTAATCTAATCTGAACATTGGTATATTTTGCAAACAATTTTATCAAATTAATTAATTTTTTCTAATAAAGTAAATAAGCTTACTTACAATTTTATAGAGATGGTAACCTTCATAAAATGTACACAGCAACAAAAAAAATAAAAATGCAAAATTCATTATTCTACTTCCAATACCGAAAATTCATTTTAAGAGGAATTTTTGTCAGTATACATTTATTTTATCCTAAAAATGGAAATTAGCCTTGAAAATGTTCACCTATTATATCCTGACATTACTTCGCAAACATGTCGGTATCTCTTAATGTACATAATAATATATTGCTGTATAGAAGAATATGTGTCACTTTATTAATAACATAAAAAAATATATACATATACAAAATACACTCATGGGAATGTCAATGTATACATAAGTAAAGTATATATTAGATATATTATGTTAGATACACGTAATAACTTATTTAGATTTATTTTGTGAAGAACAAAAAAAAACCAAAACCAAAATTATTATCAAGGTAAACTTCATATTAATGCAATATTTTACACTAAAATATTCACATACACATTCCTCAACTTAAAATATAGATATATATTATATATATATGTGTATTATATAGAAATTAATTTAGTGAAAAAATTATAATTTTCGCATAAGCACATAAGTGAAAGAGTTTAAGTGAAAAATATTAATTTTTCAGAAAATAAAATCATTTTTATTTTTTATTTGTCATAATTTTTTTGTTCAAACACTTCTCACAATATGTCACACTTGTCACGCTATACACATGTCAGTATAAATGCTTTGTAATTTACTCCTTCGATACGAGATAACTTCAACTCTACGATCAGTATCGATTAATCGTCTTATTCAGTAAAATATAGGTTCCCAGTGAAGATTTTCTTTACAAATCATTTGACTTATGACAAAAATCTACAAATTAGTCAAACTGGCATTTGAACAATTAAAATTCTCAGCTACATGATTTTTCATTTTATAAATGAAAAGCGTATTTTTGGTTAACTGGTTTGTTTTTTTATAAATTTTGTTGTTTAATTTTCTTACCAAAACATGCCCTCTTCCATTTGATTATTCTGCATCGGGCAATTTAGATTTGATTGTGTCGGCTTAAATTTTAATTTCAGAGCTTTCTAACTCCTTGCCAACAAGGCTTGAAACCATCCGTTAATCTTGCCAATAAAATTGAACTAAGCCAATTAAAAAACAAATATTATTTGATTTGTTTACTGTTGAATCAATGATTTGATTCGTGGTATTATCGGTTTGTAAACGTATGGTTATTAATTTACGGAATTCACTTTTTTTTTATGAGTCATTTGTCTTCAAACATGTTTTTCAATTTTTTTCATAATTCGACTGGATCAGTGATATGTTGAATAAAATATGGATAAATTGACGGATCAATACATAAATACAAAAATATGTACACTTTGGCTTTTTTAGCCTCAACATTTGTGACGGCATCACAATTTTTTTTTGGAAAAAACTTTATTACAAATATTTGTGCATATATTAGCATAAACAATTTTTTTTATTACTTACAATAGAGTTTAATATTCAAGATTTATAAAAATTGACAGTTTGTACATTGCTAGATTTTTTTAATCAATTTTTGTAAGCTTATTTTTTGTTTTTCTCTTAATCACTTACAGCAACTCTGTTTTTGCGCTTATCACGATATAAGATAGCTGTTTTTTTTCAATATATTTTGCTTCACAAATACCGCGTCCAACTACAGCAATGTCAGCACCTTTTATTGTAATACTATTTCCCGGTGTTTGATATAATATTGTTGGTCCAAGTTGTCTTGAGATTCATCAATTTTGACATCAGGTGTTAATTGAAGTAATACAGGGAAATTAAAACAATATGAATCATTTAAATCAGTAGCCAGTTTCACAGTAGCTTCTTTACAAATATTTTTCAACAATTAAATTGATATTTCAGCTTGTAGAAGTACTGCAAAATATTTAACAGAACCATGTCATTCAAGTAAGTTTTGAATTGCAAAACTTCATGAGGTGCATGGATAACTATTATTTGCCATTTTAATTTTTGATTAAAAAATAACAAATTCTTCATTCTCGGCTTAAAAATGGCGCTATTTAGTGCACGTACAAGCAAAAATTTTCCTGCATCAAATCTTCACTTATTAGAATGATCCTTTCAAAGTTTATTTCTGAAATATGGTCAAATGCTTTATTTTATAATGAAATTTAATAATTTCCTATCATTTGCTAAACATTCTTTGATTGTGAGAAAAAAAATAGTTCTGGGTCCCATTACATATTAGCCAAGCCAAAAAAAAACACATTTGCTTATATTACATTAGAAGAAGAATATTTTATTTAGAGAAACAAAACAGAAAACTATGTGTAATAGTTTGACAGTGTTCATATATGTTTATATAATAGTACTAGTGGGCCCCTGCGCAATTGCACAATATAGTAACTTTATTTAAAAAATCCTGGATAACAACTTTATCATTGATTCATATCAATTCATATGAACCTTTTTTTTTTTGTAGGTAGGTAGGAATCCTCGAAGGACACCAAGTGGTGACAGTAACGCGCGCCCCAGCCAACAATGATAGTGATGGCCTTAAATCCACTAAAACCACTTCTTTTTTGGGCTTTCATACATAACAAATCCACCTAAGTTACTGTCAAGAACGTAAAAAAAAAAAAAAAAAAAAAAAAAAAATGATAGATCGGCTAATGAATTCTTACTGTCAGAAAAAAAAATATGTGTTTTTTTACATAATTTAAATTGTGGTTATGATTCTGTATTATTAATTAAAAAAATTTTTTTGTAAAATATTTGTAAATTTAAATTAAAATTAATTAAAAGCTTGTGAAAAAAAGTTATTTAAAAATGAAATAAAATATTAAAGTGTAAGAAATGAATGTATTTTTCTATTTTTAGTATTTTAGCATTCTTGGAATCACTTAAGTTGTTTCTGTTATTAGCCTATCCTTATATCTCTTTAATCTTAAAATGTACCACGAAAATGAAATCTTATCTAGATCAATTTGACATCAATTACACTAAAAATCGGTTATAACCACTACTGGTTGTAGGCACAATTCGCTTTTTGTTAAAAATTTTACTGTCATCATCTTTTTTAATATTTTTGTATGTATTTTAATTCATTTATAGTCAAAAACGTTTGTGGTCACAATTCTGTTTTAGCATTAGTCAACAATTTGTTTGAAAGAAAGTAATAAACTTCAGAAGTTCCTACAATCGATGTTGTTTATAGTCACATTAAAATATAATACCAATTTTTTTAATAAAATAAAAAAATAAGTCAAAACTGATTTTATTAAAAAACTGATCGAAATCTTTATTACAAATTTGTATATTTTGTGATTACATAACAGAATCGCTATTTATGAATAAAATAAAGTTTAAAACTGTTATACGAACGATATTTTATTGAATTGGATTTTGTTTATAAAGATGCAATTTTTTTTACTACGCTTGTAGTCACAAAACAGTTATAGTCACACATATTACTGTAATTTAGGGAATAACTATAATCATTTTTTACTGTATATATTTTTTTAAATACCAGAAACAAATGAGCTAACATTTATTATATCATTTTTGAAGAGTGCTCTGATTTTTGTTTTTATGTTTTGTTTTCCATTTTCCATTTTCGTTTGTCTTTTTGTTTTTGTACTTTTTTTTATAAGTTTGTCTGTTTATTTTAAATGAAAGAGTTTTTATGAAGTTTTGAAAATTGTCTGTGATTGAAATTTCTTTTAGAGTATGTCGTTCAACGTCGTTCATCTTGTGTATTATATAATGAGATATATTATATATAAGATTGCCCGACTGTTATTTAGAACAAGTTTAGTTTAGTTTTTAAATTAAAATTTCAACTCAACCATATTAAGTGACTGGCAGTACATAAAGGCTCTGCGAAAAAAGTAGTTAGAAACTTCATTATAATTTTGGAACTAAAATAAATATGACCAAGAATATAAAATTTTTTATTCAAAAGGGCTCGAGACAAAAAAACGAAGAAGTGTGACACGTGGTATAGCTTAATTATGTTTGAAAAACATTAACACAAATATAGACCTTTCAGTTGCCCTATCATGACATCCGATTAGTTGCAAGAAGAAAGATATAAGAGTTTTAATCCGTTAGTGTATTATAAATGTCAATGTAAAATAATTTATTAAAGTATGCGGTTTACTGCAAAGAAGGGAAAAAAAGCGCTCTACAAAGTATTTTATTTTGACTAGTTCTCCTTTTTTAAACTTTCTTAGGCTACTGCTATTCCCGTAATGTCGTAAGTACAGCTCCAATAATGTACTCCAAGCGCCATTTAGGAATTTAAAAAAAAGAAGTTTTTTTTAATTAACAACTTTCGAGCAACAATTAAATTTAGTTATGCAGCCCAGCAATAGATAATTACAAGAATAAAAAATTATTAATTACAATTGGGTGAATTTAAATAAATGTTCTTTTAGTTGAAACGCAATACTAATTTATTTTACAAATAGGGAATTAAACTAAAAAATAAATTTTCTTATTTCACACTTTTACAATGGAAAGTCTTACCGCGTCTAGAATATCATAATCGTTTTCGTTTACGATTATATCATGTAATAGTAAGATATTGTAATGTTATTCAATTCAACCAGAATTCTTATTTTTATTATCCTTAAATAAGGATGCATTTATATCCATCCACCTCAAACATACCTTAAAATTTATCTAGAGATATTTTCTATAGTCAAGAAAAATGAAAATGTAGAGTACAATGACTTTGATATTTTATTATAAAATGACGTAAAAGACTCATTCTATGCTGTTGTCATATAAATGTATGTATTATTTTTCACCATGAATTCACGTATTTGATACATAAACAGAAAAACAATATCTTACTATCAAGTGATTCCTTGTTGATAATATACAACAGCAGCGTAGCGCAATGGTACAATATTGTAATAAAAATTCTTTAAAGCATCAAAAGATTTACGTTCCAAGTTTATATATATATATATATATATATATATACCTATATATATACACACTTCAATCTATGCATAGGTAAATGAATATATATTTTATACAAATAATAAATGTACATAATATATACATATTGGAATTTATTGTGAATAAACCTTGTAATATAAAATGTCGCTCACTATAAGAGCATATCTTTATAGAAAACTAAAATGCATCACGAAAAAACAATGAATCTTCTAAAAATCAAGGATTGAAATGAGATTTGAAATTAGATATTCGTGTGAACATCAAAAATATTCAGGGTTTAATGTCTAGAAAATATATTGTCAAAATATTTATTTCGAAATAAATTTTAAGATTATGATGAAAGACTGTGTAACTGACAAATTTTGACTAATATTAAGAAAAAGAAAATTTAAAAGAAAAAACTAAATATCCCCCACCAACAATATGTCCTATCAACATGAAAAATTAAATTTCCTCACAAATGCATGTCACGAAAATTCTTTTTTTCATACAACATTCTCCTACAAAGTTGAGGATTACGTTGTTTAAGAGACCCTTAGCAAAATAACACCGTAATATTTATTTAATTACAAATTGCTGAATATTTTTAGTAATCACATTTGGTCGTTGAACCTCAAAAGATTTTTTTTAAGGATTTAACAGCAGTTTAAGGTGTGTAAAAGATTAGTTAGCATACTCTGAAGAATAGGGAGATCGCCAGAGACAGCCAGAAGAAAAAAACTCACACAGTTCTACTTCTGCAGCAATTCTAATTTTTTGTTTAAGGTAGAGTGCTTTAGACAAGAACTTCATATATGGCAGTGTGCTTTGAGAAAAATTTTTCATGTTCTAAAGGTTTATTAACAAATTTTTAATTAAAATATTAAAAATATTCGGAATATTAATAATACTTGCGATCATAGTTGAAAGATTGTAGAATCAACAAAAAAATTTAATGAATAAATAAAAACAAAAGGGTAGCCAGAACTTGAGTGATCAAATAGGATAAAAATAATATTGTACGTGCAAGCAACAAGTAACTTTACCCCCCCCCCCCCCATGTTCTCTTAGCATGGTTATTTTATATAATTCGCATAGTGTTACCAACAATCATGTAACGAGTCAATAAGTCGTCTAAGTTTAATTTTACTAACGTTTACGTAGCGAGTTAATGAATTAGCAAAGAAGGCAAATTTATGTCTCAAGGCTAAAGTCACTTAAAAAGTTATATTAGGTAAAATAAATGTTGTAAAAAATTTATTGAAAATATTAAACCAGCTGATCAAAAGTTCAATAGAAGAAAATATAAACTTTTACCTCAATAAATTATCAATTATCAAGAAAAGGAATTAATCATTAAAAACCATAAAAAATTTGAAAAGGCCATCATCACATAAGACTATAAATCACATATTTTACAAGACAAAATGGAATTTCGGTAAGAACTAATAGAAAAGGGAGAGGTTTTTGCTCTGAGCACTTAGAGGAAAAGCCTTAAAACCACATTAAATTGCAAAATGTGAAATGAAACCTGCTTCAAATTGTAATTAAGTCAAAAAAAAAACATACATAAAAAATCAACAAGATATATAACAATATTTATGGAACAAATGAACTGAAAATAAAGAATTTTTCATTAATACAAAATTCAAAATAAGGCACCTTTACATTCACCAGTTATTAATATTATATACCTTCAATAGACGTTTCAAAGCTAAATTCAAAAAACACTTAAATAATAAATTTAAAATAAATGCCGGAGTGTAGCAAGGTAATGCCTTTTAAATTCATATTTATCCCCCTAACGTAACTTCCACTCAGAGACCTACAAGAACATGTAAATAAAATTTAAAAATTGGTTAAAAAAGTGGAAAGTTGAAGTAAATGAAAGGAAATGCGCCCATGTAACACTTTGTGTGGTCACATAGTATGTTCAGACATAAATGAAATACCGATGTCGTAAACAAATGATGTTAATCATCTTCCATTAAAAGAGATCCATCAAAAGAGATCAACTGAAAACAAATCTATGATTTGATACTGGTCAATCGATAAACATTCAATATCATGCGATTTTGGTTTGATCATGCGAAGAACAGCTGTAAAAAAATGTTTATATCTCTAATGTGGAGATAATACAAAAATGCAATTAAAAATTCTCGGAGTTATAACTAGTGTACCCCTTAGTATGTGAAAAATAGGAATTTACACAAAGACTTGGTACCCGTTGATATCCCTTATATATTTCATCTCATTCGGCAGTGAATTAAACAACTGCAATCCTTTGTACTTAGATTATAAAGTTGACATTCAATAACAAGCTGCAGGTTTCTTGTCAGATATAATGGAAGTAAGTGGTATTTCACCTTAAACAAAAATCAAGACCAAAAGTGTATTCTTTGTTTTATTCTCATCCAGTTTAGTTTTTGAAGCATCTCTTAAATTCTTCTTCTATTATTATACGTTTTAGTAACATTCTCATTCCCTTATTTTGAAGCTCTTTCATCCTGTTTAGGTTTTCTGTATACCTTGAAAATATGATTGTTCAATAATCAAAATGAGGCAATGTAATCGCATTATACACCATTTTTACTGTCGCAAAGCCATTTTTTAAATTATTTTTCTCACATATGTAGTGTAAGTATGCCCAAAAATTAAATTTATTATCTATTGTAACAGCTAAATATTTAATACCAGTTACAGGTTCAATGGTCTCATTATTTATATAAAACATCAAGAAGCTATAGCTCTAATATTGATATATGCATACACTTTGTTTTAGTGACATTTAGTCAACTTGTTCATACAAGGCCAGTTATGTATATTTTAGAGGCCTGTGTTTAAATTTCGAACTAAATTTTCAATATTACTGACACTAATATATTCCAAACAATCATCATTGAACATGATTACACGACAAAATATAAGACAGCCCAGTATCATGAATGTATAACAAGAATATTACAACGTTCAACACTAATCCCTGTAGACCAACACATACACCAACACCAACACCTAATTTAATATCTTTTTGTTTAGATAAAACACTATTAACTTTTAGAACCTGCTTTATTCCTACTACAAATAAGTTTTAAACCAGTTCAGCTCGTTGTTTCTGATTCCATATTTTTTGAGTTTTGACAATATTATATTTGAATCTAGCGTTTCAAATGCACGCTTTAGGTTTACAATACTGCTATGATGTAATCTCCAGCCTCAACTAGTTTTTTCCTTTCAAAAGCTACCCAGTTTATTACAGTCTCGCAAGAATATCCTTTACGAAAGCCTGACTGTTCCATTACAATAATATTGTTTGATTCAATATATTTCTCGATTTGTTCATACACAACCTTTCCTAATTCGTATGAAAATTTTAATGTAGCGGATTGTCAATACAAATTTTTATCTCATTATTTATGTTATTATCCTTCTCATATATAAATATAAAAATTCCAATGAAAATAAAAAACACCCACATTATATTATTGTAATCATATAAAATTCTACAAGTTTCCGAAAATTTTATATTTCCAATACAAAATTGTATCACAAAAAATTTTATCAAAAAGGACACATTTAAGAAAATTAGGAACCTTAAATAAAAAAAAAATTTAACTCTGAATTAAAATATGTTTTAAATTCTAAAATTAGAATCCTATACAGTTAAGTGTTTGTGTATTATATACTATATATATTAAGATAAATATCTAGGTTATTATATAAATAAAAAATTAAAAATATACAGGATACGTTAATACCTGTATGCAAAAAAATTTACCTATAAACTTAAAATTTTGATAAAAAAAAAATAAGTTTTTTCTAGGTTTTCTTTTTATTACAAAATAACAAAAACATAAATTTTAAATATGTACAAGTAAAGTCGATATAATATGAATGTATGTGTTATACGTACATAATTATTATATCAAAATATTTCCTTGTTAATCATACCTTAATAATAACACATACACATAAAATACACTTTTCATTTCAAGGATCTGAATTTAATTTTCATTTTCAATAAAAAATTACATAAATATAGAAAATAAACATAGTAATAAGGCCACATTTCTTTAAAGTCCTTTAATGCAATTAGGATTTCAATTTCTCGATAAGTACCTACCTATTCCTTTTTTTTAATAAAATAATTTGTTTACTAAGAAATCTAAAAATATAGTTCTTTTATGATCATGTACTGTAAAAATTAAGTCCAATTATGTAACTTTATTGTATTAAAGTTTTTCTCTTTTTTTTTTTCTTTTTTTATATTGAAAAAATTTAAATTGAAATTTTTAAAGTAAAATTTTTCTCGTCCTTTTTGATAATTTTTTTCCTGGAAATCCATTCATGATTTAAGAGAGTAGGCTGTGGTATACAATATATTTGAAAATATTTACTTAGAGATGTATAGTACATTTTAGATTTGTATAGTACATTTTTAAGTTTTTTTCATGACTCATAATTTAATTTGCTTTTTCTTTAAAAGAATTGAAAATTAAATTTGGTTGATCTTCTAATTTAAATTCCAAGAAAAGGAATTATAAATGTTAATTTTTTTTTTTGGTTTTAATTTTTCAAAGAAAATTTTCGTGATATTTGAGTCTAAGTTTGGTGCTTCTTCTGTTGTATACATACATATTTATATATATACTTATTTTATATCTGAAATTGTTTTATTTTTACTTCTTTCAAAAATTAATATTTTTTAGTTGATGGCTAAGTTTTAATCATATTTGGTAATATTTTACGAATTTCTAAAATTAAAAAAAATAAGAAATTTATACTAATTTTTAGTTCATATTGTTTTCATTTTAGAGATATGTGTAAGAATAAATCTATTGGTGTCCTTTTTGACAATAAATTGTGTTTCGAACAACATTTAAGTGCCATAATTAACAAATCTAACTCCATGCCAGGTTTCATCAAAAGATTTTCTATACCTAAAAAATTGAAGCTACCTCAAACAAAATTTTGACTTTCACGCTGCGTGATTTACACTTAAAAAATCAGTTATTCTCCCACCTTATAGGAACCGGTTAAAATTATTAGACCTTAAATCATTAGAATCTAGAAGGGATGATGCCGATATATATTTTCTATTAAAGTTTTAAATAATGAATTTGATTCTTCTGATGTTAGAGATATGATCCACCTTCATCTAATGATACGAAATCATGCGTTAAAACACATAACATCGACCATGGTTTTCAGCAAGGCACGATTAATTCACCTATCTTATTTTCATTTAATGAGTTATTAGAACTTTTGAATGCACTCAAAGGCGAAAATTTCTCATTAGCCTTTGCTGATGATATAATAATTTACGCTAGTGATAGTAGAATAGAAAATATTAACATAACTGCTAAAAAAATGTTTAAAGTTATAATTGATTATGGTGAAGTCTGGATGTTAAAAATAAATTACAACAAATGTGAAACTAATCCTCTTTTGAAATACCTACACGAACCTTAAGTATAATTTGAAAAAACACTAGAGGAAGTTTAACATTTAAAGTCCTACAAATGGTGTTTTACCAAACAAAAAATCAGTTAAATACTTAAGAGTTCATCTTAATTATAACTAAAATTATTCCCAACAAATCAAGGAAGCATTATCTAAAGGCACTAAGGCCTTTATGGCATGTAAAAAATCAATAATTATAATTGACAAGCATTTAAGGTCCATATTTATAATTGACAAGCATTTAAGGCAGTAGACACCTTTTTATTTTATTTACATTCTCCTACTCCTTAATGAACTTCTAATATACTATATTATATTGTACATAAAACAATAATGCGCCCACAGTTGAAAATTTTTTACTCATATGATTTTATTATTCAGCAAATACATTATGCATAAGTGAGATCTTATGAAAATAATAAACAAAAGCAAAAAAATTAATTATAAAATTTACATTATATACATATTTGCAAATCTATGTACATATGCCAAAAAAAAGGAAAAAACAAATTCATCTAAAATAAAAAATATAAAAAGAACGAAAAATCACTTGTATTCTTCATTTTTATCTTTTTAAGTAACTGTTTCTAAATTTTGTAGTAATAATATAGTTTTTATTAAAATTATGTATTATGTAGGTCTATATACATACCTGTTTAATGACAAAATTTTTTATTTTTAGTAATTTTATCACTAAATGCCACTTACTATAGGGAATATATCGGAAACAAAGCCGTATATGAGGGACGTGTATTTATGTGTCCTAAATAAAACTTACTAACCACGAGTGTAGTAAGTTTTTTTTTATTAAACACGAGTGGTTTCTGCTATATCGTGCGAAGTCTATGTCAGTACGTAAATTACTGTTTTTTTAAAAACTTTAAATTTGACTTCAATTGAAATATAATTACTCAACAGTGGCCCCTAGTTATTTGGTAATAGAATACTAAACCCCATAGTGAAAACCATTAGCTATCAAGCTTTTATTAAACCCATACTCACTTATTCATCACCTATCAGGTACAACATAAGTCCTAGTCTAATGGAAAAAATAAGGAAATTTGAGAGAAAATGTATAAGAGCGTGTATTAATGAAAGTAGGAAACCGGAAACAAATTACGTACATTTTTACTCAAACAAATACATATACAAAAAATCAAAATTAAAAAGAATGGATAATTTTATAATGAAGTTGATTCGCAAACATATTGATAGAGCGATTAACACTCCTGAAAATGGTTTAATATCTCATATATTCTACCAAAAATAAAGAAGGTCTCATCCAAAACCAAAGCCATGTCCCAATACTATTTCACTATACGTAAGAAAAAAAAAAAAAAAACATTATAAAAATTTTTAATTTATAATAAATAAAAGCAAAAAAAAAAACAAAGATATGATCCACTTATATATGTTAAAAAATATTCTTTCGTACACTGTTTCATTGTACCAATTATGGTAAATATGAATCTGTTAATGGAATGTTTATGTTAATAAATAAACAAAAACACCTCATTGTACTTACATATAGTATTGTAACTCACATTGAATAGAGTTCAATTCAAAAAAAATCTGCACTAAACATATTATCTTAGAGTTAAAATGAATTTACAATTTTCAACATTCCAACATTCTTTGGTAATAAACTATAAAATTGTATAATTGTAAATTTTTATAATAAGATCGAAAATAAAATTAAGTTTAAAATTATATTGTGCTTATTTTATTTAGTACACTTTGTAAAATGTTTGTATTAAGCATAAATAGATAAATAAACATAAATATTTAGAAATGAATCAGACGAAGATTTTTTTCTTAAAATTATAACTTCTAAAGAACTGGAAATATATAACTTATTTCCGAGTAATTTTCTGCCTAATCCATTTCACAGTACATAATATACAGCTGTCTCTGTGCATTGTTGATGTTGATCGAGAACGCAAGTGCAACCTTTTAAAATTAAAAGATACGACGGATTGTAGAAGTTGTATGACAGCTATTTTTTATTTATTTGTGATATAGCACCAGATTACACATTTTCAAATCTGCATGAATTTTAAAATGTTGTTCTTATCAACCAGGATGACAGCTAATGGAACCAATGGTCCCCTTTCTTTGAAATTTGGCTGAAACTTCTTGGTATGTTTCGTAGAAGTTCTAGAGCTCTATGTTTATACATACCTACATAAAAATATCTATTTATAAATACATATAGATTAAGTGTTTCTAAACACACAACTTTTGCTTCTTCACAAATACGGTATTCTATTTGTGCTGTCAATAGTGAAATGCAAAATATAATTATAGCTATTCTACATGTAATTTCATGTATATACTTGAAATAATAAAAACCAACATTTAAAACAAAGAAGTAAATAAGCAGCCCAGGACGACACCACTTCTTATATTCGACTACTACCTTAAATCGAGACCCTTACCACATAATAAATTTGGATCGTATTTCGTTTTCAATTTTAAATTGCATGAAAATGGCAAAACATGATATTCGGCTAAAGTTGCATAGATGTCATAAATTTCTGTTATTTTCACGTTAGAATTTTTAAATAAAAAAATAATTATTTGATCAAAGTTAAAGTATTCGATTAAATTAGATGCCTGTTGTCTTGTATGACATTGAACTCAACAATAGAGAACTCTATGTCAAAATAAAACAAGAAACCATATAAGTAAAACAAATAAATTATAATTTGATCAGTCTTAGCAGACCAACTGAATCAATATCACAAAAAGTACTTGTTAATACCCAGTGTGAAAGTGACATTGTTTAACCTAAGATCAGTGGACAAATAATTATACAAAAAATATGGATGTTTATTTTAAAAATTAGTTCAAAATAGAGTTCGTTACCCAAACGTTATGGGGATCCTATTCTCACAAAAGATGTGATAAAAGAAAAGATGTATTATTGTATAAGTAAAGTAGTATTGTAGATTACTTTTTAATACTTTCCAATTAATTTTGTAAATAATTCAACGAATTAAATTAATTCTTTAAATTTTTGCAATTGTAAAATTTATAGCTTGTAACATTTATAATTACAGAAAAAAAAAGTATCTTGTTATTTAAATGTAATTATCTAAATTTCTTAGTAATTTTGACCTTAATTCCAAAATAATTATATTTCTCTGGAATTTTTTAGACAACATATTTTATTAATTTTTAATCCAATAAAATAATTTTACCTTTTTTTTTTAATTTTGATTGAAATTTTCTCCATATATATACAAATAACATTGATTATCTTTAATTTTAATAACAAAGCAAACTAAAAATAAAGAGCAAAACAAAAAAAAAAATTGTTTCCTTGAAAATTGACTTTAAATAAAATATTTCTCTTCTAATTTGATTTTATAAATTATTTCTTAATATAACAAATCAATTGCATATTGTAAAGCTCATAATCATAATCAATAACAACATCATAATCATAACCCTAATACTTAAATCTTAATACTGTAATGTACTTTTTTTTTTGTAGAAAATCAGAACCTTGAAGATAACTAAATTATAAAAAAATTATTATAATTTGTACTAAAATCTTAAAGGTCTCTTTTACAAGATATTTAATGAAACTTGTATTGAGCCCACAATCTTTTTTCATGTTGTGGACTTAATAATGCTAAATAATTTCATAAGGGAAAATAACTTTCAAAGAAAATTATTTTTTTAGGTTTACCTTGAAATACACATCAAATAATGACTTGGGGCTAATTTATCTACAGATTGAATTGAAAATAATAAAATTTAAAAGAAAACGAGAACAATGGTTGACAAAAATATTATTAAATTTCATTTGTTAAAATAAATCTGCTATTAGGTATAAGAGATATATAGATAGGGTATAAGAGATTTATTTGCTTGTTTTTTTACATCAATATAATAAAAAAACTTTAGAATGTTTTATAATTTTATTTGAGCTTTTGTAATTCTTGTAAATATGAAAACACTGTATTCCTAGTAGAGACGAGTGTTATTTTTAGTTAGGTTAATATTGAGTATATAGCGTAACGACTACAACTATTGGCAATTCAAATTTTTGATACAACTTTTGGCATCTATGATTTAATAGCATTTGCCTCTCTTATACTTTTTTTTTCCTTACTTCTCTTGGGACCATAGGGCTTCCACTTGACATTTCCATCGTACTCGATTTCTAGCTGCTATTTCCGCTTGTTCCCACGTTATGTTTGTTTTGTGTGGGTTTGTGGGTTTCATTCTACGCTCAGCCGCGCGTTGTTTGGTGGCTTTCTGAGAGTGTGGCCTATCCATCTCCATTTCCTTCTTTTAATTTGTTTCGCTATGGATTCTTCACCGGTTAGTATCCAGAGGTCCTTGTTGCTTATTGTGTTTGGCCAGAATATTCGGCATATTATCCTTAGACATTTATTAATGAAGACTTGTAACTTCTGGTTGATTATTTTTTATGGATTATTTTATTTTTTATTCAAGTTTCACTGCCGTATATCAGAATTGATTTTACACAAGACCGGAATATGCTAACTTTAGTTGCACTGAATATTTGGCTGTTCCTCCATATCGGTTGCAATCTTCCAAAAGCTGCTCTTGCTTTCTTTAATCTATTTTCTACATCTTCTTGAGCCCCACCACTAGTTGCTATTTAACTTCCCAAGTAGCAGAAATTTTCCACAAATTCTATTTGTTCTTCCTTCAACATTAGATGTTCCGTGGTGGTGTTGTTTTTACTCATAGCTTTGGTTTTTCCAGGTTGATTTCTAGTCCAACATGTTTGGCAAGTTGTTCCAGGTGATCTAATTTGCTCTGCATGTCGCTGAATTTGTGCGAGAGAAGACAGATATCATCTGCCTTGTCGAGGTCTTCAAGTTGTTTAATAAGACTCCAAGAGGAATACTCTTTTTATTGAGCAGGTTTTTTCTAGTATATTATCTAGGAGGATTGTGAAGAAGAGTGGTGAGAGAGGACATCCTTGTTTGACCCCTGATGAGGTGGTCTCTTATACTATTATATCTATTTCCAAATTTTACTGTGTAGAATAAAATCTCTTATTTATTTCACACAACAAACAAAAAACGTCAGTTACATTTAAAAGCGCTTAAAGTGAAAACGTGTTTTGTTATAATAGTTATTGTACTTTTTGTTGTGATTTTGTAAGCATTGTTTTTTGGACATTTTTAAAGAAATTTCTAGAATAAACTTATTTAATATCGACAATAGATAAATGATTTATTAATGATTTATTAAATTTGTATCAAACTTTGGCATCTCTTAAAAGCCATACCAAAATTGGGTGCCAATAAGTGAATTTGTTTTTGATATCAGTTTATTTTTGTTAAAAATGCCCAAAACAAGTGAAAATATAGTGAAAACGAACTTCAAAAAGCACTTTCTGAAATTAAAGATGGAAAAATTTCTAAAAAAAAGTGCATCTAAAAAATATGCTATATCGCGATCAACGTTGCAATTTCGATTGGTCATAACTTCAAAAAAGTTTTAGACCTGGTCCCGAAACTATTTTGACAGAAGATGAAGAAAAAAACATCGTAGATTGGATAAAGATTTCACATCAGAAAAACTATTTTACGAAAAGGAAAGAAGATATTATTTATTGCCCAAAATTTGTGTTAGATGCTTGCAAAAGACTCCATTCGTTTAGAGCGGATAATACGCCAGATAAAGGCTGGTTTAAGGCTTTCACGAAGCGGCATCCAAGTTTATGTTTTCGAGCAACACTGATCCAGTAATTAGAGATAAAGCAGCATTTGGTGAAGAATGAGTACTTCTATATAGGAAATGACCCTAGTAGTATATATTAAATGACCTCGTTGTGTATGTAGCAAACTTTTTGTGTATCAAGGAGCTTTTTGGAAATGATTCTTAGTATTTTTGATTGTAGTCTTTGTATAATTTCCACATTAATTTTAGAGGTAGTGTGTCATAATTGAGAGCCATATATGACCAGATTGGTATGAAGATTGAATTGTATAAAAGTACTTTATAGCCAATATCGAGAGGAGAGTTTTTGCCAGTTAGCCAGTACATACTATTTATTTTTAGCTTCATTTGCTCACGTTTTGTTTCTATATGATTTTGCCAAGTTAGCCTTCTATCAAGATGGATTCCTAGATACTTTACTTCTTTTGCGTGTCGGATGATGATTCAATTTATTTTTACTGGCGGACAAGTGTCTTTAATTAGAGTGAAGGTGACACTTTTATTTTCATTTATTTTTATTTTTCATTTACTAAGCCAATTTTAAATAAGTTTAATATGGTCGTGCAGCCGTATCATCTGCAAATTTAGATGTTAGTATTTGCCTACTATCTGGTAGATCAGCAGTGTAGATTAGATATAAAAGCGTACCAAGCACACTACCTTGCGGTACACCAGCTTCGATAACATGTTCTTCAGTTAAATAATCATTGTATATTACTTTAAAACGCCTATTAGTTAAGTGCGATTTAATAATTTGATGAAATTCAAACGGTAGATTAGTTTGAATTTTAAAGCTTAGACCATCAAGCCTGTGCGACATCGATGAAAACGACTGAGCAAAATGTTTTCTCTTCGAAAACTTTTCTGATTTGTGCAACTATTTGTGCAGCTGATTTGTGCTCTATTGTACTGTGTTCGGCTTGAAATGCAAATTGATGTAGTGGGATTACACCTTTATTTTCAAATACTTTAGTTAGTGTTAGTAAAAGACTAATACGTCTATATTAATCTATTTTTGTTCAGTTTTGAAAGTTTCTGCTAGATGTACTGCGAAGACTTCTGCTTTTTCACTGTCGCCTTTCACCCAATCTCCATTGTGTACTCTGATTGGTGGCACTTGTTTTTGTGGTCTTTTTAGATTTTTTGCAGCTTTCCACAGTGAATAATTTCTTTCGCTAGTTGGAGTTAAGTTGGAGATCTACTAATTTGCCATTTTCTTCTTAGACTACGTTTTTCCGCTATTTCTGCTTGAATCTTTGTTGCAGTTGTGATGCTTTGTTTCTGGTTGGTTTGAGTTTTCAGAGTTGCTACGTGTGAGGCTTGTGTTAATATATCATTAAATTTAGTTAGAGCAGAGTCAATATCAGTTTTAGTTTTTCGCCTCAGGTTTGTTAACTTCGATTACGGTTTTATATTCCAGGATAACTAGCGAATGGTCAGAAGAGAGGTAATGACTTGTTGTTGCCATTATTTGATTGCGCTTGAGGTTTTTGATGATTACAAAATCAATTAAGTCGAGTATTTTCTTCCTATCAGATGGTCAGTGTGTGGGGTGTTTACACGATGCTATATCATAACCCTTTTACTGGATCAGTTTCATCAGAGGAAGACTCTGGGTATTGCTAGTCTAGATCCCTAGTAGGGATGTTTTGCATTAAAGACCCCAGCTACAATAAATTTATAGCCTAATATATTAAACATGTCGTTGAGTTCACCTGTTGTTGTTGGATGTTTTATTGAAGAGGCAACGATTTCGCCATCTTTAAGTTGAACACACACAGAAGTGGCTTGAATACTACGAGTGCAGTGATTTTGAAAGGCGTAGTGATGAATTTTTTCTTTTATCAGGCGGACACTCCATGTTCTTTGTTGTCTGGGTGCTTAGCGTCGTAAAATTTTAAACCATTATTTTGAAATTATATTTATTTGTAAGGTGTGTTTCTGACACCAACATTATGTCTATTTGATTCATATGAAGAAATTTTTCTAATTCAAGTTTGTGGCATGTTATACCGTTTGCATTCCAGTGACAAATTTTTAAGTAATTTATGGTTTTTCAATTAATTTTAATATTATCAGTTTGCATAAAAGTATTCATTATACTTTCCAGCCTTTTTTCATTATTCTGACATATATTTTGCTGGTCAATACCATTTTCCAGCATATTGGCTTAGGTATTTACTTTTGTATTTGTTTTTATATTTGGTTCAATATTTTCGGGTATTTCTGCCATCCATTTAGTTTCGATATTGGTTCTTAAATTTGGCAACTGTATTCTTCTCAATTCAGTATAAACAAGACACCCTCTATAGTTATCAGTATGATTCCCACCACAATTGCTACATTTTTTTATACCAGCATCTTTCTTTGGTTTATCACATTCAATTGTTTGATGGCGATCGCCATATATTACACACACTGATGATAATTTACAGTAACTCTTTGTATGTCCGAATTCTTGACAATTACTGCACTGGACTGGTCCGTTCTGTTTCCTGGACTCTTATTCTGGATTCATAAGGTATCTTAGCTTATACATAGGATGCATTTCATAATTTTTCAGTAATTTCGTGCTGAAGTTTAGTTCAACTCTATAAAGCGGTTGAGGTATCTTGAAACGGTTTATGATATTATGAACGTTTTTGACATCAAAACCGTCACTTATAAGCTCTTCTTTGATTTTCTGAATAGTATTTTTCAATTCCTCTGATGACTACTATCAAGCCCTTAAGTTTTAAGTTACCTAAAAGTTTTTTTAAGTATCTCAAGAGCTCGGATTACTTTCTCTATTCATTTTTTCACTGTAGATTTGTATCTTAGTTTCATCAATTTTCTTTCTAATTTTGGACACATAAGTTTATCAGATAAATTGGTGGTGTTATGATGAACGAAACAATTTCCTAAAAATAATTTTGTTTGTTGAAACACAAATAATAATAATATTTTTAGATACACTGATACAAATGTCTATGTATCAATATTAGTTAATAAATCGAGATTGTTCTTTTTATTAAAAGTAAAATGATATAGAAATATTTTAATATTTCACACTTAAAAAAATTTATAATTACATAAATTTATTTTATGAAATAGTAGCTTATTTTATATTAAATTTTATTTTAAAAAGTTTAATGAATACAACTTATTTTTTTTTTGTTTTTAAATAATTTTCTAATAATTTACCTATCTAAGAAACCTAGAATGTGATAAAGAAAACACCAAAATTATTATAATAATTAGTAAATTAAATTACATATTTAAATTTTTCATTTCATAATTTTTTTTTATGACAATAATATTGTAGTTATATTCACGTGCCAATTATTGTAGCACTGTGCCAATAGTTGTAGTTTCGTAGATTGGCTTTTTTTTATTTTAGGAATTTGAAGCAATTTACCAGAAAACTCTTTACAAATTTAAAAAGATAATAGATTAATAGTGCAAAAAACATTCATTCATATACACATAACAAACTTTGAAAAGTTTTTTTTTTATATGTATTCTCTTATGGGTGCCAATAACTGTAGTCGTTACGCTATAAATATTAAATGTATTATCATATATTAATATAAAAAAATTAGTCAAAAATTTACTTTTAGCCCTCATATATTGAACACTAGCTCGAACTAAAGTTCCAAAGTTTAATGAACGTTCAAAGGACATATAGCAGAGCATTGATGTGAGTATTAACCTGTATTAAAAACATATTTACCATTCAATTAACTACCAACAGTGTAAAAATAAAAATACAATGACAACGGTCATATACAAATATCAATCAAAAGATGATAGGTAGGTAGATAGTAGCTGCTAAAATCGCCCCATTTAGACCAAGGAGACCTACTGTGGTAACATTGAATTAAAATTATACCTAGGCAAATAGATCGTATTCACTAAGCCAATTCCAGCTTCTTACAAACGGGTTGCAGGAACTTATTTTCGGAACATGCAAGAACAGTACATTAAATATAGAAACTAAACTGTTAGACAGTTGTCTAAGATACAATCACGAAGTAATATTTTGTAAAATATATTATTATGAAACCAATTCTAGCTGGTTTGAAATTATTTTATTTATTCATTTTTCTTAAAAAAGATAAATTTGCAAAACTTAACTTTAGCTTTTGTTTATTCACAATTTTCCATCAACTAAATTATTTTTAGTTTTCAAATACACACACACACACACACATTGCATATATTGCAATTTCCTTTAATCAAATCATTTTATAAAAAGAATTTCAATTTTATTAGCATCCAAGTTTCATAAAACTTTAGGAAACTATAATTTAATTTAAATAAAAATAGCTAATTATTTAATAAAAATACTAAGAACTAAAGCTAAAGAACTCAAGTAATAAAAAAGGGAGTGATACAAACAGTAAAAACGGATAAAAACAGCCTGCAATTGATCAATAATTAACCAGCCTTGGTATTAAGCAATTACTTTTGAGTATCCGCACTTAGCGTTGAATTTTGTTTGTCTAGGTAATATTATCAGCTAATGGGAGACTTTACACCATAACCAGTAGAAGTGACAGATGACATTTTATATTATTAATAATTAAATAAAATTTCCAATTTCAAAGTTAATAATTATTTAAAACTAAATAAAAATTTACAGCATAATATAATTAACTGAGTTCTATTCGAACGGACAAAAAACACGATAAATTTTTTCATCAACTAAATTATTTTCAGTTTTCACACACACACACACCCATTGCAAATATTGCAATTTACTTAAATTACTTCTTTTTATGAAAAAAAATAAATGTCCGTTTTATTAGCATTCAACTTTCATAAAAGTTCCGGAAACTAGAATTTAATTTAACTAAAAATAATTATTTTAATTACAATAATCGGTTTTTTATTGCAACCATTAAATTCATTCATTTTTAAAATATTTTCGATGTAGTCGTGTTATTAATAAAAAAATAATCTCTTTTATTTTTATTTTTTTTAATAATTTAAAAAAACTCATTTTCACGTTTCATGGCAGTTGGTATTCAAAATTTAGAAAATTTCCCTTTAATAGAAACTTCGAGTATTGGAAAAGAAGGACGACTTTTTTGTGATCTTTTACAAAAGTAAAGGATAAATTTAAAATTTTGTCCTTTTTTAAATTATTTTTTAATACTTTTCAAAATTATTCCTTACCATTTTTAATTTTCAATTTAATTTCCATAAATAAACCCAGTATGAATGCACACACACACAAACGTAAAAAATCATATAATTAAGAAATTTTGGGCGAAATCCAAAATATGTGATTTTGTTTTTGTTTTTTTGTGAAAATTATTTCATTTTCTAGGTAAGAAGTTGTGTGCCAATAGATTTCATTTGTTTGCTTTTTTTTTTTTATATTCCTTCTTTGAAAAAGAATTGAAAAAAATTATAAAAATTAAAAATGAACCTGACAACTGCAGTGCGCTATAATGATAAAAGTTCATATCTATTTTCTTAAAAAAATTTATTTGGTGATTTTATAAACTTTACAAGGCAGTAGAAATAGAAAAAAAAGCAAAGTATTCTAAAACAATTTTTCAGATTTAATTATAAAATACAATTATGATAATGGTGTATTTTAGACGGTACCTACTTGTACATAAATTGATGAAAATTGAAGTTTTTCTAATTAAGAATAAAATAAATATAAAATTTACTGACGATATTATTTTGACAAAGATCTATAATGGAGTGAAGAGGTTAAGTAATTTAATTATCTTACCAGTACGGTGTTCTTTCTTCACTAGAAATTAATTAATTAGACCTTTAAAAACCCCATCCATATCAACAAAACTAATAATTAAGATATATTAAAAAAAATTTAAACTTCTTCTGGTCTTACTAATTTTAATAAATAAAAAGTATAAATCCGAATTATATATTGCAAATTTACATAGAGATATAGATATCTTCGAACGAAGGGTTTGTTTCAAAAAAGTTAAAAATATATCGTTAGAAAGTGGGTTCGTTTTTCTGATCAGTTAAGTTATGTAGTGATTTAATGGACAAGAACATTCCTTTAATAATTATTTTAAATGTTATTTTTAAATCACTGTTACTACCTGTTATATAATCTGTTATACACTTACTTTTAAATAACAATGAAATATCACTGTATCAATCACAAAAGAATAGACCGAGAATTTAAAATCACATTTCTTAAAAAGAACAATTCGTATTTTATAATCACTGCTACTAAAAAGTACAGTACCGTATATTTTTTCACTGTCACCAAAAACAATGGAAGCTATTAATATTTAATTGTTACCAAACATCATTGATAATTTAATTTCATGTAGCTACATATTAAATTATAAATTTTGTACGAGGAATTCTATGCTTGTGTTCCTCCCTAAGATAATTGATAAAAGTATGGTACAAATATCTCAACCATTTCACGACCATTTTCATTATTATCCTTTTAAATTATAGAAATTTAGCGACAATAAATAATTTTCCAACATTTTTTAATTTCAATTAGAAATTTGAATTAAACATTTCATCCTATGTATGAGTATACAAATACTAAATACATTTATCAATTTCACATATGTGCATAATATATCAAACATTCTAGTCGCAATACTCCCGAAGACACGCAAGTTGAACTTTTTTCTAATTTACGCAGCCTTTCTCAACTTGTAAAAAGTCCAACAAGAACCCCGGATCGGATTGGCGATAAAATGAATATCTTAGACCTATTTGTGACCTCTCATTCTGAGAAATATTCCACCTTCGTTAATTCTGGACTTGGCAAATCTGACTATTGTCTTGTAAATGTCAGTTTCTTTACAAGCACATTGACCAACCAAAATGTACATCCTTAAATATTGATCAGGCATTATAATCGAGCCAACTGGGATGGTCTAAACAATTTTTTAACAAGCTTTGAATGGTCCTTGTGATTCCAACATAAAAATATCGACTTTGCTACAGACGTTGTTAGCAAAACGATTAAGTTAGGTACGAAAATTTTTATTCCTAATGTAAAAAAGTGTAAAAAAATCATCCACGTAGTGGTTCAACGACGTCTATAGGAAAGCTATGAAAGAAAAAGATGTGACATTTAGAAATCTCATGGCTAATGAGCCAGAGAAATCAAGGAAGAATTACAACATCGTCAGAAATAATTGTAAAAAGGTCATTCACCAGCAGAAATTTTTACATACTCAAAGGTTGTGACAAGAAGTCTTATATCTCCCTAACACTAGCAGAACGTTTTGGTCCTTTGCTAAAAATGTCATGCATAATTTTTGCGAATCTTCATTTCCGCCACTAATAGACCAGGACGAAATAATATCAGATTCGGTGGGAAAAGCTAATTTATTTTCAAAGATTGCGCATGTTAACCCAATTCTCAAAAAAGGCGACCAATTGTATTGTCCACGATAGGCAATAAGGATTTAGATCCCACTGGTCCACCGGTGATTTAATGACATACCCTAACTAGAAGCTAAATATTTGCTTGCATAATTCAGTTAAAGTGTAATATTGATAGATATTTCTAAAGCTTTCGATCGAGTATGGTATAGTGCATTATTAGCAAAATGTCAAGCAGTAGGCCTGGGTTTCTCTTCTCTCAAATGGATTAAAAATTTCTTTTCGAATCGTACGATTCAAGTTTTAGTTGATGGATTTAAGTTCGATCAATTCCAAATAAACGCTGGTGTTCCACAAGGATCAGTTCTCTCACCTACCCTATTCCTTATATTTATAAATGATTTGCTCCAAACTGCTTTCAATCCAATCCACAGCTTTGCATGCGACAACACTCTAGTAGACTACTACGATTTTCATAAAAAATCCGAAGATACATCCATCACTGTGTCAACCAAAAGAGACATCATGGCCAGTTCCCTCAGCCATAAAAAACAGAGTCGAGTGTAGCACTTCTAAAACTCAGAGTTGTAGAATCTTCCGAAAAAATTCCATTTTTGATCCTACTCTTTTTCTTTCAGGAAGATAAACTTCAGCGGTTCGAAAGCTTAAGTATATTAGGTACGCACCTTAATCGAAACATGATCTGGAATGATCATATATTAAATGTTCCAAAAAACGCAGCCAAATTTTTAGGTTTTCTGAGCCGCTGCAAGGCTTACTTCTCCCCCTGTGACCTCTTGAAAATCTATAAAGCTTTCATACGACCCAAACATTTTGTTCATCTTGGACATCGTCGTATACTCGGAACTCTCTCCCTTTTTTATACATATCTCGTAGGCATCGGCACATGCTCAGTGGCAATTAAATCTATATTACCTTCACTTAAGCGTTTGCCCCGCGAAACACGAAGGACAGCATGTGCTCATCCCTACACCTTTGAAATCCCTAGATGGCAAAATCTAAATAAATTCAAGACGAACATTACCATAACACCTTCGTTCGTAATTGTCCTCCTTCCCTTTTACCATTCTCCTTTCCTAATTTTCCTTTCCGACCCTAGCCAAACGTACCAATCGGTATAAAAGATGAAGAGCCCACCTAGTGTTTTGGCTATGTATAAAAAAAAAAATATTCATCAAAGCACAGAGTTTATTTTTTATCTCGCTGGAATTTAATTTAAATTAAATTTATTTTTTTAAATACATTATTACGTATGCGGTTGTTGTCTTAGTTAAATCAATTATCCAAATAAAACATAGTACCAAACAATTACAGTGGAAAACAATTCATAACGAATTGAAGTAAACGATTTTTTATCAAAGGACGAGTACTAGTTGATTTTCAATTTAAAATTATTTCGTTCTTGTTTCGAAATTAAATGTTTTTTAAAAATAGGTTTATAGAATTGAGACTTAGTTCTCCTACTATAATTTTTTTTTTTAATATCTAATAAGGGGTGAACTGAAATATTATTACTTGAAAAATAACACTCACTGTTCTTTTGTTCTTTGGTATTTACAATAATAACAATGACAAAATCACTGTTTCTTATATTTAATTTTTAATTAATAAATCGGCTTTTTGATATATTTGAGAAAATAGGATACAAAATAATATGTCTTTAGAATTAATTTCAAGCAAAGCCTTATTTAATTTTAATATGTAGAGTAAAGCGCAGATGAAATTATACGAATGAGATTGACAAACTGAATTTGTTATTTATAATAACATCTCTATATTCAAATAATTTTACTGCATATCGACTTTTATGAAGTTAGATTTCTTTGTTATAATTTGTTTCTTTGTTCGGACCATTAATTAGAAGAGATATAGAATTTGATAACACAATACATAAAAAATAACTGACTATTAATAATATTTGGAAATAAATAAATAAATACATTTCAAAAGCATTCTTTACAAAATTTCAAATACCAAATATTTCAAAAATATTTTAACATATTTAATTAATTTCTTTTAAATTATGCTCACATATACATAATTCCAATTAACTACATATAAATCAAGTTATACAAAAATCACAATTAAAATCGAAATACATTTGAATATTCGTATTCTCATATACTTCATTATAGTACGGTATACATGTATTCACAAATGTTCATATATTTTCATAAAAAAAAAAATAACAAAGAAAACTAATTTCATTTATTATAATCACATTCTTATTACAATTTTGAACATTTTATACTATTTTACCTGTCTTCATTAAAAATACCTTAAAAGCGTACAATAAGTACAATCATTAAAATTTTACTTAAATTTCTTACTTGAGTATTTTCTTCTTTTAATTCTAAATTATTTAATGTGCCTTACCTGTAACGAAATAAAAAAAAAACCAATTATTTGAAAACTACAAACAAATAATTATTCATAATCATATCTAATATAAAATTCAAAGAATTTCAAAATAACAAAAAAAACAAAACAAATTATTTTATAATTTCCATATTATTAATTAAATATTCCGTTACCACCAAATCATTTGCACAACATTAATATCAATTGAATGGTTGGTACAGTTCGTACAACCAAACTTTTACCTCTAAAATATTTTAGACGGTAAAACTGAAATAATAAATGATATATCATTACATTACAATATTACATAAATTTTCATAATGACTTCAAATTTTTCAAAATTTCTTTAATTTAATTTCAATTTTCTTAAATGAAAATTCAGGAAGGATATTAGAAGGTATAAAAAGGAAGAGAAAGAAGATATAAATAAATTCATTAAATGAAAATAGTCAAATATCCTACGGCTAATTATTATAATTATTTTAACAAATTGAAATAAAATTTAATTACTGCATAAAACAACATCGTATTTGAAAGCTAAATTATTAATATAAATAATATAAAAAAAAACAAATATTTAAATATAATATACATAAACATAAACAAATATTTTGTAATAGAATAGAATTAATTTGAAGAAAATGTAGACAAGTTTTTTATTAAAAAAATTTAATTATGTACAAGTATTTAGTTGTCAGGTTACTATACAAAATTAATATTTAAAACATGTTCATCAAATAACAAGCTTTATTCATTTCAGTCAATATTGTTGTTCATTTATTTATAGAATATAATATATCGAAATTAACTAAATTATACACATACTAGTGAATCCCCTGTGCAATTGCACAGAAGCAGTTCTTTAAGGTACGATTTTATATAAAAAGAAATATTTGTTTTGGTATAATTGTAGTTGTTTTCTGAATCGCTTGTATAATACCTAATACTTTATGACGAAATTAATAATAATTTCAATATAACTTAACACAATAAAACCTCTTTACTCTCAACGTAGTAAATCGATGTATTTTAATTCGTTTATAGTCAAAAACATTTGTAGTCACAATTCTGCTATAGTCAACAATTTGTTTGAATGAAAGTAATAAACTTCATAAGTTCATACAATTGATGTCGTTTGTAGTCCCATTAAAATATAACGCCAATTCATTAAAACAAAAGAATATATCAAAAGTGAATTATTTTATTAAAAAAATGATTTATATGTTTTCTTTTTCTGTTCTTTATTACAAATATGTATATTTTGTGATTACATAACAGAATAATTGCTATTAATCAATAAAAAAAAATTTAAAATTGTTATACGAAATATATTTTATTGAATTTGATTTTGTTTATAAAGATGCAATTTTTTTTTAACTACGCCTACAGTCACAAAACGTTTATATTCAGAAATATTACTGAAATTTAACGAATAACTGTAACCGTGTTTTACTGTATATATTTGTTTTAATAATAGCAGAAGCAAATGAACTAACATTTATTATATCATTTTAGAAGAGTATGATCTGATTTGATTTTTGTTTTTCTGTTTTGATCTCAATTTTTGTTTATGTTTTTGTACTTTTTTTCTATAAGTTTGTGGGCTTATTTAAAATGACAGACTTTTTATGAAGCCTTTTTAAAAATTGTCCGTGATCGAAATTTATTTTGGAGTATAGACTCAGCTCAACTTGAATCTGCCTCTGTTGAATAATTATAATTCAAGTACAAATAATTCAAGTAATAATTCAAGCCAAATTTAAAGTTTTGGAAAGAATAGTAGTTTACGTTCTAACATAGACTTCTCACGATAAAGCATAAACCACTCATATTTAATACAAAGCTTTGAGGTTAGTAAGGTTTGTTTTGGACACATAAATACACCTCCCTCATATACTGATTCGTCTACGATATATTTCCTATAGTAGTCAGCAGCATTTAATGGATAAAAATATTTTTGTAATTAAAGAGGTAAATTTAATATATTTTTGACCCAAACTATATGATTACTACAAATCACCAAAATATAGGAAGCAATAATTTAAGACAGTTACTTAAAAAAATTAATAAAATAAATTTCCTTTAATTAAGAATACAAATAATAAGATGTTGAATGACACAAAATTGCTTTTTATTTAAAAGTTTAAATATTATAAAACAAAATAAAATTTTTTTAGATTTAGATTTAGATTTTTCAACCCGTATGCGCATTTCTATTGTATATGCAACTTATTTACATATTAAGAGTTCATTAAGAAGAAGAGAGATAAAATTAAAAGGTGTCTACTGCGATAAGGTGTCCTTAAATGTTGTCTATTATAATTATAGATGTTGATATAAAGTCTCCTGGTTGAGAAGCATTGTTGTTTTCCAAATTTATTATAGACTGCTAAATATTTCATTATCTCAAAACATTAAATAATTAAATGTTTTTTCGTCTTAGGTTTCATAAAACGAAACTCACAATGCTTGTCGGAAATGCTTAAACTATTTGGATGCCTTGTTATACTGTCCAAAACTATATGATTAAGTTGACAACGTAAGTTAAACTGGCAACCTTATTTCACCGGCGAGTATCTAGATAAATGTCAACTTATTAAATTATTTAGTCTTGAAGTTAGGTGAAATATGCTGCTTTCGTCTGACAATATAAATTTTTCATATATTTTTTGTCTTCATAATATCTATGCGTCTGTGACCGATTTCAGAAGTCAACAAGTTTTATATCTTCATAGTCATAGAACGAACTATATTTTTTTTTTTTAACCTATAGCAAATTCTCAACGATTATATTTTAACAAAAGTTTTCCAGTAATTGACTTCAACTATAGCAGGTACGTTTTTAAGGGAAAATTATCACATTTTTTTAATACTCACACAATAATTCTCATAATTTTGATTAACTAATTTTATATTATAACTAATTATTATCTTTAACTATTTAGTTAATAATATGACAATAGTATTATTATTATTTATTAATTATTTACTGATAAATTTAATTTGAACTTCTTTTCCTATTAAATGTTATTTTCTATTTGAAATTATTATTAGATATATTTAGAAATTGTATTTTCTCTTTCCATTTTAATATTTTTACTTTTATTATTTAATTATAAGCAAAATCTGTAAAACGGGACTACTCAGTAGATGGAAATAAATAGATAGATATTAGCGCTGGTGTTTCACAAAGGTTTCAGCCTCGAACCAAATTTTGGTAATTTCATGTTGAAGGGTTAGTCATTTTGGTTATGTCGTAACTGTTATCATGACATTAATTGAGGCAGCTGAAGCATTTGACCTTTAAAGAAAATCATATAATGCTTGCCAAATACTGTCATCCGTAAAATATCAATTTGATTTAATACTGTTTGAAGTTATATGAATAATCAACATTAGTTTGAAATTGTGCTAATAATCAGGTGTAATTCTACCAACTAAAAATCGAATGTCTTGATTCGGTAAAACAAATTTTTAACCCATTTTACTAAACAATGAATTATTTAAACATAAAATTATGAATGCGTTGGTATAAGAATGCCACGTACATAATAAATATATTCAATATAATTCTTCATCTTTTAACATAATTTTTGACATCTACAAAAACCATATATTAACAACCACAAAAAAATGCATGTAAAAAAAAAAAAACAAAAATATATTTCGTTAAAGATCCAGTCATTCTTTTTTAACATTCTCACCCTTTTTCTTCTCAATTTTAATTTTTTATAATATTATGGTTAAATTTTATTTGTTATCAATTAAAAATTCGCGGTTAACATAATTTAATTGAATTTTCTCCTTTATTTTTATTAAATAAGTAAACTTGTTAATTATAATAACCTCTTCTTTTACGAAGATTCTTAGAAAATTTAAATCACACTTGTCTAGAAGAAATAAATAAAATCTTAATTTTATTCGAGCATAAAAGGTAAAGAATTATTTAATTTTGCTCTTGTATCGTATGTATGTTTGCATATGCGTTTAAGAGTTCCATTCCTTATTTTCCACTTACTTTCGAACTCATTCTATAGTAAAAATTATTTTATCTTTGTCAGTACACTTTCCACATCTCATTCTTATTTTCTTATTATTTTTTCACAAAAACAAAAAAAATTAATTTTCGTTTTTATACTGATTACCTACACACACCACCAGCACCACCCTCACCCTCATGGTATTACATTTGTATATTATGTATGTGTATAATGCATGTACATATTTATATTACTTGACAACCACTTAATACATTTTAATTTTTTGTCTTATTGTTGTTGTTGTTGTTATTATTGTATTTATTTTATTTATCCTTAGATTTCAGGATGATGAGACTTTGTTTTTTTTTTAATGTTTTTCTGCTTGAGTTTTTAGAAAATCATTTCAAATCAACTCAAAACTCATTCGCTCAAGAAAATTAAGGAAAACATCTAAATTATTATCAAAACAAAAAATAAATTAAATACAAAATGTCTACAAGAGTAAAACAAATCATGAAAACCTTCACTTACCACCTACCCATCCACCTACATTTAAGGTAGATTAATCTTTTGAAAGTAAGAGGTAGATAGAATGAAGTGTGTCTTTTAAATACTTTTACTCACATTATTTAACTTGGGTTTATATATTATGTTAGATTTGATTTTAAGTAAAATGAGGTGGAGAAAAAACAGAAAAGTTTATAACAAAAAAAAAATAAACACAACAAAACTGGGGTGACTTATTTTTACCAATAAATTCTTATAATGAATTCTTAATTTAATGGAAAATTGAAGAGCATATAAAAAGATAAATAAAAACATATATACATCAATACATACATCTTTCGTCGATCGATTGAACTCAAAATACAGAAGTACATACGAACATATAAAAAATGAAAAACAAGTTAAGTGATTCAATATATGTATACTATATTGACCATTGGTACATTACATATTAATATTTAGATATAAAGTTTCTAAATTAATTATATTAAATACTTAAGTATTGGTTAGAATAACACCTATCACAATATTATTGAAATTAATTATTTCTGCAAAAAAAAAAAAATTTTTTTGAAGTTAATATAGATACCAATTTGCTCACTATAATAAAATTGATTTCTGAGAAATCAATTTCATAGGTCAATTTATTATTTGGATAATTGAGTGGGAAGGAAACTTTTAATTTAAATAAAATAATTTTTATTGGTAAACTTACAAAGTCATCTGACATTGTCCAGGTCCAACACAAAATATATAAAATTTACTTTAATAAGATATTATTTATGAACCGATTTTAAAAAACTAGTTTCTAAAAAATGTTCTGGAATTTCAATAACAGATATTCAAACAAATGCTGGGTTCAATTAAAAATCTGTAGTAGGTTTGAATGTGGCTACATTATATCACAAGTCTGTATTTCACATGTCCTTAATTTTATGAGGTGTATTTTGCTTTTAGTTAATGTAGTTTACTGAAGCTAAATTCATTTTTAATTATCCAATATATTACTCCCATATCTGATAAGCCTAAGATTATTAGTTCCGAACATTGATTATATGTGCAATTTATGAGTTGGCCACGAAATGCCAAATTACAAATTTCTTAAATAAAAAATCCAAAATCTTCAACAAGTAAAACCGTTATAAAGTCTAAATTTTGGAAAATAGTAAATGACATTTGTTATTAATTTTTGAGAAAATACCAAAGTAATAATAATTTTATATCATTTCACATTACAGATATTCAGATCTGTAACGCCATGGATTTTTGAAATATTCTTGAATATTGTGTGGCAACTACCCAAAGCAGTAGGAGTTTCGGAAATGATTAATTAATAGACATAATTATAAATTTTTAAAAGAGTAACCAAAGTAACCATTGTCAGATCTCTAGCACATTTGATTTTTGAAATATTTGTGGAAGGTGTTAGAAGTGTAGGAGTTGTATGACAAACATCCAAGCCAATAAACATAATTGATTTTGGAAATATTTCTTATGGTTGCTAAGAAGTTGAACTAGTCTTGTAAAGTACCGTGTTAACTCTCTTTTTTGACCATGAATAACTGATCAAATATTTAGGACTCAATCTTTGAAACAAACAAACAAACCTTCTCTTATATAAGTGTAGATGACACAACGTCGCATGATTAATATATTGTCGTAAGTAGCAAATGTTAATATGAAGATATTTGAATTTAAAGTTTTGCGGCATTATAAAATAAAAACTGCACCATATAAATTCTTGTAATTTTGCATAAAGCTTGCTACAGCTATGGAAACGTTATTTTTATATGAATATTGTAAGTTTTGTAAAAATTACATGCCAGTTTCTTTAGTAAGCAATTGTAGTATGTAGCATTTTGAAAACGTTTTTTTTTTGCTTGCCATACACATGCGACAATTTCTTTAATACTATTACTATAACTTATACAGAAAATATAATAATATTTCATAATATGCCCAACACTTTATTTGAAATAAACAAAGTTCTCTATATGATTAAAGGAATGGGTATTGATGTATTTTATTTTTTTTAATCTAATTTAAAGAAGAGAAGAAGTGAGAACTGAAATATAGAAAATTGATAGCAGATTATAGTGTTGGGAAAATAGATAAAACTACAAATTTATAATTAAGTAGGCATAATCTGTATTATTGGCGCGCTCAATAAACTTAAAAAATAGAATTTCAGTGACATTGTTTACTGTTCACGGGTACCCTGATCAAACATACCTGTTCACCAGTTTCTCTATATGCATTTAGCAAACATGAAGAAAGATTAATAAGCCTGAAACTAGTAGGGAGTTGAAAGCGACCCTTACTGATCTTGACGTCTATGGAATATATCCAAAGGTTATGCAGGCTGTGCAAACTCTTGAGAGCCATTTGATTATGCTCTTCGTGCATTTTTGAAGTCTAATACGCCAGATTCCATCCAGGAGCATTGTAGAGTTCGAAAGAGTTGATAACCCAGTCTAAGACCTTAGGCTATATTATCTTTCTTGCCATAGACTAATCTGAAGCATTTGGTATGGTGACTTCCTGGATAGTATCCTATAGAATTGAGTTATCGAGTATACTTCACGAAAAGTGCGTTCCAAAGAGAACTCTACATATTTATTCTTTAGATGCTGTGTAGGACTCTTCTGATGTTTTTAGATTATGTAACTTTCCCACTGGATCACTTTTCAGGGCCTTAAGTAAAACCGCTCTACCTGCAATATCTTCCATCCCCTCGCAGAAATTTTCAAAGGATTGTTTCTTTGATTTCCGAATCAATCCTTTGTATTCCAATCTAGATTTGCTATAGAATTTCGAATTATCTTCTTCAAGGGGTTTCAAGGCTCTGTTCAGAAGTTTTTTGGCCTTGCTTTTTAGCTTCTCCAGATCTTTGTTCCACCAAACAGTTTTTTATTCTTTCGGGTTTCTGGTGATCGGGCAAGAGGCCTCGAAAGCCTATTAAGCTTACTTGAGCTTAGTACTTCTTCAAGTTCTCGAAACATTTTATAATAAAACAAGAATAAGTTTTAATAAACGCATAATAGAAGTAACACGCTATTTCTTTCGCAATTTCTGCAGGTAACGAAGATATCTTTATCTCTGTCAAGTAACTAAATAGTTATAGTTGATGATCTACTCTCATAGGCTTAATAAATGCCAATTTGTATGTATGTAAATAATTGTTTTGTTAGTTTGAGTTTAAGTTACCGGAAGCTTTCCTTACTGTGTTTAAACGTAATCAGTTCGATTCCATTCTTTAGATGTATATTGTTATATACCCTATTGAGACAACAGATGGTGTAAGGCAGTCAATGGTGGCAACAGTCACCTTGTGGAGTTTGTAGTTCTACGATGAACTTAATTGATCCCGTAGTACTACATCCGGTAACCATATCCGGTTACGTGTTTCCGCCATTGATTGCTGAGCACCATTATAAAAACGGTATGTAAAAAGGTATAGAGCTCTTTCATTACAACCTTTCACCAAGTGAACAGTATTGACTGTTCACCTAGAAGAATAAATTAATAACTAAAAATCAATAGAATTGTAATTACCAAATTGAATAATTGGAATTAAATATAACTATAAAATAAACCTTTTATCTTTTAATATAAGTATATAGATAAATATTTACGTAAAACTTCTATAATCTTAACAAAATATCTCAAATGAATAATCGACTTAAAATATAATAATTTTCACTTATTCGAAATATTCACATTTAAATATTTTTAAATTAGCTTCTCTTTCCACTTCTCTTGGTAGTTCGCTGAACCACTTCAAACCATTATATTCATAACGATTTTGATACCTAAATTTGTCGATAGTCTAACCTCATTAGTATAACTATAATAGTATAATCTACATCATGAATACATTCAATATTTCTCAACCGAGATTCCGTCCCTTATCCTAATAAAAAATAACACACTTTCCCTAATCAAAAATTTTAGACTAAATATACATTATTAGATGACAGCACTGTAAACAGTTTAGGTAATCAAACATCCTTCATTTATCTTGCCTAACCTAAACACATAGATGAAAATCTTATTTTATTAACATGACTACAAGGAGTCGGTTAATTGATTCACTCTTAATGTTATAAGTTTATTTGTTGTTGTTTATAATTCACATCGTATACCTAGAGGTATGATGATTCCTTAAAAAGAGTTGCGACATAAAAAATTTTGTCGAATTCAGTTTGATGAATGGTGGTTTTGTGTATCTGATAGTCAGATTTCTCTGTTGGGATAGAAAAAACTTATATTATTCATCATACGGTTTATTGTACAAATATTTTGGACCCCTTTATTTTATCAGCAGAACATGTTTTTAAATAATTTACAAAAAAACAAAACTTATTTTACCTTTTCTACTAAAAATAAATAATGTGGTTTTCTCCTACAGCAATATAAAATTTTTAAAATTTAACTTTTATGACTGATTTAGACAGTTTTCGCAGAACAATTTGCCATTTACAAATTTAATTTTTAAATTGAAAATATTTCGTAATTGATCACCAGCAAAATAATTAAATCTTCAAATTAACAATTTTTTCAATTAATACAATATTTACAACTTTTCACCTAACACTCAAATCTTTTAAAAATTATATTTTATTACAATAGACGTTACAAGTATATTTTTTGAATCATTCCATTGATATTTTCTATTTTTATAAAATTGGTCATGCTTTAAAAAAACAAACTATTCTCCTCGTATATAAAATCAACTTTAATTTCTTAATTTAAATATAATTTATTTTTATGAGAAATTTGCCATTTTCACCAATCCTATACAATTTAATATTTAATTACGTATACCTATATAATATTCTACTTAAATTTATTTATAACAATTTTTCCACTCATTTATTTTATATTTAAATGAAGATCTCCACGATTTTCTATTTATGGGTATCATATTTTTAAGATTACCAGTATATTCATCGATTTTTCCAACAACCTTTTTTTACTTAACTACCTTCTTATCTACCTATATGTTCTTATATAACCTATATTAAATAAAAATAATAATAAAAAAAAAACCAAAACAAAAAAAATAAGAGAAAAACAACATCAACGAATGTACCGTTAAAATAGCATCATGTAATGATGAAAAGTTCTTTAACAGAAAAGCTTTATTCTATTTTTCATTTTAAGTTGCTTATTTTTTTCGCAGCTTCTGTTCCCCAAGACTCCTGCAAAATTTGTTTTTATTCTTTTTAATTTTTATTTATTATTTTTTTTTTAATTTTGTTTTTAAGTTGTTGTTGTACAGTCTGTAACAACCATTTATTTTTCGTCACACTTTTCAAACTGTATCTTATTGGTATCACACTATCCAAAAATACATATATATATATATTTATACATTTAGTAATTATACAGTTGGCATTTTAGTGTAAGGTATATAAATAAACTCGTAAGAATTGTAATAAAATAACCAATTGTGTAAAAAAAATTTAAATTTGTGTGTGTATGTTTGTATTTTATATATTTATGTGATGTGAAAACCCGTAAATTGGAATGTTAGTAGAATAAAATGAGAAGAAAATATTTTATAGGATTAAAATCCATTCTATAACAAATTTTTATTTTAAAAATAATTTTCTTTTTTTGTTCATATTTCATTATACTAAAGCTATATCTTGGAAAAGTTTTGGAAAATCAATCAGAATTTAATTTAACGTTTATAATAATGAAAGTGAGAAGAAAATAAATATTGAAAAACATTGACAGCCTTTATTTCATGTAACTTGTTTTCATCTCACATCTATTCATGTTGTAGTTACCATGTGAAAAACGCCTGTTTTTATGGTAAGAAAAATAATAAAAAATTTGTAATGATCACGTGTATTTAAAATTGCCATAAATAAATCGTATATTACGGTTCATCAAATATTATGCATTATTTTCAAAATAACTAAATTTTTGCGCTCATATAACTGTCAATAAAAAAAATAATCAATATTTGAAAGTTAAAGCGTCAGATTCTCTTTTAAGTCTTATACAGCCCAATATTTAACCGGTTTTATTAACTATATGTTTTCGTAATAAAGTTTAGATGATAATTTACCTAGTTTAAGCATTACAAGTACGACATACCGGCTGTTCCAGAGCATGCGTATCACCTTCTGAAGAGGGGAAGGAGCCGTTCTTTTAAAAGTTTGTTAACTAAATCGAGGGTGCTCTATCGATTGGTGACATATTCAACTTCCGGGAAGAACAGCAAACGGATTTTTTGTTTTTTTTTTTAATTTTGTTTTTTGTTTTTTTTTTGTTTTTGTTTAAACTTTGTACGAAGCCAAAACTGCGATAAAAAATATGATAACATGAAAAACAAATTTATTTATAAAAATAATTATCAATTTTAGTTTACCAAAGGAAAATATTGAGCATTTTTGTTTTATTGTTATCAATTTTAAAGAAAAATACTAAGAAAACAAAAAAAAATCATTTAAAATAATTTTCTTATTTTTTGTCGTAAATTTTGTCGAATTTGCATTAAAAAGTACCCCTTCCCATTTAAAAATCTCGATTTCGGCCAGTTTTGGCAATTTTTGGTCTTAAAAAACCCTTTTCCGGTCCTTCCTTTCTTAAAAAGCTGACACGCATGCTCTGGAACACCAGGTATATTAATAATAATTACAATGACTTTCAACAAGTGTAAGAATATTACCAATCTAATTCAAATGTAGCCAATTTTAACTAATTGTGTGACAGTATGACAGTTATACAAAAGTATTGCTGACACTTAATTTCTGCTCAAACGAATCAGGCTCATCTTGTTCTCACTCCTATATATATGGACCGACTTAACCTATAGAATCAACAGTAAATACTTTTTTTTCTTTATTTGCAAAATAAAAATTTAAAATAAAATCCGATCTGATAATTCAGAAAATTAGTTTTAGACATGGTAAAAGTTGATTTAAGTTAATAATTCAAAAGACAAATCATCAATTAGAAACCCTTATTTCAGATCTCAAACACCATGTTAATTTCCTAATTTTCAAATGATCCACATACATAACCAACAATGGGCAAGTTCACACTTTCCATTAGATCCTTTTCTTACAACAAACACAACAATATTTTCGGTTGATATATTTTTAGAATATCAGCTACAAAATATTAAAAAATAATAAAATAGGAAAATTTTAATCTTTTTGTTAAAATTTATTGGAATACCAATTGGAAGCCAAAGTATAGGTATATTGAAATTTTCATTGGAATTTATGTACATATTTTCTCAGAGATGGATAAAGCATGTGTCCGACTCAATAAAAAATCATTTTTTTATTTAATAGAATCTTCTAAAGCAGAATCCATCGCAAAAAACATTTAACATTACAAATCAACAGCAAGACGATGGAACATTCACAACAATTTAGCAATAATTGTAAAAGGGTTTTGAAATTTGAATTTTTCCAAGTAACGTAATCCTTATATTTTTTTCAAATATCCTAACATATAATTTATTCTAGAACTTTTTTTTATTTTCATTTCACTATTCATTTGCCATACGATTCAATCCCAGTTAATCCATATATAAGTACATAATAAGTAAAAATGAATATTTGCCAGAAATCTTCCGAAACGCATCAGACAATTTCAACCAAATTTAGCAAGGCGGTGTTAGGTGAATGGAATTGAACTCATGGTATGTCGTTTTCAAACTTCCAATCTTCCCCACAATTTCTGGCACACATAAACCTTATTATAAAAATGAAAGGTATTGCAGATCTACAAATATGTATTCTGGTACTCTTTCAAAAACAAATACATATCTTTTTAACGGTTTTTAAAATCGGGAACCGATTGAGCAGCTGAAATACAACCCCTAGCCAAGAAGTTTTCAAAAACTAAAAGCATTACAGACTAGAATATTTTAACTAAGGTACTCTATTAAAAATAAACAAAAATAATTATTTATATAATATGAAAATGAAAATGTTGACTACTTCCATCTAGCATAAGTAGATAAGAACTTTAGTAGACTAAGATATAAGTAAGAATTTAAGAGTTGAATGTTATAGAAGACGAATTGATTAATTTAATTAATCAATTAGCATGCGACGTTAAATTGTTATCGTGGAAGCTACTTCTATCGTGCGAAAAGGTTATCAGACAAGCTGGTTATGAAACACGCTTTCGTAGGTAGTTTTGGGATGAGCACTACACTGACAAATCTCGTACGTGTTTTCTTTGTATTGGTTTACAAGTTTCCCCAAACAAATGTTTTACATAATATGTACACGAACACATATAAATCAAACAACTGAATATAAGGCAATATTTTATTATTCTACCAATTCAATTCATACAACTACCTACGCTGTCAACTAATAGTATGATTAATAAAAAAGAAATATCAAATAATGTTTTTCTCTGAATTTCCGGCTTTATCGGGCAACATTAGGTACCTCTGGTAGTATGAAACAAATTTGAATTCTATGGAAAAAAAGATGGAAAATATATTTTTGTTGAAACAAGACTGAAAACATAAATTTCCTTATTTTGATGTACAATAGAAAATATAACCTTTCGGTTTTACCAATTTTGTTATAAAATTTTTATTTAATACTTTTTTTTATATAGAAAAATCGTATATTCAATTTTATCTGGTCTTTATTCTTAATAATTTTGAATATTATACTGAATTATGGAATATTAAGGAAAAAACGAAAAAAAAATTAATAATTTTAAATTTCTTTAATCTATACTCGGATCTTATATTCCCAGTATTTTATTTCCTCAAAACAAAAACAAAAAATTTTTGTTTTCCTCAAAAACTGTAAATAAAAAATTTTTCTGAATACCTCAACAAAACTAGATTTTGTTTTATACCTGTTTTTTCTATCCTGTAAAGAATTTTTTACCACAGAAAATTAATATTACCTTTCTTTGTTTATAAAATATTTTAAATTCTTAATCTTTGACGAAGGTTAAGAAAAAAAATCAAGGAATTTTATCAACACAAACCGAAAAAAACAAAAAAAAAATTTTTCCTCAATAATTCAATTAAAACATTTTTTTTTGTTTTTCATAATTTCTAGGCCAATTTTTAAATAGTATTAGTATAGCAGAAAATGATTTTTGGATAGGCGACATGATTTTAAACCAAAAAAGTGTACCTTTTGTTTATTTATTTTTATTTTGGAGACGTCCATTCTAGTCATGTAAAGTTCTGATTATTTAATAGACAAAAGCATTTTTTTATTTTCCAACTTTGTTTGTAAAATTTCCCACTGTTTTAACTCATAATTTTGTTATCTTGTATGTTTATACCACATTTTAAATTGTGTTGTAAATCAATGGTTGAAGTGCACACTTTCTGATAAAAATCTAACCCTATAACAATTTTTGTTTAATAAAATTTGAAACTGTGAATTTTTATGTAGGTTTAACTGAAGTAAAAATTTAACACAACTTATTTTTCATTCGATTTCAATAAAAACATAGTATGAGTCTGATATTAGAAAGATCTAATTAGAATATGAATCCTGAAATTTTGTCAACTGTTGAGCTGAGTGGAATCGAAACGGTGAGTAAAATTTTAATTTTAAAACCAGTTCCGTACAATAGTTTAAATTTTGATTTTTTTTATGCATATACCTACAGGCGGCTAGCGATTATCGCAGCAGATTTTTGTGTTTCACGAAATAAGATACATGCTATTCAGCTTGGTCATTAATACTCCTTAAAATTGGGAAATATTGCATAAAGCTGAATTTTCATTGACCAATTACTTTATTTTATATGAGAGCTAAATGTGTACGACAAGAACAGAAATATCATTTACCGGGAATATTTTCAGAAAAATTGCGGAAAATTTTCAAAAAAATTGGGATATTATACTTTGATAAAGTATATTTTTAAAATATCTGTTTTTAGCAATTTTATGACTAAATGTGTATAAAAAAAATGATTTTTTTCAACAAATGGTTTTGACAGTTGAATTTTTGTTTTTTTGTGTATAAAATAAGCTTCCCAAATAGAAATTAAGAGAATTTTTTGCAGCGGTCTATTTTTTTCTTACATAAAAATACAATAAGCTATCTCTCTTTTTAGAGCCAATAAAATTTTTAAGATTTAAAATATTGGTCAGTGAAAATTCACCTTAACTGTCTCCTTTCTTCTAAAGAGTAAGTTCCCTTAAGTTTAATAATTTTAAATGTTCTTGTAAGAATTATATACATTATAAAATGTTCCTAGTCGTAGTATAAATGTTGCAACAAATCTTGCTTTCAGCTTTGCTATTATTGATTCGTTTAAATAGTTAGTCATTGTTCTTGATCTTAGATTAAATTGATCTTTCAAGCTATTTGAGAAGTTATTTTACTAAAGTTGAAATGTATCAAAAGTTTTGAGAACGGTTTACTTTGCTTTTTTAAGTTCTACACTACAGTATAGCATTATTTGCTGGGGTATAATACTACAATTAAATTTACCCACTTCTTATTTCACAAGACCATGTCGTCAGAATTATTTAAAAAAAAATCGATTCACTCCTAGGCCTTTCCTTTATTTAAAATCTTTACCCCTTCGCCATTTATATTACTACAAAACATGGTAAGCCAACTATCCAGCATTTCTGTGTTGACGTTACTTGTTATAATGCTCGAAAAATTTCAATCCAAAGTGCTGTGAATTCTGACCAATAGAAAATGCACCACGGTTCGCCAAGGAGTTAAAAGCGGTTTAAGAAAGCCAAAAGGCAACAAGAAGTTCAAAATACTTTGCCAGATTGGAAATACATTCCAACGGTCTCATGCCACAGTTGCATTATACGGACTAACATCTGGGAAGGCTGTACCTGTCCTAAGCAGAAGATTTACAAATAGTTGAATGACAAATCCTCACTAGCTTGATCAGAAGTATGTAACTTCAGAGATGAGATATGGACTCATTCAGCCTTTGTAACAAAAAATAAAGGTAATACTATTGCGGCATATACTATTATTAGATGTAATAAGATAGACTGTATAAATTAACTAAAAAATAAAACCTTTTTCACAAAATCATTCATTTGTAAATGTCGCTTTGGAGGCATAACTAGCCTCTTTCATAGCTTGTATTAGTTAATAGAACAGCTTCAGCTCTTTTAGGAATACCTTTCCATGTATAAAAATTGATAATCCAACAATTATTTTTATTTTGATCCTTTTTTATTTCTGTGTAAGTAGTTATAATTTTGTAGTTATAGATAATGTTGGAATCCAAAGCATATCTGAATTGTTGTTTTTCTGAACTTCGACGTATTTGCTATGAGGTATGATGTCTCAAGTAAGAATTTTGGCTCTATAACCGCTTTTGCACCGCACTAGAACTAAATTTAGAGCAATTACCTCCAACTTTTCTCCAATTAAATCCTAATTCAGTTTTTAATTTTAGTTCTAAAAGTGTATTTTGCGTTCTCTTTTAGAGCACTTTCTCTCTCTCTCTCTCACTCTCTTTAAACGTTTCAATAAATTAATTATATAGGTATTATTATATATATATATTATTCTGCATTTATCTGGATGTTTGTAAGTCCGATTGAATACTCCAACAGATATACAAATTGCTTTGGTACTCTTTGGTACTGTCTACTATGCTGAACCTTTGCAGGAAAAAATACCATTGCATGAAATATATTTTTTTTAATTTAATGTTAGTCTTCTTCGCAAATAATAAGGACAAATAAAAAATAATAATAATAAGATAAATAAAACAAGAATTTTTTTGATTTATAATATGAAAGACTAATAGAAATTTTATCAATAGTTTCATATGGTGTAATAACTAAAAGGCAAACAGCATTTAACACAAAAAAAAACATAGTGCACTTAAAGGTTATTCTTATTACTTAAAATTACAAATGTTTTTTCTGTTTTTTTGTTGTTATTATAATGATCATAGCATCATAGTTTTGCCACACTGTATGCATAGGCTGTATATATATATATATACTCTAGCCAGAAATGTGATGCGATGATGAGTTAAAATTGTTATTTATTTTTATTTCTTTAATATATATATATATATATATATATATATACACTATATGATATATAAATTTATGATCGTATATAATATTTAATATGTATTATGAGGTTAGGTTTTGGTTCTGCTGATTTACACTGCAAAAACAATAACAACCTATACATTTTTAAAGAAATTAAATGAAATTTTGTACTATCACTTTTTATTTCTTATCTTTGTAAATTTATAATTTTTAGGTATATTTGTTTTGTGTAGAAATGTATGTTGTAGAGAGAGATGAATTTTTTTTATATAGTAGGTAGGTATATATAGGTATCGGTTAAACCATATTGATTGTTGTTCTTCTTTTTGATGTATGTTATAAATAATAATTATATTTGAGTTTTAATGTGAACAGTTCGATAATGCATTTTTTTAAATGAAATGAAATTTTAAATAACCGATCAATGGTTCACAAGTTATGAACAGTTTTGTGACCTATTTATTTGCAGTAAATTTTTTTATTTTAATTTTTTCTCCAGCACGAGTTTTTATTTTATTCATCAAATATTATTATTTTTTTATAATCACAATTTTATTTATTTTTCTACTTAAAATTGTTTTCGTTCAAAGTTATGGCTCATTATAAAATATTATTTGTTCGCTATAAACTTTGAAGCTAAACTTACGCAGCTAATGTTATTGAATGTTAACAGGATTGACTTAATTCTGAATTATACGTTAAATTTTCAATGTTGGCAAAAAGGAGGTCGCTAAAATGACCCTTAGGGAATACAAAATTTTGCACCTTACTACAAATATTCTGTTTATATGTTAATTAAAAGCGTTCTAATAAAAAAAAATAAAGGTATGATAAATTAGTAAGCAAATACATATTTTTCTTAAACTTGAAATGAAAACTCTAATGAAGGAAAGAAATCTTAGAATTTATTTTGCTTCCGTCATTTATGGCGGGTTACAAAGCTAGTTAGCATATATAAGTATGTATTATTTTATTATTTTTATTGTGTGTGGCATATTAATATTTTTTTTATTAGTATTGATGCTTGTCTAATTTATTTTCTAGAATAACATACATATTTACATTTTTATTACAATAAAATAATATGGAAATGTGATATTGCAAGTTAGTTTACAATGTGAATATTTGTCTAATTAAACATTAAATTTCCTTGCCATTTCAAATTTATCGTAAATATAGGCCTTCTACCTCGAAAACGTACAACACACTATTTTAGTCAATTGTTTCCAAAAGATAAAACAAACCTAAAAAAAGTTTATAATTTTCAAAATATTTATTTTAATTTTAATTTATTTCCAAGTTTTTAAATGAACACATGAAAACATTCCTTTAAGTCAATATTAGTTTCAATAAAATATACGATTGGGTAAACGTTTTCTCACTAATAGCAATTGTAGAGCTCCAATGTGCATTATAAAGTTAATTAGTTTTTTAGAGGGAGATAACATGAAATGACTTTAATTTTTGCGAGAATTCAAATGTGGTAAAATTTTGAATTCTCTCACATTCTTGAATAAATTCTCTTTCAATTCATTGAGTTAATTCAATGTGTGAGAATCTTTATGAGAATTCAATGTGTGTATGACAAGAACAGTAAACATATTAGATTTAATTTATTCCGAGAGGGATCCAGTTCCTATCCCTACATCACCGCAGCCGCAAATAGGCTTATTGTGATAAGTAGATATATTAAATAAGGTAGCATATACCTTTGTATCAATTAAAGAGCATCAAATTAATTAATAGAGCATAACAAATTAATTAATAGAGCAGTGAATAGTAACTGCTCTATTTCAGACGCTATTAGCTTTTAAATACCATATAATTACACTCTTAAGGAGCAAGGAGCTTTATAAAAGAATATAATTATTCCAACAGCTCTAAAGCAACATAATATTACACATTACTAAAACAAAATGTTCTAGCTTTAAAGTAGAATAAATATATTTTACGCACCTATAGCGCTGATTATTCTATTGCAGAGATTACACTGTATTCTTATACCGCTTTAGAAATCATTTATAGCAAATTATGCTTAGAGTACTAAAAACTGTTACTTGGGACGTATTTGTTTTGTTAAAAAACTGTGATCTATTCTATTTTATACCTACAATCTATTGGACTTTATTGAGATTGTGCTGCATACGGTAATGAAAATTTTTAATTAACTTTAATAAATGATTATTAAGATGGTATAAGAGGTTATCTCATCGATCTTTTTTAAATTCCTATAGTTTGATTTTAAATATTGCTTTTCAAATGTTGACATAATAATGTATATAGATGATTCGTCTCAAGATGCTTCAGGTTAATTTGAGAAATATCACAAATTAAAAATAAATAAATAAATCAATAAAATGTAAGTTGTTAACTTGATATCACATAAAATATTCAATTTTAAAAATTCTCTTTATCAGAATGAATTTTCATATCTAAATCAATTTAAATAATCAGTTGTCAAAAGATACAAAAGATACAAAAGATTTTCAACATCCTCTCTCTTGTGGACATTCTTTCGAACTCTCTTGGCAGTGATGATTTTCAAATTCAAAAATCACTAATACTTCTCTTCTTGAACTCTCTAAACTTAATTTTTAATTCCCAAAATATTAGTAATTTTTGCAAATAATGATCTACTCTCTTTAACTTCCAATATAATTAAATATCGTTACATGCTAATGGGTTTTTAAGGAGGACGTAATAAATTAAAAATTCATTTTAATTTTTGTAAGAGTATATATAATATATTTTTTTATTATAACAAATTTGTGTATAGGTAGCTAGGTAGTAGGTAGGCCTTTCATATTTTTAATTTTTTTGAAATACTAATGAAAATGTATTTACCTTAATCTACCAATGCCATTGTTAATCCTTGATTTTCAAATACATACACATACATGCATATATGTATAATATTTTTAAAATTTATTTTAAAATTTATGATGGATTGGTTGGAGGATAGGTAAATAATTATTGTTACGAAATAAAATTGACTGACAGAAAATCGAATATTTTTTTTTTCGATTTTTTATTTTCTAAATGACTTAAGAGTTATTTCTCTTCTAAATTTTTCATGAAATTTCAAAATTAAATTTAGGCTTGGATTTAGATCAGATATTCAGATTTCATTTTTTGTTTTGGTTTTTGTTTTATTGTTGAAGAAAATTGATATGTCATTGAAGATTGAAATAGTATTTATCCGTTCAAATAATGAATAAAAAATCGTGTAGATACTTCTTGTGCTTTTCACTAATCGATTTTTGTTTAATAATTGATTTTATTTATCACTATTTTCATCTCAAAATTTTGTAGGTATATGAAGGTTTTTTAATTTATTAATTCGATATTTGCTTTTAGTGATATGTAGAATTAAATAATTTAATTGTTTCAGGTTTCCGTTCGTTAATAGACAAATCATAGACCGAATGATATTGAAGGAATTGCATTGTAACGAACTGAATATCAGAAGCAGTTTGTTCAAACAAATTAAGGAAATAAACAAATTTAGAAGAAAACTTAACATTCACTGCGCGAATTTTTAAAATAGTACAACGTAGGTAGTAACAGAAGATAAAAAAACATGGAAGAAGTTATCGGAATATACAAATTATTATGCCAAAACTGTTAGAAATTATACATAGGGTAATCAAAATGACTAATTACAATGAGATACAGTATATCTAATTCAACTGAACATAATCATAAAATTGATAAAAGCAGTCTATCATCAATAAATGAGGTACAAAAAATAAGCAAATACGAAATAGAAGCATACGAAAATTTCGCAATTTTTAGAGCACATTTTTATTTTGATGATTTGGCCGAGAAAAAATAATATGCTTTTGTAGCTATAATAATATATAATCAATAAAAAATCTGCTTTGAAAGAAAAAAAACAAAAATAATTTGAACTCATCCAATCATCTAAGTATTTCATTTTTACATTCCAGGCCAGAAGATTGGTTCAATGGATGATATATCAATAATATATCATATTATATTATATACCTACATACATATAATTGGCTTAATTATAATTGTTTAATATAATATTTAATAGTTTTGACGTAGGTATGTATAGGTAAAAACTTTTTTTTTACTTCATATTTTTGGTGTATCTATCTATGCCTACATCATTTATTATCAATTATTATATTATACATACATGTACTCATATGGATGGATATTTCTCTTTTCATATTTTTTTCATCATGTACATTTTACAAAAAAAACAAAAACAAATAAAATTGTAAAACTGACCAAATTGGAATAGTTTAAAAATTATGTTGCACTCTTCTAACACGTAGAAAAAAATTTAATCTCAATTTTAGTTAGACGTGTATTAAAAAAAATTAAAATAAAAAGGACGTTGCCTTTTATTTTTTTCCTTTTATTTCTTGTGTAAATAAAAAAAATTACAATAAACAAAAAAACTTAAATTTTTTTTTTTAACCCATTCAATGCATATCCTTTCTCAGTCTGGTATACGGTTGCAAAAAAAACGTAAGCAAAAAAGAGAAAGATATAAAAGCTTAATATGATATTCATATTTATATTATATGCATATAAATATTTCTATGTTAAAATTTTTCTGATTTTGTGAATTAGTTTGCTTGTTTTCTGCTGCTCTCCTATTACTATTGTTTATGAACCAACGACGCAATCTCAAAATCTTGCTGAATTCAAGAATATTCAAAAAAATACAAACTTTTTTTTGTTTCTTCTTTTTTGTATTTTAATCCTTTTTATTTTTGCATTATTATTATATATTATTCATTAGCCAAAAGCAAAAATAATATCCATATATGTATGTATACCTATAATTGATCTATATATTATATATAATATATACGGTCCGCCTAAATATGGTCTATGTACACATATATGCATACAGAATCAATAGTTTATACTCTTCTAACTTATGCATACTTATATAAAAAAATTTAATTCCGATTTTAATTTTACACATTAGTCACACATGTAAACAATTGTTTTCTTAATTCATTTTGGTCTATGCCTACTCTTCCTTTTATTATTTCAATTATTATATTATAATTTATTATAGGGTTGCCAGTTAGGTTGAATAATACCGAATACACTTTTTTTTATACAGCGATATAATTTTTCTTAAATTTATATTTTTTATAAATTTAATATTAAAATCAATGTTTTTTCAATATTCTAAAAAAATTTAAAGAAAATAATTTTTGTTCAAAAAATATTCTAAAGTTGACATTTTTTTTTTATATTTAAGTAGTGGAACTGAACTTGAAAAGATAAAAAAAATTTCAAAAAATATTGCCAATAATATTTCAGTAATGAAACTGAATTTGAAAAGAGTTGAAAAATCTGTTGAATTCAAAAAATTAGACCCGAAGATATTCAAATATTAATATTTCAAATATTTCATTTTCTTCAAGTTACATTTTTTCAGAAATTTATATGTTTTGTTATTGAATTATAAGTTTTTGTTAAGTGGCAAACCTAAATCGACACGCGATAAAATAATAAAAATAGTTTAATTTTATTTCTTTCAATACATATGTATGTGCAGTATCCTACCCAGTCCTAGTATATAGAAACCACGCATCAATATAATGGGCCTTATTCTGAGAAGCGAATCACTTTTCCGATACGTACCAGTAGAGAGCATCACATTGCATCACATTTGGTATTCTGAGAAGCGAATGATACGATATGTTGCAAAACTGGCAGCATTGCTCGTTAAAACTGTAAAATTTTTATTTTTATGTTTTGACATTTTTTGTTTTAATTTTTTGTTTGAAAAGTCAAATTAAGTAAAGTTAAATTAAAATAAAAAAACAAAGTATAATAAAAAAAATGTGTTCAATTATATTGGTTTTTTTAAATTCATTAAGTATTTTAGGCTCTCGAAAGAAGCCTTTGCAATGATTATAGATAAATTAGACAATAATTTAAGTCCTGCAATTGGTCCACATTCAGTAAAACTCATTATAAAATTTGTTGGAAAATTCGTTTCCTTCCTGAAGGAAGTTATCAAAAAGGTGTGGGGAACGAGTTTTTGGTAGGTTCAGCTAAATCAACTATTTGTAAAATATTAGCTGAAACATTGTCAATATTAGAGACGGAATTGTGTCGAGAGTATATAAAATTTCCTGAAACCGAAGAAGCAAAATCATCCATCAAATTGGGATTTTATAATAAATTTGGATTCCCAGGAATTATTGTATGTTGTTGCAACACATGTAAAAATCATTGCACTAACAAACATTCATACGGCCTCCTATTTGTAACTTTTCTATAATTAAAAATGTGAAATAATATTTAATAATTATTTTTAAATATATATATATATATATATATATATAAATAAAATTAATTTACTTGAATTTTACGTTAATTAAATATTTACTTTTTCTCATTCGAAATCTTTCACTACGTTTTTGTATTATGATATATTTATCGTTTTTTCTGACAGCGAACAAAAAAAATCGATTCTCATAATACCATGAAAATCGAAACGTTGCGATAAAAACCGATCAGTATCGCTATTTCGCTTCACAGAGTACCAAAAATTAAATTTATCATATTTTTCTGTAGGTACCGAAAAATTCGCTTCTCAGAATAAGGCCCAATATTTGGTGCAAGTGTGGATTGTGGAATGAGAATTTCAAATTTTGTTTGGTGTTGTTGTTTTTTTTTTTGCAAGAATCCATTTTTATATGTTGTATGTATGTTGTTATAATTGTATTCAAAAAAATAAATGTTTTCTTTTTCTTCTTTTCTGAGAGCTTAGTAATACATCGTTTCACCAACGAACTACACAACCCTATTTGTTTTAAGATATGATGATATTTAACTTCTTTATTTGCGAAATGTTAAAGAGCACCTATACACTTTTTTTAAGATTAAACCTAACCTATTGATAATACTAATACTAATTTAATATTACAGGCTTTTGCTAAATACAAGAGAAAGACTAGTCTAACAGTTTTACTTAATAGTCAAAGAGGTTGGTGCTGTTTTTATAGAACTATTATTATTTGATATTTAAGTTTGAAAATACCGCCACAGGTTATTTCATCACCATCGCAAGACAATTTTCTGACGATGGTATATAATAACCGAAGTAGATCAAAATATTGTCTACAAAATTAGTAAAATATACTTATAGTTATTAATCTTAATTGTAATTGTAGTTAGTAATTTGAGTCTGGAATTTTTTTATTTATGCTTCTTTAGCTGAAATTTGTAAATAAAAATATTATTATATTAAAAAAATGTACACTTATTAAATTTTTTTTATTTCCAATTATTGTAGAATTTCAAAGTAAAACAAAAATTAATTTAAAATAATCTTTCATTCTGTTTTTGTTATTGTTAATTTATTATTATAAAATACTAATACATACTTGATAATCAGCCTGACTCTGAACACTCCAATAGATAGAAATTTCTATGACAATCATATCGTTTTCCAAACTTTTAATTGATATTTCATTATAGAAAATGTATGTATGTGCTTAAATTTTCAATATAGTGGATTACGAAAAAAATTGTATTGTTTATTAAATTTTCTAAATTCAACTAAATAAAAACATTCTAAAAATTTTCAAAATGTATATTTCAGTTTTCTTTAAATCAATTAAAAACAATTTTTTTATTTTTTTTATTTTAGACCGAATAATTTCTAAGAATTCACAAAAATAAAATTCATAAAAGTTTTGCTTAAATTTAAGTCTTCTTCAATTAAAATTCGGCACCCTTATACACTAGCCAGCTATAATGCTACAATATATATATAATATACTTCAAATTCCCTAGTAGATTAATGAAAAGATATAACTGATATCTTTGAAATAGTTTTTTTTTTTCTCTTTGAATTTTTTATTTATTTCTATTTTTCTATCTAAACTTTTCAATCTTCTTACTAAAAAATAGAAAATTAAAATAAATAAAAAAAAAAAACAAAATATATCGGGTTACAGATTATTTTTTAAGGCATCAAAAAACGAGGTAGCAAAAAAAAAAGTTTTTCTTTCAATTTTAAAAATAAATACTTTAATACCTCAAAAATTCCTTTACAAAAATAAGCCTGGAACAATAGAAACAACAACAGCAACAACAAAAAATACAAATATTAGAAGATATATAGGAACTTATCTATAGTTTTTTTGGATAGTGAAAATTTTTTTTTTTTATATAAAAACAAATTATTTAAATAAGAACTGGTTTAACCATTTTTCGAATTGACTCCAAATTATTCAGTTATATTAAAAAAAAGTTTGCAATTTTTGTTTTTAAACAAATTTACTATGCAAAATATATGTTTTTTGTATTAATTTTTTTACAATTTTAGTGACCTTAGACCTAAGATGCGTTATTATAAAAATGTATATGAATACCATCCAGTTGATGTTGCTGCTTAAGTAATCCCCAGTATAGTTAATCTATTATGATTTTTTCATCTGTAAAAATCATGCTTACAGGAAAAACTAGTGTTGTACCTATAGTGTAATTTGTTAGCAAATGGATTTAAATCACAAAATGTTGTAGAGTTTTATATTAAAATTTAATAATTTTATTTTAATAATAATTTTAAAACTGCATAAGCCGCAAAATTTAATTAAATTCATTAGTTCGTGAATTTCAACTTAAAATAACGAAAATTTTATTATCTTATTAGATTTGATTAATCAGAGTATTGTACCTGCATTGGTAAATCCAAATATCCTGAGTAATTTCTTGTTTAGATTATTTTGAGACAACACATACTAATATTATATGCCATGTACATTACTATGTAGTTTTTATATTTTAGTATACACAGCTTTATTATGCAGGCATTTCGCGAAGAAAAATGTTCGATAAATAATGGGCTCTGAGAAAATTCGAATTTGGCTAATTAAGTTAAAAGTGAAGTTACAGCCGCTGGTTGGATCATATTGAGCAAGCTTACGAATGAAAACACTGTCCGAATTCAGATATTGGAGGAATATTTTTATAAATTATGTTTTAGTTCCAAATATTTTAGAAATGAATTAGATCGACTTAATTTCATTCGATTTTATTCCCCTTTTTTTTTAAAATAAAATAAAATTTTTACAACAAAATTTAAATTTACATTTATTTAATTATAGCTGTGGGATCTGCAGTCCAAATACAGGTCCTTTCCTCTTTCGAAACGTGGGCCTTTTTTTTATATATTAATTATTTGGTATAGATGTAAATATTGCATATTATATTATTTTTTATTTGTTTTTTTATTAAATTTAAATATTTTGGTAAATAAATTCGATCACCTTTATTTCATTTTTCATTATTTTTCTTTGGAAATTCTGTGGATATTTTTGGAAATAACAGAATTAAAAAAAAAAATGTTGTTATAGCTCCAAATTGCTTGAAACTAAATTCGATCAAATTTTTTTTTTTATTATTTTCATTCAATTATTACCTTATAACTAAAAAATATACATAAATAATATACTTTTCAACATGGTATATTAAATTTTAACGTGTATACAAAACTGAATCAAATCTCGATATTTTGAAGCCTTTTTTCTTTTTTAAAATTGATGTTAAAACCTTTAGGTTTAAAACCTTTCATCTATTAAAACCTTATTGGATTTTGGTAGATCAAAGGTATCTTAGTTTTTTTGAGTTAAATGTAAATTAATGGTTAGTCTATAACACTAGTTTTAATGTTGCAATAATGATAGGAGTTTTTAGTGGGTTAAAGTCACACAGTCTTTCAAACTGCCTTCCCCGGTAATAGGTAGTCCCTGAAGCCTCTTTCGATGATTTACTACTATCTGGAAAAAAATTTAGGTTTAATGCAAAAGTCGATATTTACAAAAAAATTAAATTCAAAACTCGATATTTACATTTTGAAATGGTTCCATAGAAAAAACCGATATATTAAAGTATATTTTAACTGGTTTTTTGCAAAAGCCGATATGATTAAAATAAATACTTTGCCTTCAAAATTTAAATTAATGTTAATGCAAAGATATTTTTCATTGAAAAAAGCCGTGTTTTAAGATAAAGGTGGTTAAAATTTTTTAAAATATTATAAATGTTAACTATACAATAATTTTCGTAAAATCATGTTACAAAATGATGAGGGAAAATCATCCAATTCGAATTTCAAAAGGAGAAAAACCTAAAAGGAGAAAGCGAAAAATGTAAAATGTAACAAAACGAGAACAAGCGAAGTTGCTCAGGTGAATATTTATATTATTTTTCAATAAACTGTGGAATTATTAAGTTTTCAAATTTTCTCAAATTGTGTTCAGCAAAAAGACAAAAGTTTAAAATGCAACATAGTTAAGGCAAAAGATACTATGAGATTTGTCAAGGCATTTTACTCGCATTTTATTGTCTCCGCGACCGGTTTGACAGATATTTTGGTTTACAAAATTTTTTAAAAACCCAATGTTGTACAGTGTTAATAAAAACTGTCTGTTAATTTTGCTTGATCACATATGAATTAAAACACTATGTCTCAGAAAGCTCTAATTTTACAATGTTGCAATTGTTTTATTTTACAGATAACATTGACAAATTAGTTTTTTTACATTATGTCAGGTTGAATTTTTTTTTAAGGCATTTACAATGTCACAGTTTATTTTCAAATATAATTCCGATATAAAAAACAATGGTTTTCAATACATTTAATAAGTGTTGTTAAGATCAAACCCCGATAAATTACAGTTTATAAAATGCAAATCTCGATACAAACATGTGTCAATTTTAAAACCCGATATTTACAAATTTCAAATTCATATTATGCTTAAATCCAATGAGTTATGCTATTTTTTTCTTTATTATTATTATTAAATATGCTAGCCATTATAAATTAAAAAAAAAATCTGAAGACTATGTTTAAAAAATATGTTATAGGTTTTTGACGTTTTTCTCAGAATGACTTAACATGTATTTATCGGTGTTTGCATTTGAACGACACATATATTGACAATATTTATTGATGAGAGAGAATATTGAAGAAATACTAATGTGTAAACATATATTGATATCAATATATATTGAAGAAAACAATTGAATTTATCCTATTTTTGAGAGAGAAAAAATTAAATATGGCGAATAATGAAAAACTTAGCAAGATTTCATATGTTAATTTTTTTATTTTTTTTTTTGATTTGACATTTGTTTTATATTCACAGGGTACTTGATTAAAAAAGTTTTTATTTTTATATTAGCTTTGGTGAATATATAAGAAAAAACTGACAAATAATTATTGAAGAATATTGATGTATAAAGGCTGCCTAATTTTAATTTAATTATTCCGCGATTTTTTTTAGATTAAGCTTTTGGCTAATTAAGCTTTAATCGATTCAATTTGATTTTGCTCGGCCTTTTTTCACGCCATCCATCATTTGAACAAATCTAATAATATATTAAGATGTCTGTAAAACTCCTTGGTGTATTAAAGCAAAAAGCAGATCCAGGAAGTTAAAAATTTAGATATGTAGCTTTTTCAAAATATTACCGCAAAAAATTACAGATTAAGAACTAAAAAAAATTAAAAAGTACTAATTTGTATGCCCATCTTTCAAATAAATTATTTATAATAGAAACCATATTCAAGTTCTAAACCCATATAGGACAACTATACATTTAATACAAGAACCGAATTGCAAAACATCATAAAATCAATAAAATATGAATCTTTCTCAAATTAGAAGTACTTTTTAAATACTTAATGAAAATTTTTAAATTACCCTGCTTTTGTGTCTTTGACTTAGCCACGTCGAAATGTTTCTAAATGACCAATGCAGGAACATCTTCAGGTTCAAATGATGGCAATCAGAAAAAAACATATACCTATGATTGCCACGAAAATAAATCTTACTTTGCTATCTTTAAAAATTCACTTGATTTACTAAAAATCCCTCTTATAGGGAAAACACCGTAAGCAAGATATTATATAGAGAACATACCAAATACTATTTCTTGGATCGGTGCTGAAATTACAAAACTACCATTTTCTTCATCTCCATATGGTGCCTTCGTTGTATGTAAAAGAAAATTTTAAATCAGAATGAACAGTTGTATATTAGTGACTCCACAGAAGTAACAACAAAAAGATTGGAGAAAGAAAAAAGTACCATAGGTAACAAAAATGTTATCGTTAGATTTGATCATATGCTAATAAAAATTAATTATTTTGCAAAAATGGAAAATATTATTTTGAGTTGAACATTTAATTTAAGAAGAAAGACATATTTTTTTATACTTGACCGGCGAATGTCACACCAAGAAAGGTTGTTGCTATATAGAACAAATTCACAAAATTGTCAAAATATTTAAATGTAGGTAAGTTTAAATATGTAGCAATGATTTATGAAAATAAATAATTTTTTTGCTTCACTTTAATATAAATAAATAGCTACTTACTTACTTGCTGGGCGCTACAGACCTTGAAGGTCCTGGGCCTGACGCAAAATTGTCCTCCACTGATTTCGATCACGAGCGGAATCTCTCCAGTTGGTGATTTGAAGTTTTTTCATATCTGCCGATACTTCATCTCTTCAACGAAGGTGTGGCCTCCCTCAACGACGCTTTCCCTGGGGCTTGGATTCGAAGAGTTTCCTAGCCGGAGCATTTTGATCCATACGCTCTACATGGCCTAGCCAATGAAGCCGTCTTATTCTAACTTTTTTAGCTAGGTCCATGTCGTTAAACAGCTGGTATAGTTCGGCATTGTATCTTCTTCTCCGAACCCCTTCGTCAGACACAGGACCATAAATGCGACGAAGAATTTTTCTCTAAAAGATACCAAGTGCATTCTCGCTTGCTTTTGGTAATGTCCACGATTCAGAACCATATAGCAGCACCGGAAGGATGAGCGTTTTGTATAATTGTGCCTTGGTATTTTGGGATAGGAGCTTTGAACTCAGTTGTTTGGACAAACCGAAGTAGCAACGGCTTGCAAGGGTAATTCTTCGCCTTACTTCAACATCGATGTTATTGGTGGAGTTGATGTTGGTTCCAAGGTAGATAAACTTCTGAACTACCTCAAAATTATATGAGCCGACAGTGATGTTGTGTCCTATATGATGTTGTGAGGACATGTTATTTGTCGACAGCATATATATAGTTTTATTCTCATTTATGAGAAGACCCGCTTTACCTGCTTTCTCTTCGATCTGTGAAAAGGCTGCGATGACTGCTCGTCGTGATGTTCCGATAATATCGACGTCATCAGCGAAACCCAGGAGCTGCACCGATTTGTAAAATATAGTGCCCTGTGTGTTCACACCGGAACGTCGCACTATATGCTCCAACACCAGATTAAAGAAATTACATGACAGCGCATCGCCTTGTCGAAACACGGAGTACGTTCGAAATGAATCAGAAATGTGCCTCCCAATCACCACAGCACACCGGGTGTTTTCTAGGGTCATTTTTGACAAACAGATAAGCTTGGCTGGGAAACCAAATTCCGACATTGATTCGTAAAGCACTGATCGATGTATGCTGTCATAGGCAGATTTAAAATCGATAAAAAGATGGTGCGTATCGATTTGAAATTCGAGGGCCTTCTCCAGGATCTGCCTTAATGCGAACACCTGGTCGGTGGTGGATTTGCTAGGACGGAAGCCGCACTGATAGTTTCCTATCACAGCGTTACAATGGGGCTTCAATCGTTCGCACATAATATTGGAAAGGATCTTATACGCAACGTTTAATAGGGATATTCCTCTATAGTTGGCGCAGGACATGGAATCGCTCTTTTTGAATATTGGAGATATTGAACTTAAACTGAATTGAATAAATGTGATAATAATTGAATAAATAAATAGCAATTTGCTACAAATAAATTTTTTAAATTGTCAAAATAGAAAATTCAAAACGTTGATGAACTGAATAAGTGACAAAAAAATGGAATGATAACATTTACGCACACATGCAATTGCAATTGATGACATAATATAAACGATAATTAGCCAGCTTTATCAACAGATTTTGTTGACTGCAATTGCAATTCAATGTGAACACATCCAATTATCACGCGATCTATTAACTATTTTTTCTCTATGATAAGTCTATTATTCCTTTTATGAAAGAGAGTTGGTTTAGATAAGTTAAGATGTAATTTTGTGATAAATATTTTAATAAATGATCAAACCATGCGTGAGCAGGGGCCGTTCCTACTAGTATTATTAATTGATATTAATAGCATTAGATCCGTTCCCCTATTAATTTGGGTCACTGCAGATTATAGATTTACCTGAACGGTTTTCATATGAAATATTAGTATTTTATACATCTATACAAATATAGATCTTTAATTAATTTTCAAATGCATTGAATACAAAAATCATTATATTTGATATTTGTAAATTGAAAAAAGTACGGTACAAATATCTGAAACATCCCACAACCGATCTTCATTATTTTATTATTCTTTTAAATGATAGATATGTTAAAGAAGACATAGGGAAATTAAATATTTATTCAAAATTTGTTAATTTTCAATTTAATATTTCAGACCCTCTATAAGTATACACATAGATTTTAACATAGAAAAATTTTAATTTGTGAAATTGCTGCAGTCACCCATCACCAGAATTAAATTAATTTTTTTTTTTTATTATTAAAATATTATCTATGTCCTTGTTGATGTCTAAGCTAAATAAATAAAAAAATAAATTTAAACAAGTACCAAGGACAAATTGAAAAGATAGAATAATAATTCATAATGAAATTAAGTTCTATTTTTTATCAAACTTCCTCGAATTTAGAGAAGTGGGCGAATACTAACTGTTCTTTCATCTTATAGTACTAATAATTAGTCTTACTCAAATTAAAACTTAGTTCAAATTTATTTATCAATATCTAATGTATTTAACAAAATGACAAAAAAAAATTGAGTTAAGATTATTTATATAAAGATTAAAACATTGGGTGACGCATGAGGTAGGCATTAGGTAGAACATGAGTTTTTTTACTTGTCCTAGTACTTTTTGGAATCGGGATAAGAGAAATGACAAAAATAATTCAGAATAATAATTACTACTATAAAACAACTTAAAACAAAATCGAACTATATATATTATTTAAGAACGGTTAATTCCAGACAATAGTAGTAGTTTTCTATATCATGTTGACATATCAGAAATTTGATGAATAAATACTGAAAAAATATTGTAAAAAAAATATCTAGAAGTACTTGCAGTACCGCGCATAATACACGAAAATGTAATTTCACGTAAATTACTTTCGAATTATATTTTCGAATCACATAAACGAAAAAAAAAAAATAGTGAGCTTGTGAAAAAATTTTATTGCATAGAAATAAGAAAATATTTTTTTTTTATTAATTTACTTTTCAAAGTTTTTGTAAACAGTGTGTGTTGTCGCCTTAAAACTTGAAATATTTTGTTTTTGAGTATGAATAATTTTCGATATATATAGAATAGAAAAGTTTGATATGACGTAATAAAATCGGATGCCATAATGTCTTGTTTCATCATTCTTATTTTTTTTTTCACTGTATAGTTTGACAAAAATTAGAAAAAGTATACATTATTTAAAGTGAAATGTCAGCTCAACGTCCAGCACTCAGCAGTTATCTCAGGACTATATTTTTTTTTATTTTATTATTATTTGCTTTAATTTTTGTTTGTCATTATAGACATTAACAACTGAATGGGTAGAGAATTGCCATTAAATTTTTTTTGTTTATTTATAAAATATCAATTTAACAACCACAACAATGAAAATTTTATATAAGTATAGTGAAAAAGTGTAGAGTTAGAAAAGTTTATCTTAAAAACTAATAATATTTTTGGAATGTAGGTTTTTTGGTAATTCGTCCATTGCCAAACCATTGACTAATAATACTATAAAGGTAAACATTTTCAAACAAAACTAACAACAGCAAATTTTCGACTCACTTTTTCAAAGTTTGCTTCATATTTTACCCCGTTTATTCAATGTGTTAGTGCATTCTCTATTCTCAATTTGAATTTTCAATAAAATTTTTGAATGTTTTATACGACTTTACCCAACAAACCATAGGAAGTAGGAAGAATGTGTTCTTTAAGAAGAAATATATACAAATCCCACAGGTGAACTTTAGGCGAATGTTCGCTTGGAAGAATTAAAAGCGAATTAATTATGTATCATTTCATTATTTTTGTTTTCTCCATTTTGTATCTATTTTTCATATATTTATATGAAAATATTTTCAGTTATTTTTTTAAAGCGCACGTGTTAAGTATAACATTAAAAAATTTTTAATGTTTAAAAAAAAAGTAAAAAATAAAGTAACCTTAAATATTTATAATAAATAAATATTAATAATTAAATTTTGATGAATTTTATTGGAAATTATTTTAAGTCCCTGGAACAGATATTATCTTCATCTTAAAATTCGCTATTTATTCTTCCTAACATTCGTATTTTCTTCTTCCCGGTGAAGTTAATGCCATTCAATTTATGATTGTCGCGGCGAAGTCAACCATTTCTAATACTAATGAATCGCCGAAGAATAAAAAATGAATTCGCGACGAACAAACACATTCTTTTAGGGGATACTTCGGCGATAACTTTGCGATTCTCATGGTTTGTTGGGCAAAACGTGAATGAATGTGCACTATTATTTGAATTTTTTGAAATTGTTTATTTTTGAAAATTATTCAATTTTAAAAAAGAAAAATATTTTTGTTTTCTAAACATTATAAAATTATATCATAATTTATTATTACAAATAATATTCAACATTTATAAATCGTGAAAATAACATACCTCTAGCTAATATAAAAGTCGTTAAGTGTTAAATAACTCCGAGCGTATAAAATATACATGCAAATACAACATATCCTTCATGGCAGGTTAGAAAAAAACTTTTTTACAATAAAAACATTAGTAATAGGGTAAAAATAATATGCATTAATTAGGCCAATCCTTGTATATAGTACACCTGTATGGTAATATCAGGGCAATTTTAATGCAAAAAATCCGCAAGTTTGAAAGAAAATTCATAAGAGTTTGTATTAATAAAAACTGTAAGCCCGAATCCGATTACAAACATTTTTATTCAAATAAATATTTGTACAAGGAATCAAACATAAACAGAATCGACAGTTTTATTGCAAAATACTGTAGAAAATGGTTTAATATCTCATATATTTTACCACAATGAGGAGTACATAAAAAAACTTTGAATACGAGATTTATAGTCCCTGAGCATTTTATATTTCTTGACCAAAACCAGAATCCTGCACACTACAATAAGAACTGGGCAATAGCAACGGAGATAACGTCTTCAATTTTATATGTCCATACCAGAGAAAGACAAAATTATTAAAAGAGTGTATTGGTGGTTAGAAAGCACATTCAATTAGTATACGGTTAGTTATAGTATATAAGGTATATAATATGGTATAACAAGTTAGTTTAGATATGGTTAATATTATTAGTTTAAGTTAGGTTAGCTAGGTATAGGTTTTTATTTAAAACAACATATTATTATATTGATATTTTAAACCTTATTTTTAAAATTTATTAAATAAGAAAGTAGTAAGTACACATACAATAAACTTTATGAATGAATAAAAGAAAAATTAAAAAGTAATTAAAATTAACATAAAAATTTAAAATTAATTTAAATGTTAATAGTAGGCAGTTAGTTTTATTAAATTTCTGTTTCCTAAACTTTTTATTAGCTAAGATAGTTTTAAGTTTATTTCAAAGGCAAATAATAAAAGTTAAATTAAAAAAACATAGTTTAACTTAACATAAAACTCTTTTTTAACTAACAATAATTAATATATCGATTAGCAGTGTTTTAGAATTAAACTAATTTTTTTTTTTTTTTGCATCTGTAGATATTTAAATCAATTTTTTCTTTGTATAAATAAATTAGAAAAACAAAATGTTTGCGCAATTACACAGGAACCCTGGAACATTTCACTTGAAGTTCTTAAATTACATAGGTTGTAAATAATTAAAAAAAAATAAACAAAATAAAATGCAACAAAGCAATTTTCATTGAAAACAAAGGAACCACACTTTCCGCAAGAAAAATTTTTTGTTGCATAAACCATAACCGACCAAAACAGCTTAAACCAATTTTTATAATTTGTTTTTCGTAGAATCATGAAGTAATTTAAAACTATCAAGGCAACTGCTCCATCATTATTATTAATTTAAAATATTAATTTATGTCATGACCTCCTGTCAGATGCAACAAAAAAAGAAAACGGATAAGTTTAACCTTTTCCTTAAAATTTATGTATACATATATATACCTATATTTAGGTATTATGTATTATATTATTAATTATATATGAAATGAGTATTTTATGTTTTTGTATAATTATACAACATTTTATATTCTATTTTAAATTAATAATTTATTATAATTTTGTTGGCACTTAAGGAATTTTAAAACAATATTTTGAGAATTTATAAATTGTGTACTCTATCATTTAACCATTAAGGTAAAATTAATGAACCCACGCTTTTTGATCAAATAAATTTTCATGAAACAAACATTTCAACATTTAATTTATTATTCTTAATTATAAAATTTTGAGTGACTTGAATCTTTATTTATTATATTTTTTGTTTAAGTAAGTAAATATCTTATGTAAATAAATCTATTATGTTTGTATAATGTACACAATACACTTTATAAATAGAATATAAATTTTATTTTTGAAACTATTAAAATTGGAAAATTTGTTTAAATTTTGTTGTAAGACAAAACAAACTTTATAATAGATATTTTTTTATTACTAGGGAATTCCTAAACAAAAAAAAAACACAAATTCTTTTATATAAATTAATCATTTTCAATTTTCCAGATTCTCATTTCAACGAAGAAAATACGGTTAATAAGAAAAATTAAAAGAAAATAAAAAATTTTGAATATAAATTTTTGAAAGAATTTTTTTTGTTAAGTTATTCTGTACAACAAAGCAATTTTTAAGTTTGTAAAAATGATTTAATAATAATAAGTATAATGAATAAGTAATAATGAAAAAATTTTAAGACTTAAAATAATAAATTGCATGTTTAATTAAGTAAATTTTGAAAGTTTTAAGTTTTTAAGAGCAAAAATATAAAGAATTTCAATTCATAATTAACCATTTGGTAAAGCTAAAAGCGCTCTTCTGAGGGAGATTTTATATCCGCGTAGGATATGTGTCGTATCTGTCGTCATCAAATAAATGTTAAAATATTTTTCAGATTCCCACCTTACTACCTTACTTACTAGATAAACCGAACACATATATATACTATATTAAGTCAACAGATACAAAAACCCTACACCAACAAGCATGTTATATACCAAATACCCTTTTTGTATTTAAAGGATAAGGTTTAAGCCATTAAAAACATATATTTATGGAAAGCTATAGGAACACCCAGGTATCCTTGGGATATAGGTACTACGCGGATACAACATCTGCCTCAGAATCTCTCTGTTTTGTAACATTTTTTAACTAACCCATTATAGCCAGCTCGTAGATCCCGTCGTACAATCATCATGAAATTTTTTATAAAGATGATGATAAAGGTTATAGTAGTTGCCAAGAAAAATCTAAGACATTCAGTTAATTGATATCTAAGGCTTAACAAGAAAATTATCATTTTAAAAAAATTTTGTGCATTTGTGATTAGATGTGGAGCGGTACGATACTAGTTTTTTTTATCTTGGTTTGAAAAATCTTGTTTTTTTAATCTTTTTTTCCTAAAATCTTGCTAAATCTTGTTTTTAATAGGTCAGTATAAATAATAGCAGCACTCGGGAAGCGGCAAAATTAGTGAAATTTAGTGATAGAAATCTCAATGTGTTCAAACTTTAAAATTAGTCTTTTTTTATATATATTATATACATAATATATATATAACAGAAATTATATATATACATTTTTCCATTCAAATTGAAAATTTCATCAAACAATTTTTTAGAAAAAATGTTGAATTTGATGGGAAAAAATATATACATAGATAATTCATCAGGAGTAAATTTTCTTGGATGTTTTAATATGACGAGTACACCCCAGATAATAATTTTGCGCGCCCAAATAAATTAAAAACATTAAATAATAATAATAAATAATAATAATAAAAATAGTCTTTATTTCAACAGAATTACAAAGCTAGTAACAAATTTTGAATACATACAAATTAAATTCATTTTTTGTACAATGTATCCTTAATCAAATTAATAATTAATTCAAATTAAAAATTAGTATTTAAAATAATTCAGATTACATTTTTAACTTATACTAAATAACATTTAATTTATATACTATTAAAAAAAAAAAAACAAACATTTGAATTATGAATTAAGAATTAATAATTGTTCACAAATGTACATTATATATGTATTATAGTAAAAGATTAATACAATTATTATAAACTACAAATATATATACATATTAGAAAATATAAAAAAAAATCAAAAAATTTGTACATAATATATCCTTAATTAGTCAATTTTAAGCTTCAAGTTCTGAATGAAATAGTTAAAGACATTCTATTGCCATAGTGCAAGAGACAAATGTCTTACTTTATTAAAATAACAGGTGTAATAGTATTAATGGGGAAAAACAATATAAAATTAGTGTAGAATTATTTGATATAATGTTTTATTGAATTGTAGAAGAATGAATTTAATTTAATTGTAAAATATAAAAAGATTTGAAGTTTATAATAAAAAATAAAATAAAATATAGGATAGTACAATGAATTACGATCTGAATAAAGCCATTAGAAATAACAAAAGAAAAAAAAAATAAAATAAAAAAGTAGGAAATAAGAAAACAGATAAAAAGTAAGTTTAAATTATGGGTATTAATATTGATTCAATTTGTGCATGAGAAAATGAAAAGAGCCAGGATTTTATTTGTTTTATAAATTTAATTTGTATTCTCTCGTTTCTAAAGGATTCAGGTAACTTATTAAACAGCTGAGGTGCAGTTACAGTAAAAAAGTGACGAAAATGAGATTTTTTAACTTTGGGTACATTTACAACGCATTTACACGCAAATTGTGATCCACCAACAATCTCGAATTATTATAGCCCGATTTTAAAAAAAATAGTTTAAGTACCTTAAAATAGTATAGATGTCTTAATGGAAGAATTTTTAGATTTTTGAAAAAATAAAAACTGGGAGTTCTACGACTGACCTTACAAATAATACGTACACAATGTTTTTGTTTAATTAACAAAGGCTCAATTTTATTATAATGGGTACCACCCCAACAACACAGACCATATTGAAGTTTAGACTTAATCAAGCCATTGTAAAAAAAGTTTTAAAACAGAGAAAGGACAATATAAACTTAGATGATACAGTTGCCTAACTGCTTTATTCAGGTATCTTTTTAGATAAGACGTGTGATCTTTCCAGTTTAGTCTAGCATCTAACGAGATACCTAAATATTTGAAGCTATCCACACGTTCAACATAGAAACAATCTTCTGAGCAGTTATGGTTCTCATTAAACAAAATACCAGACACATCATTTACACATAAATTACATAAACTAAATTTTAAGCACTTAGGAGAGTGCTATTTTACAGAAATACTTTCACATACTTTTCCTGACAGATTAAAAAACATAAATTTTGTTTTGTTACTTATTATTAGTTTATGCATTTTGAACCATTGCCTTAATATATCCAAATCAAAATTTATATCAGTAAAAGTATTAAAATAATTTACATTTGAATAGGATAGAGCTGTATCATCAGCAAAAGCAGTAATTTTTCCTTTAAACGCTTGAGCAAAAAGTGAATTGACATAAATTAAAAAAAGTATTGGACCTAGTACAGAGCCTTGAGGAACTCCGATATTTATCAATTTTTCAGAACTGTATACATTTGAAATTTTTACTATTTGCATCCGATCTTTAAGGTATGAACCAAACCAATCCAAAATAAAACCTCTAAATCCAGCTTTAAACAATTTGTTTAATAATAAGTTATGGTCCACCATGTCAAAAGCTCTTGTGATATCTATAAATAAAGCAGCCGGAATTTCAGAATCATTTAAGGACTTGTAGAGCTCACTACATAATTTTAATAAGGCATCTTCAGTTGATTTACCACTTCTAAACCCATATTGAAATTCGCTGAAAAAGCTGATGTTATTCAAATATTTTACATTTGAATAACATCAATTGAATAAAAGTAAAATAAAAACAAGATTTTAAAAAACAAGATATCGTAGGCAGCCCGTGATTAGTCTTGTTCTACAAAAATAATTCGAACATAAAAAGGGTTTTTTTGTTAAAAAATTGCAGAAAATCGTATATAACTGGAGTGATGAAAAAGAATTTGACTGTAAAACTAATGAAATCGATATTATCATTACTTCCCAAGATATGATTGATAGCATCAGCGATAATAGCTGTGTTTTTTTCATATAGTTCACGGTCTAGGTTTTATTAAATTCATAAGAACCATGTAGGTCAACGATTTGAAAAAAAATTTTAAGTTGACAAACTTGTTAATTGAATTATCAAAATTTCTATTACAAAACTATTCTAGCGCCATTCGTGACAAATTGCATTACTAAATATTTGTGACTTGTATAAAAACCAGATAAATATGTGGGGTTTGAGTTGTTATTGTATTTTCATATTAAACGATTGACCTGAACCTTGAACCGGATGAAAAAAACACAGCTAAAAAGACAGGCGCTCTATCTATTGCGCCATCTAGCATGTTCATATCCAAGTATGTGGCATATTTTCTTACAGTATCACAACTTCTTTTCTTATTTATTTTGAGTGATGAGAGATATAATACTATTTTTCAATAGAAAATTTAAATTTATATGTATAGATTTCTATATATATACTATATATACAGTAGGTGTCTGCAATAAAATCCGGACAGTTTGAATTCCTAGAAAACTCTTATTTTGCAGGTAGTATTTTTAACTTCTTCACCGATTTTTAGTTGTTTTGAGCAGCTCATGTAATTATAATACTATAAATTGCATAGTTATTAAGGAAAATTGTTTATTAGTAATAAATAATTCAACAAGTGTGGATAAAAACATAGAAGCGTAAAATAATGTCAAAATTAAGTGATGCTGAAAAAAAAAAAATTTTTTTAATCGCTTTAAGGGAGAGAGGACTGTCAACACCTGATATTGGTTAGAAAATAGAGTGTGGAAGATCAGATTTGAAAGTACAGAAAATACAAAACAGTGTAGACCACGACAGACTTCAGTAATGGAAGATCAATTTTTGGTACTTCGTTCCAAACAGAATAGATTTAAAACATTCACAAAACCGTGCGCAGACATTCAAGAAAAACCATAATATCAACTCGTTCGAAGAAGACTATTAAAAGCAGGTTTCGTAGCACGTCGATCAATATAAACGGAAAGCGGTAATAAAGGCAAGTAAGTGGGTGTCATACTAAATACTAAATATGAGGCTTAGATTATAATAAAGTTATTCAAATTTCAATATTTATAAAATTATAAATAGCTACAAAAATTTTTTTGATAGTCATTAAAATTAAATGCTTAAAACGAAAATAATGCAATTTTTCTTCAATTTCATCTTCCGTTATTACTATTTCGCAAAATTCGTTTAATTGAAGAGAAAATATTGTGTACCTACACTAATAATTTAGATAAATATTCCAATAAATAATATAAAAAAAATATATTTTATTGTTATTAAAAACCTTTTGTAAATGAAATTACTCTTGAAAATCATTTATTTAAGCAAATCTTAGCTTTCCAAATTTTCTTGCACACTACTGTATATATATATCTTATATGTATATACTTTTATCTACTTCCATAATTGTAATATCAACTGGAAATGTTGCAATTTTAACGCTTTCCTATCTCTCTGATAAATTTACTTTTATGAATAGCAAAATCAACGACATAGAATATCCAACAGATAATTAGGTTACCCATAACAACTTTATTTTTTTCAATTTTGTTACTGGTAATAACTGACATAATCTATTTTGTAAACAAAATTTTAGAAAGTAAAAAACAAAAAAAAATATCCTACAAACGCAATTAATCTACTAACAATATAAAATTAGTACGCCATGTTGATTTTTTTTTTTTTTTTTATAAGGAATCCATATTTGACACATTTTTATTACATAGCCATATAAGCCATATAAAAAATGGTTCAACTTTTTACTCAATTTGAATAAATGACAATCTTATCAAATTAGAAAACTATAATGAATGACCAGGTCAAGAGTTGGACTTTAGAGAATATTATAACACTTTGAAAAGTAGATATCATCTTGAATAATATTATTTTTATTAAAAAAAAAATATAAAAAAATGTTTTTGACATATTTCAGAAATACGTCAATGAATGAGACATGAGTATAGAACCTGTAGAAGAATACTAAACAAAAATTAAATACATTAGAATTTATACATATTCCTGTTATAATAAATATTTTAATTATATATGCATATATATTTTTAAAATGAAATGAAAAGGAGGACAACATTATTATGATAGTAATTTTTTTTCATTCCGTTTTACCTCCAAGGAGATCCTTAAAATATCGATATACATAAAAATATTTTATTTACATGTATAAATGTATTTAAAATTATTTTAGAGAACCTCTTTATTCTCCTTTTGGGAACTTTATTTCATATTTTCATGATTATTTTTGTGGACGCTTTTCTTTTTTTTTTTTTGCTTTCTTTCTTTCTTTTCGTTTTTTATATTATAGAAGAAAAAAATTAATATTTTTACTTTTGTATTTCTAATTTTGTTACTTTTTTGTTTCTTGCCTCTTGTTAAATTGTATAGATGCAAACGTAGCAGTTTATGTTGATTCGAGGATTTTGACACATATTCTCTACATAGATATATCCAAATATATATTTACAATTAGAACCTTTTCCTCCATTCATTCATTTACTATATATGCATATAATATATATAAATGTTAATAATAATGATGATGATGATGATGATGGTGATGATTATGATGGTGGTGGTTATAGAGGGAGTGTTGGGTTATTACTTCTGTTTCTGTATTTATAAATGGAACACATTTTTTTTTTTTTAAGACAGCACCAAAAAATAAAACAGCAAAATAAAAAGGAAATTGAAAATCTCATTGAATATGCATATGGATTACTTTCTGAATTGTACAAAAAATAAAAACAAAAAAAAAGTAGTATCAGAATTTAGAACTAAGGATATAATATAATGAATAATAAAAGCAACAGAAAAATAATAATAAAACAACAAAAAAAAATAAATGATACGAGTAGCAGTAAAAATGGAATTAATGCTTGAAGGAATGATACAAAAAAAAAGTAACATAAAAACAGCAACAGAACCAGCAAAAACAAAGCAAAAACAAAAATATTTTAATTTTAAAGTGAAAAAAAAAACTATAAATAAATTTCCATTTTCAACCATACATTCATACATATGTAGGTAGATCTCAGGTTAACTTCGATATATGTATATAAATGTATCAAAAAATAATTGTATTTTATATTTTCGCCAAATATTCTTTAAGGGCCAACAAGAAAATGTGAGAAAAAATGCATTTAACAAATTTTACAAAAACAAACAAAAAAAAAAGGGAAATACAAAAAAAATATAGTGAATATTTTTAGCGGAAGTGTTCAAATATTGAGAAATATATGTAAATATATAGAATCGCTATCAAAATAGAAGAATATTTTCCCAATTTTAAAATAGGTCAGTATCACATATTGCATATTGTCCCATTCTATGATCAGCCATTCTGTATAGAACAACAACATTAAAATACGTTTACGGATATAAACAACTTACTGATGTTTTCATGTTGATTTATTTTAGTTCCGAATTACGTTCCCGTTTTGAAGGAAATTGATATTCTAATTAACAGTTTTTATATATATAGAACATCTTTAAACTGGGACATTTAATTTAATTTTATTCTATTTTACTTGCTCCATGAAAACACATAATTTATTGACCTTTTTTCTTTATATATATTGGGCCAATAATTGAAATGAAACTGATTAAAATTGTTGACTAATTTCCAAATAATTTGTTGAAGTACTACAATGTTTCTAATATTTTTTTCTTGAGGTCATAATTTGATAATGAATTTTTATCTGGACCATAAAAAAATACTTACTTACTTAGGTGGCCAAAAGACCATGTAGGTCCTGGGCCTGACTCATCAACATCCTCCATTTTTGCCGGTCACGGGCGGATTCTCTCCAGTTGAAGATTCGAAATTGCTTTAAATCCGCCGATATTTCGTCTCTCCAACGAAGGTTTGGTCTGCCCCGACGTCTTGTACCTTCGGGTCTGGAATCGAAGATTCTCTTGGCTGGAGCATTTTCGTCCATCCGCTCTAGGTGTCCGAGGCACTGTAGTCTCTTTACTTTAATTTTTGTGACTACGTCCACCTCATTGTACAGCTCATAGAGTTCGGCATTATATCTTCTCCTCCAGACCCCATCGTCGTTTTCCGGACCATATATCCGACGAAGAATTTTCGTATGACCGTACGTCCAGCACGCACGATGAGTGGCGTGCGTCAATCATAAGGTGATCAATTTGATTGGTTGTACGGCCATCTGGAGATAGCCAGGTGGCTTTATGAATATCTCTATGGGGAAATTTGGTGCTGCTTATAAAAAAATACAAACGAATATATTGAATGTTAAAAAAACTATTATAAAAAAGTATATTCAATTTAGAATGTAGTAAACTAATTTCTCCCTTGATAAAGGTTTTACATTTTTATTTTTTTTTAATAAATTCTATTTAACAAAAAAATCATTATATTTAAGTTTTAGAGTGAAAAAATTATGGTACAAATATCTGAACCATTTCAAAACCCATTTTCATTATTATTTTTTTTTATAGACATTTAAAATGAGACATAGCGAAAATAAATATTTTTCAAAGTTTTTTAATTTTCAATTAGAAATTTCAATTTAAAATTTCACCCAATGTGTATTCATTTTAAAACATAGAAAAATTTTAATTTTTCAAATTGCCGTAACTCACCAAAGTACAGAGTTTTCTTATTTTTTCGCCAGAATTAAATTTATACTTAATTTTTTTTTAAATAAATTACTACATATGCGGTTGCTGTCTAAGATAAATCAATAAAAAAAGGAACATACCTACATATATATGAAGTGTCAAGAAAAAATTAAAATGATGAAAAACAATTCATAATGAAATTTTTGATCCAACCTTTCTCGAATTTGCGAAGAAGCGAGCGAATATTAATTATTCTTTATTAGGAAAAGATTGATACTAATTGGTATATTCTAGCGAAATATATATATAGATAAAACATTAAAATTTTAAAACCAAAAGAGTAGTGTTTCGTTCACTAACACTATACTGGAACTCATCATTAAGGATAGTAGTAGTGTTAGACTTAAATACAGTTCCCGGTATAATCATGATAAGTTATTTGCAGTAGTGGTAGAGGGAACCCAGACCCAAACCCGTTATATTCCTAATATCTTTTTATGATTATTTTTATTTTTAGTTTTAGAATATGTTAACATTAAAACTTAATGGTTTCATTTTTATTTTAATCTGAACTTTCACAATGTAAATATTACAACAATTAGTCAAATATTTAATTTGGCCAACAAGAGTATCAAATTATATTAGTAAATATAATAGGAAATTAACCAAAAGTATCAAATTAAAACATAATATTTAGTAATGATCAGGAATCAGTTGGAACATTTTATTTTCGTTTGGGTATAGTGCCAATTATAAGAATAGAAAAGTAAGTAACGTTAACACACGAAAGCAAATTGTCTAATCTTAAGAAGAATAGATTAATATTCTAATCATAGGTGTTTACTTCACCAGAGTAAAAAAATAAATGAATAATTAATTTGATATATGAGGAGTGTTGTGTGTTTTATTGCTATTATCTTTGCGTCTATGAAGTTATTGTTTAATATTTTTAAATAGTATAGGAAAGGAATCAGTAATATAAATTACTTTGTATGGGTTAAAAAAATATAAAAAAATATTATGCATCAGAAGACAATAAAATAATAGCTTGTACCATAAAATTTGCACTTTATTAGAAAATTTTTTATCATAAAATGACATTTTATTTATGAAAAAACAATGAGTGAAAGAACTAAAAAATACACAAAAAAAATTATCATCATTATGTATAAATAATTATGTATAAAAATAATCAAATATGTATAAAATAATTAGTAATTTATAGTAATAATTATTAAAATACCAAATCGAAAGAGATTACAACTTATTTTATTTAAGATATTATTTCACATTTCAAAATTTTAAATTTATCATATTATTTAAATTTCCTACTTCATTTTATACTTATTAATTCAATTTACAATTTTTGAAATTTTACTTTTACAAAACATACCTTTTCTTCTTTTGTATTTAACACATTACATTAATTTTACAGTTCCAAATTTATATTAGTATTTACCAAAATCTTCACATTCACCTTAGCGACTTCAAATAATTTACAAAAGCATATTTAAATATCAGTCTACCCTCCTTCACTATATCAACGTAGTTAATCAAAATTTAAACAACCTAATGATTTTCTAGTACCACTTTTTCAAACGAAAATACTTCTTTCTTTTTTGGAAGTACCGATTGATGTATAAAATTTGCAGATCGACAATGAAATTGAAGCAAAACTGCTATAGTGATACCGGTTTCCAAAAATGGAAATGACCACAGATTATTCCAACTATCGTCCATTATATAACTAGTATACGCCTTTTCCAAAATATTTGAAAAAATAATTAAAATAAGATTAAAATTTTTTATAGGTATGTAAAATTTCTATTCTAAGCGAATTTAACAAAACCGCTGCCTATTTAAGTCTTAATAATTTCATATCGAAAAACAAAGATTATGGAAAATTTGTTAGTTGTGTCTTTCTAGTCATTAAAAAGCTTTTGAATGGATTTGGTTAGTGAGTAAGGGTGTATTCATAAATGCTACAAACTGACAACAAGTTTACCACCAGTTGACGTACTTTGCAATAATGAACACAAGCTCTACTTATTAATCTACATTTATCTGACAATTCTGCAAAGTTTCTGTTCATTTAATATGTCTTTTATTTCAAACGTTTTTTTTATATTTTCCACTTTTTAAATCGTTTTCCATAGCAAGTATAGTGGAAATTAACAATTTTAAAAGTGGTAATAATAAATTTTTTATTTCAAGTTTTCCTAATATATTAAAAAATATGGAATACTTACATTTTTAAATTTCAAAATTTATTTAAATAACAAAAAAAAACTAAACCACTACACAAACAAAGAAAACTAGTTCAAAAAATTTTATGCATACTAAAAATTTATTCTGTCAAGTTGACGCCCAGTAGACTTTGAGTCTGCATTTATGAACAACGTTCAGAAAATCTGCAAGCGTGTTTATATATTCAGAATATGCAGATTGACGGCAGGTTTGCATTTATGAAAACAAGGTTTATCTACAAAAAACAAAATCAATAATGACTTTTGCGGATATTCAAAAATATCCGCAAAAGAACGATCGAAAGACACAAAACTTGCCGAAATAAGGAGGAGATGGTTACCAGTCTGAAAACAAAATATATTGCCCTTTTCCAGAATTTTAATAAATAATAACGGAATCAATTTATTTAAATTTTTATCTTTATTTCCGGAAAAGAGCAATATGATTATTTTAATACAGTTTGGTAATCCTGTCTTAGTTATATAATATTTTTTTTTGTGGATTTCACTAAATTAAACCTTACCTCACGACTACTACAGAAATGAACCGTACAGAAATGTTTATAGAATAAATAACGTCCTTAGTAAGGAAAAAATTATTAGGAAAAATGAACCAAAGAAAACCCCTCCGTCAAATATGCAGAAACAACATGATCTACATTTAATTGAGCATCAGTGACTCGCTAATCATAGGCTTGTATTAAATTTTAAAAAAGACTAAAATTATTACTATTGAAAACAAACCATTTAACACAACAAATGCTTATTCGTTCAAAAAAACAATACTTAGAGTAAATGTTATAAATTTTAATTATCTTGATCTAATTATAAACTAATGGTCAAATTGTTAGTTTAACTGGAATTAAATACAAATTTCCATTATCTTTGTCTAACTATAACATAAAATGGTCTAATTTAAAGTCTAACTAGGGCTACAGGTAGACTAAATAATAACAAGTATTACTCCCATACGTATTTATACTTACAATATTACGTAAGTTCTTAACCGATAGCACTATATATTCATCATTCATCAAATCCCATTTTTTTACTCAACTAAGGAAAGAACTCTAAAACCGTTATTCCACCAGGTAGCAATTTGACGTTTTTCGCAGCTGGATGGTTGTTTATTATTCTTTGTTTAAAATTATCAGTCCAGCAGTTAGACGGTTTTAGAGCTTTTTCCTTAGTTGAGTAAAAAACAATGAAGGAGTTTGCAAGTAGTAGACGAAATATGCGTATCTGTATGATTAGCATATTTAGTGAAATTAAAAGGCAAAATTTCGATTATTTTCAACAGTAATGCATAAAAACAGCTCAGGCTACATAACATCCTACTAGCAGTTTATATAGCTTATCAAACATTACTAAATTAGAGCTTGCTTTCAAAATTGTAAACAATTAAGTACAGTTTCCTATTAAATAGAAGTAGAATATAAAACTATAAATAAAGCTAGATTTTATCTGTTTCTCTTTAGAACGAGTCCTCAAATCAATATATGTCAATATAATTGCTTAAAAGCTAATGATTTTCCAGAAAAATTGAAATTAATACTAGATCTCGAGTTGTTCAAAACTAAAATGAAAATAATTCTGCAACTAATGTAGATACTACTAACCAATGAATTGTAATACAAAAACAAAAAATAAGGACAAAATTTTTGGTCATATGACCAAAGAAGCAAAAAAGATTGGTAGTTAAATTTTTATAAAAACAAACAAAATGAACGCACTCTACTCTACTTAAACATTAATCAGAATTGGCACTCCTTGTTTACCCCATCAATAAAAGCAAGTAATAAAGTAATACAAAAGAAAAAAAGTAAATAGCAGTCAATAATGCTGCAGATAAAATTATTTCACCGTAAAAAAATAAATAGAACCGCTTGAATTAAATTTTTTATTTGATGAAAAACAAATTTTTGCAAAGTTAAAGGAAAAGTTTTAAGTATTTGAGAAAATAGTTAATTAATTTTTAAAGATTAAAGTTATTTGGCGTCTAAATCTGAATCTCATTGCATATAACTTCAATATACATTCTTTTTCTCTAGATTATATCAAAATACTCATATAAAAATAAAATACTTTTTAATGAATTCATATCCTAAGTTTTTCATTAAAGTTAAATTACCTGGATACAGTTGTTGTTCACTCTAAATATCTCACAAAATTAGTAAATTTTAAGTACAAAGTACACACCATACAAAGTACAAAGTTTTATTCTTACTGATACCACCATAATATAATTTCAATATGTAACTCATAGTAACATCGTGGTTCGTTATAATTTACAATTTCTGCCACACTTTACTTAAGTAATGTAATTAAAGCTATATATAATACAATACAATATAAATAACTATAATAACGATAATGCAATCAATTAGAATTTTTTTAGAAAATTATTTATCCCAATTTGATCCGTGAATTGAAATGGAAAATGGATTTTCATTTTATCAACAACAGTAAAAAAAAAAAATTCTCTTTAATCTCATCAATTATTTTAAATTTCAAAATTAATTTATTTGTATTCTACGCAGTTCACAGTTGTTCCTAATTATTATTAATTTTACTATCCTGACATGGTGTGTACGTGTATTCGCTGATACATAAATTTTCAGGAATAGACAGGAAGTATTTAATCAGATTTGCATAATTTTCTAAACGTTTTGTTGTTTTTACATTTTTGTTTTTATTAATTTTCACGAAATTTTTAATTGCTTTAACTATAAATAAAATATTCTACACTCTTTTTTTTTATTTGTTCTATGTTTGGAATGGTATAAACTTGAGTACATCATTGTGAAAATTTAATTTTAATACTTTTCAAAAAGCAGTCTAAAAATATTAAAATTTAATTTATAATTTGTTGATATTTTGAAAAATTAAAAAGTACTAGTATTTAATAGTTGTAGTTGAAAACAATTATTTTGTTTTTATTTTTTATGAACTCAATAGACAAAAAAAAATGTTTTGCGATAATAGTAGAAACCAGATTTTCTATAATAGTCAAATTAAATTAAACTAGAATTAACACCAAACTTGAAATCAATATATTATGTTATTTCTTTTTGTGGACGTTGTAGATTAGATCAAATATTAAATTTTTTGAAGTAATAAGTTTTTGCATTCTATTGACTAATCAAAAATTTGCAAAGAGTTAATAGCCGAATTAAAAAGCATTGATTTTTCCTAAAAATGTTTTCTTAAAAGTTGTAAAAGTTAAATGTAAAACAAAATTATATAACAAAACTAAAATGAGATTTTAACTGTTATCATAACGATATCAATACTAGTACAACTTAAACTACACAATATTTGTTTGCGAATATTATTTCGGGGTTTTCCTGATAGAGCATAAACAAACACGTTCTTTGGTGTTCCTACCCTTGAACATCCCACATTATAGTTGTTCATGCAGAGAAAAACAATCTTCTTCTAGTTGCAGACCAATATATTTTAGAATTTTTCACTGAGATTTGCTGATGATGGCAAAACTTAATCTCACCGGAAATTGTAAACATTTAAACTCAAACATTATATCTGATGATATTAGCGGTATTCTAGGAATAAAGATATATTCGCCTTTCCCACAACCAATGTGAATTTTTGCTTTAATGACATGAGGAAGCAAAGGTTTTATATTATTAAACTAGTACCATTGCATAGTTTTGGTACTTCAAATTTAGTAGAAGCATTATCAGAGCTCCTATTTTTGATTCGAATTAGTGATGATCAAACCCTGTTAAATCCAACGAATAAATAAACTTTATTGCGTAATTAACAGGTGCACCTTCATTGTTAACTATATCCAACGATTTTGTAAATAGGTGGACTTTTTGAAATACTTTGAAGTAGTTTTTGATTAATAAAACGAATTGTCACACTTTTTGGAGCTAATTCACATAGCCATATAAATTTTTTATACTGATTCCTAAAGTTCAAAAATATTTTTTAAGTTTAACTGAAAAAGTATTTCAGTATTATTATTTTTCAACTAATATCAATCATTTTTCAATAACTCTTCAATACTTTATAAATTTGTAACTGATCGTTGCTATTTCAATTTTGCTATTTGAGTTTTCTGACATTTATTTTTCACTAACGTGTATGAAATTCCTTACCTTACTTCAAATATTATTATTTTAAAGCGTGTTTGCTTATGATTTTTAAACAGTTTTAACTAAAAATTTTTTTGCCTATTCCAAATTATCAAATTGTCATTATGTTTAATTAATTTTATTTATGAATCTATTTTTTTTAAATTTTTAATTAACATTCATTTTATTTTATTAAACGAAAGGTGTATTTTTTTATATATATACTAGGTACATTCCAATTAAATTTCCGGTCTTTAACATGCCTAAACTTTGAGATTTTATTAATGAGTGTTAGGAGTTGTATGTCAGCTACCCATACAAATCACAAATTTCGGGAAAAGGCAAAAGAAGAGAATTGGTATGGCACTTACTTGAACCAGCCAGAACCTTGGAAAACTGTAAAATATTTATTTGTTTATTATTGATAGAGTACCTATGTATAAGTTTTCATGCCTGTAACACAATTGTTTTCGAAATATTCCTGATAAGTACTAAGAGTTGTTTGGCAGCGACTTCGACATGTCCAAATTTTGGAAATTAGTAACAGTCGTATTTCTTCATCTTTGAACTAGTACCTACTTAAGTGTAAATTTTCAGATCCATAACGTAACACCTTGGGTTTTTGAAATTTTCTTGTTTGACAAAGTGTAAAATACGCGTTTATTTATTTTGCAAAACAAATGTTTTTTTGAAATATTCCTGATGGGAAACAAAAAAAAAATTTCCTTTATAAATCTAGAATAATAAATTATAGATATATAAGATTAATTCTGCAGCATAAACACAGAATTATATTAAAACTAGCTTTGTAACCAGCCAATAATGACGGAACCAAAATAAATTCTAGCATTTCTTTTCTTCATTAGAGTTTTCATTTCAAGTCTAAGAAAAATACGTATGTGCTTACTAATTTATCATACCTTTATTTTTATATTATAACGCTTTTAATTACCATATAAACAGAATAATTGTAGTAAGATGCAAAATTTTCTATTCCCAAAGGGTCATTTACTCGATCATTTTAGCGAAATCTTTTTTGGCAATATTGAAAATTTATCGTATAATTCAGAATTAAGTTACTCAATCCTGTTAACATTCAACAACATTCGCTGCGTAAGTTTAGCGTCAAAGTTTATAGCGAACAAATAATATTTTAAAATGAGCCACAACTTTGAACGAAAACAATTTTAAAAACATAAATAAATAAAATTGTAAAAATAAAAACACAATAATATTGTAGGCACACATAATATTTATTTTGATGAATAAAATAAAAACTCTTATCGAAGAAAAAATTAAAATAAAAAAATTTACTGCACATAAATAGGTATTTATAAAACTGTTCATAACTTGGGAACCATTGATCGGTTATTTAAAATTTCATTTCATTTCAAAAAAATTCATTATCGAACTGTTCGTGTTTAAATTCATACATAATTATTATTTATAACATAAAAAGAAGAACAATAACCAATATGGTTTAACCGATACCTATATATAACTACCTACTATATTAAAAAAAAATTCATCCACTCTCTACAACATACATTTCTGCACACTTGAAGAAAACAAATATACCTAAAAATTATAAATTTACAAAGATAAGAAATAAAAAATAATAGTACAAAATTTCATTTAATTTCTTTAAAAATGTATAGGTTGTTATTGTTTTTATGTGTAAATCAGCAAAAGCAAAATCTAGCCCCATAATACATACTAAATATTATATACGATCATAAATTTATATATCATATAGATATATATATATTAAAAAAAAACAATAAACAAAAAAAATAAATAACAATTTTAGCTCTTCATCGCATTACATTTATTCTGTCTAGAGTATATATCCCTATAGTACTATACAAGCTAAGCATACGGTAGCAAAACTATGATGCTATGATCATTATCATAACAAAAAAAAAAAAAAATAAACAAAAAAAAATGTGTAGACACATATGCATATTGTGTATAATTTTAAGTAATAAGAATAACCTTTAAGTGCATTATGTTTTTTTTTTGTGTTAAATGTTTGCCTTTTGGTTATTACACCATATTAAACTATAGATAAAATTTCTATTAGTCCTTATTATTATAAATCAAAAAAATTGTTTGTTTTATTTATTTATATTATTATTATTATTTTTATTTTTCCTTATTATTTGCGAAGAAGACTAACATTAAATTAAAAAAATATATTTCAAGCAATGGCATTTTTTCCTGCAAAGGTTCAGCATGGTAGACAGGGGTTAAAAAAAGAGCACCAAAGAAATTTGTATACATATTGCAATTTGTATATGTGTTGGGGTATTCCGTCGGAATTACCAACATCCAGATAAATGCCGAAAATTATATATATAATGAGGTAAAAAATAATTTTGCTATAACAAATGAAAGTCAAATTTGAAAGTCTGTAGCAGTGATCTTTTAACTTTCCCCAATTTCACCAAATGATTACAAGTACAGAGGGTTATATCATTGCCTGCACTCAGCACGATTATAATCAAAATCTTCGAAATTTCATTATTTCAACTTAATATCGCTTTATAACAAACAAAGTTAAAAAATTTCGAAATTCAAGTTTTGTGCAATGCTATTGTATTTTTTTTTAAATTAGTTTTTATTAAAAATGTCGAGCTAACAAACAACAAGTGTGGTGCATGTTACGTAAAGTCACTTCCAACCGAATAAGGTAATTGAAGATTTAAAAAATTTTTTGGTTCATATTTCATAATATAAAAAAATACCAAAAATATCTACATTTTTTTTTGTTCAAAAAAGTTTGGGTACTAAATTTTTATTATAAAATAATTATTGAAATTTTTACAAACAATAATTTCACAAATTATAAAATTTCATAAAGCTTATCTAATGAAATCTGAAGTCAAAATTTTCTTACTTCATATCGGTATCTTAAAATACAACACGAATCATAAATTGAAACCAGCTGATATTATCTACATTTCATTCATTTATTTTATCATTTCATACTTCAGATACTTACATCGAACACTTTTAAATATTCACTCAGAATATTAGAAATAAATTAAATGTCATATACTCGTACCTCTTACAAACAATTTCAAATTATAGAATAATTTGTGATTAACTATTAAACGCCAGAAAATCTTAATTTAATTAAAAAGACAACAAAATGATGTCAAAGAGATAAAAATACTAAAAGTATTCTATAAGATATTTTAAGAGATCACAAAAATTTTATTAGATTTTAATTAGATATCAAAGAAACAATTAATGAAATACCGCAAAATTCCAAATTATTCAAATTTATGTTTTATAAAAGAATGAAAATTTTTGAAATATTTTTCCTCCTTATTCATTAGAAAAAATTCTATTTATAAATATTTTAATATAATCGATTATACATATTATAGTTAAACGTACATACTACATATATATATATTATGTATGTATAAGTATATTACAACGTAAAACCCTTTGTATAAAACTATTTAAATATACGAATTGTCAATGATAAAATATTATAAGTAAAAGTATGGCTTTAACCACTTTTTAAATTTAATTAAATTGTCCAACATGGTTCTCAAAATACATTTTAAGATTCTTGAAAAGTGTTGAATATTAATTCTTTTATTCAAGAATCTTGAAATTTTCTTTGAAATATTTAAAGTTTATAAAAAAAAAATTTAAAGTTTTTAAATGAATAAAATTTATCAATTCTTACTCATATTAACAACCTGATGGATTAATTCTTGGGTAATAGTATAAAATAGTTATCTAGAAATTCACATTTTTAGAATTTAAGTATCATTATAGGTGCTACTGATGTAGGATATACCAGGTTTTATAGGTTTTCTATTTACAAGCGATAATTCGTCAAAATTGTGGAAATTGTCTGCTATTTTTATAAGACAAAAATTTACAGGTGACAAAAATGACAATTTTATAAACTATAAATTACATATCTAATTTCTTGTCAAAATTTTGTAAATAATTATGAATTAAAAAATTTGTCATGACAATGTTGTAAATTATAATTTAAAAAATTCTCTTGTCCATTTTGTAATTGTATTTATTGAGAAATTTTTTATTAAAAACAACATATTATCTATATATATAGATATAAAATAAAACGTTAAAACCAAATACATAGGTAAGTACTTTTTATTATCAAAATTTAGCAATATTTTAACCAATTAGATTAAAAATAAAAAATGGAAAAGAATATTGGAAAGACCAACGCACTAAAATCCATGTTGTGTAATAAAGGTTTTGTTTTTACACTCTTGACAGTAACTTAGGTAGAATCACCTTTTCGTGCTGAATTAAGTACGGTACAACAATTTTACACTACAATATCTACAATATTGTAGTGTAAAATTGGTCTACTAATAAGATAGGTGCCCTATAGCAACTGGTTTTAACAGAGGAGGTGGTGTATTGTTGGCAGTCAAGTCCCCGTTTATCTCCGCTAAAATTAACTTAACTGTTAATGATCCTATTATTGAACAGCTTGCTGTCTAAATCATATTTGGTGAAGACGAAACAATCCAAACTTTAATTCTGGCTGTTAGTTACATACCGCCTAACAGTCCATCGGATGTTTACCTTAAACATGTTAATAACATAGATGAAATTTCTATTCACAATGATCAAAGCCATTTGTGCATCTTAGGAGACTTTAATCTGCCAGATATCAGTTGGAAATGGATGGAAGACGAAAATCTTATGGTTCCGTTTAATTTATCCTCAACGTCAGCTCATATCGTCATTGATCAACTTTTAAGTTTAGATTTGGTTCAAATAAATAAATATCAAAACTTTTTGTGTAGGCTATTTTTTATTTATTTATTTATTCGTCCACAAAGTTAGATCTTACAGACTAGCAACAAAACAACCAAAAATAAAAAAAAAAAACTATATATAAAAATAAGAAAAAACAAAACAAGAGTACTTAAAATTATTCAAAAATATAATTAACACTATATAACGCAAGATCTTTAAATTGAGTTCTATTTAATAAAAAACATCAATCTTATTATTTATAGCTAAAAACTCATTAAGCAAAGCGGAACACCTTGAAACCGGTTCATTTCTACTATAATTTGTTCTATGAAATTGAGTATTCAACAAGTTTTGCGATCTAAGTAGTCTCGGTGGTATAGCTAAACCGAAACTCTGTAATAAATTTGATGAATCAATATGCGATGTCAAAATATCGCGAGCAAACATAACACAGAAAACAGATCTTCTATTAGACAATTTTGTTAAACCTAACAACTTACATCTTGCCATATGAGAGTCGAAACGAGTAAAATTTATTTTTTTGAATTTTTTCAATTCTTAATACGTGGATATTGTAAAAAGGATTCCAAATAATTACACCGTATTCTAAAATTGGTCTTACCACAGATACATATAACGCTTTAAGCGTATATGGATCTCTAAAATCGATAGAGTTACGCTTAATAAAACCCAGCATTTTATTAGCCTTTGCGATTATGTAATCTACATGATCTTTGAAGGAAAATTTTTGATCGAAATAAACCCCCATATCTTTTATATTATTTGATCTATTTAAAATGTTGCAATTTATAGAATAGTCAAATGTTATGGGTGATCATTTTCTGAAATACGACTTTACGGTACACTTGCTATAGTTTATAGGTCTAAACCATTAAATGTAATTATGTAATATTTATGAAAATAATTGTTGAAAATAATTTATGAAAACAATTTTAAGTAGCGATGCATCACATTGCACTGGAAATTGAAATTAAAATTGTAAAATTTTGGAAGAATATAATTTCTAACAATTTTCAATATGATTACAATAATGTTAATTACAATTCATTAAATATATTTTTGAAAAATGTAAACTGGGACATCATCTTGGAACCGGTTGGCCCACTCGATAAATGCCTTTATTTATTCTGATAAACAATTCGATAGAAATGTTTGTTCCGAAAAAAAAAACTTTATTGTCACATCATCCTAAATGGTTCAATCGTAATTTGTTAAGACTAAAAAATGCTAGAAATAAAGCTCATAAAATATACCGAAAAACAGATTTTCTTGCAAAACAAGAAACATTTTGAAAGAATACGAAGGGAATTTGAGTTTTTAAACCGCTTCCTTTATCGTAATTATATGTGGTCCTTGGAGTGTAAAGTAAGAAATGATAGCAATAGTTTTTGGTCAGTAATAAACAAAAAGATGAATATAAGTGGTTTTTCTCGACACATGGAATGCGAAAATAAAATTTCAAGTGATCTGTCTACAAGTTATAGAGAGCTATTTGCCGATTTTTTGCAATTTACTGGCTTATCTACTCATTAAATGAGGAAAACTACTGCTATTGTCAGGAAGTAAGCCTTATTAAATAGAATAGTTTCATTTTATTTAAGTTGTTACCAGATTTTAGCTCTCAATTATTTTTTGTCATTTATTACATCCCAATGACAAAAGGTACTCGACCAGGTCGAAAAACCAATAAAAAATTTTTTTGCTTCATCAGGAATCGGACCTGTGACCTTTCGGTTGAAAGGCAGGCGCTCTACTTACTATGCCACCGAACGTGTATGAAATACCTATGCGGCGTGGAAATATCTATGCGACACTATGTTACAAAGTTGTAGGAACCAGACAGGACCGAAGCGGTTGTAAGTACATAAATTTTTACATAAATTCTAAAAACTATCAGCTATAACATTTTGTGTAAAATAAAAAAAATTTTCATAACAAAATATACATATAAATTACTGTGGGTCGACAAATCTTGACAAAATTTGTAGATGTACATATTTGTTTATGAAACAGAAATTGACAATTTACAATTGTGTCAATTTTATTTTAAAGCAAATATTTGACAATAATAATTATTAATTGTCGAACTGTAGTTTACAAAATTTGTCACTTGTCTATGAAATAGACCACTGGTTCAATACAAATTGTAATTGAGATAAAATAAATGTTAAAAATAATCTAGTAACAAGTTATATATACAAAATAAATTAAAATATTCTGTCCTGACAATGGTAGTAGTTTTCACATTTAATTAGTTAATAAGCCAGAAAGTAGATAAATAAATACTCTTACAACATCATAGCGCCCTTTCCACATGTAATTAAAAATAATGTACGAAAAAGTAAGTAACTGTTAAAAACATTTAAAAAAAATTGGGAAATTTCTAAAAAATATTATAAATCAGAGAACTGAAAGGATATTCTGTTAGGATATTAGAATTAAAAACTCTAATCACTGATTCTGTTTACAGGAGTACGAAACTAGAAAACAAATTAAATTATACAAATCCGTTGGTCTATACAAATCTGTTGTACATTTAATTTCTTTAGGTGTTCTCTTTAAAAAAAAAAAATTTTCATATTTGAATAAATTTACAAAATATCAAAAATTCTAAAATAATTTTCATTTACAAATCTTTTTATTTATTCCGTTAGATGACAAGAAAAAAAATTATTAAAAAGAGGATTTTTAGTTGGTGTGAATTTTTTTTATTTAAAATAAATAGTGTTAAGTGGCACTTCAATGTAAAATTATTTTAAACTTTAATTTCTATGCTGTGACTGCTGTAAGGTAAATAATAAAAAAAAAAAAAACGATTAAAGCAAAATGAAAAATAATATAAATAAAACAAAAAAAAATATTGTGTGCAATTCTTACATCTTAAGGTAGCTGCCGAAAGACAAATTATCATTGTAACAATATATTTTTTGACACAAAATAATTTTTTGTGTCAAAATATTTCTTTAAGCTAGGACCTTATCCTAGTCCTAATGTATTCAAAAACTATATCATATCGAAAGTTTTGAACAGTCACTTGTACCATAAGAGATTCATTTTGAATTCATAATTATGATAGTAAAAATGCAATTAAAAAAATATTGATCAAAATAGTATTTTAAAATGGAATAGCTCATAAATATAATAGATTTGAAAACAATAAATAAAACGCAATATTAGTGAAAATTTCCTTTTACTTCAAGACCTATATTTAAGTTTAATAAATTTTAGTAAAAATCGTTCACAGATAAAAACAATAATTATTAAATATTGAAACAATATTAGCTGAATTTTCAGCCAAGAATCTGTAAAATTTAATTTTTTTTTGCATTTATTTCACACTGACTGACTTGTTATATATTATAATAATATGTATAAATAAAATTACATATGTATCATCTATAGCTATATAATATTTTAATTTTAATATTTGAATTCTTAATGAGGTTGAAATACAAATTATCCCAGAATACAATATTTTAAGTACTATATTATGTTACAGAATTAAATAGAGTTTTTATTGATCCTGGAATATTTTGCATTTTCATAGAATATGTAAATTTCGTTATTATTAATTCAAGTGGGAAGTAGACATACTCTTGTAAAATACAATTAATTGTGACTTAATTTCATAAGAAAATTGCGTTATAAATACTCTTGAGTATGTGCTTGCATGCACATAAATTTTATAACAAAAAATTTTAAAGAAGAATTGTGAATTCAAAAAAAAAAAACAATGTTATTAAATTTTCTGGGATAAAAAATGGTCATATATTTGTAAAAAATTATTTAAAAAAAAATCTTACATGAAGCAGATATTAACAGTTTGTCAGTCATAATGTAAATGAGGACCATAATGATCCAATACTTAAATTTTTTTAAAATAGTTGTGTATATTACAAATGAAGTACATTCGGCAATAAGTCGTTTAATACAATTTTAGAATTAATTGATATGGTTTAGTCTTTTAAGAGCGGAAGCAGAAGTCCATTTTTACAAAATTAACATTCGTATTTTATTAATAAATCTAATAAATTACTAATAAAAATTATTTAGTGAGTTTTAAAAAATGTTACATCTTGATGTCCTTCGCAGATTAATTAATATGTTTCAAAACAAAAATAAATTTAAAAAAAAATTAGTTACCAGATTATCGATAATAGAATAATAATTAGTATATTTTTTATTTTAATAAATACTAGCAAATTATGAACAAAGGTATTAAATTCATAATTTTAAAGATATGAAATATAGTTCTATTAATTCTACAACAAAAAAGTTAAAGTAGGAGCAGCATCATCATAAAACAAATTTCATTATTACCATAACATTCGGAAATATACGTGAATGAACCACCTATTCAGAGGGGAACATCAAAGGGAGAAACATTCAAGAATGTAGTTAAAATTATAGCTTGACAACAAACAAATTGGTCGCAAACATTTGAAGCCGTAGCATAAATTAGAAATGGAAGTGCATTCGATTACGTGTTAGTACGATGTTTATTTTTGACAGTCTTAGTCTATGCAGTTTGCCCAAACTCTTTGTTAATAATAATTTATATAGTCTTATTTCAAAAAATTTTGATTTCAAATAAAATAATATTGAAATCAACATATTTTGTATTTTTTCTAATTCAAAACGTTAATTGTAATTTAAATACTGTTTTTTTTTATTTTGTTTTTTATTTCGACTCAAAAAAAAAATCAAAATTTGATCCATCATCCTAGTATAGAAAATTAAATATCTTAATTTTCAAATTTCATATAAATACGTGCGTACATATATTATAATATAATTAAATAAATTATTTTGAAAAGGGATAAAAAAACACAAAAACAAAAAGAACAGTATAAAGAAGAATAATTAACGTTAATTTTTGTTTTCCTCATTCTGATTTTTTGGTTTTTTTCTTTTTTTTTATTGTTTTCTTATTATTATTTTCATTTTAATTTTAATGAAAAAATAACACTAAAAAACAATTTCATTTGTTTTTATTTTTATTTTTTCTTGTTTATTTAATTTTTGTATTTTGTTTTTTGTATTATATTATTCATAATATGAAAATGAGATAATAATAACCTCTATCTTGTATTCACCACCCTCTCCCAAAATATTTTATGCAGGTTAACATAGGTACATAATAATATAATAAATATATGTGGGTTGTCGTAATATGTGAGATATAAAAAATAAACAAAAATAAAAAAGTGAAATGAACGAGAGAGTATACAGTTATTATATAGAATTTAAATTTTATAAAAAGAAAAAGAAAACGGTATCGCAATTTAAATTGTAAATCATACACAAGCACATAATAACGTTGATATAGGATAATCTTCCCACCATTAATGGGCACCACAATCTTCCAAAAAAAAAATAAATAAAAACACACATCGTCATTTAAATTGTAAATCATTATAAGAGTAGGTACATACACATAATAACCTTGATATAGCGTAAACGCTCCACCATTAATGAACATCTCCAAGCCCACATCCACCCAAGAACAACGAACTGTGAGTGAATTTTTGATATTATAGATAATATATTATCATATTATATGTATGTATATATATATATTATAATAAATATTATATTCTTATTTCTCTTTACAAAACTCTTTAACGTATCCTTTAATTGTCAAAAGAGAAAGCTAATATAAAAATAACAACAGCAACAACAAAAAGAATGACAAAACTTGATGACAAATTTAAAATTTTAATTTTTGAAAATTTTACGTTTTTTTTCTATATTTGTTGTTATCTTGCTTTTAAAAACCTTACGTCGTATGTTTTGTTTCTTTTACGCTTACAATGTTGTTTTTGTTATTAAAAATATTTGTTTGTAATTTTTTATTTAATTTTTTTACTCATTTTTTTTCATTTTTTTGTTATTTCTCAACATACATTTTGTTTATTTATTTTTTTGTTTTTGTTTAATCAGGGATGTATAAAAAATTGTTGATTTATTTCTATTAAAAAATATATGTATTTTTTGTATTATTTTTTGATTTTTTAATTAAAACAACAAAAATAAATATATATATATACATATATTATAAAAATAAGGGTAAAACTATTTTAAAATGGGATAAAATTCAATATGAATTTTTAAATATTATTATATATTGATATAAATACCTATATAATGAAATTTTCTAGTGTATGATTTTGATGTAACAAAATTTTGCTGTTACAGTTTTTTTGTTTTTTTGCTTGTACCTAGATTTATTGCCTTCTTGTATTTATGGTTTTATTTATTTTTTAAATAAAATAAAATTAGTAAAATGTATAAATGTTTGTAAATGTATATTTGTTTTATAATTTATATATTTCACTTTCTATTTCATATTAAATATATTGTGTTACTTACTTTTGTTTTTCTTTTCTCTTTTGTTAACGGTTTCTTTGTCTTATCTTTTGACTTCTTTAATTCTTAATCTCAATGGAATAGTAGACAATGTAAAAGCTTTTAAAATAATATGTTATTCGTATGTGAATACAAAATGAATACTATCTTATATATATATATATATATATATATATATATATATATATATATATATATTAATTTTCTTTTTCGCTCTCACTCTCTAGCTTATTCTAATTTCTTTTATATCTATTTTTTCTATTATTATTATTCTTATTATTATTAATTTTTTTGGTTTTAGGTTATGTTTTATCATCTACATTACATGTATGTATGCATATATTTCGTCATCAAAATAAAATACAACAAAAAAAAAAGGAAAAAGAAAATTCTGTACTATTTCACTATTGATGTATTTTTAAATTTAAACATTTTTTTTTATTTCTACAGAGGGGTACATATTATATACTTATGTATTATATTTCACAATATATAATAAAATAATAAAGTAAACATAAAAAACAATTTATTTCTAGATAATTTTTTATATAAGTGTACCTATATATACTCTAACCCAAATTTATAATGTAGTGTGGGTAAACATGTGTGAATATTATGACATATTCTTGACAATTGATTGAAAAATTAACTAACTGTAAAAACGATGAAATGTTATTTTGATTTTTTTCTTTTTGTAACATACATTCTTATTTTTTTTTTATTTTTTATTTTGCTTTTTATTTTTTTATTTTTTTTTTATATGCAGTTTTGGGTGACAGTTTGTGTGTTTTGGGTGTTCATTTTTGCGTGATGTATGTTTATTTTGTATTAAAGTTATGATCGTCAATAAATTCTTTTCAAAATTGGTTTTAACTTTTTTTTTTTTACTATCGTAAATATTAACAACAAATATTGCTTTATATTCGGTTTTTTGTATTCATTGATTTACACATTTTTGTTATTATTTAATTATAAATAAACTAATAGACTATGTAATTTTATTTTTTATTTATTTTATTTTAATTATTATTCCCTTATAAAATTTTAAACATTTTCTTTATATTCATTATTCACATTTAATGTATACATTTCACTTGGATATTTATTCACCATAATAAAAATTAGACTGCAAGTGAGCACCACTATCTTCCACGGCTATCGATTATATTTAATTATGGTTATGAAATTAAATTTCTTCACTTTTCACAATTTCATTATCGTTTCAAATATACAAGACTTCACAATAACAATTCACAATTTTCACTTTTTTTTTTATAATATCAATTATTTATCAAAAACTGTTTATTTAAAAATTTATATAGAATTAATTCTTTTACTTGCATATATATTATGTTTCATTTCTGATTATTATTTGAGAGTTACCCGCACGTTTTACTCTTACTCGTTTTTTATGATAGATAATAATATTTCTGTTAGATTAAACACGAATTCAGAAATTTTAAAATAAATAAAAAAAGCAATAACAAAAAATATAACTTTTTTAAAGGTATTCAAAACATAAGTTGTTAAAATACATTTTATAAAAATATTTGAATATCCTTGAATAGATTTATTTTTTTTTAATTTCTAGTTAGCCTAGGAAAAGTCCTTTTAAATATTCATGGTCACAAAAATCATATACTATACACATATTATATGTTATATAAATATATCTTGAAATATATATTCAGAGAATAATGAAAGAAAAATAAATTATTATAACTCGCAAAAACATAAAAAAAAAATAAAAAAAAAAAAACGAATAGAAATAATAAAATAAAACACTAAAGGAATTCGTTTTTTTTATACATTCTTTCCAATATGTTTTTCTCTTCCATTGTATTTTAATATTTTGTTTTCATTTTGAATCTTTAATTTTATTTATTTGTTTTTGTTAGTTGTTTCTTTTTTCTTATTATTCACAAAAACAAAAATATTAAAATTGAAAAATAAATCAAAATTATAGCCACATAAGAAAAGAATAAATTGTATTATTAATATTCCAAAAAGAAATTTATTTTATTTTTTTTTGTTAATTTATTTATTTACTTTTTGTTTTTGCTGAACCGTAAAAATTTATTTAAGCGCACGTTTCAATTTCAACGATTAAAAGTACAAACACAGTTGGCGGCCTCATTCAAACTAAAAGAAATGAAATTAGAATTATATTAACGAAGGTCCTGGGAATGAAGCTTTGATGACAGTATAGATATGTGTAATAAAAGAACAACAACAAACTAAAACTTTTTTTGCTTTGCATCTTTTTATTATTTGTTTTTTTTTTCATAAGAGCAGAGATGAAAACTTTAGAAAAACAATAATCAAAAACAACCACAAAATTTCATTTTCTTAAAGCTTTTTTATAGTAAAAAGACCTTCACAAGTTGAAGCTCCTATATACATGAGTTACGTAGTATAAATCCGAGTCATTTTGATTCAAATATAAAAAAAAGATAGGGACTAAAAATAATTCCTATATTATTACATTATTTTATATAAAATAAAAACAACAATTTCAATACACATGAAATTATATATTGAGTAAGTATGGGTTTCTCGATATAAATTTTGACAGTTGCAAATTATTGCCAAAATAATGTGTATATTAACCTAACACTAGTGTTCTGTCAAATGAAAAAAAAAAAACAAATACAATATTTTTACCCACTTTTTATATTATTTCATTTAAATTCGACATACGCAACACCAACACATATACAAAAATTGCTCAATGATATAAAACTTACAATTTTCCTACATTATTATTACCATAATACTCGTAATTGTATTAACATAATCTTTGTTTGTATGGATATGTCAAGGAATTTTTTTATTTTTGTTTTCTATTTTGTATTGTTCAAAGCTTTTTTAAAATCTGTTATTTTTTTTTTCATATTGACATTGTCAATAATAAAATGTCCTGCGCATTTCAAAATCTCGAAACGGCTGATTTCGAAAATGGAAATTTATCAGTATGGATGTGTATTCATTAGTATGAATGTGTATGTTTATTTATGATAATATTTTTATTAAACTTGGAATTCAGCTAAAACTGGAATTTATTTTTTTATTATATACAAACATTCATACAGACATGCATTGTTATGTTTCTATATTTATTTACTATTTTATAACATGATTTCGAAGCTTATACCATGTGCAAATTATTGAGTAAGAAAACTATTTGAGATTTGTTTTTTTTTTATAAATTACTAAAAATGTGTGTAATCGAGGTAAAAAGGGTAGGTACTGAATGTTGTGAAATTTCTCTTTATGCAAAATTTGAACGGAAATGGACTATGGAGGGATATAGGATGTAATTTATTATAATTCTTTTTTTAGATATTATATATGAGTTATATATGTTGAAGAGAATTAGATCTTCTGATTTAATACTCTCTAAATGTTTTTCAAGAAACCAAAAATGTATAGCATATAATGTTGTGCTACATACCTACCTATGAATGGTTTTCAGAAATTCTAAAAAAATATTACCGGTATTATACTTTTAGAATTAAAATTACATTCTAGTAGCAGAATTTCTGAATAGTTATAAATAGTGATAATAGAATCTATTAATTAATTTATTAATTAATATATTTTTTTTTTTGTTTTTTTTTATAATCGATATAATTAAAAAATATTAATTAATATATAATCGATATAATTAAAAAATTCAATTAAAAAAATTAGTTATTTAAAATTTTAAAATACTGGTTCAAAATTATTCTAAGATTTATTTATATCAGTATTATGATTTTTCCGAAAAAATATTTGTTTTGAAAATTTGGCGAAATGAAATCACTTTAGTTCAATAAACAATCAAATTTTAATTAAATTTAAATTAGGCTACCTTTACATGATATGTGAAAGAAAAATATTTATAATCTGTTCGGAATAAAACCTAACCTCACCGAAAAATTTAAACCTAACTCCATCGTGTGTATTCCCAAAACATGAACAGTACTTTCAATATATTTCAGTATATTCTAATATTCGAAACCAACATTAATATCTTCTTTGGTAATAATTGTCCTCTTATCCTTTTACTTTCCTCTCTTGTCGCGAATTATGTTGCAAATTTTATACTCCCGAACTATTGAAGCTAATATTATATCTGTTAAAGATTGACAAAGTAATTCCAAGGTAGTTTCAGTATTTTTTAATTTATTACACAACAGCCAATACTCTAACTATTCATTTAAAGTAAAAAAAAAAATAACGAGCTACTGACGCTCATTTTATAAAATGTCAAATAAAATTTTATTGATACGACATGTTCTATTTTTTTTAAGAAAAAAATATACAAAATCTACTAAACAAATACAAAAATCAATTAGGTTAATATATTAATCGATTATTGTAACATATCTTTTTTTACAAGTTTTCTCTTATCTATACAACTACAACCGTTCTGTAACACATTTTTTAAATTCCTACACAAAATAATTTAAAGTCATCACAGTTGCACATATCATAATTTTCAACTACTTTTTTTTATAAAAGTTTTACCCATTAAATTGTTACATTATCAAAAAACATAATAAGAATGTGGAAAAAGGACAATAAAATTACTAGTACAACTAACACTACTTAATATACCATTACATTATCAATGTAGAGATATAAAAATAAAATTGAAAACGAGACCAGCTGCTGTGACGTCAGAACAGCTGTATTTTATATAATCAAATAATACTAACCTATTGCACCGGCAATTGTGGGGAAAATAATTTTTCCAAAAAAAATTTTGCAGATATTTTCGATATTCGAATTCATTCTTTTCTTACATTTTAAGTTAATTTAAATAATCTATTTCGAAAATTTAGGTGAAAAAAAGCTCTAGTATTACTACTATTCTGTAATTTATCATTTTTATATAAAAACATTACTTTAAATTTAACATTGAAATAACATTTAACATAACATGAGAATTTGATTAAAAATTTATTAAACATATTTATACCAATTCAAAACCAAAGAGGGAACCTATAGACGGATATTTCTTTTATTCATGGATATTGTATTACGAAATAATCAAATTTTTTTTAGCTATTCTTTAGCGTTACAGTAAAATTTATAATATGAAAAATGTTGAAAATGGCCGAATAATTTCCTTTTAATTTTACTAAATATGTTTTTCATACATATACTCTTATTTCGTTTCCTACACTTATATACTTCTTCAGTATCTTGTACTCGAATGAGGAAAGAAATCTAAAATCGTTTTGTTTATCTTTACTGAACAGGTGAAAATTTTACCTTTTTCCCAGTTGGTTGGTTGTTTACTTACTTAAATAATTATATTGTTATTAATTTAAAAATAATATTAGAATTTATATGTAATAGATATAATTGGTTGTGTCTGTCAAAGTTATATTTTAGCCGGTTACTATTTCCGGCTGCTGTGCATGCACGGAAATGATGTTTTCCATTACATTGTCATACATAGTCATATTAGAAAAAAAGAACTCACTCTCAGAAGGACCATTAAAGAGAATAGAACAAAATCTATAAGGAATAAGTAAAATCTTAAGGTATGGAAAAAAAGGAATAACTAAACTAATAATAATTTGTGTAAATAAAATAAATTAAACTTTTATAATCAATTTAAGGATGCTTAAAATTTGTGTGAAATTAAGTAATAAGAAGAGTTTTAATAATAATAATAACTACACGATAGAGAAAAAATATTTCAAAAGAAGAAATATTAACTAAATATATACCGTTATTAATTTAAAATGTAATTTTCATCGTTAGAATGATAGGTAAGGGTAATTTTATTGTATCTATTACATTCCATATATTTCAAAATGCAGAATGCATGAATATATATTAAGTTTATTGCCAAATTGTAACAAAATATGTTAATAAAATATATTTTGCCCATCAAAAATAATGAAAAAATTTTTTTTCTAGATATCCGTTCACTCTCGCAATCTTAAATATATTATGTTTATTATCTCTTTTACTTAACCTTTATGCGAAATGGGAAGTGTTAACATTCGATGGATCATGTGGTTGAAAGAGGTTATTTTATGTTGATAGGAGTGGTTCGAGGTATTCGGGATGACCCTCTATCAGTATCCGTAGGCTTTCTGTAGGTCTAAAGTATTGAGTTTTGGAGACGTTCATGTTTCGGTTAACAATAAATCTAAGAACGATAGTTAACTTTCTCTTTCTACGTCGACAGTAAACTGTAAATTCCTGTGAAGTCCATTAAAAGTAGTTGGTGTTGATCCTAAGTACCTTCCTTTATTGTAGTAAAAATATCATTCACGTATCGTTTTCAAAATCTTGGTAAACATTCTTATGCTACTAAATTTGACTCTATTTTGTCATGGAAATTTCATTGATGAATGCAGATAGGGGGTTTCCTATTGAAGCTCTCTTCAATTGCCTGTAGGAATCCCCTCTAAAAGTGAAACAATTTTCTTTTATGCAAAGGCGAATCAGTTTTATGTACTGTTTTATCTTTTGTTTCAACTGTGGTCCTATTTTCTGTTTTAGTAACCATTCTTTTACTAGAGTAATAGCCTCTTTGACTGGGATACTTGGAAGAATGACTTTAACGTCAAGAGAGACCATAACTTCGTCTTTGTCAAGTTCTCCAACTGATGGTAATTCTTGAGCAAGTTCCTTAGAGTTTTTCACTGATTGGAGGTTTGAACTGTTTATCCATATTACGAAACTCTTCCACTAACCATTTAACTATTTTATATATTGGAGACATATCTGTTGTCACAAGTTCTCTCATCTCATTACTCGGTTTTTGGATTTTAGGAAATCCCTTAATTCTAGGAATTGCTGGATTCAGGACCTTAAGCTTGTTGATTTCTATTACTTGTCGGAATTCCTAGATAGTGTTGTCTACTCACTTGATGAACTGTTGAAGAGGGTAACTTCTTAATTTCCTGTAGGGTCCGTCCCTTAGTGATCTTCTTCTCCATTCTGCTATGCAATATTTCTTTTGGGGTTTTGATCATTCAGTAGGTGGGTGAGGATATTTCGCTGTAAAGTTTTTCTTCTTTGGCTGAGTAAGTCGATGATGGTCGTCGAGTCGAGCTGTAAGTCTAATCAGGATATCCGTCTCTTTTACTAAACCTTTCCGGAGATGGAAAGTGTTTAATAAGAATCATATGGTTTTGATATACAGGTACTGTTTTTTTTATTCTTTTCTACTATTTTTGAGAGCATACGGGTCCTACATAGCTAAGTTCCATTGTGTTAACGAATACGTGCTTAATTTTTTTGAAATTTATTTATTATTAGCTCTACCCGGTCCGCGTTGCTGGCCCAAAATCCCTATAATAGAAATACCTAATTTAAAGTTATTTTTTAAAGACATAAATTTAATCTTATTCATTCACTTTATTTCAAGAAAAAATTACAACTAATATTTGAATACAATGTGTAAAATATTTTTAATTCATTATTTAAACAAAAAAATAATATTTAAATACATATCAATTGCTTATACATATCAAAACCTTTTATATCAAGCTGTGATTCTAAAGTTTATTTTTATACTTTTAGTACGCTTAAATTAAAGGCAAATATTTTAAAAAAATTTTGTTTTCTTTATTTTATTTTAAGTATTAATTGATTTTAGTTATTTCTTATTATATAACTAAAAAGAATTTAAATAATAATTAGAAAAAAATATTATTTGTGTGGCAGATGTTTAATTATGGTGTTACATTCATTTATATTTTGTTACATTAATATTACAATTTAGGTATAAATATGTAACTCACATGCCGATTGTCTTTAAGCTAACGTAAATACGTCTACCTGTTCGAACTTAGCAAACGGAACAATATTTGAATAATAAAAATTTAATTTTTTGAGTATTCCTGATAGGTGATGGAAATTGTATGGCTGCTACCGCAAATTGCTCATTATATTTGTAATAGGAGTTGGGAGTTGTATGGCAGCTGTCTGAACCACTCAAATTTTCGACAAACGTTCAGTACCTGACGTACAACGATTTAGTACAAATTTTCAGCTCTGTAACACTTTTGGTTCTTAAAATATTTGTGATAGGTGCTGGGAGTTGTATGGCAGCTGCTCGAACCCGTCAGAATTTTAAAAGCGGGTAGGCATATAACATCCTCTGAAAATTTCATCCAAATCGATTCAGTAGTTTTCGAGTCTATAAATAACATAAAGACAGACAGACATAAAAAATTTCATTTTTATATATATAGATAGATATTAATTTTTTAATAATAACAACAACGGTTATTTCCTTATCATACTTAGTTCCCTTAAATATATAGATATATATTTCAAGATGTTTGAAAATTTGGGCATCATTGAAATGCCTTCTCAACTGTGATTTTTGGATTTATAATATTTAATTTAGATCACTAGAAATTTTTACAAATTATATTAGTTAACTTATCTCAAAATGAGCCAAAGATATCGCTTGTAGAGTATATAAAATAACAAATTAATTAAAACAAAAGTTTCAGAATAGAATAATCCTCTATTCAATTCAGGTTGCTTTAGCTAATATGTTTTCAATGTACTACTGAGAGGAAGAAACAACTAATTCTAACTTTTCCATAGATTATAAAAAACTAGCTTTTGGATTCACATTATAAAAAATACTAAAAATTAACTGCATTTAAAGAAAACTAATGAATCAATAAAAGTATTGAAGTGTGGAAGTGTTTGTTTACAATATTCTAAATAGTGCGAGAATTTGAACGAATATCTTAAGAAAATATTCATAAAGGAAATCAAAATTAGTATTGTATTAGTTCCGAAAACTCCAAAATAAAGATCTTAGTAATTGAGAATAATAATTTTTAAATAAAAAATTCGAAATTTAAATAAATTTAAATTCCACTTTGAACACTGTTACACCGAATCATAAAACTGAATACACGTGAAAATACCTTTGAAATTCATATAAAAAAAAATCCTCTATTTAAATATATAGTTTTTGAAAAATTATCTTTCGAACCAGAAACATTTCTAGAGGTTTAATCCTGAGGGACAAAAATAAAACAAAAATAAAAAGAAATTAACAAAAAAAAACTTTTAGGCATGCTTTACATTTAAATTACTTTTCAAAAAGGCGCAAACATCAAACTTAATTTGAAAAAATTCTTTTATAAATGGTGATTAACGTTTAATTAAGGACTACATTAAAGCAACACAAAAAAAAACAAAAAACAAAAAAAATGTTCTACCTATTCCTTTGTACTCTTGTTAAAAAAATCAAAAGCCTGTGGTGTTGTTAACATTTGTCGATTGGTTTATATTTTTAGTATTTTCGGAATGGAGTATGACTTGAATATAGGAAATTTTTTTTTATTGTTGTATATTTTAATTTTATTCCAATAGAAGACATTTTGAATGTCACCTAATTAAAAAGATTTAAATGAAATTTTTAAATAAATATGATATAGTAGGTATTTTAAAAAGGATAGTGCCAAATTATTGAACTGAATTAATTACTTCAACTTCAATTAAATATTGGAAAACGAGTATAACTTTATAAGTTCGGTTTAATTTCAAAACTAAATAAATTAAATCAAAATTGTTCACCTTAATAACAGCATAATTTAAGTAGAATATGGCTTCTTAACTTAAAAATATTTAACAAAAGACAAGAGTAGACAAAGTAAATTAAACTTAACAATACATTTTGGAATTAGAAACAAAAATGTTGGATAGGAATTATATTGACTCTGACAATTATATTAAAAAACGTTCAAACAATTTTTTAAAGGGTTCCCAACAATTTTTCTGTGGATTATTCAAATTAAATTTTGGGCATATTCGATTCGTCTAAATAATGTGTAAATTAAATGAACATAAAATGATATGGAGTGACAACATCTTTGATATTGCCAAAAAGATGTGTCGTTGAGGTGCTTTTCTCTGAAGAGATGTTAAAAATAAATATAAATAATACATACACCAGTATGAAAATACAACTAACATATTTGGGCCGATGTGTCTAGAACTGCGTTAAATTATCTTGACATGGTTCAAGGGCGTGCAGTTTGTTTTTTATATGTATATAATGTATACAAAAAAAAATATTAAAAAAAATAAATAAACTGATTCCACCCATACAATAAGAAAATATTTAAATTAATTATTCCAATTGTTGAGAAATTAAAAATGGTTGTTAGCTAAAGTGAGTGACCACCCCAACAAACTATTGCATACTGAAGTTTGGAATGAAATATCGCATTGTCAACCATAGAACACACTTTAGTAGAGCGAAATAAATGTTTATAGTAAAGTTGACAAATCGCATTTATAAAATGATTCCTAAGTTTGATCGCTTCAATCAAGTTTGGAATGAATAAACAACTCTAAGCATTTAAAAGTAGACACAGTTTCAATTAAAAAGCAATTTAAGTCACATTGACGATTATTAAAACAAAACAGTTAAAGAAATATTGAACATTGGAAAAAGAATTAAGAGAAAGAGAATATTTTTTGCAATGAAGATTATATTATCGCAGTGACAGAAAAAATGAAAATAGGTAGTTTACTATTTTTTTTTTTTGTGCTCTTGACAGTAACTTAGGTAGAATCACCTTTTCGTCCTTAATTAAGTACGGTACTGCAATTTTACACTACAATATCTACAATAATTTGAGTATTTATTTTAACAAATTACTGGCTTATCTACTCATTAAATGTGGAAAACTACTACTATTGTCAGGAACTAAGCCTTCCTCAACTTACTCCATTTGTTTAAGATTATATTCTCAATAATTTTTTGTCTCTCAAATTTATTTGATCAAACTAAGGACATGGAGAAGTTAAAACGAATTGGAGTAACACATTCGGGAAACACAAAAAAAATTCCCTTACATATTGAAGAAAAATAATTTAAATGTCTACTAGCAGAAACCTCAAATTGTGTAATCTGTTAGGATCTGCCAAAGATGAGGAAAATCTTGAAGAAGTAAATAACATATACAAAGTATCATGCCAATATTGCACAAAAATTAACATAGGATAATCCAAGAAGTTAATTACGGTTAATAAATTAGATTTATCTGCTAATTTAAATGTGGAAAACTATATAAACTATTGTAGCCTTGATAATGGCATAGTCCCATTTTATTTTTAGTAATAACCAATTAACACGCTGGGTGGCGCAGTAGGTAGAACCTTTCAACCAGGTTCTATTCCCGACGAAGGCAAAAAATGTTTTCTAGATTTTTCGACCTGGTCCAGTACCTTTTATCATTTCATTGAGATAAAATAAATAATAAATAGTTGGGAGTTTTGGTTATCATTAAAAATAAAACGAAACTTAGCTATTATGAGTACTCTACAATAGATATAGTTTTCCACATTTAAATTAGTCTATACCACAAAAATTAGATAGTCTATACAGAAAAATCTATTGTATATGATTGGGAATTCTAAATCTCTGTGTAAAAGCCCTAACTACTGTGTTCATCCCATAGACTTGGAATTATATAAAAAAAAAAATTATATCTCAACTATTTTTTATCATATATTTTATCCCAATAACAAAGGGTAGAAGGTCGAAAAGCCCATAATAGCATTTTTTCGGTTTTCATCGGGAATCCAACCTGGGGTATTGAAACGTTGTGGATGGTTAAAAGATAGACGTTTCATTTGCTGCGCCACTGATCGCTTGTTCACTATTATAGAATTGCCAGAAAACATCTTCCACTTTAAAATTGGCGTTTTTTTGGATCACTTAACCCTATTTTATAGATATAGTAGGAGTTGGGACTTGGTTTAAAGATGCAAGGTACTATATTAATGCCAATTTTTCCTTGAAAGTTATATTGTATAATATATTAGAGTATTGGATTAACCCCTAATCTTTGGTTGAAGGCTTTGCTTCCTAGGTGTTCTTCTCAAAACAACATAAAATTAACAGAGTTCTTTATAAAATTTGTACAACAGAAATCAATATGTATTTTGTGATTTGAATTTTATTTAATTAACTTCTAGAAAACGATGAAAATAAGCAATACGATATGTATTAACCAAGGCAAATATTGATTTATTTTCTTTTTTTTCGTAGTCATTTGTTAACTTTATTTGATATCTTGAAGCTGTTTGCATAAAGTCTGTATTTTAATAAAGAAAATTAAAAATCAATTCCACAGTTGTAGAAAATCATCGTCAAGCATAAAATTCAATACTCTACAAAACGATTCAAATTTTTATTAAAAATACGAAATCGAATTAATTTTGTTGTAACTTGAAAATTTCCTCTCCTGATTCTTGTCGTTTTCATGAAGTTGTTTCGTCTGAAAAACTAAATAAAAAAAAAAACAAAATAGTACTTCTAGAATTTTAAAAATTTATTGTATACGCTATTACAAAGATAAATAAAAAAAAAACAATTGATAATATCAGAACGGAAACGTTATAAAATGTCGGTTAAATCAGTTGTAACGAAACTGTTGAATATTCTCTCATTTTTATATTTTAATTTTTAGTAATTTAGCTACATAATTTACACTTTTTACTCTTGCTACATTAAACATAAAAAATTGTATTTTGTCTATAATGTATTTGAATAGTTTTCCTTTAAAAAACTTAAGACAAGTGTAGTTAGAAGAGACTTCGACCCTAACTACTAGGCAGCCGACATCGTTTTTCCGCAACATTTTTCATATTACGTCAGGTTAAATAAAACAAAAGAAGTTTTTTCAAGGATTTTGTTTTCATTTTTGGGACCCCGGAGCTTATTTTAACCCATGCTTCATCGCCATTAGAAGTTAAGAAGTTAACAAAAGATTAAGAGAAGAAGTTAAAAAAAATTAGAAAAAAAGAAGTTAAAAAAGTTAAAAAAAATTAAAGAAAAACAAAATGCTTTTAAAGTTACTCTTTCTAAGATCTGTTTATGAACAAATGGCGACAAGTTTCTAATTAATATTCATATACCAGTTTTTAACTTTTTGCTGGTAGGATGACTTTGCTTTTGATGGATTACAAATTTTTTATATCAGATATTTACTTTAATTTTTTTTATATGTTGATATGTATATGAAAAAATAATGCACTTGTATAATGCTAACTCAAATACTTTAATTGATAAAGTATTTGAAATTCATATGCATATTCATTTCTTAATAGAATAATTTTAGAAAGAATCACTTAAATAGTTTATGGAAGTGTATGAAAAAGTCAGCAATTGAACTACGCAAGTATCCCAGGGCAAATGGGGAACATCAAAAGGCAGTTAAACTGAATAGCTAAAAAGAGCTAATTTAAGAGTTAAGATTAGAGAAAGCAATAAAGTCTAAGTCGACGAAGTCGAAAATACAAAACATTTTTTTCCGTCAAGAGGATATTGAGGGCCTCATGGATATGGAGGAATATAAATTTGGTTATATATCAACTGGTCAACCAACATACTGGCCAAGTAAGTGATCGTAGTAAAAAGCCTGACTTAATTGACTTTTGCATTACAAAATAAATTAATGAAAAATACTGCAAGACGGATTCATGTCTTGATCTATGTTCAGATCATTCTCCTATAATAATAACTCGATCCACGGAGGTAATCTGCAAACATCTTGAACAAAGAATACACTCAAAACAAACGAACTGAAATCTTTTTCACGAGTTAAAGGACGAAAACATCATGCTGAATGTTCAACTGAAAACAAAGGAAGATATTTTCCAGGCAATAAATAATTTTGATATTGCAGGAACAAGAGAAGTGTATGAAGGTACGCCAATTGAAAATCAGAATAAACAACAACAAAGATGTCCATTGGCAGTCAAAAATAATATTGAAGAAAAGCGAAAATTACGAAAAATGATGGCAAAGAACTAGGTCACCATCAGACAAAAGAAAACTTAACAAAACAACAAAAGAGTTAACGGTATTGCTGATCGATACTAAAAATTATGAAATACAGCAATATCTGGCAAACTTAGTTCCAACCGAAGCTACAGAGTTTAGACTATTCTCTATGGAAAGTTACTAAGAAACTGAATCGTTCAAAACAACATACTGTTCCGAAAGAAAAAGCGCTGAAGTTTGCTGAACAGCTTGAAGCTACCTTCAAACCATATGAATGTGAAATTACATAAGAAGAAAACCATGAAATAGTAAAGTTTCTAGACGTGCCACTTCAATTAGATGTCCCAAAAATAATAAAAAATGAACATTAAAAAATCTAAAGATTTTTTGGTTGGCACTTGGTGAATAATTTTAAGAAATTAATACAATATTTAATTAAATTAAATAAAACACTTGTTGTTGTTTCACTAATTAAGAAATTATTAAAATATTCTTATATATTTTATTTTAACATTTTAATCAAGTAGGTACTTAAAGAATTACCTCATAAAACACACGCAATCATCGCCTACATTCACAATACAATTTTAAGAATCTGCTCTTTTCCTAACAAATGAAAGATAGCCCATGTTATTCTAATCTCAAAACCAGGGAAGGATCGAAACATGGTACAATTATATAGACCGATTAGTCTACTAATTAATCACATCTAAACTCTTTGAGAAATTCTTCATGAGTAGACCCAAGCCAGTCCTGTTATCAAAAAATTTTATCCCATGCCATCAATTTGGTTTCAGGCAGAATCATGCTACAATAGAACAAATTCATCGCATAGTGCATCAAATCAATAAACGCTTCGAGGAAAAAAAATACTGCTCGACTGCATTTCTCGGCGTAACACAAGCGTTCGACAAGTTGTAGCACGAAGAACTTCTCCATAAATTAAAACCTTTTTACCTTACCATTACTAGTTAATTCTAAAATCTTACCTAGAGAACAAAAAATTTGTAATCAAATATGAGAAGCGTATACTTTACCAATTAATGTAAGTTCAGGAGTAGCACATGGTAGTGTGATTGGTCCAATGTTATATTTATTATATTGCTTTTGTATTTATTATATTGTTGTATTTATTATTATATTGGTGGTATCCCTACGAGCGAATACCCAATGATGGCACATTTGCAGATGATACAGCAATATTAAATAAAGACCCAAAGCTGGCGTCACAGCACCTTCAAAGGAGATTAAATAAAGTTCAACAATGACTAAAAATTTGGAGAATAAGAACTAACGAATTCAAATCGGTGCATATTACATTTACCACCAGAAGAAGAGCATGTCCGTCAGTAACCCTAAACAACAAAATTTTACGGTAGGAAGATTCGATAAAGTACTTAAGGTTTTCATCTGGACCGTAGACTAACGTGGTAAAAGCAAATTTTCAATAAAAATAAGCAGTTAAAAAGTAAGTTCAAGACTATGCATTGACTTATAGGACGTACGTCATTTATACGTTTCATTGGAGAGCATGGTGTTACTGTATAAGTTGTTGCTATATTAAAACCCATCTGGACTTATGGAATTGAGTTATGGAGTATAGCTAGCAACTCTAACATCGAAATCCTTGAAAGGTTTCAAGCCAAAGCTCTTCGTGCAATTGACAATGCCCCTTGGAACGTCTGTAATTCTAATATAAGAAAGGATCTAAACATATGCTCCGTGAAAGAGGTTGTGACAAAGACCAACAAAAGATATCAAGAACGATTGCGGCTCCATCCGAACCAACTGGCAGCTGACCTGCTGAATACCGTCCATATAAGAAAACTAAAACGCCTCAGGCCTCAAGATCTTTTAAGTAGACTCTAAAACTAAAGTCAAATTCATATTATATTTTTTTTAATTGTTTTCTTTTTTCTTTTCTGTAAGTAACTGTAGAGTCATAAATATTTATTAATAAAATTAGTATTAACTTTTGATATAAGAGGTCGATTCAATGGAAACATCCTTCAAAAGCCATCTGTACATTTTCACAAATTTTTACTTGTTACCTTTAATATGCCTTTTTCATATTAGTAATTTATAAGGTAGTTGTAATACAATCATAGAGATAATTAAAAAACAAAAAAGAGGACATTACCGAATCCCTGTCAAACAAAATTTTATTGACAACCATATAGCGGAACAAATCAGCACGAGGTTAACGTAAATTTTTTACAAAAATATTTTTTTCTACCTATAGTCAAAAACTAACTCTAAATTTTTAGTTGTATTATTTTCACAAAGTTTTATAACTTTCAGAATTTCCGATTATAAGTCCAAATTACCTCAATTTAAATATTTTTATAATTTTCGCTAATTGTAGTTAACGAATACGATGAATACAAAGCATACAAATTTTTGATAGTAGATAATGAGTTTCAACTTCAAATGTATGTCGCAACAAAATGTTAAAACGAAGTGACAATGTACCTAAAATAAGGTATAACCAAAACTTATAATATTTTTATTAATGAATTTCACTTACAAATTTAATTTTTAAAAATATTCAATTTATTATTTGCAGTTTGCACATCACTTTAATAAAAATTTTAAAAATACATGTATACCTAAATTTAATATTTTCAATTTAATGAGGAAAAATTATTCAAACAGTAAATCACTTCTTTCTTCCGTTTTATTTTCCTACATTTTAAATTTTTGGTAGGTACATACATATTTATACGATTAAATTATATTTTTTTCGAAATCTATTACCCACATACTTACTTAATAATTTTTATAGTACAAAGAATATTATTTTGACTTTAAATATTATACAAACGCAAGGACATAATATAAAACAAAGAAAAATTAGGCAAAATAATCATCATCATTACACATCAATCTTCATAAGTTACACGTGTATAAAAAAAATAAAAACGCTAAGAAATATAGAACCAGTGTACGACATCTAGTAAAACAATATTATTCATAATAAAAAAAAAAATATGGAAAAATAAAAACAATGTCATAATATCATTAGAGAAAATTAAACAATTTATATAAAAAAGAAAAACATAAAAACAGCATATGTTCGATTGAAAATCCTCGTCACCTGACTTTTTTAAATTTGAATAATCATTCTACTAATCAGTATTGTGTTATTTCCGTTGTGCTATTCCCAAATGTGTATATTAGAAATATGTATAAATATGAACAAAATATACTAAAATTATATCAGTTTATTATTAATGCATCGGTATACATACATACTGATATTTATTTAACATCTTTAGGGTAATCTACTCCCATCAGTATTATGTCACTAAAAAAGTTCACATTTTGTAATTGGAATATACTGGTATCGGTATTATAATATACAAGTAAAATATTACTGATATACACTTTTTTGACTTATTGTTAACAAAAAAGGATATAATGTTTCTTAATAGACTTTACACCAATACAGATATATAAAATATAATATTATAATAGATATTTAAATAGCGAATCATGAAATTCATTTCCAGTTTATGATTTTCATTTTGACCTATCACTTCCATTCTCTCCCAAACAATAAGAATCTTGATCAACAACAAACTATTGAAATATCTGAATAGCAATGGAATAATTTACGATAACAATAAGGCTTCCGAACCCACTATTCAACTGTGGATCTTATAACATACCTTTACGAAAATCTAAACTTCAGTATATATACATCAACCAGGTAAAACTGATGTTGTGAGTTATTTCAAAGGCTTTTGCTCAAGTATGCATAGTGTTCTAATAGCAAAATGTCATGTTATATGTTTAAGTCCAATTTTTATTAAATGGGTTGAAATGATTAAATGGTTCCTTCGAATCGGACCATTCGAATTTCAGTTTATAGAATAATATCTGATTAACTTCAAATTAAGGCTGGTATTCCACAAAACTATTATCAATAAAGCATACATACGACCCAATCTATAATTATAATTGACAAGCATTTACGGACCCGCGCAGTAGAGACCTTTTCATTTTATTTCGATTCTCCTACTCCTTAATGAACTTCTAATATAATATATAAGTTGTATATAAAACAAAAATGCGCACGCAGTTCAAAATTTTTTACTCATATGATTTTATTATTCAGCAAATACATTGTGCATATGGGAGAACTTATTAAAATAATAAATAAAAGCAAACAAATCAGTTATTATAATTTACATTATGCACTATGTACATATTCCAAAAAAAAACAAAAAGACAATTCATCTAAAATAAAAAATATAAAAACAACAAAAAAACAAATCACTTGAATTCTTCATTTTTATCTTTTTAAGTAACTGTTTCTAAATTTTGGTTATTTGTAGTAATAATATAGTTTTTATTAAAATTATGTATTATGTAGGTATATATATACATAACTCTTTAATGACAACATTTTTTATTGTTAGTAATTTTATCACTAAATGCCACTTACTATAGGGAATATATCGGAAACAAAGCCGTATATGAGGGACGTGTATTTATGTGTTCTAAATAAAACTTACTAACCACAAAACTTTTTATTAAACACGAATGATTTCTGCTATATCGTGCAAAGTCTATGTCTATGTCAGTACGTAAATTACTGTTTTTTTAAAAAATTTAAATTTGGCTTCACTTGAAATATAATTACTCAACAGGGGCCTCTAGTCTATAATTATAATAGACAAGCATTTAAGGACCTGCGCAGTAAACAGCTTTTCATTTTAACTCTCTTCTACTTAATGGACTCCTAATGTCCTAATATGTGAATAAGTTGTATATACAATAGAAATGTGTATATGGTTGAAAAATTTCTATTCAGTAGGTTTTATTATTCACCAAATACATTATGCATATTTGAGTTCTTACTAAAATAAATAACAAAAACAAACAAATCAGTTATTATTATTACTTGCAACGAATCTGTGTACATTATGTCAAATAAAAAGAAAAAAGCAAATACATCTAAAATAAAAATACAAACATATAATAGACAACAAAAAATAAATCACTTTTATTCTTCATTTTTAATTTTTTTAAGTAACTGTTTCATAATTTTGATCGTTGTAGCAATCAGATAGTTTTGGTTAAAAATATGTATAATATCTTTAACCTCTTTAATTACCAAAATACTTTATTTTTAGTAATTTTATCAATTAAATGGTACAGACTATATGGAATATATCGTCCAAAACTTACTAACCTCGAAACTTTTTATTAAACATGATTGATTTCTGCTTTATCGTGAAAAGTCTATGTCATTATGAAATTAATGTTCTTTTAAAAACTTTAAATTTGGTTTCAACTTGAATTTCAATTACTCAACAGGGGCCCCTAGTTTGGAGTAAAGTTCACATGTATGGGCGGGCGCCTCTGATGCTCTAAGCTCTCTTGACAGAATATAAAAATAGGATATTCCTCTAATAGAAGATTTAATTGTCTCATCAACACTTGCTCATCGTCGTATCTTTGGAACATTAACTCGATTTCGTAGATATTTTGGTATATAAGGCACATGCTCGGAAAAGCTAAAACCACTACTTCTATCTGTGCAAAAATTCGGTAGAACAGCGCGTGGATCTTGGGTTTTCCTACACCATGGAAAACCCAAGATCGGTCAATGCTGGTTTTAAAAATTCGTTTATAGTCAGAGGTTCAAGAATGTGGAACCGCCTTCCACTACACGAGTTCCCAAGAAGGAGTAGTTTTTATGTGTTTGGCTTACAAAAATTCAAAGTGAACTTCAACAACATGGTTGCCGAACGCCGAACTTTTCTACAATTTTTTTCTTTTTATTTCTCTATCCGGAAAATATAAAGTATAAACACAAAAGTATAAGCGTTACTCTGACCAAAGTTTTGGCTAATAACATAAAAACAAAAGATGTGTGGTGGAGCAATGAAAATTAAAAATTAGACCAAAATATTTAACAGAACGAACAAAATTTTTCTACATCATTCATTCAAATAAAAGGTATATATGTTACGGTAAATGTAATAAATCCGGTAATTATTAATAACAACCTCGTATATTAGTAAAAGTGATAAATAAGTAGAATAATTTAATTTAAAAATAATATAATTTTTTTAATTTTCTTATATTTGTTGCTAAAATTATATAAAAAAAAAACAAAAACTAAAACACAAAAGTTATATTATTTCTATGGTTAAATAAATAATTTATTTCTACAAAGTCAATTTATATATTTTTCAGGAAGAACTTTTATGAAATTTGAAATTACACTTGATATTAGACTTTTTGCAATTGCAACGATTTGAATTACAATCGAATTTACAAATACAGTATTGAAATCTTTGACCCCCTATAGATTTGAATTTAATAGAGCACATTCTCTCAAACTTATTTTCCTTATTTGGAACTTCTTCTTTGTAAGGTTCTTTACAAATAATTGCAATTTGTTTTAAAAGTCGGTGGATGCCGTCTCCAAAGCCCCGCTACCTTTTTATTGAAACCCTATTTTTGCAGACGGCAGGTCAACCTAGACGGCAAGCTTTTAGCAAAGCGTAATATCTTCTTCCAATATTTAAGTCTTTGGTTTCGACTTCTGGATCGTCGAACCTATCCAACAATTTTTAAAAAATTGTTTATAATAATTACTAATAATTTTTTTTCAGAAAAATACAATTTAAACACATGATATACAGTTTGGGCCCCAATTTCTGGGACCCCGAACGTATTGTCTTCAGCGCATTTAAGTGTCATTGTACTGATGACAAAACAAAATTGTAAGGCCTTTGGTCCCGATTTCCGGACAGTTGGAATTATTCAAAAAAAATTTTTAAATTATTTATAATATTTATTACATTTACCTAAGATGGGTGGGAATTATTAATAATTACCGGTGTATGTGATAAATTAAATAAATACTGTCCAAATTAATCACTTTAACCTTTCTATTTGCTTATTAATAATAATGGCCGGTTGTTAATAATAACCAATTCATGACATTTACCGCAACATATTTATAGGTTTAAAGTCGGACGGGACAAATTTAAAACTCTAGGCTACTCTAAAAAGAGTCAAACAACGCTTTAAGTCCGCTATATCTATACCGCTATAACTCCACATAAGCAAGACATACAAATACACACGTGAAATTTCTAACCTTTGACATTTGGATTTTTCATGGCTTCAAAACATTCAACATGGAAAATTTATACCAATTTCAATTCCAATTCTAACCACAATATATACCAGGAATTTTTTATAGACTATTTAATTTCGGTTTTATTATTAAATTTTATGAGCAACCAAATAGCAGCTACATTAAAAGAAGAATTAAGAGATTTTATTTCAAATATTAGCAGTACAAGAAGAGGCAACTGATTAATTTGAATCTAATAGTTTTGAGTATCAAGATAAATATTCTGTCTAAATGTTCTTAAATGTTAATCTTTAAGGCAAATATAACTTGAACAGTATTGTATATATCAATATTTATGTTACATACAAATTTGTTTTGACATTGCTCCAATACAGGTAGAAGACAAAGTATTTCAAAATTAAAAGTAATAAAAACCCAATTCAGAATCTGGTTGAGGCAATAAGCTTTGGAAGCTTTAATTTCGATGTCAATAGAAAAAGATATTAAATTTAAATGTTGAAATTAAAATAATTTACAAGAGTACAGGTAAAATATATAATTGTTCTCTAACATAGGATATAAGAAGAGCCCAAAAAGTCACAAGCATTGATACAGGAAGTATGTTGCTTCCGAAATATCGATATTTGCAAAAAAATATTAAAACAATTTTTAATAAACGTAAACCTAACAACAATCTAATTTGTAACTATGTAAACTTATCACAAATAATATCCTCACCTCTTGCACATCTACCTCTAACTAATCAGTTCCCACTGAATAAAACAAAAACAACCTTTCTAATGTGCCGGTTGAACATAGATCTCCTCGATTTCTTTACTTACGTTTATATATTGTTCAATCTGCAGTCAAGTATTTCGTATTCTTTACTTCTAATAACATAAATTATAAAGGAACAAACACACACCCTTTCCGTCATAGAACGATTTTTATATTACTAAGTCATCACATAAGGGTTAACAACATATTTTAATTCCACAATTACTTTTAAAAAAAATCAAATTTACTTAATTACAGATTCTTATAGCAGACATTAACAAACTCATTTTTATATTTTTTCGTTAAATCTTGTAAATACAAATTTTTTCTATAATATTTTTAAATCTTTAGCCATGATTTTACGACACCAAACTATGTATAATATAATTTCTCCTCTAAAATAAACTACTTAAAACTCAGACTATACAAGAGTACGTTCGCTAATATTAAAAATTAGAAAAATAAAAAAGAAAACATTCAAAATTAATACGAAAAAAAAAAAAGTTTGAAAAATTGCTTGGGGCCAACGTAGCACCAATGAATCAGTGTTTCTCAAATGAACCATTTTAACCTCTGTTTATCCTGTTTTTGTCTCATTCATTCCTTTATTATTTTACTCATTTTCTAGAATATCATTATAATTTCCGTTGAAAAGCTAAATTAGCATTATGTATCATATTATTATTATATCCTTCATTTTATGCGTGTTTGTGTATGTGTATATGTATATTATGTATTTACATATATATGCATTAATGTATAGTCATATTTTTCTTTTGTTCTTTGTTTGTTTGCTTGTTTGTTTGCTTTTACTTAATGCACGTTCTAGTGTACTATAAAATAAGTAAAAATATATGTGTAATGTGTATATATGTATATTAACTGTATACTTCTTACACTAGATATTGAGGTGGCGGTTCGTTGGTTGGTTAGTTGTTTGAAGAGTTGTACAATTTTAATTTTTTATTATTTTGTTGTTTCTATAAAGAAAATGTATCAAATTTAATGGTTGACTGTTGTAGGTATAGATGTCACTTGTTTTATACTCTTATATTACTTTTTTCTGCTTTTTTTTTTTTTTAAATATGTTTATATTCTAGGAGTATGGGAGATTTTTATACAAACCATTAAGTTAAGATATATACTGAAAGGGAATAAACATAAATGATGATGATTATGGTAATGAAGATTAAAAATTTACAATGTAATTTCTTTTATTTTGTTGAATTTTCTTAAAGCAACAAAATTCTATATTCTTTATACATACATTATATACCTTTACACATTACAAGTTACCACCTTACCATAATATAAAAAAAAAAAAAATGGAACTTGAGAAGGCAAGTAAAATAAAAAAAAACAACAAAAAAATTTGTGTTTTATTTGAATATTTTTGTTTTTGTTAATTTGGGATTCAAGCGAAAACCCTTACAAATAGGATTATTTTCTGGAACAGATTGAAGACTCTTAAGTTCAATTTGAATAAACTTTCTCATAAGGATTAATTTAAACAGTAACAAACACAAAAATAAAAATTATATTTTTTATTTTTTTCAAAAAATTAAGAAATTTTTTTTGCATACTTTGAATAACTTTGTGACATATTCATTTCAAAAAATTGTGTTGTTATACACACACACACAAAAACTATAGTAATTTTATTTATTTTTTATTTTTCTTGTTATTCACTTTCTTATAATACACTGTTTTCGGGTATATCTGTATGAGTGAATGTAATTTTATATTATCTTTATTGATCTACTAAAATTTTACAGTTCATGAATTGAAATCTTTACAACTGCTTAACACATATTAAAATAAATGTTGACTTAAAAATTAAAAAATAAAAAACATTTTTCTAGTAAAAATATTTTGGAATATACTGGGTGGGTTAGTTTTGTTTGGATAAAGATGCTGTTACAATATAGATTACTTGAAAAAATGATGCAGGTCGTTTCCTACAATTGTGCATTACCGTATATCATTGTTTTGACATTAATTGAAGTTTGAAAGTTTTTAAATGTAATTTGTGGTCGAATTCTATGATTTGGACAAATTTCGGTAATTGTAAGAACAAGCTTTAATAAAGTTTTTCCATTTAAAACAATCTCGTGCTATCAGACAAATTTCACCCCATGATTGTCTTGTTTTAGTAAATTTTGTTCGATCTTTTTCAGGGATATCTAAGATGACATCGCGTATTGTTCAAAGACCTGTTTAGCTTCGTTAACTTTAGAATAAATTTTTTTTAAAGAGAGGTTATTATTGGCAGACCACGATTTTCCTTTAACATAATTTACGAGCTAATGGCTCAAGTAATGGTTGTGGTCCTTCTTACAATACCACATTTTGCAACAAAAAATTTTGATATTGTTGCCCAGTGTAGTGACAGTGATAAATTGTTTAATAGTGTTCTGACACCTCTTAGAATTATTACAATACTGTTTCTATTTACTAAAAACATCAAAGCTTGGATTTTGGGTTTCGACTATGATCATGTTGAAAGCTTGTTGAATACCATAGCTTAACTTTTGAAAATTATTTTTTCTTTCTTGCTGTTTTTGTCTAGGGTTTGCCCTTGAACCTCTGTTATATATTTATTTGTTCTTATTAATTTTTTTTCTTTTTCTATTGTTATTATATTTTATTCCTTTGAGGTATTTTTTACTTTTTTGTTTTTTTATAGCTACTTATCAATATATTTTAATTTAATTTTTGATTTTTAATTTTTTAATTTCCCAATTTTTTTTTTCTCTTTTAATTTTTAATTCTAGTTTTTTAATTTTTTCACTAAAATAGCAAAGATTAGAATTTTTCTATAATATTATTTTTATACGTTTTGAAATTTGTAAATTTTGAATTTATTATTTTTTAAATGAGTGGTATTCTTGGAATAAAAACTATTTTATCTTCTAAAATATTAAAAACAAGAACCGATACCGAACTGAATTGTGTGCATATAATTATCTGAGTCTGAACTGAGATATAGCTGATGTGTTGGAATCAACCTTAGTTAGGACTATAGCACCAAGATAATTAGAAAAATAAAGATTTTCGTTCGAATTGAAAGTAGTTCTGTTATTATTTACTTAGTTTTTCTGTTTATATAATTTTAGACCTCACAAATCCGATTGTTTTTCTAGTTCAGTCAATGGCTTTTGCATGGCATACCATTTTATTGATATTATACATAAATAATAAGAGCTAGACTTACATTAAAATTTAAGTGTGTGCGTTTTTTAAATATTATTCAGTGCAAGCAAAAATAGAATAAGCAATAGCAAGCAATATCTCTTAATTCTTGTACTTTTTTCGATTAAATTTGAGGTTATTCCTCAATCTAGTATACTAAATTTCCAAAATGTGATTAGATAAAATTTGTTAAGTTTCTTCGATCTACATCTAATTTTAAATGCATCAAAAACTTACAGAAACTAAAATTTTTCTTTAAGCCCCAAATTCTTGGAAAACGTTTAAAATTAGACCTAAGTTCTATATAAAAAAGTTTTACCTATACTATAGTCAAAACAAAGGTATATAAAAAAGTGAGGATATCGAAACTAAAATGTAATTAAATTTTTTTTTGTACTGGTTTTTTATTCTAATTCATCTAAATTTTTTTATAATACCATATTTTGTATACCAGTAATTCCATATTTGTCTACAAGTATACCAATAATATTTCAAATTTGATACCATTTGGTTCCTCAGTATTTTAACACAACGCTTAGAACAATATTCCAAAGGGCTTATTAAAGTTCTACTAATTTATACTTATATAATTCTCTAATTATTCATACACTGAAAAAAAATTAGTTAAAATTGCTATTTTTCTTACATACCATGTACTATTTATATAGCTCATATCGGGATAGTGATTTATATTAAAGAATTATTTAATTATTTGTAGTAGAAGCCATCATCAATCCCTTTGTAATTAAGCCATCAATCCCTTTGTAATATAATAAATTTACCGATAATAATTAGAAACTCTTTAATGCCTAAAATCAAATTCAGCTGTGCTTATATAAGGAGAATTCTAGATACAAAATATGACGAGCTCTAATGCTCAAAATCAGTATTGGGTACTGGAAATGCTAAATCTTTTTGATGTAACGTTCTGTTTCTGTAATTTAAAAAGTATTAACAATAATGAAACATATACATATTATTAAAGTTTTTATATTTTAAGCAAATGATATTTAAACCTTCATATGTAAGAACAGTTTGCGAAATTTTTAAAATTTGATACAGTTCTTACCTAAATTTTAAAACGTACAATGTTATAAAAGTACGAACTAAAATGGAAATTAAAAAAATAATAAAATTTTATTCAAATAAGTTTAAGCGTATTTATTTGCTTTTTTACATCATAGATATTTAAATCTAAAGATATTTACTTGTTATTTATATACCTTAATCTATATTATACATTTAAATATTATCATATTTTTAATTACAAATTTTTAACTTTTTGATATTTAAAATACCTATGCATATATATATATAAAATTGTTGTAATTACAAAAAAAAAAACGCAGAATTAATTCAATTACAAATAACTTAAAAAATATACTTCTTTCATTGTACTGAAAACGTGAAACACTGAAAAACGTGTTTTTTGTCGAGCGAGCAATACCTTTGAGGATTTTGTGTTGTGCACGTCGAATCGCACAGATCACAGATGAACTAAAGGTCCTATAATCTAAATTTTTGTGATTTTCTTCCTTTTTTATTTTGCTTGTTTTTTTACTTAACTTTTCTTTTTTTAATTTATTTTGTTTTGTTTTTTTTACTTAACTTTTTTGTTTTATATTTTATTTTGATTTTTTAAGCATTATTATTTATTTTATTATCACATAATTATATATTTTCTTTTTTCTATTTTAAAAAATTCACATCTATAAATTATAGTCAATGTTAATCTATATCTAAAACTTCATGCGTTATTTGGATAACCTAGCCAAACTATTTCTTAACAATTACGCTAAGTATTATTTTTGAATGTAAATTATAAATCTTATTAGTTCATATACTATTTTGATTTAATCATTTAATTAATACTTTTATTATGATTATTAGATATTATTACACTACACTACATTCAATTATTTATTTAACTAAATAAATTAGCTATTAATCACTTAATTCAACTTTTTATAACACGAGCAAATCAATCAAAGGGTATGTATCTACTGAAGTAAGTAACAAAAGTGCATTATTCTGTATTCACTAAAATCTTTTCTTGCACACAAATTCATATTGTGCGAATTTGCTGAAAAATTGTAAAAAATCGACCGTAAAAATTTTATATGCAAAAGAGAGACGACAAATACTAAAAGCTAATTTTTGGTAAATATTGCTATGTGGCTTTAGAAAATTTGTGTTACAAGATAACTAAAAACCGCAATTAAACATATCTAACAATTTATATCAAATTAGGCAAAGTTTAAATAAATACTTTTGTAATTTTTGTTATGTGCTTAAACCAAATATAAATAATCTACATAGAAAATTTGCAATGCTGATGCTTTATAAAAATATCAGTATGTGAAAGTAAAAATTACTAAAATAGTAATATAAAATAACAAATATTTTTAGTTAATATATCTAAACTTTTTAAATTCAATGGAAAATTTCTTATAACTATATTTTTAATTTTCTTTTAAAACATTATAAATGTTACTATTTTTTTTATAAAGAAAAATGTTATGTTACATTTGATATTATGCATTTAACTTTTTGTAATAAATTTTATTACAAGTTAACATTGCACCATGCATTTGAAGTTAATAATTTAGTATTTTTTGCCATAATCACCATCACAAAACGTTATTTTTATACTGTCATGTTTTTTAGCAAATTTAGCATTCAGTTTTTTTTTCAGTGTATAGTTCATATAATGATTTTAATTTATATCTAGAGAAGCATCAAGCGTCTTTTGTAAGATTACAATAATTACTATGTTGTTTGCAATATTCGATTTCTGTCTGCAGTTTATATCAGATATCCATAAGATAACAAGACTATCTTAATCCTAACTATGACTTGTACACTCCGCCGATTGTTTAGTTCAGCTTTAATTCAAATAAAAATTCTGTTATACTCTGAAAAGTCATTCATTAAATTTTGAAATATCCAATGTTGAATATCTGGATATTGAATCGCCAGGTTTTGATAATATTCTCTTTAATAATAATAGTAATATTATTTGTAATATTGTTTGTTCAATTTATGTAATTTATTTAAGTAAATAAAATAAATTAAAATATGTTTAGTTATGCACATATTATTTAATAAAAATTTAAAATTAATTTATTTATACAATAACAATTTTCGAATTAAACTTATTCTACAAATCCATAAAATCACAAAAAAAAAAGCAAAAAAAAACAAAAAATATATACAATAAAAATTAGTTTACATAATTTTTTTTTTTGGTTTTTAGTTGATTACACAAAATGATCACGTCCTCATTGTATTGTCCAGTACGAAGTATTAACTAATTAATTGGTAATCAATAAATTGGTAACTAACTAATCTGTAATTATAATTATTCAAATCAGTGTTTGACATCAATCAATAAAATGCTTATTTAAGGACCTTAATTACATATGAAATTTGAATAAATTCAAATATAGCTACAATTTAAATTAAGTAATAAATTTTTTGATTATTGACTTTAAATGATGGAATTTTGAATTTAAACTTTTGCCAAAAAAATAATTTAAAAATTAAAGAAAACATGTTGCCAGTTTTTCTAAATATTTAATTGATACAATATTATCTCGTTCAAATCTTTATTACATACTGTCTTGTTATGTAATTTAATTATTTAATCGAAGTTACATATTTAATTTGCCGACTTTCTTTACCTACATTATTCTATCGACTAGACCTTTCACCTTATAGGCTAACTGCGGATATCGACACGTTCTTTTTAAAATTTTGCATGAATCCACTATAGATTTTCAATCCGATCCGAGAAGAAAACACATCAGAAGTAAACTCTAAAAAAATTATACGCGAATAGCAGATTTAAGGCAAGCCAACGTGATACTACATGACTACAGCGTGGCCAATCTTAACAACATTAACTTTAATGTGTCAAAAGTGTGTCACTAAAAAATTTAAATTGTATTTGTTATTATGTCAAAATTGCCATTATGTATTTCGATATCGTTCAGAAATTGTCGATGAAATCGATAAAGTTTATCGATGCAAAACCTTACCACGAAAGAGACATCGAAAGAGATTTTGTACAAATTAATTTAATTTTGAACTTAACGGTTAAAATAAAAGAGTGAAGCTTGGTCAATAGTGGTGTTTTGTTTTATATTAATGATATTTTTTGGAATAAAAATAAATTTAAAAATTGAAATAAAAGTAGGTATTTTCCTTTATTCTTCATAATTATTTTTTATTGAAATAAATTTTAATAGGAATGAAAGCCAGTTACAAATAAACTGCAATATGAAAAGTTAGTGTCAATAATAAGAAACCATCATAAATTTTCTAAAGGGGTACCACGATATCTTGCGCTCACAAAACGAATTACTTGACTATGACAACATGTCTAAAAAAAAAAGTGTTATAATAATGTAAACTATAAGCTTAAACTTACCAGCATAGCTTAATGCTAAAAAAAATCCTTTTCTATTATAACATAAATGTTATACGTTTTGCTCTCTGATTTAATTTGAATAAGCTTTCCATCTACTACTCCGATTATTTAAGTAATTCTAATTTAATCATTAAAATAATGTTTACCAGACTTTTTTCTTCTAGTACGTAATGGAATTTGCTCCATTTTGGACATAAGTATAAGCTGCAAATTCATATAAAACTTCCTTAAACATAACAGAAAAAGTAAGCTGTGCTAGTCCGACATGAATATTATTTGCTTGGTTCAAACCGCACAGAACCTTAATACACTGGCCTATTTAATTAAATTTGGAATCGACGTACTACTTATTGGCTACTTCAATTTTTGCCTTAATTTTTCTAATAAATCCATAAAAGTAATGTTGTTTAACAGGAAATTTTGAACAAAACTGTTCAAATAAATCATCAAATTCATGTAAAAATAACATATGTATAATTTTCCAAATCCAGTGGATTAGAATAATCCCGAATAAGTTCGCTTGTTTTTTTATTCTGCCATTTGATAGCGTTTTTCAGCACTATGAGAAACTGAAAAATTTAACCCTGCTGAAATTATTTTATTTATAAAAACTTATGATTTTATAATTATATATTATTTAAACACTTTCAACTTATTTTTTTAAAATAAATAAAATCAACTTATTTCTGTCTGCAGTTTAGATCATAAGATAACAAGACTATCTTAATCCTAACTATGACTTGTACACCCCGCCGATTGTTTAGTTCAGCTTTAATTCAAATAAAAATTCTGTTATACTCTGAAAAGTCATTCATTAAATTTTGAAATATCCAATGTTGAATATCTGGATATTGAATCGCCAGGTTTTGATAATATTCTCTTTAATAATAATAGTAATATTATTTGTAATATTGTTTGTTCAATTTATGTAATTTATTTAAGTAAATAAAATAAATTAAAATATGTTTAGTTATGCACATATCAAAACTTAAAAATTTCAAATATAACATTATTGTTTTGTTTTGTTTTTCCGTATAATAATTTGAATTTGACAGTTAAAGAATTAAACAAATGTCATTTTCATCGTAGATTTGAATTTTACAATGGCAGCATTTTTAAGTACTTTCAATCAAATTTTCATCGAAATAGAGATAATGTCTGTAACGATTTTAATCGAATAACTCTAACGATCTAATTGACTATTCAAGAAACTCTATGTTTAATAAAAAAAAAAAAATTGTATCACTATTCATAAATAGCTAACCCATCATCAAAACTAACAATTAAATGAGAGATTCCTTAACAAATAAGAGAGTCTCAATCGATTCCAAATCATAAATGGATTATCCATCATAACAACTTCCGGTGCAATGACCGATGTGATGTAATAATTATTTACATCTGACTACGAGTTAGAAAATCTTGCTCAAGAAAGAGGTGTTGTAAGAAATATCTTTTATATTTTTTGAAATTGAATACAATTATTTATTAATTAGAAGTCGAATTTCTTTCACTAATAATATATTTTTTTTCTAAAGATATTTCGGAAGGAACTTACCTCTTTCATCAGCGCTTGCGATGAAAATAAATTGTTAGTGAAAATTAATTCGACTTTTAATTAATAAATTAAATATATATCACTAAAAATAAATCTAATTATCAAAACTAATATAGATATACAATTTGACCATTACTAAGATATAAATAAAACTATGTTGCATAATCATGTGGGCGAAGTTACTCTAAAGAATAGCTTACTACATTTTTTTGTATAAAGATGTGGTATTGTACTTAGACGCAACCTTACCAAATCTATTGTGCTTGCATTCAGTTTGGTTGTTCAAAGCTCCAAACTTTTGTTCTTGGCTAACATAATGTAGGATACTTATGTTCTATTAACGTGATTGTTTTGTTAGTTTACAAATCAGGAGGTAGGAATGTATACAGTTTGAAATATTTATATTTTTCATAACTATAGCATGAAATTCAAATTGGATTTGTGAAGAAGTTTTTTTTTGCTGTAATCCGAATTTACACCTGTCTAAAGATAAATTTACCAATCTAGAACACATAAATTGTGATATCAGTGTGATGACATTGGATCCACACTAACTAATAACCTGATTTAACCAGCTAATATTTAATTTGAAAAAAATTTTGCACGACGATATTTCCATATATGGTATGACAACTATAAGTGAACGAATTATTATAGTTTTATAAGTAATGAATTTCAGTAATACCTAAAAAGTTGACTTGTATTTTACTCCTTTTTATGGGCATGATATGTGTTTTTTATCTCCTATTTTCATTGCTAAAGCACTTGACTTAACAACATGCCTAATACGTGAGAATAACTTAACAAAAAATGTAAAATATTGTATATACTAAAATTATGTAAAATAATAATAATAATTAGCTTAAGTTGTCATAGCTAATGTAATAGAATATTATTTCAAAACTTTTAAGCATTAAGTCATTACTCTTGGTTCTTCCATATATAGCAATGCATAAGATAGAATAACACAAAATCAAATAATAAATTTCAAAATTAGAAAAATTGTAAAATATGTTTTTGCTTCTTAATATTTAAATATTTTAGTTTATTGTTTTTAACTCTAAAAAATTTGTACTTCAAAAAATTTAATTCCTATGATAACGTGCTAAGCTACTAAACTCTGACATTGTCCAAAATAAAAGTTATTTACCTAAAAATAATTCCAAATTTGCAAAGAACAAAAGTTTTGTTCGAATATTTTGTATAGAAAATGTTACCATGTAAAGTAACCAGTATTATTTTTTGTATATGTGACTGTGTGCTGTTGTAACATAAGTAACTTTGAAATTTTTGGTTTTTCATTCATTTAAAATGAGAAAGGTCTGATAAATTTAAATAAAAGAACAATAACAAATAATTATTTAGGTACTTTTATACAAATTCCTTAAATTCCTTTGAATCAAAAAAAAAATTTGTATTCCTTAATATAAACTTTTCAATACACTCTTAAAATTGTAAAAAACAGAAACACATTAACTGTAACTAGAATAAATTGAAATAAGGACAATACGTTTGATTATCCTAGTAATCTTAAATTCCTTAAAATGAGAATACAAAAACAAACTAATTTACAATATGGTAATGATATTTCATCCATATATGTACATTGTACAGTATGTTAGGAAAGTGTTCATAAAGATATTGCGATTTCAGAAGAAAATTTTTTTAGTAGTGTTTGAGGTCATACTTTTTCTAAGCCTATTTTCTAAATCATAATTAAAAAAAAATTATTTTTGAATAAATTTCTTTTATCTTTTTACTAGGAAAATAACTTCACATTGTCCAGGTCCAAATGTAATAAATTTAGTGATTTACTTCAATAAAATTTTTGTTATAAATCGAATTTAAAAAAATTGTTTCTGAAAAATATTCTAAAAGTGGTATAACAGATATTTGTGCACATGGTGGGGTTCATTCTGTCAAATTTGTAGTAGTTTTGAGTTCGCTTTAATTTGTCCTTGAATAATCATATTTAATTATATGATATTGTAAAATTTTAACTGATTTTAATAGGATTATATTGCAATTTTGGTTCTGGTTGGTGAAGTGTTAAAACCTTGTCTATCCGTTCTACTGCTTTGTTTTAATTGATGACTTGATGTATCGATATTTCAATTTTAGCATTTAAGTTTACGCTGAGCTGTATATTAAATTTTAAGCTATTGTACAGACAAATTACTTTCACTAAAAAGCCATTTCCCACCCAGCAAATCAGAATTTTTAGAAATGGTTAAAGAAGTGTTTGTTCATTTTGAAAGGAGTACCTAATTACCAATTCTCAGGTCTGTAAAACTTTTGGTTTTTGAAATATTTCAAATCGGTGGAAAGAGTTGTTTAAAATTCACTCGAACCAATTCGATTTTTCTTTAAAGTTGTAGACGTGTATAGAGAATTAGCAAATAAATAAACTTTAATCATGTTAGCGGAAGAGTCAATAACAACCAATCTTATATAATAAAACGTAACAATCCTGCTGCCAACGTGCCGTAGCAAACGTTGCTAGGTTGCTACGAAAAAAAATAAAACAAAAAAAAGTAAACCAAAATTTATTCTTCTCAGCTGCTTCAAAATCGTATATGTAGTTAGTTTGTTTGGATAATGAAAAGACTTCTAATTGTGACATATAGATATATTATATATATTCTAGAATTTATTTTGAAATTATGAATAGCTAAATGATGTTTAATATGAAAAAATCGTAAACTAAGAGCACATGTATATATATATAATTTATTTATATATGTATATGTATATATGTATAGTATATTTTATTTATTTCATATGAATAAGTTGTTGTTATTGTAAATAGCTAATAATTTTAAATTTCAATTTTATTTTTTAAATGTTTTTGATCAAAATAACTAAGTTATGAAGCTGTGTGTTAGCTGTGGTAGATGGGGATCTAACGAATGACCAAAGTTTTTTTTTTTTCTTTATTATTTCAAACGAGTAAAATACAAATTTTGTTATAATTATAATCTTATTCAAATATTTATAAGATAAAGTTCAATTTTATTATTAAATCTATTATTAAATCTAATAGTAACATGATCTTAAGTATAGAGAATATTTATATTTGATTTTATAAAAAATGAAAAAGATAAAAAAAAGTAGTTTAGATTAAGATTAACATTATATACTAATTAATTTAAGATGTAAAAATATATGTTTAAGACCTAGCCTAAGCTGTCTGGTCGAATTGTGTATTATAAATCAATTTTTATTTTCCTAATACGTGTTAGAACGATCACATGAGTATACAATAATAATATAGCATTAATATAAAATATATGCAAAAGTGTATTTTAATTAGTTTCATACTTTTTAATATAATTTTACTTTCATTTAATTTTATTACTTTATTACCAATTATTTTTTTTTTTTTTTTTGCATTGCTATTTCCATTGTTATTTCTATTGTTTTAATTACATTTTATATTTTTTATGATGGATTGAAAGAAGTATTAAGACAAGATATAAGAGCAAGAAAAAAAAAAAAAAAAAAAAACAACAACAAATAAAAATTATATATTCCTGCCAATAGATCATAGAGTTGCAAATGTGAAAAGAAAAAAGAAAAAAAAAACTCAAAAAATAAAAATATACTTTTGAATTTTACTAACTATTCAAAAAAAAGCAATACTTTGCCCAAAAAATTCTGATGTTGATACAATTAACGAACGAATTTTAAACATTTTGAAGGGAAATGTAATTATTTATCTTAGTACCAATTCTACTAATGATTGCGGTGAAAATGATGCAGTGAATTCATATATAATTTTTAAACGGCTGCTGTTCAAATGGAATGCCTCCACATAAACTTAATTTGAAATTTGGTAGTATAATAATACTACTGAGAAACCTAAATACCAAATGCAATTTCTGCAATGGAACTCAATTAGCTATAGAAGCTCTAAAATTAAATTTAATAATCACGGTTATTATTGGCTTTATTATTGGTGATTATTAGAAGATTAGGAGAATTGGTGGTTATTAGAAGAAAGGAGAATTTCCTTCGCCTATCCTTTTTCTCTGCTTTTTCTCCTGTGTTAATTTTTAAGATTTTAAAAAGTAGATATAAGTTTAGATTATGTTTTTATATTAAAAATAATAGAAAATAATTTGTTTTTTTTTTTAGAAACTTTTTCACTAAATTCAAATAAAATAAAATACTAAATCTAGTATAGCTTAACAGTAGAATTCTGAAAAATACTACTATAGTGTAAAGCTAAGTTTTTGAGTGTTCCTTTCGCAGCAGTAAAATATTAATTCTAAGATACTTTCTTTTGTTTATTTTAGTAAATTTCAATTGACTTGGCTAAATCTTAAGCAGTCTCCAGAGTTAATTCCTTTTTTTGGAACAAGCGGTTAACAATTCGTTAGTTTCGTAACCCAAACACAAATTTATTTCGTAAAGCAGTAATTAAATATTTATCAAACTTACAATTTTTTTCCAATCTTCTTAAAGCCACCAGGAATTCATCCGTACTTTCACCATCTCTTTGTTTCCTTGAGTGAGAACGATAATATTCCAATATTTCATTTGGTGTTGGTTCATAAAATTTTTGTAGTGTTACACATATTTCTTCGTACGTTTTATCTCGAAGTTTTTCATGACAAATTTGATCGCTCAGCACATCATAAGCTTCCGCACCGATATACTGCAAAAGTAATGGAACTTTTTTAGAAGTTTCGACATTGAATAAAGTAAATGAATTTTCAAGCCTTTCAATCCATCTGCTCCATTTAGTAGGGCTCAATGGTAATTGACGGATTCAAGTTTCTGCCAGGTGGCATTGAATCAGTCATTCCTTTTAGTGTTGGTGGCATTGAAGTAAATTCGTTTAAAAAACTTTTATTTATTTAATTTAATTTAATTTAAACGAAAAATTTAGTTTTATTTTTTTTTTTCAAATCCATTGGCAAAAATTAAATTTTATTTAATTAATTTTTTTTTTTTAAAAAATGACTGTACCGATTTTTTCTTTTATCCTCGTCGCCAAATTGTTGTATTTCTTTATTCTTGATTCACAGTCAATCAACAACTGAAAACTATATACATGTATAAAATACAATATTCTAAAATATTATTAGCTAACTGTATTATAATGTAGTAAAAATGCCAGTTTGTAATATTCGCTGTCCTCATTAATATAACATCACACACTAGTGAATCCCATGTGCAATTGCACAGAAGCAGTTCGATTTTATATAAAATAAAATATTTGTTTTGGTATATTTGTAGTTGTTTTCTGAATCGCTTGATTATTGAATATATATAACTTACAATGAAATTAATATATAATACCTAATACTTTATAACGAAATTAATACTAATTTCAATATAACTTAACACAATAAAATCCCATTACTCTCAACGTACATAGTAGATCCATGTATTTTAATTTGTTTATATAATCAAAAACATTTGTAGTCACAATTCTGCTATAGTCAACAATTTGTTTGAATGAAAGTAATAAGTTCATAAAATCGATGTCGTTTGTAGTCACATTAAAATATAACCCCAATTTTTTCAATAAAACAAAAAAATAAGTCAAAAGTGAATTATTTTATTAAAAAAAATATTTATATATAGTTTTTTTCTGTTCTTTATTACAAATATGTATATTTTGTGATTACATAACAGAATAATTGCTATTTATGAATAAAATAAAGTTTAAAATTGTTATACGAAAGATATTTCATTGAATTTGATTTTGTTTATAAAGATGCAATTTTTTTTTATTACGCCTATAGTCACAAAACGGTTATATTCAAAAATTTTACTAAATTTTAGCGAATGACTATAACCGTGTTTGACTGTATATATTTTTTTTAAATAGCAGAAGCATTCACTATAATATTCATATCTGACCTGATTTTTGTTTTTCTGTTTTCTTTTCAATTTTTGTTTATGTTGTCGTTTTTGTACTTTTTCTTATAAATTTAAATAAGATTGAAATTAAAACAAATAAACAAAAGTATAGATTATTATTATTATTGATATTATTATTATATATTTATTGCCATAATATATATTGTATTCATAAATTTTTAGAAATTAATTTTTTAGAACTTATACTATTCTGTTCACACCTATGACAGTTTTCAATTATTATTAATATTTAATTTATTTATTAATTAAAGGATACATTTTTTCATAAAACTACATGCTAAGAAGAAACAAAACCTAATCTGAAATTTGCAAGAATTAATTTCAATATTACATTTTGTTTTTTTTTTTGCAAAATTTGCATATGTGTTTTGACGATTGGACTTGTCATAGGTGTAAACACAATAGTATAAACTCTAAAAAATTAATTTCAAAGTAAATTTCATCGTATGGAAAGACAGTACCCATATTGTGTTTACACCTATGACAAGTCCAATCGTAACTTACTTAGAAGTAAGTCCTTACTTACCGTTCAAATGTTTCACCTTGGAAATAACGAGAATCGTTTTAATCAGAAGTTTGGGGAAATGGATATTTCTGATAATATTCACAATTTAATCATATTGTCAGAAGACAGAATTATTTTGTAGTGCATAAGTTACCGTATTGGATTTTTATTTGAACAAGTAATATTGTTCGAATATTTCGCTATCAATTCCATGGTATATTAACTAATTAAATGTGAAAAACTACAACTATAACCAAGAACTAGACTTTCCTAAAAATTATAGTTCACTGTATATGATTTATTATTTTTCTTTCCGTGCTTTATCCGTTGTAGACTACCTACTAATAATGAAAGAAAAAAATGCAATTGTTCTAAACAGTATTAAAGCCTTGCACCTTAATAGTCAGATGACATATATACTGACTATACAATGTTGATCGACTTTTCCAATAATTTAATTGCTGATAAACAGTTTACACCGTTGATTCTCTAGAGATATTCATGAATTGGTTTTACTGTGAATGTAGCACGATTCAAGTGTTGTATTACGAATAGGTTGCCAAATTGTTCATTTTCACTTTTGTTTTATTCTTGGTATATATGTCTTACATTACTTTGTTTTTTTGCAGATCTACAAAACACATGAATATCGGTTTCTCGAGCTCAATTACGTTTTCGAAGAGGTTACGACCAGCTTAAAAACGATAATTATATTTAATACAGTACTCATGATTATTAAATTTTTAAAAAAATTGACATAAGCATATTTTCTCCGTGATTGATAGGCGAAATGTGCTTAAAATTTTCTTACATAGTGTATATAGATGCACACTATATAGGGCAAGAGAAAACAAAATAGGGCAACAATAAAATCTTTTGAATTTTTCATTTCACATAGATTTATTTTCCTGGAAATTTTTTTTTTTTTTTTTTAATTTTTTTTTTAGTACTGAATATTCATTGCAGCTTGAATCTTCCTAATAGAATTTTTTTTTTTATTATTTTGTCCTACCTTTTGTCTTATATATCTAGTTTTTTTTCTTTTTTTGTTCATGCAATAATTTTTCTATTTCAAATTTTTATATTCTCATGCATTGTTCATTATATGGAGTACAAAATAAAACAAAGGACCTCACAACATATGCAATTCTAAAAAATAAAACAAAAACAAAAAAAATTAAATAAAAACTAAAAAACTTAACAAAAAAACCCTGAAGCAGGATAATGTATTTATTCTCTTAAAATACACAACACTTTTGGATAATAAAGAATAATATTAAAATTTGAAATTTTTTTATTTTATTTTTTGTTTAATAATAAAAAGAGAGAAAAAATATAAGTGTGAAATAGATATACAACAAAGCTAGAAAAGAACAAATAATTTTTTTTTCACATTTATACCATTTTTGAAATTTATTATTTATTCTTTTCTTTATTAAATAATAATAAATTTGAATATAACAAAAGTGAGAAGGTATAAAGCGAGAAAAATTATATTTATTTAATTTTTTGTTTTTTATTATGGATTTCAAATTCGTCACAATTATTTCCTGTATAAAAAATTGGATATAACAAGCAACACGGTAAATGAAAGGAAAGCAAAAGAAAAATTTTGATACGGTAAAATTGTTTTTAAGCGGTTATTTTATTTTAATTTGGTTTTTCATCGTAAAGTTAGTAGATATTTAAGTTTCTCGCAAAAATAATATTTCAAAATTTTATTATTCGCAAGTAAAGTAGTAGAAAATAAGATTAATAAGAAAAACCAAACCTCTAACGTTCATAAACATCAATTTATTTTTGTCAATTTTTAATTTTAAACATTGCTACATATTTAGAGCTATTATTTATTTATTTTTGTTCTCCTTCATTGTATTGAAATACTTCCTATTGAACATAAGCAAAATGTATTTATTATTTCTTTAAATTACATTAACTCTAATCCTATCAAGATGACTCACTTAGATTGCAATTAGAAAGATTAGTCACTTAAATTGTAACTTTTCGCCAGCTGCTCGATTTTTCGAACAGTAAAATTAATTTTTTTTATAAAATATTTGCTCCATCATCTATAATTATAATTGACAAGCATTTAAGCTCCTGCGCAGTAGACACCTTTTTATTTTATTTTGATTCTCCTACTCCTTAATGAACTTCTAATATATATATAATATATAAGATTGTATATAAAACAAAAATGCGCACACGTTGAAAATTTTGTACTCATATGATTTTATTATTCAGCAAATACATTGTGCATAAGTGAGATCTTATGAAAATAATAAACAAAAGCAAACAAATCAGTTATTATATTTTACATTATGTACTTGCAAATGAATCTATGTACATATGCCAAAAAAAAAACAAAGAAACAAATTCATCTCAAATAAAAAATATAAAAAGACAAAAACAAAAAAAATCAGTTGAATTCTTCATTTTTATCTTTTTAAGTAACTCTTTCTAAATTTTGGTTATTTGTAGTAATAATATAGTTTTTATTAAAATTATGTATTATGTAGGTATATATATACATAACTCTTTAATGACAACATTTTTTATTGTTAGTAATTTTATCTTACTATAGGGAATATATGGGAAACGAAGCAGTATATGAGGGACGTGTATTTATGTGTCCTAAATAAAACTTACTAACCACAAAACTTTTTATTAAACAGGAGTGGTTTCTGCTATATCGTGCGAAGTCTATGTCAGTACGTAAATTACTGTTTTTTTAAAATCTTTAAATTTGACTTCAACTTGAAATATAATTACTCAACAGGGGCCCCTAGTAGCTGTATATTTGAAAAACGGAGTTGAATAAATCAATAAACTTTGAATTTGTGGCTTTCAAATAAACGTTTTAAAAAATATAGTTATTCGTTTTAAACTAGGGAAGAGGCGATGCAAAAACACCCAATTTTAACGATTTTTTTAAAATTAAAAATAAAAAAAATTAAATTTTTAATTCATAAGGCCAATGATGAAACTTTTTTTTATACGTAAACTAGCAAAGTTACCCGACGTTGTCCGGGTCGACCACAAAATGAATCGAATTTATTTCAATGAAGTTTGATTTATGAATCGAATTGAAAAAAATTGGTTTATCAAAAATATTCTAATATTTTTTTTCATTACGATAAAAAAATATCAACAATACTCCAACTTAAGCTATACTTATATTAAAATTATTTCTTTGTAAACAATATTTTAGTGATTTTTTTTGATGAAGTATAAGCAAATACGCTCCTTGCTGTTGAGGTATTCTTGAAATAAAGATATGTTCGTTTTTTCCACAATCAATTGGAATTTGTACTTAAATGAAATGAGGATGCCAAGTTCTTATTATTAATCTAGTACCGTAGTTTTGGGTTCTTCAAGTTTCGTAGAAGCACTATTGAAGCTACTACTTTTAATTCCAATTGATGAGGAGGAAAAACTTCATTTTCATCGATAACTGTATCTATCGATTTGTACACATGGACCCCCTGGAACACTCTGCAGTATTTTCTGATTAACAAAACGAATCGTCACATTTTTGGGGCTAATTTACATAGCCACTTCGCATAGTCATGTAAAAATTTTATACTGATTCCTAAATTCGAAAATACTTTTTTAGGACAATACATGTTTTTTTATTTTTCATAGAATACCTATGAATAAATTTTTAAGTCTGTAACACAATTTTTTTTTTGAAACATTTCTGAGACGTACGTGCTGGGAGTTGTACGGTAACAACTCGAACCAGTCCAAATTTTTGAAATCGGTAACAGTCGAATTTCTTTATTTGTGAAAGAGTATCTAAGTAAAAGTTTTCAGGCCTGTAACACAATTGGTTTTTGAAATATTCCTGAGACGTACGTGTTGTGAGTTGTACGGTAACAACTCGAACCAGTCCAAATTTTCGAAATCGGTAACATTCGAATTCCTTTATTTGTGAAAGAGTATCTAAATGTAAGTTTTTATGGCTGTAACACAATTGGTTTTTGAAATATTCCTGAAACGTACGTGCTAGGACTTGTACGGCAGCAACCCGAACCAGTCCAAGTTTTTGAAATCGGTAACAGTCGAATTTCTGTATTTGTGAAAGAGTATCTAAGTGCAAGTTTTTATGCGTATAACACAATTGGTTTTTGAAATAGTCCTGCGACGTACGTGCTAGGAGTTGTACGGCAGCAACCCGAACCAGTCCAAATTTTTGAAATCGGTAACAGTCGAATTTCTTTATTTGTGAAAGAGTATCTAAGTGCAAGTTTTTATGCGTATAACACAATTGGTTTTTGAAATAGTCCTGCGACGTACGTGCTAGGAGTTGTACGGCAGCAACCCGAACCAGTCCAAATTTTTGAAATCGGTAACAGTCGAATTTCTTTATTTGTGAAAGAGTATCTAAGTGTAAGTTTTCATGCCTGTAAAACAATTGGTTTTTGAAATAGTCCCGGGACATACGTGCTGGGAGTTGTACGGCAGCAACCCGAACCAGCCCAAATTTTTGAAATCGGTAACAGTCGAATTTCTGTATTTATGAAAGAGTATCTAAGTGCAAGTTTTTATGCGTATAACACAATTGGTTTTTGAAATAGTCCTGCGACGTACGTGCTAGGAGTTGTATGGCAGCAACCCGAACCAGTCCAAATTTTTGAAATCGGTAACAGTCGAATTTCTTTATTTGTGAAAGAGTATCTAAGTGTAAGTTTTCATGCCTGTAACACAATTGGTTTTTGAAATAGTCCCGGCACATACGTGCTGGGAGTTGTACAGCAGCAACCCGAACCAGCCCAAATTTTTGAAATCGGTAACAGTCGAATTTCTTTTTTTGTGAAAGAGTATCTAAGTGTAAGTTTTCATGCCTGTAACACAATTGGTTTTTGAAATAGTCCCGGGACATACGTGCTGGGAGTTGTACGGCAACAACCCGAACCAGTTCAAATTTTCGAAATCGGTAACAGTCGAATTTCTTTATTTGTGAAAGAGAATCTACATGTAATTTTCATATATGTCACACACATGGTTTTTTAAAAATATTCCTGAGTCTTGGTAAGAGTTGTACGGCAGCAACCCGAACCTGTCATCTGATGGCTTTGTAAAGTACCGCGTTATTTGCATACCGGTACCATGAATAACTGTGCAAAATTTCAGAACTCTGTCTTTAAAACTGTGGGCGTGTATAGCGAACAAACAAACAAACAAACAAATAAACAAACAAACAAACAAACAAACAAACAAACAAACTTTCCCTTTTATAAGTATAGATAATACTGTTATGATAAAATTTAATACTGACTGCTTTTTTTACAACATCATTTTTCGATATTTCAACATGTTTTTTCTTTATTTAGAATTAATGTTCAAATTTATTCAATCCTGAACATTTTTGTTTTTATTTTATAATTGTTTAAAATAAAGATTATAAAATTAGCAATACAAAAATTATATAAAATAGAAGTAAAAATTATCATATTACTAGGTACATATTCAATATAATTTTTTAAATAATAAGCGAGTAACAGGCCTGCAAATTTATATACTTAGAAACTTTATCAAAAATGGATAAACACGAGGTTTACTATTTTTTAAAATTAAGACTAGTTCGGGTAGCTGCCTTCCAACTCCTTGCACCTAAGAAAAATATTTCAAAAACCAATGGCTCTACAATTTGTAATTGCGTAGTTGTTGAAATTTTTTTCCAAATTCGAACTGTTTCGGGTACCTGTCTATTTATCCATAGCACCTATCAGGAAAAAATCAAAACCTAAAAGTGTTACAGACCGAAAATTTGCAATTATGAATATATATAAATATTTATTTGCCCGGAATTTACTTTGGGATAGTGAAAGAAGTAATTCTGAAAACTTAAATGGTGGAATTGAAACAGCGACTATAGAGTCTAAACAAAATGAAGCTGTTTGGTAGCCAACGAAATTTCAAAATTTTTTGCGTTAGACAAGGTTTTTGATATTACTTCCTCATAATCCGGAACCAAAACTAGAAGCTTCATTTATGTTTCTCGAAAACTATACAATACCAGATCAATAATAAAGTTCATATATGAAAGTATTATATGCTTATCTTATTGATATACAAATTCAAAAAATAAACTAATCTACTACAGATTTTGAATTTGACCCATGTGCTTAAAATATCTGTTACCGAATTTTTGGAATATTTTTCAGAAATCATTTTTTTAGATAAAACGATAACTTTATTTAACTAAATTTTATATATTTTGTATTGTGTTTCATAAAATAATGAAGTTGTATAAAAATTGTTATTTATTTTTACAGATATGTATTATATAATTTTACAATTGAAAAATATTTCATTTTTTTTATTTTATATGTTTTAGGTGTAGGGCCATTATATTCGTTGAGGCTGCAGTTGTTTAATTTTGTATCTATATATATTGTGGCACAAACACCATTGTATTTAATATCCAAATATGTATTTTGTTCTTTTTTGTATGTTTTGTAATTATTATTCAATTATTATAAAATACTTGTAATAAGCATAGATAAATAAATAATTGTATTGTAGTATTTTAAATTTGGTTATTTGATTAAATATTTGACATTTAATATACATATCTATATTATAATACACAAGAGCACGATTAGCGAAGTCACACTTTTCGTGGTTTTTCGTGTGCTTCCTTTTTTTTTCATTCAATCAATCGGCGATGATGCAGGCTGTGGCGATCAAAATCAATTTTTATTTTTTCTATGTTATAATATACAAGAGCACGATTTTTATTATACAAGAACACACTTTTCGTGGGTTTTCGTGTGCTTGGTTTTTGTTTTATTCAATCAATCAGTGATGATGCAGGTCGTGGCGATCAAAATCAATTTTTATTTTATGTGTATATTTTGGATAAACAATTTTTATACGATATTAGCTGGGTTGGTTAAAGCATCATTTAATATCAGAAATTTTTGTCGATTCTCTTTTGAATCAAATTCTTTTTATTTTTTTTTTTATTTATCGCATTTGGTTTTTTGCACTTTTATTAGGAAAAAAAATAATTATTAGGATAATATTATTAATATATGTTTTACTATCTTAAATTTTTGTGAGTTCGATTCTCTATTAATTCAAACTTTTTTTTTTTTATTAAAAAAATATTTTTTTTATTATTATGTATTATAATATTAATTTTTATAATATAATATAATTAATAACAAAAAACAATATTTTTTTAATAAAAAAAAGTAATTTTTAATTATTATTCTCTTCTTAATTTTTTTAACAAAATACGAAACCGATTAGTTTGAAATAAATCTAAGCATACAAATTATATCGATACCTTTTCGGAAGAGTATACTAAGCGACAAAATTTTCAAAATTAACTTTTTACATTACTCTTAAAGCTTAAACCAAATCCCACAGTTTCGCCTAATCTCCATTATTCTATTTAAATAAGAAAAAAAGTTATAAGCAAAATAAATTTATACTAAGCGACATTTTAAATCATTATTAATAATTATAGTTACAAAAATGTACTAAGCGACAAAAAAAAAAAAAAACAAAAAAAAAATCTGTCGCTTAGTACACTTTTATGCAACACATGTCGCTTAGTATATTTCAATTTGTCGCTTAGTACATAGCCTATTAAAAGTTTCATACAGTTGTTGGCGCTTAGCATGTATTTTTTTGGTGAAAAATTAAATAATTTTAGTTTTTACGCCTTGAAGAAACTTCTTGGTTGCAGATGACTTAACCTTTATTTAGCTGGCATTCCAAAACCCTTATTTGAACTGGAAATGTACATCTGTACCTTCAAGCAATTTGTATGGATTTCACTATGATTTTTACTATTTTTGTTATTATTATTGTGATTATTTTTGTATTTGTTTTACTTTTACTCTTAAATTTAGGTTCATTACTATTCTCTAAAATATTTTTTTGGAAGTAACGCTATTTTAGGAAAAAGAAGGTCTGCTAAGCATTTCTGTTTTTGATGAAGTATTAAGTATGAAGTTAGGACTTGAAACAGCAAAAGTGCATCTACTTCAAAAAATATTATAAAAAATAAAAAGAGAAACATTGTTCTAGAAAGGTATTTGATCATACAATAAAGTTCTGTAATCAGATGGATAACTTTGAAATTTTAGCTGCCGCTCAGATAGCAAGGAAAGTCAATTATATGGTTTGTCGTAAAACCCAAAACACGCAAAAAATGTGTTTTTTTCATCAAAAAAACTATTTTTTTAATTTTTTATATTTTATTGTAAATATTATTTAATTTCTTCAAATTTAAGCAAAAGTGTTCAAAATACATTAAATTACAAAAAAAGTGCCGGTTTTTTCATTAATTTTTTTTTCATGGAAATTTAATAAAAAAAATACAAAAAATAAAAAAAAACAAAAAAAAAATATTAAAAACAAAATAGTTTAGAGAAAAAACGGTACAAAATATTCATTCTTATAGTATTTTAATGTGTAGCATTAGGTACCGAACTATTGTTATTTTATGTTTGGATGATAAGACATCTTCTGGGTACCCAAGATTTTTATTTTTTTCATGTACCTACTGATGATGATGTACGTGGCAGGTCCAGAAAAATTTTATTTCATTTCTATAACAAAATTATCATTAAGTACCGAACTATTCTTATTTTATATCTTGATGATAAGACATCTTCTGGTTACCCATGCACCGTTAGAATTTTTATTTTTGTCATGTACCTACTGATGATAATGTACGTGGCGGGTCCAGAAAAATTTTATTTCATTTCTATAACAAAATTATCACTAAGTACCGAACTATTCTTATTTTATATCGTGATGATACGACATCTTCTGGTTACCCATGTACCATTAGAATTTTTATTTTTGCCATGTACCTACTGATGATGATGTACGTTTCAGGTCCAGAAAAATTTGATTTCATTTTTATAACAAAATTATCATTAGGTACCGAACTATTCTTATTTTATATCTTGATGATAAGACATCTTCTGGTTACCCATGTACCGTTAGAATTTTTATTTTTGCCATGTACCTACTGATGATTATGTACGTGGCAGGTCCAGAAAAATTTTATTTCATTTCTATAACAAAATTATCATTAAGTACCGAACTATTCTTATTTTATATCGTGATGATAAGACATCTTCTGGTTACCCATGTACCGTTAGAATTTTTATTTTTGCCATGTACATACTGACGATGATGTATGTTTCAGGTCCAGAAAAATTTGATTTCATTTCTATAACAAAATTATCATTAGGTATCGAACTATTCTAACTATTCTAACTTATTCTACTCTAGAATTGGGTCGAACCCGTAAACAGATACAACATCTAAACTTTAAAGGAGCTGAATTATTATATATTACAAACTTACCCATATCGGATTCGAAGAAAAAAGACTTTGAATTATTATTTAAAAAGCAATTAATTCCGGAAAGGTATCAGAATGAATTCAAAGAAATTATAAATACCGTGGTTGAAATAGAAGTTACCAGAAACTGATGATGAAGATATAGTTCCTGAGAGAGAGAAAATTTAGCTGAAGCTGAAATAAAGTTATATTATAATTATTAAAATTATATTTGAATTTAATTTTGTTGAGTTTGGTTTTATTTACACAATTTATTTTTGAAATAATTTTTAAATGCCTTTTTTGTTTTTTTTTTAAATAAACTATAATGAATTAAGCGACAAAATTATTTTTATTTTTATTTTTTTTTAAAAGCATAAATGTTCTAAGCGACATTTTGCATTGTACTAAGCGACAAAATCGTTGTAAGAAAAATGAACTAAGCGACAAAAACTCAGCTCCCTTTCAAAATATAATTTTCTGAAAAGGCTAGACATATTTGTAATTAAAAATCCTTTTAAAATCAGTATATTAACTTAAAATTGTAAAAAAAACCAGTGAGTGAGAAGTTTTTTTCGTTTTGTGAACATTTTTCAAAATGTCGCTTAGTACATTCTTCCAAAAAGGTATCGATATATACTTATTACTTATCCATACATGGAATGTATTCACAGTTGACAGTTTTGACGCTATGATGTATCATGTCGATGTTTGCATATAACTTATAATTAGGATTTATCCTATCTATATATGTATACTAACACAGCTAAAATGTAGGTACAATAAATATAATATAATTTGTACTGTATTTTGGTTGGGAAATCTTATTAGTATATTGGTGAAATGTTATGTATATCGAACATATGTTAAAATTTTATTGTTCAAATTTATTTTACTATTAGTTTTAATAAAAAAAAAAACATTTTAATTTATGATTAAAAAGTAAATAATAAAAAAGCTTTAAATTGGTACCTTTTTTTATTTAAATAAACAATAAAATAAACTTTTCATTTCGTTTAAATTATATCTTATATTATATTACACAAGGAAGGCCATGTGGGGAATATCTTAAATTATAATACACAAGATGAACGACGTGGTGCGTAAAAAAGCAAGAATAATTGAATAGTAAATTATTTACACCACAAAAATATTAAAATTTTAGCAAGTTCTTGGTGCTCAATACTTAAAACATTTCAAATAATTACACCAAATAGTGACGGTTATTTCCAAGTTTCATAAAAATTCTGTCATTTTAAATAAACACACAAGCTTATAGAAAAAGGTACAAAAACAAAAACAAAAATTGAAAACAAAACAGAAAAACAAAAATCAGATCAGATCATACTCTTCAAAAATTATATAATAATATAATGTAATAATAATAAAATAATGTTATTTCATTTGCTTCTGCTACCATTGAAAACAAAATCAAATTCAATTAAATATTTTTCGTATAACAATTTTAAACTTTATTTTATTCATAAATAGCAATTCAAAATAATTCATTGTTGATCTATTGCTATAACAGAACTATGACTACAAACGTTTTTGACTATAAACGAATTAAAATACCTCGATCTACTAGGTTGAGAGTAATGGGATTTCAATGTGTTAAGTTATATTGAAATCAGTATTATTTTGGTCATAAAGTATTAGGTATTATACTTTAATTTCTTTATATATATATATATATATCCAATAACCAGGCGATTCAGAAAACAACTACAATTATACTAAAACAAATATTTACATAAAATTGTGTTTGAAAGAATTACTTCTGTGCAATTGCACAGGGGATCCACTAGCTTAGGCTTATAATATTGTATATGTTAATATTATTTAATTAGCTTTGGGGAATATTCATACATATATGGATATATTTTACATTAATTTAATTTATTTGAATAACATTAAATTAAAAAAATATAAAAACATTGATATAAATAAGACAAAAGAAAGAAATAAAATGATAAAAAAATACATTTCAAGTCATACAAATTTCAAAATTGTTACCAATATGAAACTAAAACAGTTTTTTCAATGCCCTGTAAGCTGAAAAAAATTCAGCTAAATTTTGAAAATCTAGTAGAAACGACAATATATTGTCGGTTTATCGTAAATACCACGTATCTCATTTTTTTTTTAAATTTTATATTTTTTAACTGAAAGTTTCGTAATGAAATTTGGCGCCTTTTCCATTGACTTGCTCTCCGAAAATATTATTGTTTTAATAACACGTATCTTACTGATGCCAAAAGTTGCTTGGAACTAACACGTATTTCTTAGTTTTCATTGCATAGCGTTTAGCGTAGGAGTGCTTGTGTTTATGTACATAATAAAACATAACAATCCTGCTACCAACGTACCGTAGCAACAGTTGCTAGGTAGCTACTACAAAATAAAATAAAAAAAAACAACGTAAACCAAAACTTTTCTTCTCAGCTGCTTCATAATCGTCGTATCTCTACTTAGTTTGTATGCATAATGAAAAGACTTCTAACTGTGATATATGTATGTAGATATGTATATTCTAGAATTGATTTTGAAATTATGTTTAGCTAAATCAATACATAACTGCAAACTGCACTGGCCATGCATATTAACAAATATATGTACATAGTTATTAAATATATATATTATTCATTTCATATGAATAAGTTGTTGTTATTGTAGTTGCTGCATGAAGTTATGAATACTATGGATAATAATTTTAGATTTCAATTTTATTTTTTTAAAGGTTTTTACTTTTTAATCAAAATAGTTACGTTCTTAACAATAACTTAGGTAGAATCAACATCTACAATATTTCGATTATTTATTGAACAAATTACTTGCTTATCTACTCATTAAATGTGGAAAACTACTGCTATTGTCAGGAACTAAGGCTTGTTAAATAGAATAGCTCCATTTTATTTAAGTTATTCCAGACAACAGAGTTGTTAAACGCAATTATTTTTTGTCATTTATTTTATACCAATGACAAAGGGACCAGGTCGAAAAACTGATAAATTTTTTTTTTGTTTCTTCGGGAATCGAGCTTGGAAAGGCAGGCGCTCTACCTACTGCGCCACCCAGCAATAAATAATTATGTTATGAAGCTGTGTATTAGCTGTGGTAAATGGTGATGTAACGAATGACCAAAGTTTGCCTTCGAGTTATGATTTGCAATAATTGTATCGTACAAGAAATTTTTGGAGATAGTCTAAATGTGGATAATTTTGCTAACTATTCAAAAAAGGCAACACTTTGCCCAAAAAATTAGATAAAACTATAGAATAGATTTAGCTACAACGACCACAGAACTCCCATTTATTCTTAGATGTTGACAATGCCTTGGTAAATTGGCATTTTCTATGACCATAAATAAATCCACCCTATGCCCCACGGATGGGGTTGGAGGACATTGATGATGATGATGATAAATAAGTCGCATGATCAAACATTGGAGAAATAAGGAGTTTATTTACCTGAACAGAGTACGGCGGTCCGGTGATATTCAAATAAAACTTACTGAGGGAAGGGAGCAAGGTAAATTAGGTAAATTAATTCGACATTCCAATAAACTATATACAAAAAATGTTATATATAAAGAGGTTTTGACATCTAATCATTAGAGAAAAAATGGTAAAATGCTGCCTTTGACAACCGTGTTTTGAGTCGGAGTGTTGAGTAGGCCTATTCTGAAACCACAAAAAAATGCACCTTTTTCTTTACCAATTGTGTGGGGTGGAAAAAAAGAAAATTAATTTTCAATATATTGTTGTGGTAAGAAACAATTTTTCAATTAATCGAATTATTTCGATCTTTTTCCGAAAAAAAAAATTTTCGCACCTGACTTAGCGTAATACCCCTAATATTTGATTACATTTCTTAGAATTCACTTTTTTGTGCAGTTTCATAAGAAGTTTTTTTTTTTCTAATTAGAACACCGTCTTGAAACGGCCTTTACAACTATAATTAATAAATAATTAATTACTTTTATAAAATAATTTTTCAATTTTATTTGAACACTAAAAAAATATTTTTTATATAATAACACGTATCTTTACTCTATCAAAATTTTGTATAACACGTAAGTTAGATAAAACTTGTAATACTTTATATTATCTAAAAAAACATTCTCCAAATAATAAATTACGTAATACATAAATAAGTTAGAAAAAAATCTGGTTTTTACTTTACAATTGATGACTTGTGAAATAATTAATTTTTTCTCTAAGCCGATGACATGTAACGTAAAACTAAAATAAAGTCAAGTAACACAATTTTAAAAATTACTATTATAAAATACTATATTATGTATAATTAGGCAATGTATCGAATTATATTATATATGTTGTTAATTTGCTGCAAAGTGAACGTATTAATAGAAATTATAAATCGTCGTATATATTGTTTATGTTTTCATCTTTAAATGGTAGTTGATCCCACTATCACAATATTATTATACGCTCGTTACGTTCGTTTATGAACACATTTAACGAACTCATCATAAAGAAAATTTAATAAACACATATAATGTCTATGCTGTAAAGCTCGTTATGGTTATTTTAAAAATACGTTAATAATTATTAGTACAAGGTCATAACAATAGAAACAAAAAAATGTCAAGAAAAAAAACATACTGTGTGATTGTTAGTCCAAAATTCCGCCGCAAAGTAATTACAGTACTCATCTTATTGTTCATTGAAAAACAAAATAAAAATCAAATTTCTGTTTCTTCTGTCAGCTCTGAACAATAATTTCATGTAACTGTACATTAGATAAAATTCCTTTCTTTAATTTTCCTTTGCCAAATAATTTTACTATATATACTACTAATGTACCAAACCTATTCAAATAAAATTAAGTTTCTATTTTTTTACTTTTATAAGTTTTTCTAAAGACTCTAAAAAGAGATAAACTTCAATTGAATATGGAGCTTACTAAATTGAATGAATCAAAATGAAGGGTGATAAATCAACACTGCTTATTAATTTGTTGTAATTTTTTCCGATTGTAATTATTTTCACCCTAGTGAAATAATTAAAAAAAAACTCCAAAGTTCCAATTTTTTGACGAATAGCAATTCACACCATAACGGTTGACCAGCTTTAATGTTTTACAATACATTTATTTAACCCCTATCTAAAATATGAATTTATAACACGTAAAATTAAACACGTACAATGCATGCTAAAGTTGTGTACAAACAAATCAGACTTACATATCCTTATTTCCATATGATAATCTCAATATTCCAAAATTGATTTTCATTTTTTTTTATTTAATTTTTTATGGTGATTTTTACATGATTTCACAACTGCGGTATGTTAAACATTTAAAATTCATAGAAATTTTTGATCTTGGTAGGTACATACATGAATGATTTATATTGAAAGTCATATCGAAACCACTGAATAATGGGAGAATCCTGAATGTTTTCAAGAATAACTTGTTTTACAATATAGTTTGGGTATCTTGAATATATGTATGTATATATATATTATGTACAATATGAAAGGCTACATGTTTTGCTTTCCCATTTTATATTTTTCTGAATCAGAACGTTTTGTTTTTAGATATTTTTTTTTCTATAATGGGAGATTTGTTGTTTTAAAGATCATGGATAGAAAGAATTCTGTATGTTACTATAAATTTTTTAATATTTTTTTTATTTTTGTTTTTATTATATTTGTATTTATTTTGAAAGAATTTTTTTTTTTTCGATTTATTTGAAAATTCATCATTATAAATAGCCAATCCAATCCAAGTATATGTTGTATTTTTTTTATTCACAATGCATTTCATATTGAACAAACTAAGAAACTGTAAATATAGAGAATGATGAAAATAAGAATTCATTGAAAAGGTCTTGGAGATTGTTGCTACTACATATAAATTCTTTTACAACATCAAAATTTCCAAATAAGAGAATTTTTTACACGCATGTTGTCATTGGGATATAATAAATGACGAAAAATAATTGAGAGCTAAAATCTGGTAACAAATTGAGTAAAATAAAACTATTCTATTTAAGAAGTCTTAGATCCTGGCAATAGTAGTAGTTTTCCACATTTAATGAGTAGATAAGCCAGTAATTTGTTAAATAAATACTCAAAATATTTGTTAGATATTTAGTGTAAAATTGCAGTACCGTACTTAATTAAGCCCGAACAGGTGATTTAACCTAAGTTACTGTCAAGACTGTAAAGAAAAAAGAACTTCTAGTACTTATATAAAGTTTGCCCAAATGCTAAAAAGCTAGTGACAGTTAAACCTAATACTTAGTTTCACTGACTGTGTTTTCATATCATATGAAAGTATAGTCTTCCTCAACAACGCTTTGCCCAGGTTTTGAGTTCTAAAATTTTGTGACATAATTCGGTGTTATAACTTCTTCTCCAACTCGTTAGACTTTATTTGACTTTAATTTTCAAAATTACATTATTTATTTATCATTTGACACTTACCTGTTCTGCAAAATAATGGTATAATATCTGCAATTTTGATTTCATATTTAATCAATCTAGTACAAATTAAAGTATTAAAACAAATGAAAGTTTTAATTCGATGTCGTAAGAAAGTTTTTTTTTTTTTCGTAGGCTACTGGGAATTTTTAGAATGATTGTTAAGAATCCACACACTAGATCACACCTTCCCTAACTTGCAATCATATTAATGAACAATGTGATTTTAATTTTTATCCAGCAAAATAAGCAAGCAAGCACGACTCAAAGTGTTAAACAATTAACTTTTATACTAAGGCATCGCGAAACAACTTCTACTGACTGTTCTAGCTTTCGAAAATTTTTTATATACTTTTTTTTTTAACTAAATTAATTTTTTTAGATTATATTTTATTTGTTTCATCACCATTTCAATAAAAACATTTCGTTTGAATTCTGAACATAACTATCAATATTTGGAATTGATTTTTTTAATTTTTTTTTAATATAAAAAATTGAAAGAAAACTCCAACTGCTCTTCAGTGTTTTTTCAGATGTTGAGCAAACTTTCTTTAAAATACGGTATGAAAAGCTTCTCCACAAGCTACGTCGCTTGCTTCCTGAAAAATATATGGAGCTGACCTCATCATATTTATCGAATCGATTATTTAAAATTTAGAAAGGAGAAGATTAGTCTGCTTTAAACAATATACACGCAGGAGTACCACAGGGTAGTATACTGGATCCCATACTTTACTATACACTAGTGATATTCCAGAGATAGAAGATACGACGGTATCGCATCATCAACGTCCTGCAACCATATACGGGGGGGGGGGGGGCATAGGGCGGACGGACTGTATCTACTTTTGCAAATAATACGACTACATTAGCAGTTGGTAAAAATATAAATGAAGCTACAAATAAATTGCTTGTTGCAAAAGGTGGAGAATTAAACGAAATGAAGCAAAGTCTACGCACATTAACTTTACAAATAAAAAAAATTTAGTTGCACATTCCAGTAAAAGATTAAACAATATCATCATACCATATCGAAATTCTACAAAATATCTTGGTATGACGCTTATCGCAACGCTTAGATGTTAAAGAGCACATCAAAAAAAGAAAAACTAGAAGTGAATCTGAAATACAAGATATTGGGTAATTGGGGCCGGACATCAACGTATTTAACGTATAACAAAGTTTTGATTAACAATCAGAGATTAAAGCCAGTTTGGGCATACGGTATTCAAATATGGGGTTGTGCTAAAAAACTACTTATTAAAACTATCAAAACAAACAAAGTATTGCGAAACATTGTTAATGGCCCCCCTTGTTTGTTTCATATGCTGGTATTCATAGAGATCTCAGGATCCCTTTCATAAAACACGAAATAAAAAAATTGGCTGAACGCCATAAAAGTCTTCTTTCTCAACATGCCAATGTCGAAGTTTCACAAGACTCTGTTGGAAGACTTAACCGGACGAAACCGTTCGAACTGTATTAGGGTAAATCTTTTATCTTACAATAATTCCTAATGGAATTTTGTTTCGTCAAAAATATCTGAAGTAATAGAGCCGAAATTGAACTAATTGTTAGTCTTAAAGAGTAGTTTTAGTTTTAACAAAAGGGTGGGAGTTTTTAGTACGTTAAAGCTGCCTTAAAGTCACTTTTTCTTCCCCGTCACATAGAACAAAAACAGAAAGGTCATTTAATAATTTTTTTCTACCTAAAAATAAATATATACTATTATTACAGAACGCTATCACAGAATCGAATAGAATTTTTGAAAATATAAAACTTGTAATGAAGGTTCCAGAAATTTTAAGATCCCTGCAATAAGTAAAACTAGGTACTATATTTTTTTTTGTTAATTACTTATCGTATTTTTTTGAAGAAATACACATTCCTTTTACAAAAAAAAACAAAAATACAAAAAAAACATATTTGATATACAGTCGCCTGTACTAACAAATAAAAATTTCTATTCTTAATTTTTTATTCTACAGATGTTTAATTTCACATGCTTTCATATTATATTTTTGATGGTTAACATTTGGTTTGTAATTTATAAAATCTTTAAAATTACTTTTTACTTTTCCTTTACATAGTAGCTATATGTACTTATGTATATATCAATATATAATACATACCTGTTTTTTGAAAATACATCCATCTGTCGATTTACGTCAACTCGCTATTACGAAAGTTGAAAATTATTTTACAACATTGGTAAAAGAAAACTCTAATGTGGAGAAATTAATTATTTTAAATTTTTGTATCAGTCCATCTTAGATATTAACTGTTCAGTATTTTTTTCCAAAGAGGCACCTTTGAAAAGTTAGGAAGATATTTCTGCAGCTTAAGCCATCTAAAAAGTACTATGAAAGAGGCCTTTACAAATGCTACTCTCAAAAGGAAACAATGAACCCTACAATACATGTATTAATTCTTCCATTGTCAAAATTAAGCTCAAAGAAAAACGAAATCTAAGAAAGATTTGGCAAAAGACGGAAGAACTAATAGATAAGGCTCATTTTAATAAACCATTTCTTAGAACTTAAAGCGCTTTTAAGCAACATAAATAATGGAGAAATCCAAAAATAAATGCGACATTTATCGGCTACAAAACAAACTAATTATTTTTTGTTGACCAGTCAGTTTAGATTTTTCACCAATAATAAATGGAGAATAGGCCAACAACGATGCAAAAAAAGTTACTTTTGCAAAACATTAATATCAGTTTACGAAAACAAATGTGGTATATGCATAGGTGCAATATAGCATAACATGCAATATACCTTCCACAAATTTAATTTGGTTTCATTGTTTCTGGTGATTTTGAACTATTTCTGAATCTTTGAATTCAATTATACCAATCTCCTTTGCAAAGCATGGCCTTTTTCTATATTAAAGATAACTTCAAGATGATTTTTTTTCTTCTGATATATCCTGATGGTAAGTCTCTGCCGCGGCACGTTATTTTATTTGTTCTAGATGAATTTTGTTTCGTATGAAGATTATCCGAGATGATAATATCATGAGTTTATGAACTTATTCAAATTATTTTGTTTTTTTTCACTTCTATTTACATAAGTAATTTTGTAAATTTTTGTAAATTTTTATTCTTAAGTTTAATACAACTGCCACTGTTATACAAAAGTATTATAATATCTCTGTTTTCAACTGTTGCTGATTGAATCTCTATTTCGTTAACTATATTGCCGTTGTTATCGGCCTTTTTTGATTGGGTTTTCCCCATTTCACTGTTATTATGATTATTGGAATCTTATTGAGTTGATTAGATTTATTTATTTATAATCATGTAAGTAATGTTATATAAGCTTATAATTTATAATAATTTTTAATGATAAGTTTATTGTCTAGTTATAAATAAACATTTTTTGTGTTTATTATTTTTTTTTTTTATATCTTATTGTTTATTTATAAATATAAAATTGTAATTAATACACATCTTAACTTCTATTTTCATTATTTTTTTAAAAATTAACAAAAATTCGTTTGGTAAACATTTTCTTCATCAAGTCAAATGACTGAAATTCACTTATATTTTAATTTAAGACTTTGGTATTTCATTAGTTTCTCTATTTTAATACATATAAATTTATTTTGGATGGCAGGGTTGCTATGTTATATGTTTGAGTTTTAAACATTTATAAACACACTATTTTAATTAATAAATGCAAATAATTAATTAAGCAGAAGCAAGATAAGGTGAGAAGGTGCTTACTGCGCATGTCCTTAAATGGTTCTTTATTATAATTATAGATAGCTACTTTAAGTCGACTATGTAAAGATGAAATTGCCCGTCCTATGAAGAATTCAACTGATTCTTTTTTGTTAATAAAGTAAATTATAATAACTGATTTGTTTGCTTTTGTTTATTATTTTAATAAGATCTCACATATGCATAATGTATTTGCGGAATAATAAAATCATATAAGTAAAATATTTTCAACGGTGTGCGCATTTTTGTTTTATACACAACTTATTTATTATATTAAAAGTTCATTAAAGAGAAGCGAAATAAAATGAAAAGATGTCTACTGCGCAGGTCTTTAAATGCTTGTCAATTATAATCATAGATAGAATTATATTATTATTACACCGATCAAAAATTTATTATCTATCATTAAAATGCAAATAATTTCTAGTAGAGATGTAAACCACAAAAAAATCTCCAGTTACGATATGACTATTAATAGCAAAATGTTAAAATAATTTTTTAAAAATGGCCAACAATTTTTCACTTACTTATTCAATGGTTTGTTAAGAAGAGACAACTTCTCTGAACAATGGAAAAATGCAGAAGTCCTAGTAATACCTAAATCTGGGAAAGACAGGGTATCGTACTACTGGTCTACTTTCAAAGATAATTGAAAAATTACTTATAAAAAGACTTAGGATGATACTAGCATGTAAGCGGTTAATAAAAAAATAAAAAATTATTTCGAATGTAAAAAATAAAAGTCAAGCATTCAATAAAGACGGTCTACTATTTAAGCTAAAGGAAAAACTACTATACTGACTATTACCAACTAAATAAAGCATATTTATTATATTTATTGTTTTCTATACTTAATCGTTCTTTAATTTTTATTTACTACTGTTGTTATTATATATTATATTCCCTCACAAAGCATCTTTTAAGCTCCATAGAAACCAAAATAAATAAATAAATGCTTAAAGAAGTGAAGAATCAAAATCAATAATAGTTAAAATCAATATAAAACACGTTACCAAAGGCAGTTTCGGTTTTTTTTTCAATTTATACTGGCTATGGCAGTATATCACAGCTCACTTTTAAAAGCAGGGCCCTATATGCTACTTAAGTATATTCAAACCAATATGATCTTACTCTGTGACTCAAAGATACCAACTATAGAAAGATTTCAAAGAAGAGCAATAATTAGAGCAATAATCAAAATGCATTGATATGTTCGTAATTGCAAGTCAATTTAAAACATAACATAAAATCAACATAAAGGTGACTGATATTATTCTATAATATGTCAAATTATGGTCTCAATTTTAATAAGTTTTCAGACAAAAATATAGTCTTTTGAAAAAAAAAGCTTACCAGCATCTTTATTCAGGCTGATTCAAAATTTACTTAAATATCATCTCAATGATTTCTCTTTATGCATCCCCCCCCCCGTTACAGTAATGTTTTCAGAAAAAACTCAATGTAAACTGTTTTTATGTTATTTCATTAATAAATTAAAATTTAGATAAAAATTAACCGTTTGTCCAGTAAAAATATAGTACTAGTAAGAGATAAATAGAGCCATAGATAAATTTTTATTTTGTAAAAATATTTAGGTAAGTCCAATCGCAGATTTTAATATTGAAAGACAAACAAAAACAATTAGAACAAATTAATTATATTTATATATCTAACTTATAATTTTATCTAATTGAAAATTTTAATTCGATTTACGGTTTACGAACATAACAACTGAAAGAATATAACAACTGTTCCATAAAACAAGATATGAGTGTATAACGTGTCTAATATTTTTATAATAAGTTCAGTTAAATATAGACTGACATACAAATTATTACAGAAGTATAATCTAGAGAGTTATTATAGAATAGAAGAACACTATGAAACAAACTCAGTTATATACCGATAACTGTTCTAAAATACCATTTCAATCCTTTTATTACTAATACAAGAAATAAATGTATATATATTATATACATATGTATGATTATCTGAGTATTTATTTTATTTCATAGAAATATGTATAAACGTACAATCGATTTATCGTCTTTTATTACCCCAGATTGGTTCAAAATATTAGAAAATTTTATTTTATTTTTTTTTTTTTGCTGTTGAATCGACAATATTGGAAAATCGTTTATATCACATTAAAATTGAAAAGTATATGTTTCGTTTTTTGGTATTCCTTTTGTATAATTTGTGGTCAGGTATGATATGAGAAAATTAAAAACAATAAAAAATTCTTATTTCGATTATTTTTAGAACCACCTTCTTTATATTTTGTTATAATAATATCTTGTAATAATAACAGTCTCAATATAACGATCAGAGGATAAAAATAATGTAAAATTAATTTTATTTGTCTATCGTAATTATTTCAGTATCATAATAGATATATGTATGTAATATGTATATATAACAGACTTATGAGGATATTGAAGTATGTTCAATAAAAAATTTTATAAATAATATTAAAATATGTAATTAAATAAAATATTGCGTAGATTGTTTTAAAGATAATTTTTCGAATATTAGTTTTAAGGATTTTTTTTTGGCCTGTAAACACCAAAGATGTTGAAAGACTGATAAGTATAAGCTGTACGCATTTTAGAAAAATAGCGCTGGTTGGAGGATGTTGTAAGGAAAGCTAACATTTTTCAAGGCCCAAAAATTATTTTGTTTTTACAGCCTAATTGTGAGCTTAATTCGGATACCAAGTTGGCACAGAGCTATTTAACAATCAACAAAATCATGCACCTCCATACGTGACGCAATAACTTATTTACTACATTTAAAGGAGATGAAATCCCTTCTTCTCCTGAATAAGTAATTGCTGATCATCATTCTTTTTCTTTTCAAGAAGGAAAGAAAGGCTATAGTTATCGTAGTTGCGTCAATTGACTAAGTCGACTCTCGACTGATTCCAGAAGCGGTTGCGATAATTAGTTATTTCGAATTAATATTATAATATAAATTGTGTTAAGCTAGATATCCTAAGTATAATTAAATCATAGTTAACGTATAATAATTTAATAATTACGTTGCATTTTTTTTTTTAGATTTTTAATTCATTTATTCATATTATAGTAAAATACAATACTTAAAAATATACATTTACTAAATAAAAATAATAAGAATAAATATAGGATCATTCGGATATTCATTAAAATATGTGACGAATGAAACTGCAAGCAAAAATACAGGCATTAAAAATATAAAATATTGTTGGGTACATACATAGTAAAGTAGAAAATTAAAGCTAAATATGGAAAAACTAAAATATCTTAAAATTAAAATTATATAATGAAAAAAATAAAATTAAAAAAAAATTTCATAAAATTTGAAGCAAAATTTAAATAATAAACGAGAGTAAGCAGAATTAAATACAAAATTATAACAAGAATAAAAAGTAAATTAATAACTAGAAGACTGAAAGAAAATTAAAAAAATTATAGTTAGAAAAAAACCAAATTGAAGTTAAAGCTAAATCGTATTAAAAACAGATTCAATTTGAAGGTGATCCAGTTCAAAAAGCCAAAATCGAAGATTTTAGCAAAATGAAACAGGTGATCTGTCCGATCTTAAAGAATAAGGTAAGATATCAAAAAATTTTGGAGCTATATAATCATAAAAGTGGCAAAAATGAGAGGTACGGGCTCTTGGAACATTTACAAGGTATAAATTATTAATTCTAAGATGATATCTAGTAACAAATCGGTGAGCGAGATAGCCCGACCTATTGAAAAAAATGTTCAACGTTTTAAACAGGTATAAATGTCTAAGTGGTAGAATATCCAACTTTTTAAATAAAGGAAAACTAGGCAATAGTCTATTTTTTTTAAAAATTATCCTTATACAGTGTTTTTGAGCGATGACAAGAGGTTGAATTTTATTAAAATAAGAACCACCCCAGCAACTAATTCCATATTGCAGCTTAGAACTGAATAGAGCAAAATACACCATTAGCATAACTTTTAAAGAACAATACAGATTTAAGTGGTAAATGTTTCGCAAAACATTTTTAAAATAATTATTTAAATAGGAAGTATGTGCAGACCAATTCAGTTTATTATCAAGTAAAACACCCAAGTACCTAAACGTATCTACACTTTCAATGTTAAAACAAGAAATACTACAAGGCGAAGAGAAGACAAAAGAGTTTAGAGACTGTATAGGAAATAAAGGAAATTTAGGACAATCAGGAGAATGATACCAAATACTAAAATTCTCGAGGAGACAATTATTAAGCCTAAATTGCATAATTTTAGTTTTATTACTTATAACTAACTTATGAACATAAAACCATTTTCGAATTAGGTCCAAGTCAAAATTTAAATCGCAAAATAAGTCAAGTAGATTATTATTGTTGTATGAAAAAGCATTGCCATCCGCAAAAGCTGTAGGTATACCCTTGAACTGTTGTTGCAATAATGAATTAATAAAAATAAGAAACAGAACAGGACCTAATACTGAACCTTGGGGTACACCAACTTTGATACTAAGAAGGTCACTGAACTTTCCATTCAATTTGACTCGTTGCTTCCTATTATTAAGATGTGATTCGAACCAATTAAAAATAAAACCTCTAGAAACCGCATTATAACTTTTAGTTAATAGTAAACCATGACTCACTGTAACAAACGCTTTAGTGATATCAATAAATAAACCACTACAGAAATTACCTTTGTTAATACCACCATAAATTTCACTGCAGAGCTTTATAAGTGCATCCTCGGTACTTCGTTTTTTCCTAAAACCAAATTGTGTGTCACTAAAAAAATTACTTTTATCAAGAAACTGTAATATTCTGGACTTAATAGCTTTCTCAAAAATTTTTGAAATAGCAGGCAGTATAGAAATAGGTCTGTAGTTATTAGATTCCAATACATTTCCTTTTTTAAAAAGGGGAATTACTTCAGCTACTTTTAACTCATCAGGAAACATTCCTTGATAAACGCTGAGATTAAAAACATAACTTAAAACATCAACAATAAGTAGCGAAATCTTCTTCAAAAAATTATTGGAAAAAGAATCGTTAGGTGCAGAATTAGATATTTTAAGACTCATAATGAGTCTATGAATTTCCAAAGACGTTATAGGTTCAAAAAAGAAGCTATGTCTCTGAAAAGGTTCCTCACATAAATTAGATACAAAATTCTCAGATTCTGCGTTAAAAGAAATTACATTACACATTCTTGTCTAACTAGCCATATATAAGAATCCAACATAACTTTAAGCACACTTTAACAATTAATTTTTTTTTTATACGCAGGCTGGCGGGAATCTTCAAAAGATAAAACGAGCCCCGTAGCTGACATTGTGTGTGGGATTCTTACCCACTAAACCACACCCTTCCTATATTGCGATCTAGTCCTACAGGACTAATGAGCAATTTTTTTCTTGGCTTTATTTTATTTTTCAATGTAGACTACATCCAGCGATGTCTATCTAACTTTTCCTTTGACGAATTCATCCAAAACCTTGAAGACCCATCGCATCAGCGACGAAAAAACCAACCAGCTCTCCAAACGAATTTATAATTATGGAAGACATGTGGAAAACCTCGTTTCGTTGGCAGTTACGAAATTCTTCACAAACCCCGTAAAAAAAAACTATCTGAACGTGGGAGCGGGTCAACCTCCGATCACCAGCGCGACGACTCCTCAAGAATGTGGGTGATTATTTGTGCACTAACTCAAAAGGTTTTACTCTTTTGAGTTGTCTGGCTATATTTCTATTGTCCAGGAGCTCGACTACCTCCACATTTACATGGCGCTGAAGCTTTTTTTCGTGACTTCTTGCAAATTACTGTATTTCTTTATCGACAGATTCTATTTGCAAATCTCTGTGTAGGTCATAGTTTCTGATGAACAAGGAACACTGAACACGCGTTTCTTCGAACCTTATTCTGAAACCCCTAAATAATATCTCAATTATTTTTTTTGCTGCATCCCCATAGCTGGATGCCATATAACTATACTGGTTTCAGTATTTGTTTTTTAGAACAGAAATTAGTTTTGTTTTGTTACCTATGAGCTAGAACATTTTTCTATAGCAGATTTGTAATTCTTCTTTCTTGTTTTTGATATGAGCTTTTCTTACTGACTTAGCTTTATGTACTGACTTAGCTTCATTTAATTTTAGCCTCAATATTTTTGTATAATCCTCGATTTTTGTTATAGCTCTCTGCAGATTTTCTGTAGATTCTTTATTATTTTCTCCAACAGCGAGAACCGCTGTATCATCTGCAAAAGTCGCAATTATATTATTTTCTAGTGCAGGAAAGTAACAAGTGTACAGCAGATACAGTACCGGACCAAGTACACTTTCTTGATGAACCCCGACATTAATTCTTTTAAGATCGGAATAAGCTCCTTCTTGTTTTATGTAGAAGTATCTCTCTGATTGGTAGCTTGTTATGATTTCCGATTGTCTTTTGGAAGTATTGTTTTCATTTTACAATTCAATCCCTTATGCCACACCTTATCGAATGCCTGAGCCACATCCAAAAAGATTGCTGAACAGACCTTCTTCTCCTTTAGAGCTTTTTCAATAGTGTTTGTTATTCTTGGTAACTGTTCTATTGTAGCATATTTTTCTGTAAAACCGAATTGGTGATCCAGATAATTATATTGTTTCTTTCAATAATATAGGTTTCAGGCTTCTTAGATAAATTTTTCGAACAGTTTTGACATTATAGGCAGCAGTGAAATTAGTTTATAGGATAATACTTCATTCGGTGATTTTCCAGCTTTGAGTATCATGATGACTTCGGGAATTTGTTCAATAGGTCTTTTCAGATTTTTAGCTGCCTTCCAAAGAGAGTAATCAGTGCTTTTATTATTTGTTAATTTTTCTAAATGTGCATATGTTAATCGATTTGTTTTTCATTACCTTAATTATTCTTCTCAGTTGTTGCGTGAGATTATTTAGCTTAGTTTTATCTTGTGGAACTCTAGTCTGATGCCATTTGTTCCTTGCTCTGCGTTTTGGTGCCAATTTCTGATGGATATTTATTTCCTTTTACTCTTTGTTTTAATACTGGAGTATTTTCCCACACTGTTAGTTGTATATCTTTATTGTATTTCTCCACCTCTGCATCAAAATAATTAAGTAATTTTATTTTTTTAATTCTATTTTAATTATTATTTTCGAATGTGTTTAATTTACGGTGTTTATTCTATCTGTACGAATACCTAGTAATAAAATTTTGTAAATTGTAAAATGTATAAAATTAAATTTTACTTAAATATTAATTTCTGGGCTTTACAAAATTCAAATAAATTTGATTAGAGAAAATAAAAAATGGAAGTGAAGCAACAAAAAATTCTAAGCGTTACAGTCTTGTAAGTCCATAAGAAATAGCATCATAAAGAGTATTAATTTAATTAAATTAAACTTATTGTTAAAAACAAAAGCCTGCAAATAATTATTAGGCAACTGGCTGTTTAAATATATGTACATATACTAGATTTGATTTATTGTGAAAAAAAATTATGATTTAATTTTCCCTAATACATTCATTTGACCTATAAAAGACTTTTATAGTTGAATAGTGATGTATCAGTTATCTGGGTGACTTCAAAATTTCAATAACTTTAAACGTTGATTCAACTTTTTCAAGTTGTATTATTCAGATACATATATATTTTCCAAGCCAGAATTGACAATTTAATTGCATTTTTGCCTCTCTGTGTTCATCATTGCAACACCGGTAACATTAAATTTAATATATAAAAAAATATCATGACATGAACAAGAAAACATCGAGTCAAAACACTGAAGAAGTCTGCAAGTAGTAGACGAAATACGCGTATCTGTATGATAAGCATATCAGTAAAATTAAAAGGAAAATATTCGACTATTTTCACTGTTATAAGAAAACATGTTTTGTCAAATAACTAACTACAAATATTACATAAGAATTTCAGACGTACAGTTATTCCTGAACAATTTTCTTATGCATAGGCTACTAAATCTAAGCCACAGGTATTTTCAATGGGTTTTGGAAATACTAATTTATTGTAGAGATTACAAGTAAGATTTTCACAATATCGGAATAATTAGGAAGTAAAGATTTTCTGATGGCATCTTAAGTAGTAATAAATTTATTGTGCCACTCGTATTTATTTCGATTTTATAAAATGTTTTACTATATAACAAACCAAAGAATTAGTTATTGTTTTTATGTTAACTTCATAAGGTTCGTCTTCAAAAAACTACTTTATCTTTAAAAAACTGAATCTTAAAATCTGATTCGATGTGAATTGATGAAGATAAAATTCAGCATCAACAACGGAGTAAGATCAGAATTAATATAGACCTTCTATACAGAACCTCATCTTTTTTTCTGTGATAAAAAAAATAACAAAATAATTTTCAGTGATTCCAAAAAATATTATAACACATTACTTTATTACATGACACTATTTTGGGTCTACATAAAATCGGAAAAATTTCGAATGCAAACCAAAATGAAAACAAATTGTAAAAAAAAAAAATTCTTTAATTTTATGTCCACTTCTCACAAATAAATCTGTTTACCTCAGAAACCTCGCAGTTGAGTTTATTAAAACCATTTCGGTAGATTGGAAACATAAAATTTTCATTCAAATTATAATGGAACCCTAAAATGAGTTTTTTTTTTTATTCATTTTTGGTTTTAATTTACTCTGGTTGAAATAATCAATTTCGAGTGGCACATTGAATTCAATCCTTTTTAAAATTACTAAAAATAATATAAAACAAGCATATTATACAACAACAAATTAGGACTTAATAAATTTATAATATAACGAAAATTTTATATATAGATTCTTGTTTTATAGAGATTTTAAAATAGATAAATAGGTGCCATTGTAATAGTGGAATTAAAAACAAATTTATTGCAACATTATAAATGTAATGATATGCTTGTAATATGCCAAACTCAAAGTAGAATGATTTTTTGAAATATTTGTAAAATACAATGTTTCTATTTACAAAAATGGTTTAATAATACTATGTTGCAAATTTTAAAATGGATTTTTTAAACTGAAAAACAAATCGAAAAAATTTTGGTGGTAAAGGGAAATTAATATTTGATTGAATATTGAAAATATGTCAACGGCACATAATCTTATATATAATACTCAAGATGAACGACGTGAGTAAAAAAGCAAGAATAATTGAATAGTAAATTATTTACACCACAAAAATATTAAAATTTTAGCAAGTTCTTGGTGCTAAATACTTAAAACATTTCAAATATTTACTTCAAATAGTGACGATTATTTCCAAGTTGAGCGACATCTGTACTCTAAAATAAATTTCAATTACGGGCAATTTTAAAAAACGCTTCATAAAAATACTGTCATTTTAAATAAACACACAAATCTATAAAAAAAAGTACAAAAACAAAAACACAAACAAAAATTGAAAACAAAGCAGAAAAACAAAAATCAGATCAGATCATACTCTTCAAAAAGATATAATAAATGTTGGTTCATTTGCTTCTACTATTTAAAAAATAATTTCAGTTCAAAAGAAAATTGCATCTTTATAAATAAAATCAAATTCAATGAAATATCTTTCGTATAACAATTTTAATTCTTTTTATTCATAAATAGCAATTGTTCTGTCATGTAATCACAAAATATACATATTTGTAACAAAGAACAGAAAAAGACTATATATGTACCTATCCTATAAATCAGTTTTGTAATAAAATAATTCACTTTTTTTGTTTAATTCACTTATTTGTTTGTGTTACTGAAAATTGGCGTTATATTTTAATGTGACTATAAACGACATCGATTGCGATTGAGAAAACAACTACAATTATACCAAAACAAATATTTTTTTTTATATAAAATCGTACCTGAAAGAACGGCTTCTGTGCAATTGCACAGGGGATTCACTAGTAATTTGTGATTTCATTCAGAGTTAGTTAGAATTTAATTTTTGATTAAATATAATTTCCACTAAGCACATCTTAATTTTCAGAGAAATACGATTTTATATTCTATCCAAAACACAGTTGACCAACTCCTTCGATTTGAATCAGTAAGCTATGATGAACTCGAAACAATCACTTATATTGCTTTTTGTGGCAATTATGATCTTTAAATATAATATTTTACTTAATGTTGATGCAACAGCATCATTCAGGACTGCTGCAAAAAAGCTGCAGCCCCATTTAGATGACTATTATGAAAACATTTTCATTTATTACTTATAATAGTTTTCCTCAAGGGACTATCATTCCACACCACGGCATCGTGACAGCTTCCTGGATTATTTTTTGGAAAATGTGTGTACACTCTTTTCCAAATAAAAATATCCTAAAGTTTTCCAGAACAATTATCCTCGTTTAATTTTTGATGTTAGTTTATAATGCTCGCTAAATAAATTTATAATTAAATTTTATGAACAAGAGAAATTTTTTTACAGAAATACCAAAGAAATAAACAAAAATAAGGGAAATATAAAAATTACAAATAAAATAAATAAAAACAAAAAATGCCACTGTATTATGGTGTCCGAAATAAAATTTAGCACACTAGCAAATGCAGTAGTCACATTGAAATAGTAAAAAATGAAAAAAAAAATTCGCCTTTCTTGTCTTGTTTGTTCCCTAAAAAAAGGACAAAAAAGTACACAGCAAACGAATCCAAGGATACCTACTGAGTGCACCAAGTGCTGACAGAACTATAATATATACATCGATACACATTTTTTACAAAAATATTTAAACAAAGTAGGATTCTGGCACAATAGTAACCAATGCATGAATACAATGCATACGTACATAATATATGTATAATATATAAATACGTTAAATATTATATTATATACATTTGCTTTATAAATTTTGTTCATATTTTTTATATTGTTTTGTATACACGCGAAAACCAAATAAACCGAAATGCAAAGGACATTGTCGTTGTGAATGTGGTTGGTACGGAACAATGTTACAACACCAACATACATTGTTTTGTTTTGTATATAAAAATCATTGTAAATTATATAGCTATTACAGTAAAAATATACAAAAGTCAAAAACAAAAATTAAATTCATATTTGTGTCCATCCTATTTTCCAACAAATAATATCTGAAGAAAAAGCAGAAATTAAATTCAACCTTTAAATTTTAAAAAAGAACTGATTCATATTCAGAGTTGTATATGTCATGTATAGGGTTTATAAATATTCGTATTATGAACGTTCCATGCTTTTTTACAGAGCTAGCTTAGAACTTAAAGAAGAACTTAAAAGTCCTATACAATTATAGAAACGCGTATTGACTCTTCATCCTTGCATTTCTTAATAGTGGACTAAAAACTATAATCTTGTTCATTTTCACAAGGAAGGAAATAACGAAAAATGATTGAAATTCTAACAAAAACTTTACATAAAAAAAATTTGAGTGTAATTTATGTATAATTAGACTAAATTTTCGAAAATCTAGTCGATTCCTATATACTAACCGATTTTGTTAACGAATGATGTCCCATTATACAATGTTAAAACGCAATTAAAATTACAAGCTTAGTTTGCGCTTCTGTGTTCCATGAAAATATTAAATTAATATGCTGAGTCCTACTAGAAATAAAATAAATAAATTTGACAGTAAAGTTATACGTTTTGCATCAAGTGAAAATATTTGTTTTAGTTAAGACATGCCAAATCAAGAAAGACACAAGTCATAGCTTATAAACATAGACTTGGTTCTTCTAACCAGTATTGTTACCAAATTTAAGGACTGCCATCAGCTTACTGTTTGTATTTTATTCTCCATTTAGTTATATAGTAACTTAATGTGTAGGATAGATTTGGATTGTTTTGATTACTTTCAAAAACTTTAATCATTTGTTCTTTTGTTCTCTTTTGCATAGTTCATATTTGGATGAATTACGTCCACATATTTATTATTAACTAATTCTCTTTAAATAGCTCAGAAAAATTGAAATAACCCAAATGACAATAGAATTTTCTCTATCTAATATTTTTTTCTTTTTTTATGTATTTAAAACTTTTTATGTACTTTAAATAAATATTTTTAATTTATATGAATTGAATTTTGCTTTAGTTCTATACACCACTAATGTTTTCAATGTTTTATATTTTTTAAGCGTCCTGCAAGGTTTGTGCTGTGAATTTTACAACATTAAATTTGCGATAGCGACTCTTTTATTACCAAACGTGGCAATTTTGACTTTTTCGGATATCTCTAGTATAGTCCCTATAATCTTTAGTATTTCCCTTATATGACAACAGCTTTTTCCCGATTAACTCATAGAGCGAGCATATCCAGACGTATTTGGTTGACATATTCCAGGGTTGGTCTTACATGCATATATGTAACATAACATATGGATATGTATGTTATTGATCTTCAATGCTAACATCTAATACCAAAAAATTGATAGAAACAATTTCTCAAAAAAAATTTCAACTGTACCTTAAAATTTATTTCAAAATCTATTTAATTTTTATGTAGAGAGTAAATTAATAAACTAAAATTTTCTAAATACCAACGAGTTGAGGTTAAATTAGAAAACATATGACTTATCAATTAAAATGAGACCTATATTATATGTAAAGAGAAACAAAATAATATCACATACTTATGAATACACAATACTCATGAATGAAAACTCTACAATCCAATTCTATTCCAATAAAATTCTATACACCAAAATTAAAAATTACAGAATAGCAAAAATGTTTGAAATATAAACAAAACAAAAAGAATGAATGAAACCCCAAAATTTTCTATTATAATCACACAGCATCCATGTTTAATTTCGTATCAGGCCAATATAACCATTTCACTTTTACAGTTGTGGCAATGTACTTCAAACCTCATCAACAATAGTTCTGTTGCTGCTTGCTTTTCCTCAAAATATATATATATTTTTTTATTTATATGCAAATAACAATAATTTCTTTTGTTGTAATAGCTTGTCCCGGTTTTTGTTTAGTCTTTTTTTTAAAAAACGGACGGCCTGTTGATAATTATAAAAAGTTTGTTGTTATGACATGGTTTAGTTCTGAAAATTTTGGTATTTTTCTAAATGAGTGAATGAAAGGAGAAAAAAACTTTATTATTTTTACTACACTATTTACTATTTTTGTTTTTATTATTTTTTCTTTTTATTTTTTAACTTTATTCAATTGATATATACATACTCCTATAGGAATACATTTAGCAGTTGTAGAATTTATATAATAAAGTTAGTTAAAATTATATTGTAATATGAAATTAGATTATAGTCAAGAATTTAAGGAATCTGCAAAATACAGTTAACAGTTTGTAAAGTTTATAATTTTAATGTGTAATTAACAGAATAATATAATTATAAAAAATATAACTATGTATGTATTTACTAATTATTTCAAAATGAAACTTATAAGATAGGTAATTACTAACTATGTATGAATTAAATAATATAGCTTATAATTGAAGAAAATCAGTTTTTCAGTGCTGAAAGTGTAAAATCTATTAAATTAATCAAATTAATGAAATGAAATATGTAAATGAATAAATTAATAAGATGTCTCACATGCATATCATAAGACAGCCCAAAAATAATATTAAACTTAATCAAAGTCAGCAACATCAACATGTTATTATAGAATAAATTATTTCTTTTTCATTGGCAGGACAATCCAACTTTTTCGTAGTTTTCTCAAAGGTCATCTATACCTCCACCTAATTCCCTTGGCAATTGTTTATGAATTATGTACTCGGGCATTTTTTACAAATGTGTAGCACATGAATATTGTTATTATTTTTACAACCTTATGACCATATAACAATAGTCTAAGCTTAGAGATAAATATCAATTATGATTTGAATATAATCTACAAATGAATGTAACACAAATTAAAAATCAATATATAAACAAAATATATTTATTTCAGGTCTAAGAATGCGGAATCACTAAATCTATATATATATACACTATAATAACGATATAATACAAAAAAGTGATAAGTACACATATTTACGAGCCGTAATAGATTTTGAATTAAACTGGAAAATATAAATAAACTACAGACCGTTATTTATTAATTACTAGCAAAGTTACCCGACGTTGTCCGGGTCGACCACAAAATGTATCCAATTTATTTCAATGAAGTTTGATTAATGAATAGAATTGAAAAAAATTAGTTTATCAAAAATATTCTAATATTCTTTTCAATACGATAACAAAATATCAACAATACTACAACTTAAACTATACTTATATTAAAATTATTTCTTTGTAAACAATATTTCGGTGGTCTTTTCTGATGAAGTATAAACAAATACGTTCCTTGCTGTTGAGGTATTCTTGAAATAAAGATATGTTCGCCTTTTCCACAATCAATTGAAATTCGTACTTAAATTAAATGAGGATGCCAAATTCTTATTTTTAATCTAGTACCGTAGTTTTGGCTTCTTCAAGTATTCTAGAAGCAATTGTAGAAGCAATATTGAAGCTACTACTTTTAATTCCAATTGATGAAGATTAACAACTTCATTTTCATCGATAACTGTATCTATCGATTTGTACATATGGGCCTCTGGAACACTCTGCAGTATTTTCTGATTAATAAAACGAATCGTCACATTTGTGTGGCCACTTCACATAGTCATGTAAAAATTTTATACTGATTCCTAAATTCGAAAAAACTTTTTCAGGACAATACATATTTGTTTATTTTTCATAGAGTACCTACCAATGAATAAATTTTCAAGTCTGTAACACAATCTTTTTTTGAAACACTCCTGATAGAGTATATAAGTGTACATTTTCATGCCTGTAACACAATTGGTTTTTAATATATTCCTGAGACGTACGTGCTAGGAGTTGTACGGCAGCAACCCAAACCTGTCATCTGATGGATTTGTACCGCGTCCGGTACCTAATTTGACCATGAATAACTGTGCAAAATTTCAGAACTGTATCTTTAAAACTGTGGGCGTGTATATCGAACAAACAAACAAACTTTCCCTTTTATAAGTATATAGTTTTTAACAGAACAGGGACTTAAATAGACTGATATTTTTCACTATCAACTAGTAAACAGTCATGTTTTATTCAGAAGCTATGGTTTGGTATGGTTTGAAAAAAACAAAATACTTCTTAATTACCATGCCATTTCTACCTTTTCTATATATTAGGTCAAAATAATTTAGTTTTTTTTTAAAACTATTTTTCAACTGTGAATTCCATCGCTAACTTCTACTAATCAGGTTTTATTTTTAAGTCCACCATTTCAGCAAAGGAGGAATCAGCAAGAAAGCAGCTGTTGAAATCCTAAATATTAAACTCATTGTATTTTATATAAAGATAATAAAAAATTAGTGCCTATATAAATTTCAGTGATTTCACTTGACTCAGTTGTTTTTAATTTTTACGGAAATTCAATTCACACATTGGCAAAACGAAAAACATGAATATACAAAAAAAAAATTATGTTAACATCCTATTATGATACCTTTACCTAAGTACCTGCCTACTTTTAATGATAAAAATAAACTCATATGCTTGCACTCTCTTGAAATTTCATCATTGACATAAATCTTTATTTATTTCAATGTTTTACTTATATGAACAATAGGTAGCACAGGTAAATACATTTTATTTTACATCAATGTACCATTGAATCGAAGATTAAAAATTTGTCGATAACTTTAATAAAAACAATTTATAAAGAAAAAAAAATATTTAGTAGAAAGCTGATTTTTGTTTATTTACATTTACCGGTTGATTCATCAAATCGGTCAATTGATAATAATATAACCAAAGAATATCTATTAATTATTATTATATTAGATAATTAGATATTAGGTAATCTGGTAATATTATTCGATTTTTTCCGTAAATCAAATGGAACTGATGATTAGCTATGAGGCAAAAAAAATAGTGTTTAGTTTCATTTGTCACAAACTCAAAGCTAATTTTTTTTCAAAGGTGCTCCTTTGCAAAACACTTATAACATTTACGTTTTAACATTTACGTATTTGCATGAATAGAAAATTATTTGAAACGATCATATTTTTAACACTGCAGATCTGCCAAATGTTTAGACTATCAAAATCAATGTAAAGCTGTACAACTCTGGAACTCATTATAATATTTCTAAATCATTTATAGACGTCCCAAGAGGAAATATAATTCACACATTGTGCTGGTATGCTTCCGTTCAGTCTAAGGCTACTTTGGCCGAGTTTTAATTGATAACTTAAATGTAGCTTGATAATTAACTTCTCTTGGACATCAACGTATAGTTGGAATTTAGAATTAATATGTAGAAACATAGAATTTTCTCTGTTTTATTGATACGTTATATAGGCGAGGGTTCACTCCGCAGGAATGAATTCACTACTCTTCCTCCTCTCACACTATTCTAAGTAAATAAAATGAGTTTTCATCTTTTGAAAAAATTATTAATGGAGCAAATTTGGCACTTTGTCAATATTGTTATTATCTTATATAGATTGCGTTGATGATGTAATCATGTACCCTAACTTCAGATGTCCAGTTTTTTAATAATTTAATCATATGAGGGATTTCAAATAATATAAGAATGTTGAGTAATATGTTACTGTTAGTACTTGCTTAAAGTCTACATCTTGCCCACATGAGAGTTAAACTCCTAGCACTTTTCAAGCCTGCAAAAAACACAGAGAATTGTTTCTTATGCAAAATGATAAAGTGTATCTCTGTTTTAGAAAAAACATTTTATGTCGTCAAAAATAATAATAAATTGTTACCCGCCCCAATCTTCATCGAACAAAATATGATGCAAAAAATTTTAAAGTAAAGTTAAAATTCTTTTTTTAACTATCAAGAACTATTAACATTTTCTCTAATATATTTTTAGACCTTCAAGCAAATTTATTTTCAAAATCATTTTATTTATTTTTTTTATTTCATGTTAATTAAAGAAAATATTCCTTATTGGACCCGTATAGGCAAATAATAACCTAAATAATCTAAATTACAAAAGATTTCATTTCTTTAACACTCAACTTTCAATCAATTAATACTAGGTCATTACTCGGTGCTGTTAACAAATTCCTTTTATATAAATGTGAAAATCTTTCATAATTTCTTTGATATTCATTGTACCTACCTATACCAAAAGTCACACAGTCTTTGAAATCTCAAATTCAAATTCTTTTCATATATGGTTTAGATTCAGTTTTGTGATAGAGAAAACATTAACCAAATCAGTGTTTCATCATTTCAACATTTGAATATACTTTTTTCTTTTGAAATTTCAATTTCCTATGCACATAAGTACATGCATATTATTATGTATATATACATATATATATAAAAGGGATAATAATTAAAAAGAAAAAACGTATAGTCGTATACATAAATTATATTTGAACTAAGCTGTTTATAAATGATTTTTCAAAATTTTATTTCAGACTAAATTATAGTAAATTGAATAGACGCATTAAAAATACATTGTTGATTTGCAATTTGCACAAAGAAATGATCAAAGTTGATCTATCATAAATCAGCTATGATAGTCAAAAGGAGGTGGTTTTTTAAAGCCACACACTACTATGGTTGGTTCGCAGCTAAAGCCACATGGTGTCCTACGAGAATTTCCACCTATACCGACGAAAAAAAATTTTTTTTTGCTTTGAACGAGTAACTTAAAATATCACGAGTCGCCACTGCACCGAACACATGTAATATTGTATACTATATATTTACTAGATCAACAGATGCAAAAACCCTAAAACAACAAGCATGTTACTTAAATATACTAAATGCACTATATATTTCAGAAGTCGGCAACATCAATTATTTTCGAGATACAGTGATTTGTGACCAAAGCTTGTGTTACATTTACTTCAGAAGATTGTTACTTCGTAAAAGGCACATTCCTAGATTTATATAGAACAAAATATTTTTTTTAATAAATGTTTATATCTTCTAACCTATTCGACGTAGACGTGAAGTATATATGTGTGAGCTATAGAAGAAACCAATACCTTTCCAACAATATATAAGTATTAGCCATTGGGGTAGTGTTATAGTAAACTCTTTAGGTATTTGGTTTTTCAAGAAAAAAAAAATGTTTTTTTTCCAAAATTTTCTATTTTGAACTATAATATCTCCATAACGGCAGCACCAGTCATCATCAAATAAATGGTAAGCATATATTTAATTTATCAACAGATCTCACTAATTTTAAATAAAAACATCAAAACAACAAGGATACTTTCAAATGTCCTTTTCGTCCTTAAAGGATAATATTCGCCACTAAAGATATATATTTCTGGAAAGCTAACAATTCAAGCTAACCTAGGGATATGGTCATTAGGTCATACGCCGATAGAACATCTCCCTCAGAAGAGCCTTTTATTCATATATAAAGTGGTTTTAAACGACGTCAGTTTCTTTAGAGTTTCCTTTATATATGCCAAAAATTTGGCATGTATTATCTAATGTTTACATATAAATAAATAGTCGGTAAAACAAGGTATTGTAAAAGTAAATAAATTCATTTCTGTTTTTTAGTAAAAAAGAAAGTCTAATATGTAAAATTTAATCATCGAAGTAGATAAATCATTAATTTACGCTTATATAAGTCAAAAAATAATTTAAGTTACTTAAATTCTACCTTGAGTACTTCAAATTCGGTAAATAACAAATTAGGTTAAATTTATTTTAGCCACATTGACCACTGTTAGATTTATTTCACGAACAACAAATTGAAAACTTATATAAAATTGGTGTAAAATTTTAGATTAAATAAATTATTTTTCTCTAATAACATGCATGATCTTGCATACCAATAACGAAATTTTTTTCAGTTTGACTGATAATCCTAATTGTCTTCCCATTATTTTAATTTTTTTAGAAAATTAACTTTGTTAACATTTTTTATAACAAATTGCAATAATTTATTTTCAATAACTGAATTAAAGATTTTACTACACTTTTTAAATTAAAGTTCAACACCAATATTATATTCTAAAGATAATTTAAAAATTCATCACACAATATGTGTTATTCAAAATTATTTCGAATTTTATTATTTTTCTTTCCTTATATTTAAGTTTTCTATTTGCAATTCATTTATAAATTTTTTGAATAACAAAAAAAGTTATTCCTCTCAAGTTTGTTTAAAAAAATATTCTTCTTTATTTTTACTGACATGACACTCGAAAAGTTTTTTAACTTTTTTGTGTATTTTTATTTTTCTTTAATTAAAAATCATCTTTTTGAAATTTTATTCAAAACAAACAGACTTAAATTTAATTTAAAACAAGTTAACCTATACTAAATTTAAAATTCCAAATTTTCTTTAAAAACAAAAAAAACATTGAAATAAAATATTAAAAAATGTATTGGAAAATAGTCCTAGACAATTGTGGTAGCAAAATAGACTGAATATTATAATGGAAATTCTTAAAATAATTTTTATAATTAATGTTTTGTAAGGTAATGAAAATCTTATATATTAATACGCTTAAACGTCTGTTAAACTTTTCACAAAGCTTTTACAACACAAAGCTTTTTTCAACTAGATTAGACACCTTTATGAGAACCAAACTATTACGAATTACGATAGTTTGCAAAATTTAATTTAAAGACATATACCCTTATCATGATTCTCGAATCGAATATGAGTCGAAGCGAATATGCTAGTCGAACGTTCGCGTAAATGTGATCATAATTCGTGAATAAATTCATTCGCTGTGGAAAAGTCGTTTTAGTCATATTTAGTCATATTTTTTACCTCACCCATTTTCAGAAATTTCAATAATTGAAATTTATTTATTTTATTAACAAATAATTCAAAAGTATAAATTCAAATGCGCAGTAGCATTGAATAAATATAATATTGTACATGGAGAATCATAAACCGAAAAAAAAAACACAAAAAACGTATTTATGGCTATTTTCATGTGTTTTTAATGTGGGTGTGGTATGTATTTAGTTTAAATGCATTTAATTTCAAATCTATACTGCCAGCGACATCTCTGCTCGCCGCATTTTGTTGAAATGTACGTCTCTATTAATAGTATTTAATAGTTAGCGTTTAGACATAAGATTTTGTTTCATGAAAGTTTTGTTTTACTTATTTTTATTACATTTACAAATTTGATTGCAATTACATCAAATTTTATTTCAAAAGTTTTAATTACATATCTAAAAGATAAACAAATACAGTTGCAATTGCAAAGTATACTATATTTCTTGATGCAAAATCCACTTTCTAAACTTGCAAAATACGAAGATACGAATATGCGTGACGAGTACTAATAATAAATACTTATAAACAGATATAAATATTCAGTGTAATTTCAGAACATTTATAAAATATAAATATTTAAATAGTAAATCAATTGTTCTAAGTATTATTTGTATTGATGAACAATAATATTTAATACACATTTTTTATATTTTTTAATGTATATCTTTCAATATATTGGCATAACACAATTAGAAGTTTATAAATACCTTTTCTAGCAAAATTCACTTTTTCAACTTGCGAAATACAAAAATGCGTGTCGAGCACTATTATTTTAAAAAAAAAAATAATGATATTCTATAACATAGTCGGATGTCAAACTTTAATGAACATCATTTATACGTTATAAGCACAATTCAAAAATATATAAACGCTGCCTTATATAAAAGTTTTCTTCAAAACTATTAGCGGTCAAAATTTTCAATTTGATTCTATGAAAAACAAATAAAATTATTATTTATTATATTATACATATTAAGTATATTATAAATATTGTAAATTATAATGTTATTAATTTTTTTATTCATTTTATTATTATTATTTAAATAACAATAATAATTACAATTATAATAATTTATGATACCGTACGTATTTTAATATCTACCTACCTGTTGTGAAAATAAAATTTTAATACATACAGTGAAAAAAAATATAAACCTGAAGTAGGCCTGCCGATTTGTCTACAGGTTCACTGTTTAATAAATAAATAAATACCTAAATAAGAAATATAAAAAAAATAGTTATAGATAGATCAAACTATATTGTAAATTACAAGCTATTCCCGGCATAACATTCCCCGGTCTAGCATTAGCATTATAAATGAAACAATTTATTTTATTTATTTATTTTCTTTATTTTCTTAAAAAGAATCAATGTTTTACATATTTTTTTATTACATAATAAATAAGTTAAATTGAAAAACTTAAAACTATAATTTACTTTATTTAATATCTTAAAAATAGTTTAACATTTTAATACTTATTCAAATATTTCCCTAAAAATACAATTCTCTATTTTACAGTTGTATGTTGCTTTGACTAGAGTACGATCTTTTGTTAGTGTTAGTGTAGTATAAAATATTATGAAATGTTTCATATATAAATAAATATTATGAATTGTTTCATTTATAATGCTAATGCTAGACCGGCGAATGTTACGCGGGGAATAGCTAGTATATTTTTGTATGTATATGGTGGACCTGAATAAGAAGAAACAATAAAATTTTTTGTATATTGGATTATAAATTCTAAAATATTTCTTGTATTGTACTTATTGAGAATAAAGAGTTCTAAACTTAACTTAACTTAAAAGGAACGTTTCAAAATGTTTGAGTTAAAATTTTTGACTTTTAAAATTATAAGTTTTTAGTATTTCGAAGAAGAAAATTGGATACTGATTCTCTTACCGTTCCAGTGGACCAAAATAGAGCTTAAAATTGAATGAACAACACTCAATTTAAAACGGAATTAAACAAATATTTTATTGAATTCATATAAAACCAAATAAAAAAACTATTATATTGTAACTATATTATTTTGTCTCTCTTCTATAGAACTTTTTTCTGAAAGTTTACTTAGATCTTTATTCTTTTTCTTTCAAATTATTAAACTCACTTATTAATTTTAAAACACTGAATTGTAAATTACAACTAACAACAATATATATACTCTATATGAGCAAATTGCTCTTTTTGAATAAAAAAGCTTAACCTATAACTAACTGGGTATCCAGAAGTCAATTAACAAGTATTCCCAATACGACAAAAACATCATTATGTGTTCGTTGTACTGCATAGATAAATTTGATCGTTTAGAATTGAGTCCTACATGTTAAGTAGGTAGGCAGGTAGTAGTGGTTGCCTACAGTACGCTGATACACTTAGACCAGTAAGATCCACTGTGATACCACGGCAACTTTCCTCCCGTAGGACTCTACTTGTTGAACCAATTTGAGCTTTTACCGGAAGTGATGGAGACCTTTGATCTAAGTGCTTTTAAGGTCACCCAGCGAGTCCAGAAAGAAGGCTCCTAAATGGGTTTTCCTTTTATGGTAGAGACCAGGGCAGGAACAGAGTAAGTGTTGGACAGTTTCATCCTCCTCCTCCTCTCTACACGTTCTGCAGAAGTCGTTTGAGGGGAGTCTCAGTTTTCTGGCATGTTTACGAATCAAACAATGATCCGTAATGACCCCTACCACAGTGCTAATGTCACACCTTTTCAGAGTTTGTAGGTTAAGCGAACGCTTCAGGTTCAGCATAGCCCAGATTTTCTTGGTGATGTAACAGTTTGGTCTTACTGATCATCAGAAGTTTGACTCTTTTATTGCATCTTTGCGAAGCAATAAATTACAGGTAGCTAGAGGTGCATCCAAATTGCTCCTTTCTGGAAGGATTTCTAATATAGTACCCTGTACTAATACCACTGTGTTCTGGCACCCATCGTAACAATGTGTTGAACCGATCCGCTAGTTCGGCCAAAGAACTGCGACAGGCCAACACGGTTTTTGAGTTGACGGTTACCGACTTCAGTGCTTTAATTGCGGATTCATTCTCCATTTTTTCCAATAGCGCGTTTGCAAGAGTACAGTGCTTTTGTAGATTTGCTGTGAGTCCACATTTTGTACTCCATTTAGCTAACTGATTTAAATCGTTTTGCATGAGGTCTCTTAGTGTGCTTAGTGTGCACCGAGTTTAGCATTGATAACCCTGCTTGTTAGCATTTTGTTAACAAGAGTTGCTAGTGTGGAATCAACTTCTAAGTTTGCCGGTGCACGTGTGATTATCTCAATGTTGACATTGTTAAAGGATCTTTCTATACCATAAACTAGAGTGTGTTCCTTATATGCCAATGATTTTTCAATAGTACTAACTAGAAAGTGCAGGGCGGTATCCATCTTCCTTTGTTGTACACGTGCTGTGACGTCGAGAGTCGATTATTATCCATATTACATCGTATATAGCTATCAATCAGTTTGAAATCTTTAGAATAGGCGCGGGAACTCTTACCAACTTTCGGTATAAATAACCGAAAAATGAACTTTCGGTATAATTAACCTCAGACCAACACTTTTGGAATGTGGCCTAGACCTAGACAACTCTTAAAAACTCTTTTGAGCCAGGGAAAAGTAGTACTAAAGGATTGCTGCAATTTAGCTGGATAGATATCATTCGGTCATGATGACTTGAATGGTTTAAAACTATTTAAAGCCCATTGCAGTTTGTTACTACTCTCCTCGATAAATCAGAGTAATGGGTACCACTTTAATTTGTAGTAGATTGTATATTAGAGCTGCCGTGGAAATGAGTTTCTAACAGTAACAACTCCAATGATTCTCCACTAGAAGCGGTCCATGAGCCATCTTTTTTAAATAAATAAAGAAAATCAAAATTTTTAAATTATTTTAGAAACAAAAATCAAATTAACCCTCCCTCAATGGACATTAAGCTTAATAAAATTACTTCATTTTAATTCAATAAAATTTTTATAAACATTAAAGTACCACCTACCTAACCTACCATTACCAATTAAATTGTTGGTACCACCTGTTCATCTTCTGTAATGTTCTTACCAGGAACAATTTATTTATAAATGTAACTGTAAATGAAAATTTTGTTCTTAATGATCTTCTACTCTATAATATTATAATAGTGTAATAATAGTGAACTCAATAAAATTTATTATTGAATTATTCAGAATATTGTATTTTCATAATATACCTCTATATATATATATATATATATATATATAGTAATATAGTATATTATATACCTGTGTAATGTATTTTAATTGTTTCTATTCATTTCCAAATCGTTATAAAGTCGTTTATAAATTAATTGTGAAGTGAAGAAATTGTACAAATGTTCTGTTAACACTTTTGTGCTATCCATTGTACATCATGTAATTAATGCCCCCTAAATACATTTGTAATAAATTAAACTTTCTAATAATTAAATTTAAAATTGAAATTTTGTGATTACATTTCGCAAAAATCATCATAATGGAATAAAAATGTTTAGAATTTCAATTACCATTAGTGTTATTCTATATAGATGAAGATAAAGATTGATTAAATTTTTTGAATTTAATGGAGGTGGAGCCTATTTAACTTTAAATTGAAACACACAAATATTTAATTATTTTTTGACGATATTTTTTTTAATTAAATCGAAACTGTATTTTAGAAAAGGACTGGATCGATTTCGTAAATTTTATTTTGAAATTTTGTAGATTCCAGAAAAATATTTTGTGGCATCTAGATAATTGCGAAAAATTTAAAAAAAAAGTTAATTGAAAATGATCCAACTAGGTAACTTTTCAAATCCAAGGGGGAACACGTCGTTGAGGGTAGCCACACCTTCGTTGGAGGGAAAAGTACCAGCAGATATAAAAAAATTTAAATCACCAACTGAAGAGATTTCACACGTGACCGAAGTCACGAAGGACAATTTTTTGTCAAGCCCAGGACCTTTGAAGGTGTGTAGCGCCCAATAAGTGAGTAGTATTATTTGGCTAAAGTATCATTTTCCTAATTTGATGTAATAACTTTGTTGAGACTAGCTTGTTCGAAATATTAATTAATTTATATTACACCTATTTTTTTCGAGCTAAATAGGAGAATGAATACTCATCTCTAAGAGATATAAAAGCTGGAGTACCGCAAGGTAGTATACTGAGTCCAATTTTATATTTGTTATACAAATGCGATATACCCGAAGTAGAAAATTTAAAAATAGCAACCTTTGCAGATTACACAGCGTTGATGGCAGTTGGTTCTACTATAGAAGAAGCTACAAACAAACTGCAAAAAGCTAATGACAAAATTTCCAACTGGTGCAAAAAATGGAAAATTAAATTAAATGAAGCCAAATCTAGTCATGTAAACTTCACCTATAAAAACATAGTAACTCCTCTCTCAGTTAAAATTAATTATGTCGTGATTCCATACGAGAATAAAGCTAAATATCTTGGCATGACCTGGGATGCATAACTGAAATGGAAAGAGCATGTGAAAAACGAAAAACAAGAAATCCAGTTCAAATATAGAGAAATATACCGGCTGATTGGGCGGAATTCTACGGTCTCGACCTATAACAAAGTTTTGATGTATAATCAATTATTGAAGCCAGCCTGGGTATACGGTATTCAAATATATGGATGTTCTAAGCAAATCAATATTCAAACTATCCAAACGTTCTAAAATAAGGTACTGCGGAACATAGTCAATGCTCCATGGTATGTTCGTTCTGAAGATCTGATGTATAAAAGGCGAAATAATGAAATGCGCTGCACGGCATAAAACTCAAGACTTTGCATAGCGAAACTCAAAACAGTCAAAACTTTGTTAAGCGACTAAACCGAACAAGACCTCCTCGAAATTCGAGGAAGTTTCATAAAAAATGGTACCCAATTTCACTATGAAATAATAATATCAATTTGTTCTTGATGCTACTGTAATTTTTGTTCATCGATTTATCTTAGACAACACCCATACATGTGATATCTTATTTAAATAAAAAATCAAATTTGAATTTAATTCTGGCAAGAAAAAATAGAAACTCTGTACATGGGTGAGGTGCAACAATTTGACAAATTAAAATTTTTGTATGTGAAGATGTGTGTATACTTAAATACATGAGGTGAAATTTAAATCGAAATTTCGTTTAAAAAAATATTTGAATTCGCTACGTCTCCTTTTAAATATCTATCATTTAAAAGAATAGTAATTTAAATCGGTTGTGAAATGGTTCATATATTTGTACTGTAATTTTTTCAGTTGCTTACATCAGATTAACCCTAATTAATCTACGTGATATAAGTGAACATGAAATACTGCGAAGTGGCTCATGTGCCCACCTGTGCACGTATATAAAATTTCTTGTAGAATTATGAAAACGAAGCCTGTTAATAGGAAAAAAATAATTATACAATTAAGTAATATGTATACACTAATTATATTCAACAAAATAGTATTCGAAGCTATACAACATACATCAATTAAATTGTAAAATATTTCAACAGACGATCTATTAGTCTTACGTGGTGCCGAAATGGCATGTGCCATTTGGTCTAAAGTATTTGATTATGATTTAATCTATGAATTATGATATTTTATTATCAAAGGTTCTTGTAAAGATTTAACAACAAATTTTTTTTTTTTTTGGGAACATAGCTTACAAGAGTGAGCCCATATTTCAATTTATTATTCTGATGTCGTACAGCTTCCAGATTTGTATTATTCACAATTAAATTTATAGAAATATCATCAGAAATTTAAATGTTCTATATATTTTCCTGGTGCAAAATTACTTTTCTTAACCCTCTCTTGAAATATTATGGACTCTAGTTCTGCCTTCATTATATGATAAAAAATTCTGCTGCTGTATTCATCATGCTATAAAAACTTCTGCTGTAAGATCTTTTGCAAAGTCGTTGTTCTTATCACTCACATCTTGTTCATCTTCTTCTTTTGAAGCTTCTCAAAGGTGTACGCAATCAGAATATTCCCATTCATTATTACTATTGTACTTCAACAGGCTAATTATCATCATATATTCGCATATTTGTTCCTCTGTTATAATATATTTTATAGACAACAATAAAGTTTCAATTTACCAATTCGATGAAAGATAAACAAAAAATGTGTAGAGTTAATTTTGTATAACATTCTTTTGAAAGTACCAAAATACGAAAATACTGGCGTATTATTATATCTTGTATTTTAGTTTCTTTTAGAAGAACAATAAATTTACAGTTCGAATAATAAATTTGAACTTGTTGCAAAGAAATTGATGGCCTACTATTGTAAAACAAACCATTTTTTTTTTCATAATATGAATATACTTAGCAGGCACATCGTAGTACTTTATGCTGCATTTTTATAAAACGCTTAACACAAAAGTGTGTACTTATAAAAAAAAAGAGGAGATTCTGAGGGAAATGTTGTAGGACCTAGTGACCATACGCGAAGGATAGCTGGAATTGACAGATTTCCAAAAATATATATGTTTAGTAAGGCGCGTCTTATCCTTTAAGGACTAAAAGCACATTTGACAGCATCCTTGTTGTTTTGATGTTTTTGTATAAAAACCGTTATATCTGTTGATCCATTTAATATATATACATTCAATAATATATTCTAAAAAAATAATGGTCTGGAGCGTATTTTAAAATTTATTTGATGATGATTGGCGCTGCCGTCATGAAGATAATGTAGTTCAAAGTAGAAAATTTTGAAAAAAAAAACAATCTTTATTTTTTTTCTCGAAAAACCAAATACCATCAAAGCCCCACAATATTTATATACCGTTGGAAAGGTACCTTCTTTTACTATAACTCATGCACATACTTTACGTCTACGTCGAATGGTTTAGCATTTATTAATTTTGTTTTACCTTTTTTCTATTTAAAACTAGGAATGTGCCTTTTACGAAGTAGCAATCTTCAATTATTGAAATAATCATTTCTGTTTCTTTTTTACTATTTTATTCTTCGACAAAAACTGGAATTGACATATTTAATTTCTTCATTAATTCATTTTAATTTTAACAAGTTTAATTTTTTTCAATTATTTTCTTCTATTTGTGAAAAAAAACAATTTTGGAATTTTTTCGACACTAATTTTTATTTATCTGAATTTGAAATAAAAATTTCTGAATTTAAAAAAAAAAAATGCTTGAATTTATTTCATAAAAATGTGAATTAAAATTATCTGAATTTGTTTAGCTAAACTCTGTATTTCAAAAAAAAAAAACTCTTAATTTATTTACCAAATATCGGAATTGGTTTAGCAAAATACCTTAATATATTCAGAAAAAACATCAATTTGACTCCCAAATGATATATGTATATTTTATTTGTTAAAAAAAAAACTTTGGCCTAGCTTAATCTAGTTATGAAGCCTATTTAATCTAACTTAATTATTAAACTTAATATGTATTTAATATCTGATTCTAGTTGAATTCTAACCATCAACATTTTCTTTTAATTCTTTTGTGTCTGTGCGGTATAGACATGTTATAAATGATTAGAAATGACTCAATTTATGTGACCCGTCTACAGGTATGATATGGCATGGCATGATTGTGGTCTTCAATACAACCATTTTGATCAAGGAATATGAAATGGTGCGATAAATTCCGATAACGCTTCATTTAAACCAATTATTAATCTACACATATTCTTACATGTAATTATTAGGAATTGATCAATCGTACATTTACCAAATTTTGGAAATTTTTTTTTTTTTTTATTATTAGTGTTGATTATTTTTTTTTTTTTATTTAAGTTTAGCCAAACATTAAGTTTCAAACGGTACCTTTACAAAAGAATGAAAAGCTTGGACTAGTCGAGAATTGGGAAATGAACAATTATTTGGTATTAGCCTGTTCTTCTTTCTTTTCACTCAACTCGTTTCCTGCAAAGTTGTTGTTCAACATTCTGCTTATTTTTTTGGAGGTCCGTCTGTAGGTTTAGTCTTGTTTCGTCTATCATCTTTAACAATTTTTCTAAAACAATTATATTGCACACTAGAAATATTTTCGTTCCAGTCTCATATAAATTGTCGTTGCTAAAGAGTTTTTTGTATTTGAATATGTATAGAAACTGTTAAGACTTTGTTATTCTAAGCCTTTTTTTATCATGCCCTAAATGTTATGCAGTAGTTAAGGTTCCTTCTCTCATTCAATTTTCTTTCTAATCCTCGAGCCTGGACCTACAATAACTTTGTATAAAGAAATCCTTTCCTTTTTTTGTAAGACTGTAAAAAAAAAAAATGTGTAAAATGTTTAGTCAACAAGTACAAGCAATTGAATAACTTCCTCAAGTTTATATTGTTTTTTGATCATTGTTAAAGTTATGTAGGAAAAACTAAGTAAGTATACATGTAGCAGATTAACAAATCAACATCGAAGTTGGCAACACTAATTATTTGTATTGTGCATATTTAATATTTTTACTGTACTTAGATATAGATAAGAAAGAGAATTAAACTTTCACTTTGTTGAAAACTATCGAAAAGAAAGGTCTTTTATTTTTAACTAAAATTAAGACTATAAATTGGTGACCCCGCTTAGTACTACAAAAATCTAAGTTATACAATAAAATATTGTTTTAAAAATTAAATCCGTTTTAAATATTATTTTACAGAATATGCTGTTGGTTCGCGTTAAAATACACAATATTGAATAATTTATGTTAAATATGATTGTAATTAAATTACTTTTCATTAAGTTACAAGACTAATAAAAATTTTTTTGCAAAAGCATGCGATTGAAAAAAGTTCATAGATTTGATAAATTTCTAAACAAAACTTGAAAAATATATAGTTACAACTCATCAATTGAAATTATAACATCAACTAAAACTTTATCATCAATAATAGAAATACTATTTTCTAATACCCTATCTTCCATCCAGCAACAACATTATCAAATAAACAGCATCACAAAATGCTTAATACACAATTTTTAAATAATTTCAATAAGGATATTTTATTTACAATAAAACTTCTTAATAAATTTAATACCCTATGTTGTCTCTAGGTATGTAGGTCTCCGTTATATCTTATATGTAGGTTATTAAAATAAATTACAACAATATGTTTTTTTTTCCTAAATTATTGACAGACAATTCACGCCTTATATTATAGTTTTGAAAATCTTATATATTCAAATATAAAAATCCCAATTTTGAACCACAAAAGAAACCAATAACATACAATAAAATAATATTAAATAAGAAAATAAAAACAAAAATAAAAACCAAAAATCGAACCCCATCGCATATATTTATAGTGTATTTATACCTACATATATTTTTGAACAGCCCTAAAAATTTCACACGCCGTTTGCATTTTACACAAAACAAAAAATAAAATAAAATAAAATAAAATGAAAATAGGAAAACAAAAACTGAAAGACACCGCACGTCGTCATTGTCGTCGTTCAATTATTATTTTCGGTATTTTTCTTTCCTTATTTCTTATTTTGTTACTACTTTTTTTTTTATATATTTTGTTTTTTTTTTTTTTTTAATCAAAAAAAGGTGGTGATATGAATAAAAATTTAAAAAAAAATCTGCCATCTTCATTTTTCCTATATTCTGGAGACATACACTATTGATAATGATTATATTGATTACGATTGTTATATTGATTATGATTATAATGATGATAATAATAATGATGATACTATATGTATGCCTACTTGATATTCACAAACAATAAATGCAAAATTTAACCTCAAAATATGATAAAATGATGAGAAAAGGAATATTTTTGTTTCCCTACTGTTTATCACTACTACGAAGGTGACCATATTTTGAAGAAGATAAAACTGAACTTTAGACTAACAATCAAATCATCGCAGTATTATCAAAGGATAAAATATAAACAGCATATTAGAGCAACTCACAAAAATACACATAAACATATCATTCACTATGGAGAGGGAAAAAAATAACGAAATACCGTTTCTTGACATAAAAATATCACATAAAGATGGAACCATGAAATTTGATATCTACAGAAAATATACCCAAATCTAACGAAACATCCCCACTGAATCAAAACACCCACGTGGACCACATATTAGATCAACTCAACGTATGGCAGCATACAATATGATGATCAACATGGTAGCTATACATGGTAGCTATAGAAGGTATTATCAAATGCTAAATCTGAAAAAGAAAGTCGCTTTATAAAAGCCACGGAATATAATGAAGAAATCATAGACCTATTCATAAGGAAGAAGCTACACCGTATCGAATTCAATAACATGACGAGCTTGCTCCAACAAACTAAGGATGCAGAAGTTTAAAAATATGTTCGAAAAACACAATTTAGAACTACAATAACAACAAGCAGAAGTCAAAAAATGTTCAGCATACTTGGATACCAGCAAAGCATAGAAAGGAGATTTAAGAAGTTAAAGGCATATATAAAATATCATGCCGCAACTGTTCAAAAGTATATATAGGGCAATCAAAACGGCTCATTACGGTGAGTATCTAAGAACATTTAAAGGAAGCCGAATTAGCAAGATTAGGTCGGAAACTGCTAAATGCATAATTGAGGTACATCATCAAATTGATAAAACTAATTTTTATCATCAATAAAGGAGGTACATAAAATAAGCAACCTAGACACATACGAAAGTTTACCAACTTCGAAGATACAGGTAGATGACAAATTGAATAATGATTTAGGGAATGAATACTCATCGCTATTTAAATTAATAAAATAATTTGCAAAAGCACAGATAAAATAGGTAGGTATCAGAATATAAAATGGAAGAACTAATATATACAGTTAGTCACAAGCACTGATGAAGGAAGTATGTTGCTTCCGAAATATCTCTATATTCAATCAAATATTAAAAATTGTTAGTGAACGGAAACCTGCTAACAATTAAATTATTTAACAATCAAATGTTTAGAAGTTATTATATTTCAAAACAAAATTACGAGACAAGGAAAAGTGAAAGTGGTTTGAAAATTGCAACTGTTCAGAATATATTTTAATAACTTACTATAAATAAACATCAACATAATCAATATTGAGTATCAATAATTATTAAAAGAGTGGTTTTGTTCATCATAACACTCCTTGAATTCCGCAGTAGGTATTTATTTATATATTTCATCATTTATTTAGTTCATTAAACTATTTTACATTACTATTCCAGAAAGAGAAAAAAAACATTTTTATTAAATTTATATTATTGTATAAAATTATTTTTACATATTCTAGAATTTTTCCTTAAATTTATTTGTATTTGTTTCCGTACTTATTTCATTCATTAATCAATTACAGGTATAACTTAGAAATTTTCAAGGGACGGTCCGTAAATATTGTACTAACTAATATTGTCTATTCTATTCTATCTTAATTATTTTTAATTTTATTACTCTTTACTGTCCTTCTTTTTTCTTCAGCTTAATATGGCTTAAATTCTGCGAAAGCAACTATAGTGCTTATCCCATTTTGTTGGCCTAATATAAAATAAAATAAATATTTCATTAAAAAGTTTGAGACCATTGTATAGAAGCATATTTTTAGTTTTTCTTATCTAAAAAAATTTAATCTAAACGAATTAACGTTTCTTAAATTATAATTGTTTATATCCCATACATAAACTAAATTATCACATAAATAACTCTACATATATACATATAACTTTACATATTTTCTTCTTTTGTACAATTATTAATACATTTATTATCAATATTGTTTACTTTTTTAAATTATGAATTATGCATATGCATTAATGAAATATTTTCAATTTGATTATTATTTATTGTCCTATAATATATACCGTTCACTTTTTATTAACGAAATAATTCACTATTTTATGAATGTATTCTTCTATTTTTTTAAGGTGATCTGTATCTTAATATTTTTAATGTATTTTTTAATTTTATGTAAGTAAAAACAATTCGAAGACATAAAGCACCTATAGAACAACAAAATCCCTAATTTGTACTTTGATTGATTTCATAACTTATTACAAGATTGTTTTTGATAATCAGATTTGTTTTCAGTAATATATTTAGATTTATGTAATAGTAGTATATACAAAATATCATGCCAAGATTGCACAAAAACTTACATAGGACAATCCAAGAGGTTAATTACAGTTAGATTCCAGGAACTTATGAGGGAAGCACAATTGGCGAGGAAAAGAAACTACACGAATTTTAGGTCAGCTGTAACTCAGCATATAGTTGAAGAAGAACATCATATAAACAAGAATAATCTAAAATTAATAAAAGAGGTAAAAAAAATAATAAACTAGATATGTATGAAAGTCTGGCAATATCTAGAAAACCTGTTAACAACAGACTTAATAATGATGTAGGTATAGGTAGTGGATTCTCACCATTATTTATATTACTTTAAAATTAAAAATCAGCTACAGGTAGATATTAAGATCATAAATACTAAGATAAGGGTTATTACGTAAGACGAGTTTAAATTCAATAAATAATAATTATACAAAACAAAAAAAAAACACTGTAGATTAGGTAGCACTATTAAGGAATTACTATTGGTAACAAAATGAGCATATTATTAAGGGTTTAAATTATATAATTATATGTAAGGATTAGTGTAAATATTAATTAGTCGCAAAGCACTGATGAAGAAAGTATGTTGCTCCCGAAATATCGATATTTGCAAAATAAATACAAATGATTAGTGAAATGAAACTCGACTTTTATTCCATAAATCTTATTACAAGATCTTTAAAGTGCATCTGTGGGTTATAAAAATCAATCAAAATTTTTATTTTAAGACCTTATTATAATTTGATAAAACAAATAGATGTAAAATCAGTAAAAAGTTTTAATAAATGCTTATTATAGCTGTTTTAATATATTAAAATGTCTAAGAACCCCGGATTAATAACAACTAGCTGAAAAAAAAATAAAAAGTTTTAATCTGTATGTTTAAAAAAATTGTGTGGGTAAAATTTGATGAAATTCGGACATGAAAGCTTCTCGGAACTATTGTAATTCAAATTTGATAAGAGGAAATATTTCTAAACGAAGCTGGTAAGTGCTTGAAAAAAATTGAAAATAAGGTTAAGCAAAACACGTACATAATACATATATATAGATATGTATTAGTGACTTAAAATTAATATCGAATAATTCGGCATACTTCAAATATCGCTATTAGATAAATGATCTCAAGTTGAATTGAATTTACCCTCTCTCTTCTAAGATTTTTAGAGAGTACATTTTAATGTGAATGTTATCACTACTTTTACGTAGACCATTGATATACACAAGCTTTTTGATAAATCAAATTTTTAATATAACATCTCATAACAGCACAGTCAATTTTATTTTAAGTGGTATTGTAATGGTTTTCCAAATTAATTTCAAGGTATAATCGAAAACACTTTTCACAATCCGAATACCCATGACCTGAGCAGAATTCGAGCCATGAACTTTATGATAAACGGTTCAATAACATAATTTCACCACATAATTTCACTACACCATATCAATGGGCTTTAAATTATTGATTTAAATAATAACATTTGTATTGTGGGAGATTAATTTCAATAATCTCAGATGAAATATATTTGCATTACCTAAGAAAACAATTATAATTGTTTTTGCCCTAAAATGTAAATATGAGTAAATTTTACTTATCAAATATTTTTGATCTATTTCGAATTTTCCTGAAATTATGTGAAAAAATATTTTTGAGTCATAGTAAAAGCCTCTTTCAACACAGAATAAATTGCAACAAATTGTTATGAAAGAAATAACAGAAAATATGCTTCAGAATAATATTAATTAGAAAGACTCAGTAAAAGATGTCATCACAGTTATTAAAATACTATGATTCTCTCTAGGAACTATTATCTCTAGGAATCATATGCTTAGTGCCGTAGTAGGTAGAACGACGTCTCTCAAACGAAAGGTTCCTGGTGTGATTCCCGATAATGGCAAAAAAATACTTTATGTGTTATTTGACCTGGCCCTATACTATTGTGATAAAATAAATGACAAAAATAATTGAGAATATTATTTAATTATACAATTAAACTTAAATAAAATATAATAATGCTATATTTAAGAAAACTTATTTCCTGAAAATAGTGGTAGTTTTCTACATTTAATGAGTTGATATGCAGGAATTTATTAAATAAATATATTGGAAAATATTAGAAGTAAAACAGTAAAAATTTCAATGCCGTATTTAATTCACAAAAAGGGAATTCTACCTAAGTTACCGTCAAGAATATAAAACAAAAAAAGAAAGTTATAATTCATAACAAAAATATTTAAAATATTATAAATATTAAACAATTAGTTCTATTCATAAACTGCTCTTTCCACAGTATTTAAAATATTCATAACCCATCATGAAGACAATACATACTCAACTTAAATAAATATAATCAAATCCGAACACCTTATTATGAAATTCGACATCAATCGACAAAATAATGACTAAAACTGAATTACTGAAATGATGATGATGAAAATAATGACTTTTACAATTTACAAAAATGAGTAATAAAATATTTTGTAAATTTAGTCTGTTTAACAAATAAAAATATCTACTTTGGAAAAACTAATTTAACAATTTTGAATTTATTAATCGGATTTTTATTTAGGTAAAATTAATTAATTCAAAAATTAGCTATAGTCATCCCCATTATAACCCCTATTAATATGCCCACTGGGTTTTTGCAGAATTATGATGATGATTAATTAGTCACAAGTACTGATGAAAGAAGTAATATATTGCTTCTGCATACCAATATTTGCACCGCAATACAAAAAAATTTTATTAAACTAATTTTTAAATTACAAATTAAACTAATAAAAATGAATTTTCTACCAAATATCTAAGTTCAAATGCGATTAACACAAGAAGTTTACCAGTCTTAATCGAAGAACATCCTGCATAATCTCAGATGAACATAAGGTCAGCCTAACTATTATCAATATTCAATGTTTGGTACTTTAGATTCGTATCTATTTAAAATAATAAAAATTTTTTTTTTGTATACTTTCATTCCCACCTCTTTGCTTAAGTTTTTTGGATGTTTAAAATATTCAACTTTTGGTTTTATTTTTCTATTTTTTAAGAATTTTAAAGTTATGAATAAATTTCCCCGTATGTCTTTATTGTTATTTGCCTTTTATTGTATCTACTTGATGTATGTATATGTACGAGTATGCATGTATGAGATTCGACTTTTTGTTTAGTTTGGTTCGTATCTTGTAGTGATTTTTCACCGAATAAAATTTTTTGTTAGATTCAGTTTGGTGGCTCAGTTTTTTTTTTCCTTTTTTTATTTTCCTTCCTTTTGTTTTTTATTTTTCTTTTATTTTTTTTTATGTTTCAAAATAAGATTGTCATTATTTATAATAAAAACACAAAACAAAAATATTCAACTCGAATTTTATATTTAGGTACTGTTTGTACTTTGAAGAGATACTTTGTTGTTATCATCATCAATATAAGAATGACGACAATATAAAGATACGACGACGCATTTCCTTTCAAATTGATATGTCAAGTCTATCGATCTTCTTATTTCTTTATACATCCTTTTTTTTCTATTCATATCCTTAAATTTCATTTTGGTTTTAATTTTTTTTTTTTTGCTGTTTACTACTTTATAAAAAATCATACCATATCAGAATTTATGAACCCAAAATATTCAGGACATATAAAATATGTGTTGGTGATTGTTTATTTGCATATTTGTTTTTATTTTTGGTTTATATATTTTGTTTCTAGGATATATATAAAAAAAAAAAATAGTAAAGAGGTATAAATATAAGCTGGAAAAAAATAAAAGAGACACATTTTCGCATTGCGGTTTCAAGGAAAAATTCATGACAGGCAAATGAAAGAAAAACGAAGTAAATTGAGATGAAAAAATAATTTCATTTTATTGTAATCATTCTCTTATTATCATTTTTATTTTTTATTTTCTTCACAATTTATTGCTGTTTTTGTTTTGTGTATTTTTTATAAATATATGGTTTGATAGAAATAAAAAACAATTACTCTAAGAGTGTCCGTACTAAGATAGAGTATAAATTTTAAGACATGTTCTTTAGTTTTTGGATAAAGTTTTGTTTTTCGTCGTATTTAATTTACGCTAATTAAGCCGTTTATCTAGATGAAATTATTTGTTTTTTATGTTCAACAACAATTTTTGTTGTGATTAATTTCTAGACGACCATATTTTACAAATGGCTTTATTTTACATAATATATAGATTTTGCCGTAATAAGTTTTCAGCCATTTCAATATATTGTTTTGTTGGAAAAAATATTACGCTCGTGAATTGTGAACTCCACATGCCACATAAGCTTCTCGTTAGCATTTCCTTGTCATTATTTTAAGCTATAATATTCTAGTTTATTTTTAATAAAAAATTTAACTTAATAAAAATGTTTTGGTGGTATTTTAGCATTGATGATGGGTAAGTTGATGTAGCACAAAGGATCTTAAATGTCATCCGAACTTTCGAAATATTGCCAACTTTCGATTGAATTGAGTTTCAACTTAACTTAAATTATAAACATTCCGATTTAATGTTCATGCTATTATGCAGTATGTTAAACGTGAAAAGTAAGCGAGCAAATATGAGCGATGAGAACTAATTCATTATTTTTGTAACCCACTATGTTTATAGTAACATTATTCTGTAATTATTTATTAAAAGTAATGCATTGAAATAATACATTACATTCAGAAACATTGCATTACATATTATAATTTTTGAATTAAAAGAAAGCGTTTCACCAACATAATTTAAATTGCAGGATGCAATCTTGAAACCACAATAGCATCATTTATACTTGGTAGTAGATTGAAATATTCAAAAAATCTATCTACTAAGTATTTTTCAATTTTTTGACTTCGTTTTGCAAAATGGATAAATCCTTTGGTACTAACTATTATTTAATTATTTTAGCCAGTATTTGTTGGAAATAGCCATAAATCGTACTATTCCCTCCACAACAAGAACTAGTTTTTAGTTCAAAAGTAATTAAAATAATTTGAATTATTTTTGGTAATGAATTATATGTAATGCATTATTTTTTAATGTAATGTATTATTTTAATGCATTACTTTTATTAAATAATTCAGAAGTTAATGTTAATGCATTATATGTTTAAAAAAATAATTCAAAATAATTATTTCAATGCATTTTTACAAACATTAATGCATTGTTACTAATTAATAATTATAAAAACAATGCATTAAAAAAATACTGAAAATTTCCATCTTTGGTAAACATAATTAAAATGTGTTCGCGGTAGTCAAAAATATTTTGACTCAAAATCAAAATTAAGTGTTATAATTACAATGATTCAATATTAAAATGTTAAACAAATTGAACAAATAAAAACAAAATATTGAATTATCCTTCTTATTTAACATTTTATTGTTATAAAATCAAAATTAGTGTTATAAGACTCCTATAGGTTCTGGATGAGAACGAAAGTTGTTATAATGATGTTTTAAATACAAGAAATTGTCTAATAGCAATTGTGGGAGTTGTTATAATAGAATTTCAGGCAAGTGCTGTGTAAACCTATAACAAAAGTTAAAGTGTTGTCATAAGAACAAAATTGCTACAATAGCAGTAGTAGAGTTATTATTTTGCTTTTATTCCCACAGTAACATTAATATTGCTATATGATGACTTGAAGCATTACTATACTAACCCAACTATAGTAATATAAGCTCTTATAAGAGCATCATGAAATAAAGAAAATAACAGTATAAGTATTTTGCATTATAGATAAGAATTAATTATTATGTATTATACTAATTGCTGTGATTGTAATATTTCGTGGTGGATGAAGCTTTTATGTTAGATAAGTAAAGCAACATATTTTATTGCACTCTGTTTATTAAAAAAATTACGGTTTTTGGTTACTTAAATTTTGAAGTGAACATCAGATATTTAATTAGTTTTATATAAAGTAATATTTTCTATTCATATTATTTATTATCCTTTTGCCAAATATGTTGAAAGACTATCCCCCGAATCGACATAAAATTTTTACTCCAATTTTTTTGTGAGCAATAATGTGACTAATATAAACTATAAGTTAAGACAATTTAAAACAGTTCAAAACTTTTATTTGATTTGATTTTTCAATTCAATTCAATATAAAAAATGTATTAATTAAGGCTATTAGCCCTGCGCTTTTAGACATGTGGACCAGAATTCATTTAGCTAGTTTAGTTCATCAATATAAAAACATAGAAAATACTCCAATGTTATCGATAAAAATAAATAATAAAGACTTACTACTATTGTGTAAGATAAAGAATTTTACCTCTATAACTTTCCTCATCAAGGTCTAGCCACAATAACAGATAGAATAAAAGCCATTAAGCCTTGAGTTTAAGAAGTTAAATTTCACAGCATATACGACTATGTTTATATAAACATTGGTACTATAATTGTTTCGTTTCGCATTCCTACATACTACATTTTGAATAGGCAATCCCGAGAAGAAGACAAATCATTAACAATTATTATTATTAATAAATTGGCAAATATTTCACAGCACTGTACATGTACACAATTGAAAACTTTTCAAGAGTAAAAGAACATGAAGTAAAAAAAGTATTTTTGATTGCCAAAATTACATAAAGAAATATGAAAATTTATTGAATATTCCGGAAAATATATAAACATCTGCACATACATACTACATGCAAATTATTCTATTCGAAAGAAATATAATAATTTCGGAATCGAATAAAAATAACAATAATAATAATAATAATATTGAATATTCTATGAATTTGTAGAAAAATATGAAGTGTGATAAAAAAAAAATTATCAATAAAAATATAAAATTTGAACAAAGAAAAGCAATATAAGAAAATTTTTATTTAATTGTTCATAGACTGAACTGGAGAAAAAAAAGATTAGTAATATAAAGAAAACAAAGTTTCCGTAGAATGAAATTGTAGTATGCAAATGACAACAGAAACCAAAAAGTTGTGATAAACGGAAACCGGAAATCAAATAAAATTAAAAATACTTCAAATATTTTTTTTTCTTCTAGGAAATTTTATATTTTTTTACTTGGCATCATACTCATGTGATTGGCTATTTTAAATATTGACTTTACATAATTTTTTTGTTTTTTAGCTATTACACAAATATGGAAATTTTTTGACTAAAGATAATTGGTACCTTTATTAGAACTGTAAATATAGGTTTTAAAGTTATAATAAAGATACCGATTATCATTTTTTTATAAATATTTAATCTAAAAGATAAAGATGGTTAAATGCATAATAATACTCCAATAATAATTTAAAGCTCTCTGGTGCTCTCATTAAGATATTATGACATAATATCAAAACAAAAAATGCGAGGAGTAAAACATAATCACATCAGTAGCACCGCTGATATTGCAATAATATCTGTTGACCTACATGATGATGTAGTTAAGGTCTCGAGTTTCAACCCCGCTCAGGGCATGTTTGTTTAATGTGAATTTTTTGTTCATTATTTATAATTTATTCAAACTGTATATTACTGGTTGAGGATTATGCTAATACTATTAAAAAAGTGCTGTGCAAAAACAACAACAAAATAACCGAACAAAATAAAACCAAATCGACTTCTTTATTAAAAAAATGTTCAATGAAGTAAAAATTTGATTGGATTGAAAATAAAATTTAATTTTAATTTATGCTATTTTCAATGAAAAGTAATGAAAATGAGCAGACTGCAGAAAGATAGTGGGCATACGTACTGGTCATAACCACATGAATAAGCACATGTGTAGACTAGCACTAAGTGACGACCCAACCTGTAGACACTGTCTGGAAAAACCATTACACATGTTGTAGAAGAGTACCTAGCTCTTTCAAGGCTGGGACTCAGACTGTTGGAAACACACTACATAACCTGAGAAAACTTCTGCAGGATAAATCCCCCAAAACTATTGATTTTTATCAAAAGGTATGAATGAATCTTACAAGGAACAAATGCAGAATCTTTTTTGCATGAAGTATATAACGAATCTTGCTGGAATATTGTTAATGGACATTTTTAATATTTGCAGCTTGAAAAAAATCACGAATATTAAAAGAACATCACAAAGCGTTTCCAAATTCCCATTAACAATATTCCAGCAAGATTCATTATATACTTTTGTGTTTTATCTTATAGTAATTCTAGATGCTCAACATCCACCACTAGTTTTATTTTCTACTTTTTAGGGGGCTAGCTAGTTTGGTTTCGATAAAAGTATATTTTAAAAATTTTTATTTTTACATTATTATTTTATTTTATACTTTTTACTTTTAAGTGAAACCTATAGGTATTATAATTTCAGAAAGAGTATATAAGTGTAAACTCTTCTGTCTATAACACAATTGGTTTTTGAAATAAGACGTGTTAAGAGTTGTTCGACAGCAACCCGTAGCAGCCGTATTTCTTTATTTGTGAAAAAGTATCTAAGTGTAAATTTTCATGCCTGAATTACAATTGGTTTTCAAATATGCCTGAGACATGCTCGGAGTTGTTCGGCAGCAACCCGAACCAGTCCACATTTTCGAAATCGGTACCAGTCGTATTTCTTTATTTATGAAAAAGTATCTAAGTGTAAATTTTCATGCCTGTATTACAATTGGTTTTAAAATATGCCTGAGACGTGCTAGGAGTTGTTCGGCAGCAACCCGAACCAGTCCACATTTTCGAAATCGGTACCAGTCGTATTTCTTTATTTGTGAAAAAGTATCTAAGTGTAAATTTTTATGCCTGAAATACAATTGGTTTTCAAATATGCCTGAGACATGCTCGGAGTTGTTCGGCAGCAAACCGAACCAGTCCACATTTTCGAAATCGGTACCAGTCGTATTTCTTTATTTGTGAAAAAGTATCTAAGTGTAAATTTTTAGGCCTGAAATACAATTGGTTTTCAAATATGCCTGAGACATGCTCGGAGTTGTTCGGCAGCAAACCGAACCAGTCCACATTTTTGAAATCGGTACCAGTCGTATTTCTTTATTTATGAAAAAGTATCTAAGTGTAAATTTTCATGCCTGAAATACAATTGGTTTTGAAATATCCCAGAGACGTGCTAGGAGTTGTTCGGCAGCAACCCAAACCTGTCATTTGATAGCTTTGTAAAGTACCGTGTCCGGGTGCTTTTTTCATCGAGAGTAACTGTGCAAAATTTCAGAGCTCTATCTTTAAATTTTGTAAACAAAATTATTTTTTTACTTTTTGCATTTGGTTTGAATATTAACAAAAAAAATTCAATCTACCTACCAAACATACATATATATAAACAGATACTGGCAAGTTAATATAAAAGTATATAAAAAGTATATAAAATAAAATAAACTAGCAGTAATAGTTTTAATAAATTAGGGTTTTTGGTTTGGTTTAGACGTCTGTTGGTGATGAAAGCTTGGTTTCTGCAATATTTAATCATCATTCAGTGAGCTTAATACAACCCAATTTTTAATAAAATAAAAAAATTTCTGTTAGCAGAGTAATTAGATAAAATATATTGTTAGTAGATTCTAAAAATTTAAGCCATTTAACACAAATTATAAAATAATTAAAAAAAAAAAAACAACAATGATATTGAAAAGAAATTCTGAAGAATGACCAATTGACAAGAAAAAAAAATAATTTAGCTAATAAGCATCATGTATATTATAACACTGTCTTTGTTCTGTTCTTTTAACAATTCCAACACTTACGTGGCGGTCAAAAAAGCTTGAATAAGAATTTGCTTCACGAAATATTCTAGTAATTGGTTTAAGTCTGTCATATTCTGTAGTGTGAGATTAAATGTAGAAGATCTCAGCGGTCTGAGAAAACTTATATCGGCTATTTCAACCAGAAAATTTGACATTATGGAGGCTAACATTTTAACTGCGATTATCTGGTTGATAAAAAGGCGTCCGCAAATACCAGACGATCAGATAACAACTGTAAGTCAATAAGCTGAAGATGGAATAAGAAGATGAAAGGAATAAAGCGGAAGTCTAAGTGGACTTTGCAGAAAACGTGCGAAACATGCGTAGTGTAAAATAATTTGCTGAACAGATTCAAGGGTAGACCTCACATATGTAACATAAAGATATTCTGAGAATTCCTTGCAATAACGGTTGATCAAACCTACTAAAGACTTAAATTTACTTAGTATGTTATTAAACTCTTGAAACTTACTTAGGTAGAATCACCTTTTCGTGCTTAATTAAGTACGGTACTGCAATTTTACACTACAATATCTACAATATTTCGAGTAATTGTTTAATAAATTACTGGCTCTACTCATTAAGTGTGGAAAACTACTACTATTGTGGGAAAAAAGCCTTATTAAATAGAACAGCTTTATTTTATTTAATTTGTTACCAGATTATACTTTCAATTATGTTTTGTCATTTATTTCACCCAAATGACAAAGGGTATTGGACCGAAAAACCCATACAAAACATTTGTTTTGCTTCATCGGCGAAAAACCCATACAAAACATTTGTTTTGCTTCATCGGCAATCGAGCCTGGGTTGGCAGGCATTCTACCTACTGCGTCACCCAGCATGTCATCATAGCATAACTTGTAATTAATTGTTGGGTCAAGTGTGACCCCAAGATCTGTAATAGAATTAATTATCGTAAGGGAAGAGCCACTTAATTGATAATTGAAACAAACTGAACTTCGCATGGAAAAAGAAAATCTTGTAAATTTTTACGATATGTATTATCATTATCATAATTATCATTTTAACCAGACTTACTCCATAAATGAGCCTTATATATCACAAGGCACAAATATATTTACATGTAGTCCAATCGAAGTTAATAAACAAATTTTTGATCACCTGAAAATTTCTCACAATCTATTAAAGATAAATTGTACTATTGGTTAAGATTGTACATAGCTGTGTATGTTTATTGTATACAATTTTGTATGTATGCCCTTGAATTAAAAAAATTAAATTTATAATCCTTGAAAGGTGATAAAATTCTAATGAAATTTCAGATATTACAATTAAAATATTAAAAGAAAATGAAAACTTTATTTGTTTAGTAGATTTTTAGCCATAAAAATTTGTCGGTGCTATTGAAAAAGCCATTCTAATTAAAACATTTTTAAGTGTTCAAATTGTCATTAAAATTTTAATTCATAAATCAGTAGTAAAGTAGGTCAGCCTAGCCTGTTTTTTTTTGTTTTTTTTTTTTGATGAAAATATTCTAATCTTGTGGTGTTGCTCTCATCAACGCTCACTTTTAGTCATCAAACCAATAAGGTACATATAGTAAACAAAAAAAAAAGTTTTCAAGAGTAAAAGAACAAAACAAGAACAAAAAATTAGAAACTTTATCGTTGTATTTGAATAAAGTTTCGGGTTTTTCAAGTTATAGAATATTGATGAAATCAGTGCCGAATATATATTTTTTTTTATAAAGATTTAGAAATTTTCTAAACGAATCAAAGTTTCTGTCAAACTTATCTCTTTTTTCCAATTTTTAAAAACAGAATTGTATACTTGTAATTAAAAAATTTCACTAACTGCGTGTGATAAGATCTAGTCTTAGAGACTAGTATACAAGTGTTGAACAACATGCTTCCCAAGCAATATATAAAGCTACTGAAATTATAAATGTACAGATAGATTATTGAATAGACAAGAATATTCTGAGTTACGAGATGTGAAAGCTGGTTGGAGTATACTGGAACTTATCTTATATATACATTATACACATCCGACATTTCTCATATATTTAATCACACTACATTGTTATAAGTTAACTACAGAAGACAAGAAAACTGCAAAAAACTAATGTTATAGTCCATTGGACCATTGAAAATTGGACTAATTATTAACACGAATAAAAAAAAATACAAAACTGCAATGGGTTTGTTAGTTCTTTTTGAAAATAATATGAAATTATTCAGTTAGGACTGAAGATCACAAATTAACAGCGGAGAGAGTATGTCAAGAAAAAGAAGTCTGGAGATAGCACATACTAATGCGGCTGTCTAAATAGTTCCATATTGAAAATAAACAAAAAATTCAAAATAAAATTTTACGAAATATAGTAATACGAATATTCTACACCGGAGTCGCCCAAACGATCGATCCCGATCGGTTTTTTTATTTTTTAACTTTTTACCGCCATACTGGAACGTACATCATCGTCAGTAGGTACATGAAAAAAATAAAAATTCTAACGGTACTTGGGTACCCAGAATATTTCTTATCATAAAAATATAAAATAAGAATAGTTCGGTACCTTATGCTTATGTATCATACTATCATACAAGATTACAATAATGATAATGATTCTTCAAAAATAGAAAATGAAATTATAGCCCTTACTTCTGATATTTTTATAAAAGCAATAACTTCTGAAAATAGTTATTGGTCGTTGCTACATGAAGATGCATGTTTAAGAGGTTAAAATATGCATGTTTAAGAGGTATTGGTTTGCAATTGGCTGCGTAGTTTGATCTATGTGAATCGGCATTTTCTCATATGAAAATAATAAAATCGAAATACCGAAGCACACATGCAGATGAACATTTAAAAATGTGTCTACACTTAGCAGTGACCAGTTACGTGCCATCATTTGACCAGCTTGCTGACAGCATGCAATGTCATGCGTCAACATCTAAGGACAAATATTAAATTCATATAAAAAATTATTTAATAATATTTATGATTATGAAGTAAATAAATTATAATTATTTCGAAAAATTTACTTTAATTTCTAATCGATCTTGCATTATAATTTTCAGGTTGAGTCGATCTTCATCAAGAAAAGTCTGGCCACAGCTACTGTTCTACACTTTATTTGAGAAGATTCGTAAGTGTCCAATTGCGTATAATACATTCCAGTAGTTTTATTTATTGTAATAAGCAATTACTAGGGGCTCCTGTTGAGTTATTATAATTTCAAGTTGAAGCCAAATTTAAAGTTTTTAAAAGAACAGTAATTTTCGTACTAATAAACAGTAATAATAATAACTGATTTGCTTGTTTGTGTTTCTTATTTTAGTAAGAGCTCACATATGAATAATGTCTTTGGTGATTAATAAAACCATGTGATTAAAAATGTGATTTTCTACTGTGATCGCATTATTGTTTTATATACAACTTATTTATATATTAAGAGTTCATTAAGGAGAGCAGAGATAATTATAATTATAGATATTATTATGTTTAATGTAATGATAATGTATTAGAATTGACAATTACTTTATTAATAATGGATTTAACAATTTGATGGAATCATGAATGTTTTTGAAATATTTGTGGAATTTATATGGAAGATTGCCGTAGTATAATAGACCTTTCTGGAATACTAGATTGTTCTAAAATAATAAATTTGAATATACATCAACATTGAAGTCAGTCAATAAGTAAAGATTAAAATAAATAATAATATTGAAAATATCATTGATACGGTAAATAAAAAATAATTTAAGCAATTGAAGTATTATTGAACCGACAACACTAAACAATAATGATCAATCCTTGGCACATAATGTATGCAATACTCATATTTTGATTTTGATTTTTACAATTTTTATATTCAATTTTCAATTCAATTTATTTAATATTATCATTCCAAAGAATTTTCCAATCCAGACCCGAGGGTACAAAACATCATGGCAGATCAAACATGTATGTTGCAGACACGAAGTATCGACAGGTATGAAAAAAATTTCCTATCTTCAACTGGGGAAACTGGCCACTCGTGACCCAGGATCTACATGGTGTATTCGCCACTTAAGTAAGTAAGCTTATTCACATTTATGTTCAAGTAATATTTCACATTTATTATATATATATAACATTTATTATATATGTATATTCACATTTATGTTCAAGTAAATTGTTTAATTTTACAAGGATCAGTTGTTATACTAATTAATCAGCACATCTGAAATATATTTTATTTATTTCTAATTCCTATGCTTTTTTGTTCTTAATATTTGCAATTTCGAAAGGAAAATTGGAAAAATCTCTCTAAAAATTGATTGGTTTTGACAAAGCTTAAACTAATTGTCCTCTTTACGACTTCTTACATTAACTATTATTATTTAAACTATTTGTAGCATAAAACATGCTTCAACACTGAAAACTCGATCACATTTAATTTATAGGCTTTTCCATTATAGTATTTTTCTTTTTGCCGAAAATTATCGAAATAGAAATAAAGGCTACGATTGACATTGGTTTGGAATCTCTGGAATATTATGCGACTCTAACTCACTAATTGTTTTAACTATTATTTAATTCACAATTACAACAAGTCAAATATGGCTAACCATTAATTCTTTTATAACACAATTCAAGTGAATTCGTCCAATTGAAGTATCTAATAAAGTTCTGATTGTCAACTAAAAATGTAATATTTCAACTTGTTGATAAACGAATCTTATGCGCTATTAAAGTTTTTTGATTTCGTATGTTATGTAAGGTTTTTCAAGATCTCCATGAATATTCTTATTGTGAACACACCGGCGGCGTCAGCTATATTAACACCAAAATTTTACTTTGTAATATTTGGATTGTTTGAGTATGGAGTTGTTTAGCTCCATCCCATAATTGAATACCGTAAGCCAATACTGACTTCAGTGCTAGATTATATATAAACATTTTTGGATGCCAAATTCAAAGTCGATTTTACCAAATTTCTTCTGTCTAAGATACAAATTTTCCTTTTTTAAAAAAATCGGCACTGTTATTATGAAAAAAATTTACTTATTCGAAAACCATTAGCTACACACATGCATAGAAGCCCATAATATGTACATAAAAGTAAAATTAGAAGCAATACGATTCAAAATAAGCCATTATATGCATATGTCAACAATAAATACAACAACAATCTATATATATCTAAACCTATATATACTCAACATATAGGTAAAACTACATATACTTGTATTTTTCATCATTTTACATCAATTTAAACTTTGGAAAAAATCATTTTTACCATATTCAACACCATCATCAGTACATCACAGTTTGGGTTTTTATATATGTACAAATTATGAGTTACCAAAAAGGTGTTATACATTTTTTTTTTTAAATTTCCTATTTTTTTCTATTTAAGCCTGATTTTATATGATTCCTTATGGTTGGTAAAACTCATACCATAATTCAACTGGAACGATGTGCATATGTATAGACATCTATATATTAATGAGACTTAGAATTAGAATAGAGCTACAGACAATATGTTGTTTTTTTTTTCTTTTTTTTTAAATCAAAAGCATTTTATTGTTATAAATTCAACCATACTAAACTGTTATGGGAATAAGATAGTAATAGGGCTACATAAATAAAATGTGAATATGAATTCCTCATGGTATACAATATACACAGTCAGACAACATACATAATGACTGTGAACTTATAACAATTTTAGTGTTCATTTAGTTTTTAGAAAAGAAAATAGGTTAACTATTAAAAAAAGGAAAATAAAAATAAATACTTTGTCTTTATTGAGAGAAAATTTATAAATTTTTATTCTAAATCTTTGTTAGAGTTTATTTATTCATAATCTATATCAGCTATAGTGAATCAATGTTTTTGGAATGGTAATTCAAAACCAAATTAATATTTGTACTTAAAAATATCATAACATATTTTTAGTTTTTAATCGAAATAATTAAACTATTTAAAGTAACCCGATAAAAACATATTTTCCGGATGAAAACGAATTGACAGACTGTGCTGACTTTAAAACCTCTATCCTTTTGTTAAAACTAAAACTAGTCGTTTACATTTAACCATTAATACAATTTCGCCACTATTATTTGAGATATCTTTGATCATTTAAAATCCCAATAGTAATTATTGAGAGTTGAAAGATTTTAGCCTAGCACAGTTTAAACAGTTTCTTCATTTAAATTTTCTATAAAGTTTTGATTTCAGCTATAAGCGTAATATTTCTATATTGACATGTTGTGAAAGACAATTGTTGTGGCGTACATAAAATTTTTCGATTTCTTCTTTTATGGTAGGGGTCCTGAAATCTCTAAGAATATCAGCATTGCGAACACACAATCAAGGAACATTGACCATGTTTTGCAACACTTTGTTTTGGAACATTTGAATAGTTTGAATATGAAGTTGAGTAGTAACCCCATATTTAAATACTGTATGCCCAAACTGTCCTAAATTTTTGATTATAGAGCAAAAATTTATTATGTCGAAAGTGTAGATGTTCGTCCAATTAGCCAATACAACTGGTTTTATTTCAGTTCTAACTCTTACTTCTTTTTGTAATCTGTTCTTTCCATCGAAGCTTTACATCGAGATTCGTATCAATTAATTATGCAGAATTTTGATATGATATGACGACATTCTTTATTGTGATCAGAATAAGTGCCTCTATTCCTTTGTTTGTAAAATTAATTTGTGTGAATTCGTACCCATTTAGCTTAATTCTCCATCTGGACTCTTTATTATTAGATTGGTGCAGTTTATTTGTTGCTTACTTTATATTAATATTATCAACCGCTGATACAGCAGTATCATCCACAAAAATGTTATTGTTATGGGATATCTATGGTATAAACTAAATGGTGTTGGGACAAAATTTACATTTCACAGAAATGTACAAAATTATATATCGTCCCCTCAATGGCAAACTCGCGAATGTGTAAATTTCACAATTTTCAGGAGGACAAAAACAAACTTTAACCTTTCGTGTAAAATCAGGTTTTATACTTTTCGCATTGATTTTTTTGGCATAGACTTCATTATTAATAGTTGTTTATTAATTTATTTTTGAAGTGTGAAAAATATTTGGGTAAAGCAAAGATTTACGAAAGAGACGAAAAGCAATTGCAGTTTCGTTAATTTGCTGTTGTTAGTTTTCCAAAGTTCCTCAAAATTTCGAGTTAAATTTTTTGCATGATCGCTATTTCATCTGCATATAATTTTTGAAAAACTTGAAATTAATATTTAAAAAATTAGTAAAAAGTATATAAATAATAGAATGTAATAGAATTTATTTTGTATTGTAATAGAAAATACAAAATAAATTTTATTCCAAGACATTTTAAATAAAAATAAATAAAAACAACAATTGAAATTTCTATCGAATAATAAACATAGGCTTCAATTTTGAAGCTGTTCATAATCAGATTCTTCAGAAATATCTGGTATTGCAAAAGCATCTCTTACTGAACCAGAGGGCGTCAAATTCTCATAAAATACGTGATAGACTGGAATTTGCAATTCATCGCACAGTTCTTCTAAATCCCATTGATATTGAAAATCTTATCGAATAGGCTCGTATTTGTTGTAAGTTCGAATGGTAACCTCTCCTTTGCTTTAAACTGTATTGTATAAAAACTTGCTCATAATCAGTTTTTATATGCAATTTATCCGGGGTGACCTTCGAATACTGAAACCAAACAAAAATTTTGAAAGGGAATATTGTTGTTTTCGTCTCCTATAAAAAAACTTTCTCTGAATTATACATAGTCTATAAAGTCTGTGTGTGGTAGCGAAGAAACGCTATACGGAGATGGATTTTTCTGTGAATTTCTTATTTGCTGAACCCATTCTTCTGGAGTAGGTACACACCGAAAGTCATTTTGCCGTCATAAATTTTTTTTTTGATGTATTGAATCGCGTTGTATGAAGCTTTTTCTTGATTCAAAATATATGTGATTTATAATTTTAACGTAACGTGTGTGTCTCTTAACTAACTCTAAACACATACACACAAATTTAGTATTTTTCTGTTGTATACTCCACAATTATCTAACATCATAAATACAGTTTCTACTTCAGGATACTGCATAATATATTTATATATGCTGGTAGAAACTTCAATGCTTCCACTTTTTCCTTCGGTCTCATCCCAGAAAAAGCATTCTACTGAAGCATCCCCTAAATTATATACTGTTGAAACATATACTGCTAGCTTTACGTAGAAAAATGGACTAGTAGCTCCCTTAGGGGTAATCAAAACGGCTTGTAAATCAAATTCAAACGCCAAAAGTGTATTATCTTTTTGAGTCTTTTCCTTTTGAATATTTTTTAAATTACGAGCAGCTTCTTTTCATTTTATGTGAATGTCAAGTTGGTATTTTTCTATAACTGACAATTCACCTGTTTTGTAACTCGATCACAATCGATCACAATTCAATTTTATAAACTGAATACCGAAAGAACACCCACAACATCTATTTATAATGTTCATTATTCTTTGCAAATCACAATTTTTATTTTTATTGTGACATTTTTCATGCTGTAACAAAATCTTTTCATTCTGGTTCTCTATTTCAAATCAACTAAACATTTGAAAACAATTTTTAAATAAGTCAAAGAAATAATAATAGCTATTTATTATGCATAAATAGGGATTATTGTAGAAATATTATAATAATTAAAAGATTCGTCACTTTACTGAGTGTAGATTAAGTAAATTTTAAGTTTAAATTAAAAATTCACAAAGACAAAGAAACTAATCTGACACTTTCGCTACTTTTTCAAAGTGAAAATTAGCATTTTAAAAAATAATGACAAAAGTAAATTAACCCAAGAGCACATTCGACAGTTCGTTGTAGTGATAAATGTTAGATATGTACTTTCGCCAAATTACAACAGGCAATTACATCGATTTAGAGACAAGATAGAGATTCGGGACTTTGTCACAGTAAAGAACTTAAAAAAACATGTAAAACTACGATGTCAGCTCAAATTCGCTGATTTTGCAGATTCGATAGTTTGTCATTGCGGGGACGATATGTATAATAATTATTAATAAAAAATTTTCAGAAAAAGACAATTTAAATACGCGATATAGAGTTTCGGCCTCCTTGGACCTCAAACCTATTGTCTTCATCACATTTAAGGGCTATTGTACTGATGACAAAAAAAAAAATTCAAGGTCTTCGGTCCCGACTTTTGGGACGCCGGACCTCTTCTTTTTCAAACTCCCGCTACTCATTTATTGGAACCCTGTTTTTGCCGACGGCAAGTAAACGCATACGGCACAGTAATGTTTTTAAATATGAAATTTTGTCCATGTGTAATTTTGTCCATATGTGATTTGTCTTGCGTAATTTTGCATGTAACCAAAATAAATATATAGAATGGGATCCAAATGGTACGCCCTTGGGGTACTCCTGCTTGTATATTGTTTGTATGTTCCCAAAGTTTTATAAATTTTTCATCAAGTTTATAATTTGAAATACTAGTTTTATTTATTTATTCTTACTTAGTTCAAGTGTTTACAAATTACAATATTAAAATTTACAATAAAACCATTTTACAATAATAAAATATAAAAGGAATACAATTAGTAATTTAAAATAAAGATTATAAAAATCATACAATTAGCTTACACAAAAAACCTAATAAAATTAGGAAATTACTTTAAATAAGCATTTCTTTACAACATCTTTACTCATATTAAAATTTATTGTTGTGTTGTATTGGTTTGTGTTTATCAGCATTCTGTTAATATGTTCATAATTTTTCCGTAGTTAGTTCTGTGAAATGTAATAGAAAATATGTTTTCATGTCTAAATCGTGCTCTTGTGTTAATTGTAGTTCTTAAAATGTTATAAATATAAAATGAATGAATGTGTTTATTGAGTACTTGGGTTATAAAAACAATACCTAACACAGCTCTCCTACCTAAAGTATACATATTAAGCAGTTTAAGACGTTCAATGTAGGGGGCAATAATAAGGAATTATCCCAGTTTAAAGCTCTTAATGCAAACCTAAGGAAAACTTTTTGAATACTTTTTATTCTATCAATGTGTTGGCGATAAAAGAAGATCAAACTTGGTTAGCATATTTAAAAATTGTTCTGACTAATGTTGTAAATAACGAAGGATCACCAATTTCCTTAGACCACCTTTTGATAAAACCAAGCATTGCTTTCTTAATGATCTTATTAAGATGTATATGTTTAATGTAAGTTTGGAATCAAAAGTCACCCCAAGATCATTAGATTCGATGACTCGTCTAATTATAGAACCATCAAAGGAACCATAATTATTACACGTAGGGTATGTAGAGCGAGTAAGCGATATGATGGCGCATTTACTAACGTTTAAAAATAAACCATTATAATTACACCGGACCACTTTCATAAAATTGCTTAAGTCTTGTTGAAGATAAAATAAGCCGTTATTTGAACTAATACCTTAAAAAATTTTATGTCATCAGCGTAAACTTTTATACCACTGCTCTGGATAATTTTAGTGACATCATTTATAGAAATAATAAATAACAGTGATCCAAGGTGACTTCCTTGTGGCACTCCAGAGTTTCAAAAAAAGACGCCGAAATTTCTGTTCTGAAAAGAACACTATAGTATCTATTACTAAGGTGAGAGTCAATCCATTTAATTAGAAAATACTGAAAACCATATTTTTTAAGTTTGAAGAGAATCCCACTATGTGGTAAGAGATGAGAAGCCTTACTAAGGTCAGTGTAAGCCACATCTGTTTGCTTACCAGCTTCCATAGTTTTCAAAAAAGTTGAAGCTGATTCTACAAGATTTGTTACAGTTGACCTTTATTTTACAAAGCCCATGTTGGTCATTTACTATAAATGAAGAACAGTAATTATAAATCGTATCAAATATCATAAGTTCAAACAGTTTAGGTAAGCTCGTTAATTTGGCAATAGGTCTATAATTTGAAACATTAATCTTTAAATCCTTTTTGTGAACTGGTCTTATAAAGTACTTTTTCCAGAATTTGGGGAATTGGGGAATACACCAGAACTTAAAGATTTATTAAATAGGGAAGATAAAGAATCTGCACAGTTTTTTAATATGATTTCGGTCTGGGCCTGGAAAGGTTTCTAAATGAGTGAAGTCTGGTTCATTAACTGTAAGGGTTGAAGAACAATAATTACTTTCAAAAAATTCTCTAAAGTAGTTAGATATTTCAATTGCATCATTAGATGTTTGATTTTTAAATGACATATAATTGGGATATTGATCTGTTTTGATCTGTGGAATTAACAAGTTGCCAGAAAGACTTAGAGTTCGTACGTATTTCGGAAGCTATTTCACTTATGTAGGCATTGTATTTGAAATGTAATAAAGCTTGAAAAGTGTTATAAAAATTTACGAAATTCAAATAAAAAATACCATCTTTATTTTGTAAATGTACATTTTCTGCTTTATTCTTTTTATTTCTTAGCTTTTTAAGTTCAATATCATACCGCATGGAGGACTCGAATTAATATTTCTGTTAAGTTTTTTGGGAACAAACATGTTTTTAATAAGTAAGATGCAATTAGTTCGACAAAGACCTTCGGGAACGAGTGCATACGGGTGCACGGTACACGTACTACATAACAATAAATTTTAAATATTACAATAATTGACATTCTGTAGAAAATTTGTTTGTTAGGGTTAATTTAACCGTTCAATTGTGAAAACTCGTCAATCGATAAAATTTAAATTTTTAATCTACCTATCAGATAAACGATGCTTAATTGAGTATATATCATAATCACAAGTATATAACTTAGAATCGACCCATTATATTTTAAATAATTTTGTTTTGATAATTAAATCGAACTTTCCTTAGAAAATAAAATATTTTGATATTTAGAATTTAGAGCAACACAACAAATATATTACCCAACATGGCTAGAACTAGGAAACTCTAAAAAAAATTTACTAGAAGATATTTCACGGTTAATAATCCTTTAAGTATGTGGTTACACCATTGGATGTACTATTGGATGTAATATGTGCTTATTATATTGTAGTATAGAGATTGTAAATAAAATTAAGAAGCTAAAAAAATAATTTACAGCTGGTAGAGTTACATTAAGTACTCTATTCTAGTCATTAAGTTACGTTAAATTCATATTATACATACGTTAAATAAATGTAAAGTACATTTTCTTGTGTACTTGCGACGCATTGAAAGTTTTTATCATCATCACCAGAAATCTCCAAGCGAAAGTCAATAAAAATATGTCCAGCGCATTTTAAAAGTTCATTGACTATACATACTCTAAGCAAACTTGACAACAACATCGCGAAACAATATTTCAAATGCAACCTTCAGCGTTTAAAACTAAAAATAGCTTGCATATAACAAGCAGATAATGGCCACATCTAACGAAGCTAATAATAGATAGAAGACTCACGAAATGATGGTGGTGATGATAATATTGAGTTAAAACCACTTATTTTTAAAGAATTGAAACTACTTGGATCTAATTCTCAACAAAGTAAACAACTCTATAAAATGTTAAACTAATTCTAGTTAAAATGAAAAAAAAAACTGAATTTCTAAATAATAAAAGTGCACTAAAAAACTTACTTCTTTGTTGAAAAAAAAAAAAACATAGTAAATAAAAAAACATTGAGAGAAAACTCAATTTTAACAAATTGATTTCTTTTCAAACTATATAATACACATACTAGCTACTGACACAATATTTCTCTATAAACACCCAACGCCAAAGCAATGTTACTTTTAATGTTCCATATTCACATCCCAATTCGAATAGTGATTGAAAACTCAGGTAAGTTCTTTTATATTTATTTCCAGAGTAAATAAAAAAAAAATAATAAATTTTCCTATATTCAAAAACAATGTAAATTTTAAAGTTATATAATATAACTTATTCAAAAGAATAAAAACAAAAACATAATTAATTGACAAAAAAAAATTTTTTTAATTTTCATTCATTTTGTATACAGACCCATGTGCAAGTCACGTACATACTTACTCCATTTTATATATTAAATATTTAAAATTTGATTCATTCTCAATTCAGGATAAAGGAAGTTTGATTTATTTTTAAGTTTTATATTTATGTATATGTACTTAAAGTACATATGATGATACTTGTTTCCATCACCCCGAAAAATAGCTTCAATCATTTAGCCGGAACAAAATTTATGAAAAATAAATAAAACAAAAACAAACACAAAAATTTAACGACACTTTTTTTTCGTTGTCCTTTTTTTCTTCCTCATATATGCTTTTTTTTACCTATACTTGTATGAATAGATTTTATTTTTATGTATACTGTGTATGTGAATATACATAGTATAAGTATGTGTATTAAATAAATTGCTTTATAGGCATATTTTTAGGCTTTATGTAGTATGATGGCACTTACAGATGCCAAATAATCATTTGCCTATAGGCATATAAATTTACTCATGTAAAATACCATAATGCTACTGGTTAATAAAATAATATAGAAATAACAAGACCATATGTTCTTATTATCTACGGTGCTGAGCAAAATATTTTATGCATTGCTCTATCTTGCATAACTTCGAAGTTGTACTGAATATTACTTTTCCAATCCAATTTTCTTCAATTCCCTACTGTAGTTCAGGCCAAATTTAAAAATAGACTAGAACAATGTATTTTCTCAAATATTTCAAGGAATTACCCTTTAAAAATTTTTCAGGTTAAACCGTACCACACTGCATAACCAAAAACTTTTAATGGCGTCTGCTAATTGTACTGGGAAACATATTTAATACGTGGATGGAAGTTTTGCTTTCCAACCGTTCAACACACGTCTTACTGGATAGTTCTATATCTCAAAATTCAATATCAATGTTGATATTGGGTACCCCTCAAGGCTCAATACTTTTTCAAACATTATTTATAATATTTATAAATGATCTTCTCTATAGTGTAAAATTTAGTGCTTCAAGAACCCAGAACTGTTACAAAGAAAAATTCATTAATACCAAATACCCTATCCGAAAATGTAAATATTGAAAACATCAAAATTCTAAGAGTTCTTGGAACGGAATTAAACAGTAAACTTTTATGGCACAAAAATGTAGCATCTCAATGCGTGTAATATCTACATTACGGTATGGGGCCCAGACTTGAGAATATGCAAATACATAGGTCTGACATAAGTAATATATATATAGGTATACCTTCTGATGTATGAATGAGTAAGCTCCTTGGCCATTGGATAAAAATAGCCTAACATTATATTGAATTGACTTTATTTATAATAGAATTATTGAACAGTTCTGAATGGTTCAGTATTTTATTATCAAGTTAGTAGTAATAATTAAGACAGAAATATGATTTGTTCTAACAATTCTACTAACAACCTAACATTTAGTAGCATTAAGCTTAAGGTTATTTTCAAAACACAAATGTGCAATGTTATTTAAATTGTTTTAAAATAAGTTGGTATCACAAAACGACATAATTGTTTTAGACTTGTCGGCAAAGTTATGCAGAATGACTGAGCTCATTAGTTTCATCTAGAATTAGGTTTGATAGACAGGATACAATATACAACATAGCATATAAAAGTTACAATAGTTTACAAAATTAATTTAAAGAAGAAAATAACATAGGAAAATTTAAAAGGAAATTAAATGAATACTTCTTAAGCCAAATTTAATTGTTTTATATTTCATAGCTTAAATTATGTTAAGATCTGAACTTCGCATTTAGTAATTTATTATACTTAAAAAAAAAAAAAAAAATAAGAAAATTTGTGCTGAATTATTGAATTATTTTGTTGTTACTTTAGTTTTAATTTTTAGTAATAGCGGAATCAAAAATACTCTGTACTAGCGAATGTGCTCTCCTGAGATGAAATGTTAAATAAATAAAATAAATATCATTTGTGACGTATCAATAATAGGCAGGATAAAGGAAAGGGGTCCCAAATAAGTGCCCTGAGGAGCCTTTGATATTGCTATGATAAAATGAGAAAATTACGACCAAAAGAGATACTGGTATTCTCTTTTCGATAAGTATGATCTTAGATGTTTAACTGATAACAGTATATAACAGTGACTTGATTACCCAGCTTCCAAAGTATTCAAGTGTCAGAAACGAATTTCACGAAGTTAGTTATTTTCATCGTACCTTTCTGAAAATCGTTTTGGTTAACGTTAATGGATGGTTGTGAAGTATTGTAGAAATGATACAAAAGATAATATAGATCAATAAAGATTCTATGATTCCTTTATCCCAGTTATTCTTAATGTGTTACATAATTAAGTTATTTTTTCTTTATCTTCATTACCACATTTACGTTGACGTAATAAATTTATGTCATACTTTACATTTAAAAAAAAAATTTATAATCACATAAATTTATTTTATAAATATAGCATTTTACATTGAAATTTTTGTCGATTTTTATAACTCACAGATGTACTATTGACATCTTCTAATAAGTTATAAAATCAATCAAAATGAAAATAGGAGTTGTATAGGTAGTCTAACACTAAAAATACCTACTGATGAGTTATAATAGTGTTATGATGAACGAAACAATTTCCTAAAAATATTTTGTTTGTTAAAAAAAAATAGTGTTGCGCCTTTTACAAAGTAATATAATAAGCTGGTGGAACATTTACTTCGGAAGATTGTTATTTGGTAATAGGCACATTCCTAGTTTTATACAGAAAAAGGGTAAACAAAAAAAAAACAATTTTTTTTAATGTAAGTGCTAATATCTAATAATAGAAAATAAAGAAGATTGAGTTTTTCTACTACTTCTACTATGATCTAAATTTTTTACTTTGATCTAAAATATCTCCATAACGGCAGCACCAATCATCATCAAATAAATAAATGTTAAAATATGTTCCAGACCGTTTTCCTTCTAGAATATATAACTAAATGTATATATATATATATATATATATCTAATGGATCAACAGATATAATGTTAATACAACAAGGATACTTTCAAATGTCCTTTTCGTCCTAAAAGAATAAGATGCAGCTATCCTTGGGATAAGGTCATTAAGTCCTACGCTGATACAACATCTCTCTCAGAATCCCCAATGGCTGTAACAAATTATTGCAGCATTATAGAATTAATAAAATTATTATAAAAGTTAAATTACTAATTAATATATTAGTTCAAAGTTCCTATGGTATTTCTCAACTACAGAAAATACCCGAAAAACAATATTACATTGGAACTAACACTAGACTTTAATATAATTTAAATATTACAAAAATTTACATGGGATTACAGATTGTTCAAATTATTTTTCCAGCACTGTATGTTAATGTATAAAATAATATGGGTATATTTCAATATGATGGCTCATATTTTCTTCCTCATTTTAGAGATAGCAGTGTTTTCTTTAATGGACATAAGTCTATAAAATAATAAACCTCAAAATAATATCCTATAAATACCTAAAATAGAGGCAAATCCTTTCTATATAGTACTATATACATAATAAGTTCATATATATATGTATATACACACTCTTCTAACTAAATATGTATTAGGTACTTATGTATAAAAGATAATATGAGAAATGATGATGGTTAAAGTATTCATAAAATATGGTTATTTAATGGAGAATTTAATGAATATAATTTGAGGTTTATGAAAATTCTTTCTCTTTTGTTTTTCTTTTTATATTATTTTATTGTTTTATTTTTTGTTTTATTTTTTTTTACTTTTTTTTCTTTTTTGTTTTGTCAGGGATAGCTGTAGATTTAATTAATTATACAGTAAATTAGGAATTAGGATAAGGTTTTAAGTATAAAAGTTAACATGTTTTCGTCATAAAGTTTTGTTTTTGTTTTTTTTTTTTTTGTCTAAACCGTTTTTTTTTATTAAATAAATATTATATAATAAATGTACCCCCAACAATATTTTATCATTTGTTTCTATATAATTTAAATAATGAAAATTATTTTTGGTATTTTTTTGTATTTGAAATTTGTTTATATTTTAGATAAATTTTATACTTTTAATAACTGTAGTACCTTTCGCGAAACAAAGCTTTCACAGTACCATAAATTACATTAAAAAATCTGTAACAATTCATCAAGAACTTACAAATATTAATCATTAGAATGTTTAAATTAATTTTCGAATTAAATTATATCCAAAATTATAGCCCACAGTACTAAAATTCTACCGAACTCAACAATTTTGCAGAAGATTACTAGAAGTTTAGAGCTTCAAAACTATTGTAGTATAAATGTAGTAAATTTTTCTTTTAAATTTTTGGTATATCTTTCAATGTGGAAACAAACAAAAACAAAAATTTTAATCAAAAACATACGTTTTTTGTAGAAGCGAAGTTCATAATAATATAATTTACTTTAGTGACAACCGTATTTAAAATTGATTTAAAAAAATAATTAAAAAAAATTTTAACTACTTTAAAAACCTGAACAGGATCTGAACTGGGGAACTACTAGTTAGTAGTAAAGCTGATATAATCACTGCAGTATTTTGATCGACAATTTGAAACAAATACATCAAGTATATTAGATTAGATTTGACAAGTCTTTGGATCTTGGGAAACCAGTCCAAATAGCATACAAATACAACTAGCTATGTTAAGGGTATAAAACGTATATTAAGCGTTACCTTTATCGTATTTAAAAAAAATCTTTAACTATGCATGACTTCCAATAGCATTTTTTTGGAAAAGAGCCAACGAAAATGAAATTGGAAAATTAATAATGAATCGTACATACTGAAATCGCAAAACAAGGTTTGTAGTTGAACCATCGGGGAATATATCGTTACTTAAGACCGAGAAAAATTTGTTATAAAATAGTCTCAGCCCTTAAATTAGTCAAAATAATCAACACGCAAAGGAAGAATGAACTATTTTTTTTTACACTCTTTGCAGAAGTTTAGGTAGAATTTCCTTTTCGTACTTAATTAAGTACGGTACTGCAATTTTATACTTCAATATCTATTACTCTCAGTTATTTTTTGTCATTTATTTTCCCCCCAATAACAAAGAGTATTGGACCAGGTCGAAAGACTAATTAAGTATTTTTTTTTACGTCATCGGGAATCGAACCTGGAACCTTTCGGTTGAAAGGCAGGCGCTCCAATTTCATTTTATGAGCCATTGAAATATATATTCTACAATTAGATTAATTCTGGAATATATATTTTTGAATCCAAATTGATAATTCAAAATTAGCTTTCTTTCTTCGACGAGTAGAGCAAATTTTTTTTATAATAAGTATATGTTACATTAATTTTACGCTTTATAAAAAACCGACTTACTTCTTGAAGTGGTTTTATTTTTGTTTCAACATGACTAAAAACAACACATCCAATGTTTCGGTACATCTATAGAACAACATAAAGAGTTATTGCTGTTGTAATTGCTGGATAGATAAGAAATTGATCGTGAAATCCTTCAACATCTGCTTGCAATAGAAATAAGTATATGTACAGTAGCAGAAAGAATAAAAGAACTAAAAAATGTAAATTAACCTGGAATTGATAGAATAATAATCAAATTTTTAAAATACCATGCAATCGAACTCAAATATGAAAGAAAGTAAATTGTTGAACAACATAATGAAATACCAGACTATTGCTTCAGAATCGAAAACAAGCATCGTAATTTTCAAAAAAAGGACGAAAAAAGGATGTAAAACATTCATCGAGAAAACTTTATTACTAGTATTCTACCATTACAAATCTAGTAAAGTTTGAATGCAGTTTAAAAAAAATATACACTTTACAACTCAAAACCTGAACAACAGTGTGAAGTAAATATGTATTATCTCTTATCATAATGCATTCATATTATTTTTATACTGCATTTTACTTCTACCTACACCCTACTTCCATAATACATTAAAAACAAATTAATTTATTCTCTTAGTTCTCATTCCTTCACTCATTTGAACTGTTTTTCTTTATTATTGCTGTTGTTATAAAAGGCTTCAAACAAAAATAAAATTAGTTTATATAACTTACTAGCAAAGTTATCCGACGTTGTTATCCGATTGGTGCTAGTTACCCGATCGGTGCTTGGGTTGGTTTGGGTTGTTTGGCACCAACCCAAATTAGTCAAAAAATTTTAAATCAGTAACAGGAATTTTTCTTTACTTTTGAAAAGGTATCTATGAAAGGTAGTGTAAATTTTCATGTCTGTAACACAATTGGTTTTTGACATATTCCTGACAGCTACTTGTCTAATATCTGCTGATGTTGCGATATCTTCGGTAAGTCCCTTATGCGATTTGATTTTTGTTTTATGATTTGTATATGGATCACTGTATCAGTCCTATTAAGTCCGTGACTCTTTATTTGTGAAATAGTATGTAAGTGTAAATTTTCATGGCTATGACATAGTTGATTTTTGAAATAATTCTGGTAGGTGTTAGGAGTTGTACAGCATCTACTCGAATTAGCCCAAATTTAACAAACTGTAAAATACGTGTTTGTTTATTTTTGATAGAGTACCTATGTATAAATTTTAATGACTGTAACACAAATGTTTTTGAAACATTCCTGATAGGTGCTAGGAATTGTATGGCAGCTAACCAAACCTGCCATTTAATGCTGCGCAAAGTACTGCATCCGGTTCCGCTTTTGATTATGAATACCTGTGTAAAATTTCAGAACTCTAAAAACTGTGGGTGTGTATAGCGAACACACAAACAAACAAATTTTCCCTTTTATAATTATAGAAGATATCCTATCGCAAATACAAATTGCTGTAGAATAGAATGGTTTTCAGACGAATAAGTTCAGCATCGATGCTAGATTTTTACTAATTTAAAAATCAATCGAAATCAATAAACCAATTTTTATGTGATTCGTAGACTTAAATCATTTCGTTAGAATACAGCTAAATTATGTCACGGACTTAATAGGACTGATACAGTGATCCATATACAAATCATAAAACAAAAATCAAATCGCATAAGGGACTTACCGAAGATATCGCAACATCAGCAGATATTAGACAAGATAATAGTCTCAGTTCAACTCTGTTTAACTTAATAATGAATAAAATAATCAAAAATATAATTACTACCCCTTGAGGATACTGAATTGACGATAAGAACGTTAACATCATATGTTACGCAGATGACGCAGTACCACTCCCAGAAAAGCTCCAGATATAATTATTCAGATTTAGTGAAACTGGTAAATTTATGCAACATATAGATATCTACTATCTAAACCAAGTCCATGACTATATCGAAAGAATCCATTAAACGTAAAATATCCATTAACAATAAAATTATCGAACAAGTGTAAAAATTTAAATATCTGGACGTAAATATAACAAGCTCTAGCAACAAGGAAACAGAAATAGGAATCAAAGTAGGAAATGGTGCAATAATTTCAAATTATCTCGGAGATGTTACATGGAAAAACAAATGCATATATTAATAGAAAACAAAACACTTCGTAAACAAAAGTTGTATTCGACCCATAAAAAGGTATGCTCATGTGACAACCTATGCATATTGAAAAAACAAATACTAAATGCTTAATTAAAGATGAAGACTGTTGCGCATATTGATAAGATTGGTACTGGCATATATTCGTACAGAACATATAAAAATATATGTACAAGATATTTTTCATTAAATAAACAACCATACCAAAAGTACCCTAGAACGAACTTGTAGAATATGAAAATATTGATGTAAAAGCAAAAATAACAGGAAATTAATTGTAGTAAAAAATCCATTGAACAAAAAAAAACTTAATTATCATTTTAAACTTATCATGTATCTAAAGTATTCGTTTCTACATAAATAAATTTAATTTTTATTTTAATTTGGACTTTCTCGACATGAATAAATTTATTTTTATTTTTTTTTTTTGATGAAAAGTTTAATGAAAGCTATTGTAAAAACGTATCAAATTGTGACCGTTGTATAAAACTTTTACGTTTTCTTCTATATACTCTCGTAGTATATCCTCTTTATTAATTGTTTTCTCTAATTTTGTGGTTGTTGAACAAAATTAAAAATTTTTCAACAACTTTAAAAAAAAAACACAAAAATGGAATCTGAAAACATTAAAAACTTTCTGATTGATGTGATGTTCTTAAAATTTACCAAAAATTTAAAGTGAAAAATAATTATTTTGAAACAATTAAAAAAAAAAAATTTAAACCAGTAAGATTTAATTTCCAGCAATCAGAAAATAATTTTATTCTCTGACTTTAAAACTGAACTTGGAGCTATGAAAGCAAAATCACATATATAAAATGACTGAAAATGAAAATATAATGACTTTTTTCACAATTAATGACAATTTTTAATTGTTAATTTTTAAATGTATTGATTTGAAAGTTTAATTATGAATTTGTGCCTTACTTAATGAGAAAAATACACTAGCATATTCAAATGAAGCCGAGAACGTAAACTTAAAAGACTTTAGATTATTTGTTGAAAAAATACAAATCAGTGTCAAACCTATTAGTATTAATTGTAAATATATCATTTTACAATGTCACAATATCTGAATTACATTATTATTAAAAGATTTATTTTTTTTAAGTTAAGCCAAACACTAGGTTTCAAACGATATACACGAATGTAAGCTTGGACTAATTGTAGATTGTAGAAAGAAAAATATCCCTTTGATCAATAGGGACATTTTGAATAAATTTATTAATATTACTCTTACTTTTGTAGTTTGTACTTAGGTATATTTTTGCATTGTGAAAACACATTTGTTGGAATATGGTTACACATTCCGGAAAATTTTAATTTTTAAGCGAATTCTCATAGCCGGTTTTGAGCCGCCTTGGAATTTGCACTGAATAGGGGTATTCCAACTTGGGTTGTATGTACAATTTATAAATATTTAGCATGTTATTTATGAAATAATGTTTGAAGGTTTACGCAATTTGTTCTTATTTCAAAAAACAGAACCTCTACCTCTGGCTCACCATGGTTTACAAAAGAACTTAGGTCTCTTACAAATAAGAAAAACAAAGCCTGGCGTAATTATCTGAAAACAAAAAATATTAATGACCACAACAATTTTATGATATTTTTTCAGAGTTTTAAAATCGCATCTGAACTGCTATATAAACACTACATTAACCGCATGGCGACAACACTAAAATCTGATCCAAAAAAATTTTGGAACTTTATAAATTATAAACGTATATGTGATGATTACCCAACATTTATAAAATTTAATTCTCTTTCAAGTAATGATCCTACAGTAATTTCTACATATTTTCGCAAGTTTTTCAGCACTTCATACATATTGCAGTTCTAGCTTTACACCAAATGGGAATTATTTCTCCTACATGGACAATTATCAAAAAACTTCTTTTAATGATATAATTATAAATGAACAAATAGTCGCCAACTATCTAAATAAACATAGTGACAATACTTTCCCCGGTCCCGATGGCATACCGGAAATAATACTTAGTAAGTGTTCTAACATTCTTACTGTACCTTTAATATTACTTTTTAAAATTTCATTAAATTCGGGAGTTTTTCATAAAAAGAATGACAAAAATGAAATCACAAATTATTGGCCGATAGCAAAACTATCTTCTATTCCAAAAGTTTTTGAATTGATTAAAACTGATTCAATTTATAATCACCGTTCGAATCTTTTAAAAGATAATCAACACGGTTTTGTAAAACAAAAATCTACGGTGACAAACCTAGTTGAAACAACATCACTACTTTTGAAAAACATTACAGGGCGAAACACGCAAAGAAGCTATCATACAAAAACTTACCAATAAGAACTTACTGAAAGGACGGATTACATTCCAAAAGCAATAAGAAAAAATAAATTAAAAGTAGAAAAATAAATAAATAAAAAAATCGATTACAATACTAAAACTATGAAAATCTACTAAGAATATAGGATATACGAAAACAATACCAAACCCTGTTAACCCTAAACCAAATTGCAATATATCCGGGTACAACCAAATACCTTTTAAATATGAATGAATATCTGTTGTTATTCGAAATATATTTGTGAAATTTCAGGAATGTGTTAATTACGTTACAAATTTATTATAATTTATTACATGGACGAAATAAAATAAATTTATTTTTTTGCAACTCATTACTTTTTCCTTTGATAATTACGAATTTTTTACTACAATTTAATAGAGATTGAGCTTAATTCTAAATGTCAAAAATAAATAAAAGTTAAATTAAAAAATAAAATTTTGGAAAACTTTTATAAAACCTGTTTGAAATTATAGTATTAACAACAATTTTCTACTTATTAATATGTGTTATAAGAGAGAGATCTTGTTCATAATACAACTATAAGGTATAAAATTTGCTCATATACAATGTAAATTGATGGAAAGTTTGTGTATAGCCACGCACTTAAAATTCGTTTGACATTTGTCAAAAAGGGTAGGTATTAAATTTTGGCTTTGCAAAACATTCGTTTGGAACCTTTTAAAATAACATCAAATAATATAAATAAAATTTATAGATATCGTCGACTCAAGGTGGATTTTCTCTTAATGAACGAACGTCCGGACAAATTTTTTGACCAATCAAAATTTTTTTTTTACCAACACATACACAAAAAATCCTCTCCGGGCAACTTACTTCATCCAATTTCTTAGGTAAAATACATTTAACTTTTGGCTGAAGGACGGATAAAAGAAAAGGATAGATATATAATTATTTGATAAATATTTATTCCAATCGCGATTTGTGTATGAACGCATTCACATATAGAATTTCAAATGTTTTTCAAGAAAAAGACATGAAGTGTAATTTTTTTTGTTTTTTGTTTTTGAGCATAAGATTATTAAGATAACAATTAAGATTATTTTGTTTCTAACAAATTATTTATATTTTAAGAAAAAAGCAAAGTGCTATATTTTATTTTTTCGAATACTACGATGTTATTAACCATTATTAGTCTTAACAAAATTTTAAATTTTTTAATAAAAATAATATCAACGCATGTAAACAATTTTTCAAACGTCAACCTTTTTTAACTACATAACAAATGTCAGTCCTTCGCACATTGATAGGAAATCATAAAATTTTCTTTAATGGTATTTGTGTTTCAATTATAGTGTAAAATAAAATTGTCCGGACGTTCGTCCATGAAGAGGAAATCCACCATTAATGCTATTTGAATCTATACGAAACTTTTACGTTTTTGGACATCGAATAGATTCCTATGGTTTGGGGGCTGCTCAATCGAATGAAAGTTTCAGTTTACGCATATTTTTATCGCTGGTGAAAAAAAAATTACTTACAGTGTATTTTGGTCATAAGCCCATAGCCGTAAATCTGGTGATTCATGCGTTTCACTAAATAAGAACCACTGAATTCAATCAGAATTATGATATTTTTTATGTCAAAAGCAAATATTTTAGATATTTTTTTTATTTTTTGCGAGCTACAAATTTGTTAAATGAGAAATTTGCTAATTGATTTTTTCCATTGTTTCCATTTTCCATTGAGTTTTTGATAACTGGATTTAAGATAAATACATGTTTGTTATCTGAATTTTACCAAGTAGTGTTACCAAGTGTTTTACGTGATGAGTTTTACCACCCCGTTTAATTTAATAGAATTTCATTGAAAATGTTCATATTGAAAACCACATCTAGATTCTAAGCCCTAACTTATTGAAAAATAATTAAAAACAATTTCGAAAATCTTATATATTGAGAATTTCATTTAATTACATGCAATAATTTACACGCTTTTTAATTAGTCTAAAGAGCAAAGACAAAAAAGCCGATAAATTCTTTCTATTATTTTCATGATATATGTATCTCTTATATTAATAAATTCCATAATTATATCTATAGTGTCACTCCTGGGCATTAGGTGCGTTTAACTATTTTAGTATTCAATAAAAAATTTACTGCTACAAATGATACATTTTTTTCTTTGCTTTAAAGCTTTAAACTGCAAAATTTTAATAATATAAAAAAAAACCTTTTTAATTTTGTTGATTCTCAACTATTTTCGTTAAAATAATTTAATTTAAATGAAAAATCTTAAACAAAATTTAAATATTTTATTTTATTTTAATACAAAATAAAAAAAATAAAAACATTATAAATAAAATTAATTTTCTTTTTCATAATTTTAATGTTGAATTACACAAACAAGAAAAAGAAAATCTAGATAAAAAAAATAGAATAATAAATAACAAAGAAATGACTTAAACATGAAAACTAAAATTTTTATTCATATAAAAAATATCAAAAGTTTATAATATAGGTACTACGAGTATGTTAATATAGTTTCTAAGTATTTGTTCGTTAATGATGGCTTCTTTCCTCATACATACTTGAGAGTTCCGCAAGAAATTTAACATTGAAGACTAACTTGCATGAAAGGGAAATTTAATTAAAAATATTTTAAATAAAACTTAAATAATGTTATAATATAATCCGTTGATGCTTTTTTTAATAAAATATTAAATTTTCGTTTGAAATAGCAAGTTTTTTTATAATATAAATAGGCTTATGAAGTTATTTTTAAGTTAATAAAACATTTGATGTAAATATGCAAATTATATACGTTTTTTTTTTTAAATAATTTTCGATAGTACATAACATAGGTAATAGGTTTTATTTTCTAATTTAATACTCTTTTTATCAAATATTCTCAACCTTATGTTATAACTAATTATTTCTTGAGAGTGCTCTCTTTTTTTATTTTTATATTTCATTATGTTGTGTGATAATTATTGCTGAATTAATACTAATATTATATATGCATAATAGATGCTGATATTGGATTAAATGCAGAAAATTTAGAAAGAGTAAATCAAAAAAAGATGGAATGGAAGAGAAAAATATAATTGAAGAAATGTTATGAAGGAGGTTAAAATGAAGCAAGGTATGTATGTATGTATGATAATAATAATGACTTAGTTTAATTTAATTTAACTTATTTAAATTTAATTTTGTAAAAATGTATTCTTAGTATACATTCAGGCCATATGCAGGATATGGTTCCAAAAATTCACGTGTCCGATTTTTACAAAATTTTATAGGAAGAAGCTATTGACATAATTAACTATTTTATTTGACATTTTAATTTTTTCTGTTTGATTATCTTTTGGTCTTAACTTGGAAATCAAAGCAGTTATAGAAACCATTAAGATCTAAGAAGGGGATTGGCCTACTATAGAAGACCACTTTGATAACTCTATCTGCGCCTATACGTGGTAAGACGACGTTATAATTCCGCAAAATGTCGCTGCAATTTTATCTATCACTGACGTTAAGATGCCTGACATTACTATATTTACTGGGTACGTCGTGTCACTTTTTTTTGTCAGATGTTGTGGGCAATAATTGTGTAATTATTATTAGAGGTTATGTCAGTATTAAGTTATTGTACTATTATTATATTGTATGAGGTATATATGAATATTGATACAGGTAATTTTAAATGAAAATTAATTGTTAATAATGTGTTTTAGTTATAAAGTATTGATTATAAATTTTATAACAGTTATATTATTATTATTATATAATTTTCTGCATTTATCTGGATGTTTGTAAGTTCGACGGAATAATCCAACACTTATACAAATTACAATATATATACAAATTGTAACATCATGTAATTGTCATAAACATAGTATCTGTTTTTTATTGTTTATATATGCCATCTGTCATCTGTCATCTGTCATTTGTCATTTGTCATCTGTTATATGTGTCATTTGCCAATCATTTCATAATGATTGTCATGTCGTTCAAGTTTTAAATTTAGATGGCGCCATAGAACTTTTTACTTTTATTATGTCTTAATTAATTTCATTTTACAATTTGAATTTTACAGTAGAACTCTGCTATGATTGTAGAAATATAAAATTATTGTAAGTTTATATTATATAATATATAGTTAGATTTTGTTTTCATTAAAAATATTATTTACATTAGTATTTCTATATTAATTTAAATTGAAATTATCTTTTTGACTAACTTATATTATAATTAATTGAATACAATAGAATGTCTAAGAATATTGATTATTTAGAATTATTGAGGTCTTGTGATAATATATGTTTAAATTTCCAATGATGTCAAATAAGATGTCGTTAAAATGATCGAGTAAATAACCTTATGGAATTGAAAATTTTGCACCTTACTACACCATATTCTTTTTATATGGTAATTAAAAGCATTCTAATAATTCTAATAAAGGTATGATATTGATAAATTAGTAAGCAAATATATATTTTTCTTAAACTGGAAATGAAAACTCTAATAAAGGAAGACATGCTAGAATTTATTTTGCTTCCGTCATTAATGGCGGATTACAAAACTAGTTCCTGATATTTTCTTTATTATATTTTTTATAATCCTCCACGAGAAACGAACCCAAGACTATCAAAACATATTTCTGGTTAAAATTAAAATTAATAATTAAAAACAGCACTAGCTAAGCTACTAGAGCTATCGGTTATTTGTAGTTTTCGTACTATTATTTTTGTTTTGCTAGGCGATTGCTCTTGATGGTTATATGTTAAGAAGGTTATATTTTGTGTTTTATTTCAAGAATTTTTATAATAGTTGCATGTGTTTTTCCATTGGATATGTTAGGATTTCTCTTGAATTTCTATTTTGAAATATGGAGAACTGGCTGCTGCTTCTGGTATTGTTGTACCATATTTGGAACGATAATTGTGCAATTACAGCAAAATTCGTAATAGGTATAATCGTCTCCCTAGTTGCTTAACATTTTGGCTTATGTGGTAGATTGTGTGGTAGATTGGTGGATCTCACTGGACTGACAGGACTGGACTGGTGGAGATTCATGATCATCTTAAGAGTACCTAAGCGTTTCAGAAAATAATTAATGACTGATAAATATACCTATATATTTTTTTTTGTTCTTCACAATAACTTAGGTAGTTAGTTTATGCTACCGCAAGATTTGCTGTGCAATTTAATCAATTAATATGATATGATAACTGTTACTTCTTGTACTATGTATTTGTACTGTATCTACTTGTAATATGACTACATATTTACTATTAACTGTATCTACTTGTACTAGAAATACTATTCAAATATACTTTATTTTTACTATTGAGAAATTAAATCGGTTATCAGTCTTGCATTACCAGTCAATTAATTATTTTATCTACCATAGTGATCAGAAGTTTTTTACAAGTCAATTAGTATTAACAATAACTTCGTATCCCCGATTTTTTTTTGTATCCAATTGTCGATAAATTAAGTGTAATTTTTCGTACATTAAGTACATTACTATAATTTATTACATAAAGCGAAAAGTTTAATTATGTCAAAGTGAAAAATATTGCCATTTTTAATTACTTAACAATTACTTTAACGTAATATTTCTTTATTTTTTTTTATTTTTTATATATCAGTTCATTTAATGTATAAAATTACAACTACTGTCACAAAATAAGGCGCCCTAAAGCTTATTAGCAAATTCTCTTAAAATTTTTTTGTATAATAAAAAAAATCCAACTAACATATCCATGTTATAAGCTAGATTCGAACCCAAGACTATTTTCTTAGTAGTTAGATGACGTCATCTACTATCACCGTGTTGGTTGGCAGACATTGTCGTAGGATAGAGATGATACATTGGATTTAGATATTCTGAATTTTGAATGAATTTTAAGTAAGTACTGAGCTTGAATATTTAACTAAATCAATAACTTAACTAATTTAATGAGTGAAGCAATTTTAAAACCTACGATATTATTTATTTTCATAACCATTATAATAAATTAATAAGAAATTTTACATTAAAAATTTTAATACTTAAATAATTTCAAAATAATTATTAATGAAAACTATTATCGTATATGTATATAGGTGCAAGTTTTGAGCCAAGAGTTGACAAGAGCAAAATAAATTTCATTCCATCTTTGTAATTAAAAATTTTCTTAATTTTAATAATACTAACTGTATAAGAGTGTAAGGTCATACAAAGAAAAATAAAACAAAGAATTATGATAATATTGAAAGAATACGCACATATACGTTTTTTGTAACATCATATACACATTTAAACATACATTATATAGGTATGTACAAAATTAATATACCAGTTTACCAGAAAGAGAAAACTTTCACAAGATTTGAAAAAAATAAATAAAAATAAAATATTAAAATTAAAAACAAAAAAAGAATGTTAAAAGAAAATTCAAAATAATTTTCCATTTGCTTTTTAATTAAAAATTTACAGTTGCTGCTGATGTTTTTATAACTGCTATATTCATTATTACTCACTATATTCCTATTCCTCAAAGTCTTTCCGTTTATATTTTTTCTTGTGTCCGGTTTGTTGTTGTTTGATGTTCTTTCATATTTTTTTTACTAGTTTTGACAGAAAAATAGTTTGCTTTATGTAGTTTCAAACCCTATAAATGTTTATTACCACCTTTTTGAATTGTTCATAAAGTTTTTTTTTTTAAATTAAATTTTGAATTTGTCGATTTAAAAACACAATACAAATGAGCAAGACTCCTAATTTTTATTTATGCTTATAAAGAACTTCCAGTGTCGTAGCTAAATGAAATTCAAGTTTTTGTGGTCACCCCAAAGAAAATGTCAAATTTGAGTTAATTAAGATATTTCGTGAAGTTAATTCTAATTCAATCTCTTTTTACCGCCACCATCAAGTAAGCTGCGTAATAATGTACATAAGCCTAATTACCTAAACGTTTTTTCTTTTGTTTTCTTTTATTGTTGTCAACTTTACAATTAGTATTAACTTAGTTTTTGATACATTTCAATTTTTGTGATTTACTAACAATACGTTTTATTTACTCTACTAATAATATGATATAACTATTCGAATATTCGATTTTATTTTATTTTTTAACGGCATCGGATTTTATTAACTCCACTGAGTGGTGATAAATATTGCACCAAAGCTTAGCGAGCTTTCGTCTCTGATAGATGTCTAATGTTCTTGCTCTAAGCGCAAAATCTGACAGTATTAAAAACCAGACTTATCACACATTAATGGAAATTATATATCATTATAATCTCTTTTGCTTCTTTGTCTTCTCCTAATTAAATATTAAGAAAATATTTTTTCGACAACTTGAATGTACTTTTATGATCATTTATTTGTGATTATAATAACAGTTTTGTATTTTTATTTTGTTAATGATTTGTTATTATTGGTAAGCAATTTATGTCTTTCAATGTAGTTTAGGACTTTAAAATTGAATAAATGTTGTTATAAATTTTGTTAATATAACTGATTATACTCAATAATTAGTTATGCAAGAGACTAAATTCTTATGACATACATACAATAAATACTTTCTTTCATAACCATATTTTATTGAAGAAGACTGCTTTACAAATTATATTATGAGGCCAGTTTCGCACATTGAACTGAGCAACTATAGCTATTAATGGAAAGAACCGCCTAAGTGTGAACACTAACGGTACAAGACATATCAAACGAAAAACAGTATGAAAAGGCCTGATATTATAGAAAAAAAATTTTCTGTCCGAAATATGGTAAATGGAAGAAGAAGAAAAGAAAACTTTTATATACTAAAATCACGCAAAATAACTCGAACATAAGCTAAATTTTAAGAACGATTTAGTTAATGAGTGTCCTATTATTTAAACTGAAGATAAAAGTTTGATATTATTTTTATTTTCAGATAGCAGTAAATCAATTCAGAAACCACTTTTAAGATAGTTTAAATTTGCATTTTTTATTATTTGATTTGTGTAGCACATTCCCATATTTCAATTCCGTATGACGAGATTTACTTCAATATTTGATTATACATTGAAACTTTGTTATAGGTCGAAGCTAACGAATTCCGCTCAATCAACCAATACAGTTTTTTGATTTGAAATGGAATTCTTGTTTTCTTAATTTCAACTTTTCTGCATTCAAGGTCAATATTTGGAATTGTTCTCGTCAGAATCACTATAATATTGATTTTAGCTGAGAGAAAAAAGTTACTATTTTTTATAAGTTCAGTTTACTTGACTGGGTTTAGTTTCATTCAACTAAATTTTTATTTTTGACATCAGTTGGAAATTTTGTAATTAACTTTGTCTAGCTAGCCTCTAGTAGCTTCTTCTACAGTACAACAAATCCCCATCAGCGCTTACATTCTAAATTTAATAGTTCTTTACTTTTATTTCATCAAAATGTAAGAAGTTTAAAACAAATTTTTCTTGTGGGCACCATTTAGAAATTTTTTGAAATGTTCCGGATTTAATTTTTGATACTGCGTCGCTATAATGTTCTTTGCCTGTATATTCTAATATACGCTGTTGAACAATAAATAATACGCTAACAATGTCTGTAAAACGTTCCACCTCGGTGAACAAAAGCAAAAAAGAATGACAATAACACAAAAATTTAAATGTGCAACTTTTACAAAATATTAGCCCAAAAAGTACTGATTCAAATCACCGAAAAAATTTTAAAAAAAATTGTCTTACCCCACTTTAAATAAATCGTTTACAGAAAAGCATATCCAAGTGTAATAACCCTACATAGGTATACTATGTCAAGAACCAAATAAGATCATTCGAATATTAGTGAAACATCATAAAATTAATAAAATATAAAGTTTTACAATTTAGAAATATTTTTTTTTAAATCAACAAAACAATTAAAATGACCTAAAAAATAAAGTATAGCTATTAAATTTTTTTAAATCTTCCTGTTTTGTTGTATTGAATTACCCACCTCAAAGTGATTCTAATTGATCAATGCAGGCTCATCTTCAAGTTCAATTTGATGATTATTTTTTGAAGCAAAATATTGATAAGCAGAAAATAATATTTCTATTGTTGCCATGATGGTTCACTAAATTTGATAAAAACGCTTCTTTTAACAAAAACACCAAAAGCAAGATATTATAGAGAACATATCAAGGGCAATGAATATTGAATATTACTTCAATTGGTGCTGAAATTACAAAACTAATAGTTTCTTCATCTCCATATGATGTCTCTATTGTTCCTACTTAATTAAGCACGAAAAGGTGATTCTACCTAAGTTACTGTCAAGATCATAAAAAAAAAACAACAACGGATAGTTGTACATCGGGAAGAAAAAAAATACCCTGTGTTATATTCGGAAATATAAAACTTAGTTTTGAGTTAAATATTTAAATGAAGAGGAAATAGACATTTTTTTAATGCTTGGCGTATAGTTCATAGTATATATAAAGCTATGTAATATTTTGCAGCTCAGAACTAAAAAGAAATTAAATTTAAATTAAAAAGAAAAAAGCACATCAGAAATAGTTTTATTTTACTAAATTATTAACGACATAATTCAATTCATTAAACACATAAAGTTGAAAATTGCAATGAAGTAAAAAAAAAAATAAATTCATCATAATCACCACTTCTAAATAATAATATAGTAAAACATTAAATTCAAAAATAATTATTATCATTCATTATTTAAATAAATTTTCACCTAAATATTATTACAATTATAACCACCATGATTTTATCTCATAGCATGTAACATAGAAAATTTATAGTTCAAAATTAGACTAAAATGTAATGCATCTTAATTAAAACCCTTTCATTTGAAAAAAATAAAAAAAAATCAAATGTGCTGACATTTAATGTACTAATTTAAATGAATATATAATACATTCATTACAATTAGATGGAATTCTATATGCTGGAAATGTATTTGAAAAAAATTTAAAAATGTCCGGTAACAGTAATTCATAATCTAAAAGTAAAAGGATAAATTATCTCAACCCTTAAGAGCTGCATACAAAAATACTCTAGTGTATGTCAACTGTTCAAAAATAATTTCAAAGATAATGAATTAACTATTTTGATCTCTAATTTATATACCATGACCATCATATACGTATATTAGCTTTAAACATGATTTAAGAATATTTATGTAATATATAAAACAAAATATGAATTTTGTTTTTTTACATTTTGTTGTTGATACCAAAATCAAGTTTTTCGAGAAAGAAAATGAAATGAAAATGAAATATATTCAACCCATTCTACCAGATTCTATAAAATAATTTATTGCATAATACCTACCTACCACTATGTCCAAATAGATCTGTCATTTAAAAAATGTAGATTTTTCTTTGAGATAATATGAACACATCCGGGCAATTATAAAATTGTACGTCATTGAAAAGAAAAACAGTGAATATTTTTTAAAGGAACAAAAATTGTTAAGCAATATATTTATAAATTTTCATTTCCTCTTGCACATCACAAGGTATATACTTATATACTAATTTGTGACACTGGGTGTTTTAAAAACCTCACAAATAATAAATACTAGCTATTCCCGGCGTAACATTCGCCGGTCTAGCATTAGCATTTTAAATGAAACAATTTATTTTATTTATTTATTTTCTTTATTTCCTTAAAAAAAATCAATGTTTTACATATTTTTTTATTACATAATAAATAAGGTAAATTGTAAAACATTAAAGAAAATTTAAAGAAAATAAATAAATAAAATAAATTGTTTCATTTATAATGCTAATGCTAGACCGGCGAATGTTCCGTCGGGAATAGCTAGTATTAATATTACGATACAAACACAAAAAAATACTAAAGCGAAAACGTACTCCGGAGAGAAAGTCCACCCTATAAAGAGCTTATTACAAACTAAATTGTAATATCCGTAATATCACTCCAGTTAACAAAACAGCACTATACTGGATCTATATAAGTGGTACAAAAACGAAACCGATCCGATCATCTTGAAGTCACAATTATCCGAGATAACAAATCAATATACGAACTCGAATATATTATTCACAGGCGTCTCGAAAACATACTCAGTATAAAAAAAGAGCTTTTTTCCCTTCTATGCATCACTATTTTCCGTAGAATGAGAAGCGGTTTTAAGTGCTATAAAAATCGCTTAAAAAACAAACAGAAAACACATTATAAAAACAGACTCACTATCCGCCAAACAAAACATCAACAACAGCGATATCATAATATCCCAAATTAGAGAAACTCTTATAATATTAAAACCAGGTCAATAAATTTAAACGAAACAGTCGAAAGTCTAACGTTTTGAACTTTAAAGAATAAACAGTTTTAAATTTAATTAAATTTGAGACTTTCTGGCTGGATGAATGATAGTGAACTATTAGTATACACATTACACAGTAACTCCAATCTGGAGATAATACATGATCTTATCCACTTACTACCATTGTCTAATGTCCATTCTTATCCATTTAATACAGATTGTCTTAAATTACTTACATAAAATGTATTAAAAGATATCATAACAAAAATAGTTAATTTCTAACCAGATAATTAGCTACCAACGTAGCATTGCTAAAATAAAATAATAATTTACAAGCTACTCTACATTGTAGAAATCCAAATTTGCAACAATCTTTTTAAAATTTCAATTCCATTTTAGAAATTAAATTAGAAAAAAAAGACGATCGTTAAAGAACCAATAAAAAAAAAACAGAAAAACTGGGTCATATGTGCCAACATTTACAACAGAAATCATAAATTGAAAACCATGAGAAAATTAATTTTTCACCGCTAAAGGATATTTTCATGTTTTTCTAACGAGTAAATTATTGTACAACAACAAAGTTAAATATACTTAAAACAAAACAACAACAGCGAAGAAGAAAAACAAATAAAATAAATATGAAAAAAAAACGGTTTTTTTGCATCCTTTACCTCGGATTTATTTGAGAAAAGAAACAAAACTATTATTTTTTTTTCAAATACGATTCTGTACAATATTTACAATTTGTATACCAAAACTAAGTTAAAAAAAAATATTGCAGAAAAGAAATAATTTGTGGTAAACCATGTAACTGCTGAACAACACATATCAAAAGACATATTTCGCTAAAATAATGTATACAAAATATTGCATTTGAATGTAAAAGTAATAAATTCAAAATGACTTTGTATAAATATTGTGGTTTGCACTTAGGGCTAGCCCATATTTGAAATAAAATAAATATTTGTTTGATTGACGACCGCAGCGAGTAATAATACATAATATTATTTTATATTAATAAGCAATATTTACATTTTGTTAATTCTGGAGAAATAGAAATTTCATTCACATTAAAAGAAGAAAAATAAAGTCCTCGAATTGCCGCAACAAATAAAATTTTAAATTTTCTAATTGAAAGATAATTCAATTTTTCGATGTTGCGTTTTTTCTTTGTGCACAAATGATTCTCAATTTCGCAAAGAGATCAAAATGTATAATTTCTCCAATTTTGTAAAGATCTATTTTTTATAAAATTATTCAAATTAAAAATGACATCAGTTCGAAAGTTAGAAATACTAGAAGAAAAAATTAAATTGAATGCACCTCTTTAAATAGAAGATCAATTAAGCCTTGAAGTGGTTAAAGCAAATTAACAACGTACAACAATCGACGGGGCAAAATACTCCAGCAATCATAAGTAAACTGAACGGAAACAATTACCCCAGAGAAATTCTAGAGTTAATCTCTGAGAAAAGAAAAAAGAGAAAAAAATTACAACAAACTAGAAATCCGAGAGACAAAACAAAAGTAAATTTCCTCACAACTCAATTAAGTTCAAAAATTAAACAACTAAAAAATGAAACAATAAATGAATTTCTACTGAACGTAACAAATTATTCTAGTACAGAATATTCACTCTGGAAACCCACTAAAAATTTAAAAAGCCCTATTATGCAAATTCCTCCTATTAAAATAAGAGACGGAAGCTGGGCTAAAAATAACGAGCAAAAAACAATGTTATTTGCGGAGCACTTAGAAAAGATTTTTCAACCAAATCTATCAAATGGTACGGAATCACTAGCAGATGTTGCAGAGCATCAAAGTAACAATATGCAACCAGTCACAGTAGCTGAAGTTAAAAATGAAATCAAAACAAATATTAATCAGAAAAAAGCTCCTAGATTTTACTTGATTTCCGGTCAAATACTAAAGGAACTTGACAAAAAAGCATTGACCAAACTAACTAAATTGATCATTATTACCAATTCTGTCTAAATTATTCGAAAAACTTCTATTAAAAAGAATAAAAACCCATCATAGAGAAGAAAAACATCTGATATCGGATCATCAATTTGGAGGTCAGCATTCTGAAATTGATCAAGTTCACAGAATTACCAATATTATAGAAAAAGCATTTGAAGAAAAAAAACTTTATTCAGTAATATCTTTAAATATTGCACAGGCTTTTGATAAAGTCTGGCATAAAGGTCTAAACTGCAAACTAAATTTACTTCTTTCTACTCAATTCTCAAAAATATTAAAATCATATCTATCAGAACATTACTTCAGAATAAAAAAAGAAGATACCTATTCTGAATTAAAGAAAATTCAAGCAGGAGTTCCACAAGGTAGTGTATTAGGACCAATACTTTATCTCCTATATACTAGTGGCCTGTCTACATTCGAAGAAAAGACAGTTGCCACATTTGCTGATGATACAGCAATTTTGACCATTGGCGATAGTAATATCGAGACAACACCAAAATTACAAGCAGCTATTAAAAAGGTTTTAGACTGGACCTTCCGATGGCGTATTAAATTGAATGAAGCGAAATCAGTACATAATGACTTCACCAACAAACATATCAAACATGAACCTGTGTATATTAATGATCAAATTGTTAAATATGAAAACACAGCCAAATATCTAGGTATGACACTTGATTTAAAACTCAAATGGAAATCACATGTGAAGAAAAAACGGGAAGAACTAAATCTAAAGAACACAAAAATGTTCTGACTACTAGGTAGAGACTCTGTGCTATTAACTAAAAATAAGCTTCTATTATACCAACAAGTTCTAAAACCCATTTGGACTTATGGAATTCAATTCTGGGATTGTACCAGTCAAAGCAATAGAAATATAATACAAAGTTTTCAAAACAAAGTACTACGGAGTATAGTAAATTCCTCTTGGTACATACGCAATAATAATCTATATAAGTATTTGGGAGTAGAAATGATAGACAGCGTTACAAAAGAAACTACATAAACATTTCAATGCCGAGGTTATCCAACTCTTGGAGATTGATGATACAACAGGAAGATTAAAACGAGTAAAATCGTTTGAATTGTGGCAAAACTAAAACTATAATATACATACATGTATATATATATATATTATATACATATTATATATATATTATTCTGCATTTATCTGGATGTTTGTAAGTTCGACGGAACGCTCCAACACATATACAAATTGCATATGTATACAAATGCATATATATACAAATTGCTTTGGTGCTTTTTTTTAACTCCTGTCTACCATGCTGAACCTTTGCAGGAAAAATTGATTGCATGAAATATATTTTTTTAATTTAATGTTAGTCTTCTTCGTAAATAATAAGGAAAAATAAAAAATAATAATAATAATATAAATAAAACAAGCAATTTTTTTGATTTATAATAATAAGGACTAATAGAAATTTAATCAATAGTTTAATATGGTATAATAACCAAAAGGCAAACAGCATTTAACACAAAAAAAAAAACATAATTCACTCAAAGGTTATTCTTATTACTTAAAATTATACATAATAATACACATGTGTATCAGCATATTTGTATTGTATAATATTATACATTATACTACTTTATTGCTTATACCTTTTATTTTTGTCATTACTGTGTGCGTAACTAACTTCACTCAAAAAAAATTATTTTTTTAAGGAAGGGTGTTGTTTAGTAGGTAAGAATCCTACATACAGTGTCAAGCTACGGGGCTCATTGTATCTTTCTGAAGATTCCCACCAGCCTACGAAAAATAAAAAACAAAAAACATTGGCATATATTATTTGTTTGCACAAATATTTCTTTTATGTGTTTTAGAAAATTAAAAAGTGATATAAACATAAGTACTGTAATTTCGGAATAAAGAATCTAATGAAAGAAAAAAAGAAACTAGGATTTATTTTGCTTCCGTCATTTATGACGGGTTACAAAGCTAGTATATATATAAACAAAAAGAAAAAAGAAACTGTCATAGAATAAGATTTTGTATTCTAAAAACGTAGCCAATTAAGATTTAAAGAAAAATAGTTTATTAGTATGTATTTTACTAGATTACTATCAATAAATTCACCATTAGGTGTTATTAAAAACAAAAAGAAAAAACAAGTTCGAAAGTTGAATGAATTCGAACTTTTGTCGTTTTTAGTTTTATAGATTTTTTGTTTACCTTATGCATGTCATACATGTAATTTTTTCATCAAACTTATGTCGTTCGAACATACAACAGGAAGTCCTCAAAATAAAATAAAAGCCGGGAGATAAATACGGTATCTACTAATTTAAATGTGAAAAATTATATCTACTGTACAGTACTTCGACTTCATAATAGCACAGTTCCATTTTATTTTAAGTGATAACCATTTATTTTATTCCCAATGATAAAGGGTACTGAACCAGGTCGAAAAATCCGGAAAGCATTTTTTTTTTGTCTTCGTCGGGAATCGAACCTGGGACCTTTCGGTTGAAAGGCAGGCGCTCTACTTACTGCGCCACTCAGCGTGTAATGTATTAATATTTTGAATATTTTTTGTTTGGTTTGTTTAGGATAAACAGGATTGGTATAAACGAGTTGCTGATCCAATGTGCAATATCAATTAAATATAAGATTGACTATGGTCAACTTTCGTTGTCCCGGTAAGAACTTTTCATTTTTGTATTTTTTTTATTTTATTTATTCAATACTTAAATAAAATAATATATCAAAACTAAACGGTGTATCAGTGTAACAATATTTATCAATTCTATTCATAGACTGTAACTGTTACATAAGTTTTATTAAAAAAATCGCATTGAAAGAGTTATTCTTTGACTTATTTTCATATCGATTATTTGTAATAATTATTCTTAATCAAAAAATTTTCCAAATCAGTCAAAAACACAAAGAAGCAATTTTTTTTTTTAATCGAAAAATAATAATAATAATTTTCTAATTGTGAAGCTATTTCAAAACTTACCTAAGTACTTGAAAATTTGCATCGAAGTAGCATTAATCAAGTCCCATAGTAATAGGTTATGTAGTTTTCGAAAAATTACTACTTTAATTTTAATAACTTCGGGTGGCCATCTAGCGCTTGTTTAGTAGAGTAGAGTTCTGGGACTTGATTTGTATACTTCAATGCAAATTTACAAGTAGATATGGTTTGAAGTAGCTTCAAAATTAGAAAATGATTTTTATTTCAATCGGAAAAAATAAAAATTGCTATGTTACTATTGTCGGTAATAGAAAAAATAAAAATGATTTCATAATTATTAAAAATAAGAGAAAAAGATACAAAATGGAAAATTATTTTATATGAGCGAACATTTTTTTAATAAAGAATAATTATTATTTTTAATTTTTTTCATATAAGTTGAAATTTTATGGATCTTTTGTGATACTTGAATAATTTATACTTCTTGCCGATCTCATACGTTTACTTTATTCGATATTTCGACAACTATTTGAATGATTTTTTTCATTAAAAATTGGTCGATAATCGTTATTTGCAATCACTGATTCTATAAATTATTCTTATACTATCAATTAGAAAATCTTATAATTAAAATATTCATCAAATTTAACTCGGTGAAGTTTCATAAGATCTCAATATCCTGCCCAGTTTGTAACTAATTTTTAAAATAGACGAAATACACGTATCTGTATGAAAGCATATCAGTAAAATTAAAAGGAAAATATTCGACTATTTTCACTGTTATAATTTTTAAAGTTTTAACAAGCTGTTTTCAAAAATGCACTTATATTGGTACGTAAAAATATATGTTTTCAATTTTACGGCATCGCTCGAAATTAAATTTTAATACAAAATTATAAGAATGGTAAAAGTGATGTTCTTTGTGATAAATTCTTTTTCAAGTTTCAAAGATTTAAGTTAAAAATTTCATAAATCTAAAATAACACATAAAATTATTAATTTATTAGTAAAATTTGATTTATTTTTATACAAATAAATTAGGAACTTACTCTAATAAAAAAATTGTAATACATAGTTTAGGTAATAATAATTATTGTAAGTAGTCGTAAGTACCCGTAAGTAGTATTAGACAATAATTAGTTTTAAGTCAATGATCAATAAATTTTTAGAGAAGCTTTTCACATTTTCCTCTCACAAAAACAAAAACAAAGTACAACTTAGAAACAAATTAATATTATATTTCAGGTTTATTTAAATGTGAATATTTGGCTAAATAAATTAATATATTTTTTTATGCTCTAGAACATGTAATCAAATATTTAAATGTTAAGTATTATTTACAGAAAATAAAAATTATAATTTAACATATTAAAATAATCACTGCCCATATTTTGCTCACTTTAATAATTATAGCTCTCTCACCATCATATTTTACTCACAATTTTTTTTTGTGCTCATTTCTAAGTAAAAAGTAAATATTTGTTTTCCTTTCTATTTCTCAATTTAGAACATAGAATTGACACTATGTAGCTGAATCGTAGCATCAGACATTCAGACTATTCTATGCATTATTTTATTAACTATTTACTCACTATTTTATTTATTTCTTATAATGTTATACAAAAGATGCTTCTTTTTAAAGCGTATTTAAAGAAATTAAATTCATTCAAATGTTTTGATACGGAACCGAGTTTTAACAAAGTAAATTACATAAAAGTATAAATAAAATATAACAATATATAACTAACTAAATAACTATTAACAAAAATAATATAAACTATTATATAAATAACTATAGTTTATACAATTTTTGCTATTAAGTTAATCACAACCACTGATAAAGAAACATAATCAATTTAGATTTAATTATAATGAAAATATCACTTATAAAACTAAATTTCGATCAATATTATATATATGTGCATGCATGAATAACTAGATTCCGATCTATTTTTAGTTAAAAGTTACATATTTTTAATTTATTCACTTTATTTTTAGTTTTCATTTTGATTTTGGATTTTTTACGACATTATATAACTTAAGAAATAACAATTTGATACTATTATAAATCGTCGAGACGCTTTTAAATTCCAAATAAATGTGATATGCTCGAATACAAAAATGGTAGTTCACTATATCAATTATTTTTGTAAATAATTTTAAAAATATAAAAATCAAAATTAAATATTATAATTTTTAACAATTTCATGCACTTGCTGCTTTTGTTATAAAACTAGCTATTTTATTTTATTTTTTTACTTTTTTAAATTTTATCATATCGAAATTTATTACTAGACGGAATTTTATTACTAGACACAAAAATAAAAGTTTACATAAACTAATTGTATAAAAACAAAAAATATATATATATTAAAGGGTTGTTATTCAAATTCCCATGTGCAGATTGATCACATTGACATAGACCTTTTACTGGGCAATTGTTCTAAATCATATGCATATGCATATTTACATATATATGTATTAATATTATATGCAATAATTTATTATTTTTTTTATAGGTATACCTATGTATATCTAATCTAAAAATATTTTATATTTTGATTTCACATATTTTTAGAAAATTAAATTGATGATTTAATTTTGTATGGAATTCCCCATGTACATATTAAGTAAATATACGATTATAAATGCTGTATAATAATATATTATATCTATAGATAAATAAATGGTTAAAATAATTATTTTATAATACCATAATATATATAGTACATAAATATATTTCAAGTTAAATCGTTAGAGGGTAAACAAAGAATAATAATAAAGGTTTAGATTTTGAAGAATTAAGAGGATGATGTGGTTTTACAAAAAATAAACATTAAAATAATTGAAAATTAACCTTTATTAGAATAACCAATATTATCATTTTTGAATTTGAAACAAAATTTCAATTTATCTTTCTGAAAGTTAAGTTTAGTAGCTATTTAATTACATTTAAATTATCCGTTATAATATTTTTATATATATGTACAAATTAGTGACTAGTATAAAAACAAATAAAATATATTAAAATTAATTCAAAAATAAAAAAATGATTTATAATACAAATAAATAAATCAAATCTTTTTGAAAAAATATAATGATTTAAATATACAGTCAATTAAAACAAAAATTAAAATTAACCTAGATCGCTATTCTAAAAAATTGTCGTAATTTTTTTTTGTAACAAAATATAGTAGTGGGACAAAATGTTTGTATATTCTAACTTGTCTTAATTTTAATGATATTGTACCAAAATTGAAGTTTTTATACAAATAAATGAAAGTTTATAAAGCTTACAATTAAGTTTATTGTTTATTTTTAAATTTTTTATGATTGTATTAGCGCTAGCAATAAATCATATGTATAGTTGTTATGTTGATGTTGTGTTTGTAATTAACAATCAGCTACACACACTTGTAAGTGCTTTTTTTTTTGTATAAATAATGAGGGCAAATTTGTAAAAGAAAAAGAAAAAAATTTCACCTAACCACAATCACTTCTGTTAGATTAAGTTTAATACCTTAGTTTTCTAAGTTTTCCAAGAAAATCTGAATTTATAGATACTGTCGTATAAAACAAAAAGTCGGAAATTGAACTGAAAATGCTCTAGTGATCTCTATAATCATCTTATTCCTATCTAATATAGTTTCTGATATAATTTTGTATAATTTTATCGTGAATGACAAAAATTTCATCTTTAATTCCTTTATTTTGTTGTTTGACAAATTTTTTGTATTTACAACAAAATTCATATAAAAAACAATAATATCAAACTTTTGCAATTATTTTTATGTGTACGTGTAATATAAGAAAAATAAAAAATAACAAGCTGATAATGACATTGCAATTTATAATTGAGGACCGTTATTTCAAAAATCAATTTTATTTTATATTAATTTTTGTTGTAAATCCGTTAATACAAATCATATACAAGTTATTGGTGTGTCAAGTAACGACACTCAACATAATTATAGTAGGCGTGTCAAATTTCACTTCAACTCAATTATAAAATAAAAGGGTGAAATCGTGGAAGCAATAGGGAATTATCATTCCCACAGAAAATGTTGACCTAACGTCTACCAATTGGAATTTGCAAAAATATCTTCGTAGAAATAAGTTTTAGTATTAGTATTAAAAATTAAAGTTAGTCTTAATATACTAATAAATGTGTAATAACATAAAAAATAAAGTAGTAAACTTTGTTCTTTTTAACATATTAAATTTGTATTGATTAAATATTGTAAAAATAAATATAATAAAGTTTTTTTCACACTAACGTACAATACAATTTAATAACTTACATTATTAATAATTATTTATTCATTTTAATTATGAATATTATATGCATACAGACGTATGTAAATAAATTTAATTCAGTCCCACGTGTATCATCAGTGAACATTGTTAAATTGTCTACTATTTAGTTCTGTTATATGTTTTGAAAAAAAGTAAAAATAAAATTATTTGGTATAAATAATGTAAAAATTGTTATTTTTTAGCTTTTATATTCTTTCACAGAAATTAATTATCCTTTTCCGTTCCTTAGCTATGCAGGCTTTTGTGGAAACATTTAACGAGCGTTGTGGGTTCAATGGACCCACATATAAATTTTACTCTAATTTTTCACAACTTCTTTTTAATAAAATCTCTCTCAAATTTTGAGTACCTTCATTCTGTCGTCACACGAATGCAGATTGATAAAGATGTATTTCTATTTCTATAATAAAAAGTAATGTTTTTTAATTTATAAATATAATGTGGGGTCCAATGTGTGAGCCCAACTCTGTTACCGTAAATTATTTTATTTTTTTAATTTATTTGTTTTTTAGAAGTATAGTAAAAATGCATATAAGTAAAGCTGGACAAAGTACAGTAAATGTATATACGCGGCAGATATAATTAATGAATGGCTTCAGAAAAATTGTGAAATAGACAACAAAATTGAAAGTTTTAGAAATTCTAAATCTAGTACGTAACAAGATCAGCTTACTCAGTCAGATAAGGATAATTCCGATAACGAAGACAGTGATTTCATATTTTCTGATCATGACACCGATTTCGAAATGTCGATGAATTTGAATGAAGAGGCCGATGAAGATGATTTAGAAGATACTAGAAATTATTTCTTAAAGATAAATTTAAGTTGTCCAAAAAAGAGCCAACAAGGAATGTTCGCACATTGTTTATTGTTGAGAATACCTACTATAAAACGAGAAGGGAGAGATTTGGATTATAGTCCACTCGATATTTTTATAAATGAATGAAGGACAAATGAAAAACTTGACCGTTTACGCTTAAAATACAAAGCAGAGGAAAGAAGTGAATTACGAAAATTAACATAACAGGAATTAAAATGTTTTTTTCGGTTTACTGATTTACACGTTCGTATTCAAGTCAAACCATGAATCAACTTAATTGTTATTCTCCACTGATGGTACGGGTCGAGATAATTTTAGGCTTGATTTGTCAGCGAAGAGATTTTATATGCTATTATTAGCTTTACGATACAATAATTTTTTGGATGGAGAAGACGAAAAAACGAGCGAATTTAATAACGCCCAAAAAAAATGTGATTGTATTAGTTCCTTTGTAAATATTGAACTAACTTAAATTAAGATGTATTTTAAGAATTTTGTATAATTTTGTTAATTTTTTTTTTATATTTTTTTTTTACAAAATTTTTGTTTTTAATTTTTTTTAATATTGAATTTGCAATTTGGACTGAAAATTTTTGAATGTATACTATTTAAGGGTTAATTTTTTGTGTTTTTTAATTAATAATTGAATTAAATTATGTTAAATAAATTTAAGAAATGGATTAAATAAAATAAAAACTTTATGAAACATATTTCAATAGTGTTTTTAATGAAAAGTAAAAATAAGGGTCCAGTGTTTTTAATATTATTAATATTTAATATTAAAGGGTTTAATGAGGTCACCGGTGATACGTTGGGACTTAACGTACGTTTATTTTTATGTTCATTGGTGATCTCATGATTTTGAGTACGGTTAAGTTATGTTCACCATTGATACATTGAGACTCAAAGTATTTATAAATTTTGCATGTGTGGGTTCTTATAAAATAAAAAACAATACAAACAAATCAGGTATTATTATTACTTGAATGGAACCTATGTACATTGTACATATGTAAAATAACAACAAAAAAAAGAAATTCATCTGAAATTATGTACATAATTATGCACACTTGAATTCTTCATTTTTTATTTTAACTGGTTTCTAAAATTTGGCCATTTGTAGTAATCAAAAAGTTTTTATTAAAATTATGTCTTACCTCTTTAATGACAAAAATTTTTATTTTTAGTAATTTTATCCACTAAATGACACTTACTATAGAGAATACATCAGAACGAAACAGTATATGAGGAACGTGTATTTATATGTCCTAAATAAAACTTACTAACCACAAAACTTTTTATTAAACACGAGTGCTTTCTGCTATATCGTGAGAAGTCTATGTCAGTACGTAAATTACTGTTTCTTTTTTAACTTTAAATTTGGCTTCAACTTGAATTACAATTACCCAACAAGGGCCCTTAGTAAGGAATATATTACAAAATACAATATTTTTTATGAAATACTGAAAGCAATTATATTGTCGTATATTAATTTTTTTATGTCGTATGTGTTTGGTGACAACATTGATAACCATCGCAAGTGGCATATACTACAAGTACAATATGATTTACACAAAAATGGTCCTTAAATCTTGATTTTAGCTCCATTCAACTTAATATTTTACATGTAAGGGGTAGCTCATAAATCTTAACCAAAAATTAAACTAAAAAAGCTTTACTTTTTCTGCTGAATTTTTTGTTTTACAGTTTTCAACTTTAAAGCAGATTTTCCACAACCGAATTTTCGGGATATACGACAAAATAACTTGGGGTGACAAAATCCCTTTTCCATTTTATTCTCAAAAAATTTGGTTAAATTAATCATATTTCTGACACATTCCTAAATTTGGAATAAGTTCCACCTTTAAAAATTTAAATTTGAAAAAAAAAAACAAACAAATTTCTGCACAGGTACGCATATTCGGTATGGATAAAAGCATTTAATTTAAAATTAAAATTAAAATAAAAAGCAAGCTAAAACTGAAATACCTTACAAAAAAAACTTTTTCATCTTTTAAAGTTTTAGAGTAGTCTTAAATGATAGATGGATTATAAATGTTATACAAAAACTTCGTCGAAATCAACCAAAGTATTTTTCTACGGAAGTTCCATATTTAAATTAAAACCCTAAAGTAATTTAAATAAAAAATTTTTAATTTAACTTATATAAAATTTATATTTTGTATTTTCTATAAAATTTTAAAATAAAACTAAAGCTTTTGAAAATTTTTAAATTTTCCACTTATTTTTATCCACATTTTCAAATACACTTATTCAATTTAAAGGAAATAATAATCTTAAGGATAAAAAATTAATGAAACTTTGTTGCCTTCAAATAACTGTTATATTACTGTTTAACCGAAACCGAACCCCTTGAAAATAATTTTTCAAATAATAAAAAAGAAAAAAAAAACAAACAGATTTTAAAATAACTAACTTATGTAGCAATTAATGACCTCTTACAATTTAACTTTCAAAAGAAGTTTTACACAATTAATTAAAAAAGTTTAGCATGATTTCAAGTTTTTGTCTTCTTTTACCACTGTTATTATAGTATGCCATATGACTTTGTTTGTATATTATCTTATTATAACAGTATACTTTTAAATAACAGTAAACATCAAAGGACATTGTAAATTTAATTATCCATTATTTTCACATGATTCATAAATTCAGCGTACTGTTGTATTGGCTCTATAATAATACATATTACCCCTGAAATAGCCAAGCATATTATTAAAAATTTTCATTTCATTTCATAGTAGTTCGTTGTGAGAATAGCAGTAAATATCCAGGTGTAACTCTAGAAAACGGTTGAAATCGTTTCTATATATTGGTTGGTTCCAAATATTTTTTGTTTTTGTTTTTTGTTTTTTTACGAAACAACTTCCAATAAAATCAGAACTGCACTGCAATTTTAGTTCATAAAGTTTGAACAAAGTTGGCAACATCAAGAAATAAAAGCTAGAGTACCAATCATTCTAGATCTATTGAGTGATGCTGGCGACTTGAGCTGGCCCCTTGTTTTGACACATCGACTGACATATTTCTTCAGATTTTGCTAAACTTTCAGACGAATTATGGAACTGTTTAAAGTCAGAAGAATCAACGACATGTTTGAAATTTTTCAGTGAAGGAAAAGCTAATAAATAAAAAATAAAATTAATTGGAAGTTCAGAAAATCTCTGTTTGCTTTGTTAAATTCAACTTCTATGAGAGAAAGTCTCGAAATAAAAGCTCAGAATGAGATTAATTTTTTGTAATACTAATAGAACCCAGATTCTATGAAATTCTTATCAACAAAAAAGCCTAACAGTCCTTGGCACTGTGCTTGCATTGATTGAAGATAATATGGGATACAGCTTAGAGGATTCTCTAAATTAACTATGCATAAATAAAAGAACTTTATAGTTACTACATACTTTGAAGATACTGAGTCTTGCACAATGCCGCAACTGCCGTCACGAGCAGATTATCTCCACTTGAAAATATGAACTTTTTTCATATCCACCGATACTTCATCTCTTAAGTGAAGGTATGGTCCTTCGACGACACGTTCTTCAGGGCTTGGATTGAAAGATTTTTTTAACTAAAGCCTTTTCTCCATGTCGCTCTGCATTGCCTAGCAGAAGTCATTTTAGTTGGACTTTTTCGCCTAGATACATGTCGTTAAACAGCTGATATATACTTCAGCGACATATCTTCGCCTTGAAACCCCTTCTTCAGACCAAGGACCATAAATTCGACAAAGAGTTTTTCTTTGTAAAATACCACAAGCAATACAGCATCATATATATACCATGATAATCACATAAGATGAGCGTTTTGTACAGTTGCGATTTCAAGATAAGAGCTTTTAGGAGATAAGACCTTTGAGTTGTTTAAACAAACCGAAGTATCAGTGGCTTGCAAGATCTTATCACAACCCCAACATTATTTTTGCGGTTGATTTTAATTCTAAGATAGGCTCACGAAGTACCTCAAAGTTATATGGGCCAATAAATAGTAAATAGTAAAAAAAAAGCTTTAACATTAACAACTGTAACTGATTTATGATAACTAACTAAAAAATCACAACTGAATCGAATTCAAATTTTTGCTATCAGAAATTTCTTATACATTTCGAAGTGCGCTTGCGTCCTCAAAAAAATGTACAATTTTTTTGTATGTAAAGATTGATTCTAGAGTCTTAGTCTCATCACATCCAGTCCGTAGCATTACCAGATATATATAAGTAGAGAACCAAATAGCTTCGAAAAAATTCATAACTAGATCTATTACATAAACCCACGAATGAAGAGAAGAAGGTTGTTAAAAAATATTGAACAGCATTGCCACAAAATATTTTAGCATCCAGTCTCTAGAACAAAGTTAATTTTAAAATATTTGAGGAAAACCTATTTTCCTAAAAAAAAAAAGAATATTTTAAATAAAAAAGATATTACGTAGGTCCTACACAGTTGATCAGGCAGGACATTTGGTTTTTTTCTTTTTTTCATTATTTTCTCTTTGTAATTCTTTTGAGAAAAACTTTCAAAAAAACACACATTTATTTTGCAAATGTAAATTTGTTCTCTCTTAAAATATAATTTGTTCTTTGTGTTTTGTATACATTATGTATTATTATATATATATATATACATATTTTGAATATGTATGTTTCTGTAGGTATTTTTTTTTAATATTTCTTTCTTTTTGTAGGTGTATATAGGTAGGTATAATGAATTTTCAATGAACCGAAATTATAAATTTTTTACATTTTTATTTTTTATACAATAAAAATGAAAATTTAAATCAACTTTATTTTTTCTTTCATCTTTACTATTATTTCTTTCTCTTTCTTGTATCTTAATAATGAAAAAGTAAATTTTATGTATATATATGATTGCATATACCATTATAAAGATATAATAATGACATAAATTTAGCTTTTTCTTTTGTGACCAAAATAACCAGACTACTCTGGATTCTTGTCTAAATTAAAGTTTGACAAGTTAAGCTTTGCGTAAAACTGGAAACATTTTAAATTTATTATTCAATACCACTAATATAACTTTTGGTGTTTGTATTTGTTTTCCTTATTTTTTTGTTTCTTGTTTTCTTTTATAATAAAAAAAAAGAAAAAAAATGTATAAATTATTTTGAATATAAGAATTTTTTTTGTTTTAAAATGCGAACATAAAAATTTTGTTATAACTACGAAGGAATGAATATAAAATATTTTTAACATTTGTGTATATGTCTATTATAAAAAGGTGAAGACATAAAGCTATAATTAGATAAGTATTTGTATTTAATAACAGTTAATTAGTTATAATTGAGTGTATAATCTTTTACTAGAGGGCCTATCAACATGTGTAAGTCATATGAAGATTTGAGGCGTGGTTTTTAAAATCATTTTAGGCGCTGGTAACGTGTGACTCAGTAATACAAATAAACCTACCATCTTTTAAAAATTTTTATAATATAACAATATTTTTTACTAAGTAAATTATAACAAGAGCTGGATATGTAGAGCGCCTGTCTTTTAGCCGAAAGGTCCCAGATTCGATTCCGGTCGAAGCAAAAAAAAAATGTTTTTTTGTGGTTTTTCTATCTGGTCCAGTATTTTTTGTCATTGGGATAAAATAATCAACAAAAAATACTTGAGATAATATAGTAACCACTTAAATAAAATGGAGCTATTCTATTTTAAAAGACGAAGCTCCTGAAAATAGTAGTAGTTTTCCGTATTTAATGAGTTAATGCGCCAGAAAATGGATAAATAAATACTCGAAAAACAAAAAATGTAGTAAAATATGTTGTGAAAATTTGCAGTACCATACCTTACTTAAGTACGAAAAGGTAATTCTAACTAAGTCTTCTAAGGACATAAAAAAAAGTAGTAAAAAGAAGAGTTTAGTTATTTAAGTAATTCTATACGTCTAAGTCAATCATAGTTTTGTGAAACATTTACATCATTCGAACACTTGAAAAATTATTCGAATTAATTCTCTTTGATCAACTATATCATCATTGCACTTGTTTTCTAATCCCAAAACAGCACGGGTTTGTCAAGAACAAGTCCACAGTCACGAATCTGGTTGAGTGTACCTCTCAGTTTATTAATAATATGGAAAAAAGTTTTCAAACTGATGTCATATACAGATTTTAGTAAAGCCTTCGATCTTCTTCCACATTGCGTCATTCTCTTAAAATTAATTAAACTTGGGTTTCCACCGTCATTTGTGAAATGGATTGAATCTTATTTGGCTAATCGAAAGTATACTGTACGATTCAGAGTAGCTACATTTACATCATTCGAAGCAAATTCAGGAGCTCCTTAAGAAAGCCATCTAGGTCCCCTTCTATTCATAATCTCTATTAATGACGTTGTATCAGTAATAAAAAATAGTGAAGTTCAAATTTATGCTGATGACACGAAAATTTTTAAGAAAATCACATCACTTCGAGACTCAAGTTTACTTCAAAATGATCTCGATAATTTCTTTGCATGGTGCCGTAGCAATAACCTTATGCTCAATACGAATAAATGTGTTGTGATGAGTTATCATAGGCGTACCAGTTTCTTTTCAAATATCTATTCACTTAATAAACATGTTCTTGAAATAGTTAGGTCGATCAAAGATTTAGGAGTCACTTTCGACGAAAAACTGTCTTTTAAATTTCACTATAATAATATTATTAGTAAGGGTAACTCAATGTTAGGTTTTATAAAGCGATGGTCTAAAGAATTTGATGACCCTTATGTCGTAAAATCCTATATACATGTCTTGTGAGGCCACAACTGGAATATGCTAGTCAGGTCTGGTCACCCTATTACGAAATTCATATTAAAAGAATAGAAGCTATTCAAAAGAACTTCATAATATATGCACTTCGTCACCTTCCTTGGTCCAATCCACTTGTCCTGCCTCCATATGAACACAGATTAAATTTGATACATTAGCTACATTAAAAACTAGGCGTGAAGTTGCTGATGTTCTTTTCATCATCCAAATAGTGAAGGTGAATATTACATCCTCATTTATATTGAATTCTGCCCAAATTTCCAATAACACTCGACTCCGATCACCTAATATTTTCACACTTGTATTTCATAGAACCAACTATGGTATGAATGAGCCTATCCACAGAATATAGGGATATAATAATAGGGAACATATATAAGAGCGTGATTGGCTTATCACTCTCAAAGAATGTGTTAAAGAATCGGCTATACCTGTGATCAGAACCCTTCTAACTAACCCCTCTAACCATTAGGTAGTTAACTTTTGTTAATTTTTTTTGTATTTAACTCTATTAATTATTTGAATTTTCTCACTAAAGTAACTAAAATTTAAAAAAAAGTGGTTCGTCAAATATTAAGGCCTCTCAACATCATATTGGTCAAAATATTACAGTAGACACCTAATTTCGAGGTGGCTCTCAAGCTTGCCTACCTTCGAAATAGCATTAATCCCAAAAAAACACATCTATGGGTAGGTATGGCGATGAATAACTCTTGCAAACCTTTTCTGAATCGGTTTTTCAAAACTCCTATCCAGAAACACCAAAGCTCAAATTTACAAAACACCCATACTGCTGGTTAACCTCTTCGGATCAGAATCATTGACAGTGATAACAGACCTCAATATAATCGGTGAACATCAAAATACACATCAAAAGTTAAAAGAACAATAAACAGATGTAGTATTCAGTAACACCATTTCAAGTGGTATGCAATTATGGGTATCCAGAAAAAGTTATTAAAATATTCTATATTATGCTGAGATTCAGAATCATAGTGATCAAGGCATCTTAGTAAAAAATATCAACAAAAAAAAACTTTCACTATGTACAACTGTTACGAGCATTTCCCTTTTGCCTATTCGAAGTACTGAAAAGAACCAATATAAATAAAATTAATTCAAAACTAGTTAATACTATTCGCTTACAACAAAGAAGGCGTTAGGCAGACATTTTGACCCAAAAAAAAACCATTTCAGAAGTTTCAGTTAATTTTCAGTAAAAAATTACTATTTATGGTTTTTTATAGTTTAATTATGGTAATATTGTTAAGTAGAAAACCTTATATCTGTTGGTTTTATGCTGGTAATATTGTTCATAAAACGACAGTGTTTTGGACAGTTTTAAGTCAGTCCAGGTGGTGAAACAACAAAAGTCCATAACAATGTTTGTTTTATACTGGGTAATATTGTCGATAAAATAAAGGTATTTTTGTTAGTTAAATTGAATTAGTATGCTAATGGTTATTTTTTGAATTACAATTTTTGTAAGAATTGAACATGAATGAATAATCTTTACCATATAAATAAAAACCCCTGAACCTAAATAAAATAAATAACATATCGTCGGCTGGATTACTATGTATCCAACAGACCTTTTTTTCCGAAATTGACTTTTCAATGTACTATACCATTTTCGACTATGCTCTATTCGAATTTGCAATCAAAATAAACGTATCTCTTATAGCTTTCGAAATATTTTTTTCTGATATATCCAAACAACCAATATTTTGCTGCTTTTTAGGCCTTCAAGTTGACAACCAAACTACAGTCTATGTACTGAAAAGTCATACAAATTTTGTATTCCGAAGTATCTAACAGACCACTTTTATTCCCCAATGTCCAAACACATAGGAAGCTTTACACTATACATACTAAAATATTTTTTAAATATATTATTTTGATATTTCAAAAAATTTAAATTATAAAACTATGTATGTTAAATGTTAAAAAATTACTCAAATTTTTATAAAATTCAAGTTTGAATGTTTTTAAATTTTTCCAGTCAAAATTTCCGTCAAACATAAAAAATAACTTTTCTCAACATTTTGCTTTTGGTCGATTAGATATATAGGAATGCTGTCGACGATATTTATATACACAGCTCAAATTATTTATCAAAATAGATATACGATTAATAGATATGTATTTATTTCCTTAAAAATTGATCTAAAATATTTCTTTTATGATTTTTTTTTAATTAAAAATACTAATTTGTTTATTTCTGCGAAAAACAAAATTTCTACGTAGATATACAACAATAAATTTGAAAATACCATTAACCTTTTGTTTACGAATTTCGCCCTATAAACAATATTATTTATTTTTCAAATTTAAAAAAAAAAAAGCAAACAAATTTAACATGAAATTTCAAAATCTACAGTTTATTTACGATTTGCTCCATAAAATGCTTGATAATTACCTGAGAATTGAAAGTAGTTAGCTTCTCTACACTGTCGATGGGAAAAATTTGGCATACAAAATTAGTATCTACCTTTATTGTATTTCGTTTATCTGTTTTTGGAATGGCGTTCACTAAAGTTTAAAGATACTCTTTTAATTCAACGCTATCTTTTAAAATTTTTGAAGAATATTAGATATAGTTAGTATTCTAAATAAAAAGTTAAATAAAAAGCAAAACTTACCTGCTGGAAAAATGACTAAGAAAAGTAAAGAAAATATAATTTTTGAATCTTTTTATTTTAAATATTTTTTAGTCTCTTAGTAAATTTTTTATTGTTCTTTTTTTATTTAATTTACACTTCTTCATCCTCATTTCCACTTTTTTCATTCAATACAGAAATTTAAAATATTTTATAAGCATCCAATAATTTTTTATTTGGCATTTAAAATCTTAAATTTTTATTTAATTTCTTTTATATGCGTATAGAAACAAAAAATTAAACACTCTTAACTGGAAAAAAGTTTACTAACGACTGTACTTCTGTCACCCATTTGCAAAAAGGGATAAGTCACTCATAAACGATTTTTAGCAAATGTCGAAAAACTGATTGTGAGTTATCCATGAAAGTTAATGAATTTTTTTTTTCACATTATGATAGTAAAAAATGCATTCTTTTAGATGGTACCTATTTCGAAAAACATTAATTGATATTTTTTAAGAAAATTGGGCAAGCATTTCACAAATATCCCTTTTTGCAACAAAATGTTTAATCTATCCCCTTTTGCAACTGTAAATGGTAATTTATTGTTAAATTTAGTGTGTAATAAAAAATATTAAAACAAGAAGGAATTCTTTAATTCACTTTTATTTTTCACTTCATAAAAAACTTTCTCAAAATAAAAAAATAGGAACATAAATTTGTAAGAAATAACAAAAAATATAACATTATTAAATTATTTTTTTTTAAATATATCAAAATAATGATTATTCTTTTAAAGTCTTAAATCTTAAAGTACATAAAACAATTTTTAAATTGTTCCAATATCGTTTTCCATTATCTCATCAAAATCGCTTTCGTGATTAGAATCATGTGTAGCATCTTCTAGAACCGATTTATAATAATCTAACTTCTTATCGTTTTTCCAATATTCTCCATAATGTACACATAACAACTCTGCCACATCCTTTTTTTTCGCTTCTTTTACTGGTACACCAGTTTCTACCAAATTTATATTTAAATTTATGAATGACTTTCGTCGCTTTAGTAAAGTTTTCGATGTTCCAATATCATTTAAATAGTTTACTTCACCTTGTACAATTGGAATTCCTTTCAAATTTTTCGTAATAATAAAACGTTTAGAAGGTGCAAACTGAAAGTGGTAAGCTGAAGGAGATTTCATTACCGACTTAATAGCAGTTTTCCAATCGTAAACAGGACAACCATTATTGGAAGAAACTCGCATTACTGTACCCTCTGTTTCAAAAATTTTCAGATACTCTTCTGGTTTTATTATGTTTATCTGTTTTTTTATCTTTTTTTCCAATCGGCCAAAAACGCGATCAGGTGGTAAATATGAATGTCCAACAATTGGGTAGATGCATACCACTTTTTTGATGTTGGCGGGAGCTTTGAATTAATTATAATTTCGAATTGATTCCAAATTAGTATTATTTAGTCGATCAAATAAGCATGAAGCAATTTCGTTGGAGCCTTTTCTATGTTCATTTTCAAGCCAAGTGTAAATAAACGTGTTTTCTTTTGTTTGCTTGTCTTTGGATGACCCAACGCAAATCGTAAAATTATATAGGTATAATTGACGTAAATAGTAGGATTTTTGATCTGGAGTTTTTGGCAATGTTTGGTTTTTTTGACAATCAAATGATAAATTTAATACGCCTTCATTTTCTTTTTTTAATTGTTTATAAAATTGTTCTGCTTTCAGTTGATGTACCCTTAGTAGAGTTTGGAGCTTAGATTTTTCCTGTGAGTTTGTAGCGGATCTAATGTTTTCTTTAAATTTAATGCAAGTTGAGCAACAATCTGTTGCAGGGCTACGGAAGCTAATATTGTAGTCGAGACAAAAAATATTCCGAAAATATTCATAGTTTACTATTGTGTTTTCATTACTTTCATTATACATATTGCACAAAGTTTTTATAGACAACTCACTTGGTAAATAATGTTTTTTTGTATTTTTTGATCTATTATAATGAGATTGAATAGGCTGAATTTTTTCAATGAAGTTTTTCACTGCCAACTTACGGTCCAAATAAAGCTCAGTTCTCACATCTCTACCTCTTTTTTCTGTAGGAAATTGTCCACTATTAAAATTTCGTTTGCATACTCCTTCGACTCTTCTTTTTCCAACTTGAAATGTTGATAAGAACATAGCTTTACAAACACGAATTTTTTTGTGATTTAGTTTTTGGAGTCGCTTTGGTAAAAAATACTTAATCGACTCTTCTTTATTATAATATTTTTTCAATTTATTTTTTTTCACAGGTGAAATTTGTGTAAACCGTAATATAATTTCATCTTGTTTTATTTTATCTGCTTTATCGTAAAACATTTTATGTGCACTCCGAATATCTTGCATTGTTAAATCGGCACATTTATAACAACATTTATGTGTATGTTCGCATTGACAACGAACTGGAGAACCTTTCGAAGAGTGTCTATATGGAAATAAATCAAATTATTAAATCATGAACAAAAAAAAAATTTAGCTAATTAATATAAACCTTTTTAGTTTAGCTTCACTTCTCTTCCATGTGGAAGATAAAATTGTTTTCTTTCTTCCTTTTCCTAGAGGAGCAGTCTCTACTGTATTTTCACTAATTTGAACTTGATTTTGATTAGACATTGCAAACAAATAATAAACTGATAAAAATTTAAAATAACGCACTTCTTTTCACATTGACCATTCCAAACAAACTAGCAATAAATCACACAAACGTTAAAATAATAATATTTCCGGGGAATCCCCAAATTATATAAAAAAATATTCTTATTGGAACTAAAGAAACTAAAAATATTTTGAATCCCTGTTAAATTTGAAAACTTTAGTACTTTATTATTTTTTTTAGCTAATCTAATTTAAAGTACTAAACATTTTTATATAACAAAAAAAAAAATTATTTTGGTAAACTTGTCCCGTTTTGCAAGTTTACTTTTATTCTGCATTAAAAAACTTAACAACGTATCCCATTTTGCTAACAAATAATTAACACTGAACTTGTCCCAATTTGCACATCATTAGAAGAACGACTTATCCCATTTTGCAAATAATCTTAAGTTTTGGGTTGTAATTATCAGTGAAATTTGATGCATTTTGTAAAATATTATTTTGCAAAACGATAGTGCTGTGAAACGCCTATAAAATGGTATACATATCTCATTTTTTTCAAAAAAGTGACTTGTCCCTTTTTGCAAATGGGTGACAGACTTACTATAAAAATTAAAACCGTTAGTTTATTTATGCACGTGTATTATTTCGTTATATTTCGTTAATAATTTGTTATAGAGGGCTAATACGAATGTTGTCAAATAAACGAATGACAATCGAATTACAAAAATTGTAGTACGAGTGTCGATTATGCCGAATCAAGTCGATTGCAATCGAGTTTGTCATTCGATTGCTTTTATCTGATTGAACTAGTACAAAAGTTGTATTGTTGTAATAAAATTTTGTTTTTTAAAATGCAAGTATTTTTGTATTCTTGTTCTTTTCACAATCATTGATATACAATTTTCTTTAATTTTTCATAAAAATTTTAGGAAAAGTATCACTAATAAAAAGCAAATGGATTTAAAATAAAATTCACTTAAAATCATCTTTTTCTTAAACTTTATTAAACTTTATTAGGTATATTAAAAATTTCAAGAATTTCACATGATTTATTCAATCGAAAGTACATTCGATTGTCGTTCAAATGACGAATCGATACTCGTACTACGCCTAATAATTTTATTTGGCACTGATATTTCACCAAATTTAAACAATGAAAAAATTCCTATTTTTTGTTCAAAATTAATATGTATAGTAACGTTCGGGAGCACATCGTTTAATTACGAATACTGCGATAGCATTTTTGAGCAATCGTGTCGATTTTTTAATTTTTCCGATTGATTCGTCATTCTTTTTTTATATTTTCATTAAAAATAAACCATCTAAGGTTGTGACACTGCTAGAATGTTTACGGTTCCTTACACTACTTAACCAAGTCCACATGTTTTCCAAGATGAAATTTTTTGAGATTAAATTATTATGATTACAATACATAAAATTATTGAAAAATATAATTTTATTACCTCTAGAATTAATCAACTTATTTAAATTAACCTAAGTCGCGATAAAGGAAGATTTCATAAAACAATATTTTAAGGAACATATTCGACGAAAGGCTAATGATTAAAAAAAAATTTAAATATACCTTAATTAAAAAATTATACAAAATTTATTTAATTAATAGTTCATAAGATATATAGATCTTTATCTCTCATATAAAAATACAATTGTTTTTTTTAGTTTAATTTTAAGCTCCTTCAAGCATTAAGCAAAAGTATAATGCAAAATTAAAATTCTATTAAAATTAAAGGAACTTCAAATTATACAAAAATAAATACGTAAAATAATTTCTACATCAAAAACAAAAAAAAACTTCAATTGTCAAATATGGGACTACAACGCATCAAAAAAGATGTTGAAATTTACAGGCAAACCTGTCATTTGTGAAAATAATTTAACATTCATGTCATAATATTTTTCATTATGCTTGTGAAAACTTCACAGAATGAGAAAAATAATCTGTGAGTTATTCAAATAAAACTCTTTTCAAAACAAATTCATTTAAATGTCATAACATGAATATGAAAACAAAACTTCCTCAATATACTCTTGTACTATTTTTCATAATTATTAGGTAAACATCAAAATTGTATGTACGGAAATATTTTTAAACAGTAATTCAATAAAGTGTTCGTATATCTCTTACACTACAATAGCTGATGATTAGGAAAATTTTAAGTTTATTCGATTAAAAAAAATTAATGATACTATTGAGTCACCTTTACACTGAATACTGTTATTGAATTACTTACGGTTACAATTTAATTTTTTACACATCTCTTGATTAAATAATTATAAATGTAAAGAGCTGAAATACCTCCAACTTGTTCAGTGTTAGAGTTGTATTAAAGTTTACATTGTTAATAATAACAAATAATAAAAACAAGTTTATAATATTCTTCGGATTATGATCAAATTAAATTAACAAGATTTTTAAATGAGAATCAAACTAACAAGATTTTTAAATGATTTTTTTTTGTTTTCTCAGTATTTCTCTTTGAAATTAATAAAAATAAAACAAAAATCCATCATATTTTTCTTTGATAAACTAAAATTAAGTTTAAGTTAAGTTAAGTTTTTATGTTCTTAAAATTAATTTATTTATTACACCATGTTACCTATTACCTTAGTACATTATCATAAATTAAATTAAAAAATTTGCAAAACAGTAATGGTAAAATTAGATAAATGTAAGATAATTCTGATATTCCTGAGAATATGTTGTGAATGAAATAACAAGAGTAGAAATAATTAAATTATATAATTAAACAATATTAGGTTGATATTTCAGAGCTAAAAGTAATTAAAAAATACAACAAGAATTCAAAAATAAAAATAAAAAATTCAATATTAACGTAATAAAGTAAAGCAAAACGTAACGCAAAAAATTTAAAAATTATAAAATAAAATATTAAACTTATAGCTATTAAATATACATTAGAAATAATTAAATTTAATTAAACATAATTAAGCAAGGAAAGAAGATAAAATAGGAAAAAAGAGAAAAAATTAAAATTCGAGATAAACGATTACAACAAAATAATTGAAGTCTGAGAAACAAAAACTTAAAAGATATAATAGAATTAGGTTAAGCTAGCAACAACTCAATTTGAGAGTGAACAAGATTTAATAAGTGAGATCTAAGATTTTTGATAAAAAGGATAGAAATTCATCCGATCTTTTAGAGAAAGGTAACGTATTAAAAATTTTGGGAGGTAAAAAGTTATAAAAGTGGCGAAAATATAATGTATATGCTCTAGGAACATTTACTAAAAATAGGTTATTGATCGATGGGCAAGATAACCTGATTTAATAAAATAAATTTTTAGTGTTTTGAATACTATAGCTGTCTAATAGGTAGTATATTCAGCTTTCTAAATAGTAGAAAACTAGGCGTAAGTCTTTTTTTCCTCATGATCAATCGAATACAATATTTTTGAGCAATGAGTAGGGGACAAATATTGTTGAAGTACGAGCCCCTAGAGCAGTTAATTCCATATTGTAATTTAGAGTTGAAATGAGCAAAGTATACCATTTTCATGACTTTCAGGGAACAATATTGGTTTAGGTGGAAAACATTCTTATGACTTTTTTAAAATATTTATGTAAGTGAAAAGTATAATTTATAATCGAGAACAAGTCATAGATACCTGAAAGAGACAAAACTATCAATCTTAAAACATGATTCACTACAAGAACAGCTTGAGTCGAAAGTTTTGCCATCCAACGACGGAATCAGTGTAATTTTTTTACAGACAGGCGAATGATAATTAACTGTTGAGTCTTCACTGGGATGATTAATTTTACCAAAGTGATGATTAATTTTACCAACAAAAAAACAAAAAAAAAACAGAAATTTACTTCCATAAAAACGTACCCCTTCCCAATCTCAATTTCGGCCAATTTTGGAAATTTTTGAATCATAAAAAACCCTTTTCCGGTCCTTCGCGATCTACAGAAGTTTTGAATATCTAAACATTTGTCTTTATTTATTTTCAAAAGGTGGATGTAGATTTTTGTTATTGACTGTAAATGTTTTAATAAAAAAAATACTAAAAATTATTTGACATTATCGTTTCTGACTATATACACATAAATAACAAAAGAAAAACTTAGTCTAGAAAAAGACAAAGAAAACTTTTTGCATTCATAATAATTATATACAACCAAATGGGAATTCTACAATAATATCGTAAAGATATCAGGTGTCTTATTTTGAAAATAATTATACGAAAAAGCTATATCTTGCACGGCAGCACCGGCATGACAGTTCATAGAGCAGATAAGAATTTGTCATTTTAATTTTTTTTTTTTATTTTTTTGATTTTTGTTTTTTCTAGTTAAGAAAATAAAACTTTCCAGACAGAATTTTCGAAAACAAGTCAAGAGTGTAAATTTATTTTTAATATGTACATATACACCCCAACCTCAAAGCAGAATCTTAAATTTAGGACATACTTAATTTGGAAAAAATAACAACATGTTGTTCACGATAATGAAATTGTTTAAAAATTGAAGGACTTTTGGGTATATGAAACATTATTAATTTGATGGATTTGAAATTTAATCTTATAGCACGGATTTTTTTTTCACAAAATTTCAACATAAAACAAAAATTTTGTTCATACTTCAATCTCTGACAGATGTCCATTTTAACCAAATAATATTCTAAAATTAGAATCTTTTAAATTCTAATAACCGTTAAGAGAAGAATATTAAATACTAAAATAATAAATACTCGTTCATTTTGAAATCTTTCGTATTATATTCAATTCCGATGTCAACTATCAGATTTTAAAGAATTTTCTGATTAGGTTGAATTGTTGGAAGCGTAACTAACAATATTATTTGTATATTGAATTTTATTGAATATTTACAAAAACAAAAAAAAAAACTAATGGGTGGTGTGAATAAAAAAATAAGTTAAAACTTTTAGTTTTTAGTTTACTAGCTTTGAAGAGTGCATAATCTTTTGTTGAAACTGATTACTTAGAACTGGAAAATTTTAAGCTTTTACTAATAAAGTCCTTGAATAAACATTTGAAACATAGGACATGTATTAACATAGATTTTTTGTTTTTCATTTTTACTCGCGTTTGTCTTGTTATAGTTTTTTTTTTTATTTTCTTTTTTATTGATCTTTATAAGTTATTAGTTGTCAGCGTAAAATGATATCATGCACATCATCATATTTATTAATGTTATTTGTAGTAAATTAAAAAGTTAAAAATGAGCTCGTTATGTGGTAGTGACTCCGAAGATGAATTATTATATACAGAAAAAAGTTCAAATCAGTACTGTTTTACTAACTTGTTGACAAAATACAAAATATAATTTAATACATCATAGGTGTCAAAAATTAAAGTTTTAAAAGACAAAACTATATTAGAACTATATGACGATTATATGAAAACGTTTGGGAAGGAACTAACTGTGAAGCAATTAAAAAAGAAGACACAAAATATAAATGAAGTAAAAAAAAAAGATGACAAGCCACTGCCACTGGAAATAAAAAAAATATTTTGAAATAATGGGAAACACAAGTTTTGGATCTTATGGATACAGTAAATAATCAAGTTTTTACTAAAGTATCTGTTTACTTAAGTAGTTTACTAAAGCAATGTTTTTTATGATTATTATTATTATTTTCATGAACTCAGTATATTTTAATACACGTATACTTTTTTACTTGATTAGGTTCTCTAGAAATTGGATTTGGAGAGGTAATTCCAACTCCGGATGAAGAAACGTATCAACTGCAATATACAACAAAACCACCAAAGAATAAGGAAAATTCGTCTTTAAGAAATTTTTTTGATTTAGAAACTAAAGAAACAAAAACAACTGTCTATTCATGGGCTTCCAAGATTAGTTCTTCTGTGGAGCAATTGAAATTAACAAGGCTTCAAATCACACGGGAAGAACCAATAAAACAAAATCACGAACAGTTTTGAAGAAACAGGTCCAATCTATCAAAGCCTGTAAAAATCTCATAACGTTTCTCTTGTTGATCTCTGATCTTACTGATATCTATAACTATAATTGACAAGCATTTAAGGACCTGCCCAGTAGGCACCTTTTCGTTTTACCTTATCTTTTATAATATATAATAAGTAAGTTGTATATAAGACAATCATGAGCACACAGTTGATCATATGGTTTTTTATTCACCAAATATATTAAGAAATAGGTAGAAACGAAACAGAAAATGAGAAGTAAGGTATTTATGGCGCTCTACCTACTGCGCCACCCAAAGTGTAAATGAGAAGTCAATGCAAATCCCCGTTCTTTTAAAAACTTTAAATTTGGCTTTAACTTGAATTATAATTACTCAACAGGGGCCCCTAGTCTAATTTACAATGAAAAAATGGAATGTCTTATTTTGAAAATGATAAATATATTTTGTTTTAATAATTAATTAAAGATAAGTATTTATTTTATTTTTAGTAAATTACATTTTCAACTTTTTCTGTTTATTGAATCTAATAAAAATTTTCGATATTTACAAAATAAAATAATGTTAACATGTAAAAATTAAATAAAATAAAAATATCATCTAAGAAACAAAATCAAATAAAACATAAAAAATCAATCAAATTCACATTTGAAGTTCTTTTTTAGTTTCAGTTTTGAAGCAATTTCACATAAGTTTAATATATTCTTGATTTTCCTCTCTTCTTCGTTTACTCATCAGAACTCGATGGTTATTTTCTATATTGATACAAAAATTTTCATCTTCCTAATCACTGTCATCGCTGTGAAAATTCATCTTTCAAATATTTTGCAATATTATGAAGTATTACGCAGGAAATTATTACAACAGGATATTTAACGAATTTATTACTCATTTTGTACTGCAAGATAGGAAATTTTTGTTTCAGTTGACCAAAAACATGTTTCTATAATAGCACGTTCTTTGAAAAAATATTATTGTAGACGTTTTCCTCTGGTGTTGTGGGAATTTTATACGGTGTTAACAACCAACTGCTAATTCCATACCCTGCATTACCCAGTAAAATGGAATTGTTGTGGATTCAAGTATTGATAAATAATAGATCTCTTCAGAATTCAAATGTGGTATACTGATCCTGGCGATTGTGCATTAATACTTACGACGAATTATACTTACAACAATTATTACTACAAAATCCCTTATGATTAACATGTTCATCATCATGATGTGACGGTTTTCTTATTGCAACATGTGTGCAATCTATAGCTCCTATAGCACGGGGAAAACTAAACAGTTCGGACCACTAATTTTGAGCTTCTCTTATTTCCTCGATACTACTAGGGAATTTAATCCAAATATGCACATTTTAATTTTTTTTTTATGGCCAAAATAATGGGATCTCTAGCTGCTTTCGCAGACATTTAAACAATTAGTATAGCAATAGAATAAAGAAAGTATAAAAGAAATAAATAAATAACATATACGGAAAATAAGAAGAGAATAGATTAGAAATAGCAATAAAAAAGAAATAGTAACACAGGTTTACAGGCAACTTAACAGAAATTGATTCACTCGTTTTTTGAAAACTTCCAAGTTGTATTTTTGGGGGAACACATGAGGCCATAGCTTAGATGTTCGGTTAACGAAAGAATTTTTGTATTTCACAGTTCTGGCTCGAAGAGGCTCGACTACAAATTTGTGGGAAAGGGCTGTTCTGGGCTTTTGTACTTTATCTAAGTACTGGAGGGTACTGTTGGGTGCACCGTCCCAAATATGCGAGTTATACTCAAGTCGTGGTCGAATGTATGTATGCTTCCAATATATAAATATTAGTAGAAGGTTGGATGGTGTAAAATATTTTTTACTTCTGCTTAAGGATCCCAAAACTTTTCGCGGCATCTTTTGCAATTACAAAAATGTGGTCCTGCCACGAAAGTTTGTTGTTTATCTCCATTCCCAGAATTCTTAAGGTTTCGGAGTTTTTAATATTTACATTATCGAAAAGGATATTTAGCATAGGTAATGAAGGACTTTGCTTTGTTGATATTAGGCAGCTCTGGGTTTTTAAAGCGTTAAATTTCACTCATAATAAACCAAATAAATCAATCCAAATCAATTTGTATTGAGCGGTTTGAAAGGAAACTTTCAATCCACGTATTGAGTAAGTTTCCCAGACCAATTGCTTCTAGTTTTTTTAGTAATGTTGCGTGCCAAACGCGATTAAAAGCTTTGGAGATATCTAGCGCAACAACTTTTGCTTCACCGTATTTTTCTATGCATTGGTGCCATTTTTCAGTCAAAAAGGTCAAAAGATCACCAGTTGACCTTTTTGACCTAAAACCATATTGGCAATCGCTTATAAGGTGATTGCTTTCAATCGCGTTTGTAATTACTGTACGTATAATCTTACAAACCGTTGTCCAATGTACTCCTTATTCCATGGCTACATCAATTCGAAAACCAGGATTGCTTATAAAACGAAGAAATATTTCCATTTTCTTTTTAGATGACAAAACAGCGCCCTTTTCTCATTGCTACAACCAAAAAAATGATTTGCTAACCACATCACATGATTTTCACTAAATATTATAATATAATTTAACCTAATCTTCTTCGATAACGTTTTCGAGCACGAATATGCATAAATGCAGCCATATTTCACGACAGTTAGCAAGCAAATGTTTATTTTAAGTTCACTCTTATCAAATAAAAAGAGGTGCGTTACTACTAAAGACACCAGAATCCTACTGGTCATTTACGTATACTTGTCACTCCTACTAATACATGAATTAAAAAACAATAATTAGTATCCTTCTCTTATAATATAGTTGATTACATCATGTTTAACTACAAGGTAATATTCAGATTATGGTGACACATTTGGCCACTTCGATTTTAGTATGATTTGGAACTAAATGTAAAAAAAAGAATAATATTAGTAATATATTATTTCCATTGTAAGCTTTACATTTTAATTAAAAAATTTGCTTTTTTATATATGGATACTGAGTTATATGTGTTCTTAGCTTTCTAAATGCGATACAACTCTTTAACTGTAAAAGTTTTGACTAGTTAAAACGATATTTGCGATTTTAGTTATGGAAGAAGAAATAAGCATGCTAAGTTCCAGGATAACATTTATACTTCTTATATTTTTTTTGTTTTTGCTGGAAATAAATATGAATTAGTTGAATTGCACTTTCTACAGATCCTTAAATAGAATCAAACATTAACATTATAATATCAAGAAGTAAAATTACATTAAACAAGTATTCAGAGCAATCTACTCTCAAAAGAACACTTAAATTCATAATAAAAACTACACAACATTGATCGGCTTTGTAACAAGTAACTTGTATTTCAAGTCTTCTAAGTATAAATTATGAGTAATCTCTAAGAGAGTCAAATCTAATAAGTATGAGTTTCCGGATGGTCTGACTTGGGATTGACAGGGTACCATCTGACCGGTCGCTGACCCAGATGCGCGTTTGAAATAGTATACGAAGCTTGCCCGCAACATGATGCAAAAGTTGTGCTAGGGATTTCAACGCTAAACTTGGTATGGAGCAAATTTTCGGCAGAACAATCGGTAAACATAGTCTCCATCAACACACCACCGATAATGGTTACCGATTGATCAGTTTTGCAGCGGCGTATAATACGGTTATAAGCAGCACCAAATTTCCCCATAGAGATATTCATAAAGCCACCTGGCTATCTTCAGATGGCCGTACAACCAAATTGATCACCTTATGATTGACGCACGCCACTCATCGTGCGTGCTGGACGTACGGTCATACAGAGGGGCTAACATCGACTCTGATCATTTTTTGGTTATAGCACTTTTCGGAGCCAGAATATCTAATGTTAAAAAAGTGTAGTCACATCATAATACCAAATTTAACATTAGTAGCCTGCAGTCGCCCGAGATAGCCAGAAGTTTTAAAGAGCAAATTAGCCTAAATTTAACACCCACACCTCTTTCAAACCATTCTTCGATTGATGATCAATGGAAAAACTGTGCCAGTATCATCAAAGAGGTAGCCGCAAACACAATTGGCTTCAAACCACGAAACACCAGAAATCTATGATATGACGAGGAATGTGCATCAAAAACGTTGAAGAAGAACGAGGCGTATAAAAAAGCGCTGCAACGGAAAACAAGAGCAGCGAAGGAAGAATATAAGGCTAAAAGGAGAGATGAGAAGAAACTCATCAGGCGGAAAAAACGGGACTTCGAAAAATCTCTGCTCATAAATATCGAATCTCATAGAAATAGAGGCGAAGTGCGGAACTTCTACAAAAAAGCCAAGCAACTGGCAGCTGGCTATAAGCCCGCTACACACACGCTAAGAGATAATATGGGAAATTTGGTTACCGAAACGCAAGTGATATTGGAGACATGGAAGCAGCACTTTCAGCAGCTGCTAAATGGAGAGCAACAACAACAACAAGAGCTAGCAACACCAGCACCAGTCATTACCAGCAACCCCCCGCCACCCACTGTAGAGGTTGTTGGCCAAGCCATCAGCAAGCTGAAAAACAACAAAGCTGCTGGACCTGATGGACTCCCAGCTGAATTATTTAAAGCTGGAGGCGATGTTTTGGTTAACTGCATGCACCAAATCATTGGCAACATCTGGAAGGAAGAAAGCATGCCTAATGACTGGAGTACCAGCTCTATATGCCTCATTTTCAAAAAGGGCGACGCCATGTCCTGTAAAAACTATAGAGGAATATCCCTCTTAAATATCGCATATAAGATCCTGTCCAACATTTTGTGCGAATGTCTGAAGCCCTATTGTGACGCTGTTATTGGCAGTTATTAATGCGGCTTTCGCCCTGGAAAATCAACAAGTGACCAGATGTTCGTACTTAGACAAATCCTGGAGAAGACCCATGAGTTTCAAATCGATACACACCACCTATTCATCGATTTCAAGTCTGCGTACGATAGCATATACCGCAGCGAGCTGTATGCTGCTATGTCGGAATTCGGTGTACCAGCCAAGCTCATCCGATTGTCAAAAATGACACTGGAAAACACAAGATGTGCTGTGCTGATTGGATTAACACTTCTGACTATTTCCAGACGTGTACCGGATTTCGACAAGGAGATGCACTATCATGCGACTGCTTCAATCTAGTAGTGGAACGTACAGTGCGACGAGCGGAAGTAAACATGGCCGGTACTATATTTTTCAGATCTGTTTAACTACTAGGGTATGCCGACGACATTGACATCATCGCCAGATCACAACGGGCGGTCGTCGAGGCCTTTACCCAGATTGAAGAAAAAGCGAAACGAATGGGTTTCAAAGTAAATGAGGATAAGACAAAATATATGTTGTCGACAAATAAAAAGACCTCTCAACATCATATTGGTCAAAACATCACTGTCGGCACATATAATTTTGAGGTAGTTCAGGAGTTTACCTACCTTGGAACCAGTGTTAATCCCACAAACGACATCAATGTGAAAGTACGACGAAGAATAACCCTTGCAAACCGTTGCTGCTTCGGTTTGTCAAAACATCTCGGGTCAAAGCTTCTCTCTCGAAACACCAAAGTACAAATCTACAAAACGCTCATACTCCCGGTTTTGCTTTACGGATCAGAATCATAGACACTGCCTAAGGCAAGTGAGCATGCACTTGGTGTCTTCGAGAAGAAAATTCTTCGTCGGATATATGGTCCTGAAAACGACGATGGGGTCTGGAGGAGAATATATAATGCCGAACTCTATGAGCTGTACAATGAGGTGGACGTAGTCACAAAAATTAAAGTCAAGAGGATACAGTGGCTCGGACACCTAGAGCGAATGGACGAAAATGCTCCAGCCAAAAGAATCTTCGATTCCAGACCCGAAGGTACAAGACGTCGGGGCAGACCAAACATTCGTTGGAGAGACGAAATATCGGCGGATTTAAAGCAATTTCGAATCTTCAACTGGAGAGAATCCGCCCGTGACCGGCAAAAATGGAGGATGTTGATGAGTCAGGCCCAGGACCTACATGGTCTGCTGGCCACCTAAGTAAGTAGTAAGTATGAATTTACATAACTAATTTCAATTCAATTTCAAAATAAGTTAAAACCAATATTGTGATGGCAATAAAAACAATTCCTTATCTTTATAATTTAAGGACACAATAGAAAATTACATTATCTTTGACTAACATTTTGCATACCAAAATATTTGAAATTTAAGAGACGTACTAACTTAGATATGTCGTATATAAAAAAAAAAAAAATAAATAAAGATGAATTATTTTATGAGTTTAAATACTTATTACTTTTAGATAAGAAATATCTAACTTTCTTATTCTATTATAGTTATTCCCTATTATACAAATGGGATCATTTCACAGAAAAACCTTTAAATACATGTATGAACTTTTTATATAGTATAACATAGGTACCTAATCTATATTTTTTATATTTTATATTTTTTTGGTATTGTTGTTGTTGTTGTTTCCAAAACTGAATTTAGTATTCAAAAACCTTTTTCTCTTCAGAATTAAAAATAATAATTTTCTGGAAGATAAATTTCTTCATTGTGAATTATTTTCTACTGATATTATTTACAACAAAGAAAATATGTACTTTAAACTTTTCTAAGATCGTTTTGTGATATTATTTTATTTTTAGAAGTAATAGAAAAATGCATATAGAGTGAGGTGAAAAATTCTGCAATCATAATATCAGAAATAAAAAACTTTTTATAGTTTACTTTTAGTATCCATACTTTACTTTCCATACTTTACAATAGTCCAAAATAATATTAAACAAGTGCAACAACTTTATGTTGTATGGTACTTATTGTACTACTAGCAGAGTACACTATAATATCATGAGCGAAAGTTAGAGTGTACAAATTACCTTTTACGACACATTGATCAAATAATTTAACAATTCTGGCGCATAAGTAGGCAGGTTCAATACCATTAAGGCTTCAATGCGATTTTTTTTTATTTACAAACCAACAAATATCCGATGTTATGATGTGATCTAGTTATGATGTGAACAGTTCCACGCTTGTGTCTAAAACCATACTAATTTTGTGGAATAAAATTATTTAGGTTTGAAAAAATTGTAATCTTTTATAGGGGTTTCAAATACTTTACTAATGTTAGGCCTTAAACTGGTTGGCCTATAATTAGTATAAGATTAGTTGGATGTTTTCCTGGTTTTTTAGCAATATTATTTCGATGATTTCAAAATTTGCAGAAAATACGAATTATTTATTGCGTTATTAAATATAATATACCGTATTTTGAAATTATTAAGTTGCTCAGGTTTTTTAACACTATATTTGGTATTTTATGTTAAATAGTGAAATTATTTACATGCATTTGTTCAATATTGTGCTTAAATGGGTTAGCTTGAGTAACTATAGTATTTGTTGGTATTTCAATTCTATGAATATATTTTAAGTATGTACTTAATACTTTGTAAGTTTTTATTTGGTCTTTAAGGATAAATTTCTTGGTATTTGTTTTTTGTAGTTTACTAATATTTATATTGTTTTGAGAAAGCAATGCAGTTTCATTATTTTTTATATGAAAATATATATTTAGTTGTCTTTGTTGCTAGACTAGATCTAAATAAGTTAATTTTACAAAGAGAACTATAGGTATGACTAAAGTAAATGTAACAGAGTAAACAGTTATCCTAATATCTAGGCATGACGTTGGAATATAAAAGAAAACGATGAAATGTATGTAACAAAAAGAAATTGAATAAGAAAATAAAACAGTAACTAATATCATTTTATCATTGTTTACATCATATTATTACTCATATTTCACTACACAAGGTAATTTTGACAGAAATTTTTATTAACAAAAATAAACAAAGGTTTAATATATAGTCGACCTAGAGTAGACCAATAAGAAAGACAGATGAGCACATCGCTAAATCAGTAATTGTAGAAAACCTTACTATACCTATAACAATTAAGTCCATTTTTTTATATTACAACAATAATAGTATTTGCTACATAAGAGATTGTTACCATTTTTACATAATAATGTCTATCTATTTATAGATTTATAATAATCTATTTAATTATTTTGAGATGTTAAAAAATTCTGTGAAATTAACATGACAATCACAACTTATATAACAAATAAGAAGAGAAAGAAGAGCTCAAACTTAAATACCGATACGTATATTGATTTTTTGGAGCGTGTTATACGCCTGTATTTATTTTGCTTGTATTTCATTTGACTGGACATGCTGGATACTGAATTTGATATATATATATATATATATATATATAATGAATATATGCGAGATTATGAGTTAGGAGAGATTTTAGAGTTGAATTCAAAATCAAATTTCTACGCCTTTTAGAGGTTATATAAATATTTTTTATACGTAGCCGATGTTGGATACACACAAAGCGATTGAATTCGAAAACACGAAATGAATTTATGTCGGAATTTGATGGAATTTTGAATTTTGGGTTTATTTTGAGATTTTGATATTTAGATACTTGGAATTTCATCGCCAACATATAATTTGTTCATATAAATGCAGGCAATATTTCCATTTTCCAGGCAAATGACATGAAGGCAATTGAAATCATGCATGTGATAGTAGCCCCGATTTTCCTTGTTTCAAAGAATGTCAACACATAATATAAAATTTTGAATTACTACAAGATACTCAAACCAATCTGTTTATACGAGATACAGGAATGAGGATTTTCCAGGCAAAATATATATTCAAAATATCCTGGAAAATGTATCAACTGATTCATAGTATTTCGCAATGATGATTTGTATACAAATCTACTAGGGACTCCAAAAATACTTTCTTCTTCATCAAAATAAAAAAAAAATATATCAAAACAATTTTATAAAATACAACGATATTAGAAAGAATGTGCAGAAGAATATCGACCTGTACATAATATAGTGATTGTATCACTTAACTAGCAATCAGAAGGTCCCGCAATTTTATATTTGAATCATGTTCAAGACATTTTGATGTTTACTTGAAGTTTTATTTCACTTAACATAAAATAATGAATTTATATAAGAGTATAATTTGATATTAAATGTGGAAATACGCAGTAATATAAGTATAATAATATTAGTAGTTTTGCACATTTGATTAGCATAAAATTGATAAATATTTGTTTTTTTCAATTTCGAATGGTCAATCAAACAAAGCAAATTTAAATATAATATTAACTTGGAAAACTCTATACTCAAAAAGTATTATTAATTTCACTTTGTATAATAAATTGCAGTACCGCATGTGCGAAAGGTTATACTATGTAAATTATTGACTACAGAATAAAAAACAGAAATTTGTGAAGAAGCCTTGGTTTATTCGTAAAAGTTAGAAAATGTTTACATTGTATATTAACTTTTATAATCTGTCAATAACTTCGTCTTATAAAAACATTATCGAGGTAGAATATAGACAATTATCCACCTTTTCTACTTATTCGTCTTCGTTTTAGAATATATTATAGAATTAGATTATCACCAATTACAAAATATCACCATAAGAAATTCTGAACGCTTTATAGTCAATTCAATATAAAATTAAAATTTTATAATAACTTTTAATCCTACAACTTAGTTTTGATCATTATAAATTATTTAAAAAAAAAACCAAGCCAAGAATTTAATTTAATTACAAAATAAGCAGAAAAAAAATTATTAAATCGCTTTGGTGAGCACCAAAAACATTCATATAATTTTTTCCCTCTGTGTAATATATTGTTTTGTTCCAAAATATACGTGTTCAAGATTATTTCAATGATAGAACAACATAAAGAAGTTTTATATTTTGGTTCTTAAAGTCAAGTTGATTACTGGTGTTCTAAGAATATCAATTTACTAAGTAATTAAATTCAATTTTTTGTTTTTACATACAACTCTCTTTTTATATTGAAATCTAAAGGTTGTTGCAATATTTTGGTTTTTAATTTTACTTAGATATAATAACATAATCGAACAGAATCCATTCAATTTGATAAATGTAAATTTATAATTTATAGATTGTGATTTTGGTTTAAATAATAAACCTCTTAAAAATTAAAATTAAAATTTTGGTTTGTACCATAATGTTAGTTAACGATAGTATTAGTGGTGAATTTAAAATTTTAATAGAAATAGAAACCAAAAACGCTGCATATGTTTTATTAATTTTGTATACATCTTGATTGATTTTGGTTATTACATAATCATCAGAAGACCGTATAATCAGTGAAGATTTAGTCAGTTCACCCCAACATTATCAGAAGACTTATTACACCTTCACTGATTACTTATTGCACCCTCTTCTGATGATGGTATAATAACCAAGGTTGATCAAGATATAAAATAAAGTTAGTAAAACATACCTAGATTTAATCATTATTTTCAAAAATGTATCATCTAGAAACAAATACAATACAGCGTTGAGTCTTTCACGTAACTAAACTAACTCATAGTGGTCGCTTTATAATTACTGCGGCTTATTCCTGAACCACAATTAAGACGGTTAAATGATTAAATTGTAGTAGTAAATCCTGTCATTCTAGTTGAAGTATATGAGTTGAAGAAGATACGAATCTTTCCTTTTACCTTAAGGTTTTTAGCTAACTATTTTTTCTTTAAACCTTAATATAAATCAAATATCAAAGCTAATCTTAGATATGAATAAATACTATAACCGCTAACCAAAACTAAGCTATGTAAAAATCAAAACTTGTAATTTTGACGACAAACAAACTAAAATATTTGCCATCGTAATCTAGGAATATATGAATTACATATTGTTTTTTTGTATAGCCCCATTTTTAGTCATAGAAATTTTTAACATAAAATTGAGCGTAGAAACTGTTTTTTATCCATTTTTTAAATGAAACCATTTATTATTATTTCTTTGAAGGGCAATTTATATCACTAAATTAATACAACAATAACTATACTCATAGATACATGGATACCTAGTTGAAAGAAATACATTTTTTTTCCTCAAAACAAAAACTGTATAGAGAAAGAATAACAAAAGAATGATAAAAAATGTTAACTTAAGTGTAATTGAAAAAGATAATAAGGACAATACGTTTAATTACTATTTAAATAAGACAAAAATAACTATTCGAGTAAATGAATATAACATAATAATAGAATGGCATCACCTAATTAAATTTATCACTTAAACTGGTTCTTAATTAAATGATTCGCTATATTAATTTTCTTCAAGTCTTTAGAATTTACTGGAGACTTTACATATGTATAGAATAGATATAGAAAATAATAAAGATATACGATTATTATCCTTAAAATTATCTTTTATTTGAAAATTATTCTAAAGATTTTAAGTTTATAGTGAACATTGAAATTAATTTCAAAATTGTGTACATAAAATAATATTAAAAGAGATTCTATTCAATAGAATTTAATTTTTTTCAAATTGTTTAGAATTTCATTTAATAGATTTGAAAAATAGATACAGATTTTTGGACAGGGTTTGACAAAATCATCCATTAATTAAAACTAGCTTAAATATAGTAAACCAAAGCGATTCAAATGGGCTCAAATAAAACCTTAGACAACATTATACCGTAAAGGTACAATGATATTTAAGCTAGATTTTTCTACAATTACTCGGATCTTTTAAAATTCCTGCTGAGTAGTATTATTTTTTCACATTTCTTATTAGACTACCTGTTCTTTTTTGTGTTTTACATACAAACATTTAAAATCCTTGTGTTATCTTTATATTTTTTGGAATATTTACATATAACACGAGTCTCATATTTTATATACTTTTATATTAACTTGCCAGTGTCTGTTTATATATATGTATATATGTTTGGTAGGTAGGTTGGAATTTTTTTTTGTTAATATTCAAACCAAACGCAAAAAGTAAAAGAATAATTTTGTTTAAAAAATTTAAAGATAGAGTTCTGAAATTTTGCACAGTTACTCATGATGAAAAAAGCAACCGGACACGGTACTTTACAAAGCTATCAAATGACAGGTTCGGGTTGCTGCCGAACAACTACTAGCACATCTTAGGCATATTTGAAAACCAATTGTATTGCAGTCATGGAAATTTACACTTAGATACTTTTTCACAAATAAAGAAATACGACTGTTACCAATTTCGAAAATCTGGACTGGTTCGAGTTGCTGCCGAACAACTCCTAGCAAGTCTAAAGCATATTTCGAAAACCAATTGCATTACAGGCATAAAAATTTACACTTAGGTACTATTTCACAAATAAAGAAATGCGACTCATACCGATTTCAAAAATTTGGACTGGGTCGGGTTGCTGCCGAACAACTCCTAGCACGTCTCTGGCATATTTGAAAACCAATTGCATTACAAGCATGAAAACTTACACTTGGATAGTTTTTCATAAATAAAGAAATACGACTGTTACCGATTTCGAAAATGTGGACAGGTTCGGGTTGCTGCCCAACAACTCCTAGCAAGTCTAAGGCATATTTCGAAAACCAATTGTATTACAGGCATAAAAATTTACACTTAGATACTATTTCACAAATAAAGAAATGCGACTCATACCGATTTCAAAAATTTGGACTGGGTCGGGTTGCTGCCGAACAACTCCTAGCACGTCTCTGGCATATTTGAAAGCCAATTGTATTATAGGCATGAAAATTTACACTTAGATACTTTTTCAGAAATAAAAAAATACGACTGTTACCAATTTCGAAAATGTGGACTGGTTCGGGTTGTTGCGAAAAACTCCTAGCACCTCTCAGGCATATTTGAAAACCATTTCTGGTCTGGGAACAATATTCCAGCAAGATTCATTATATACTTTTGTGTTTTATCTTATAGTAGTTCTAGATGCTCAGCATCCACCACTAGTTTTATTTTCTACTTTTTAGGGGGCTAGTTTGGTTTCGATAAAAGTATATTTTAAAAATTTTTATTTTTACATTATTATTTTATTTATTTTATTTTTATATTTCATTAGTAATCCATTCATGTTTTTTATTATTCTCACTTACCGGAAGAAGTTGAGTATTATTAGTTATTATATGTTTGACTCAAGTCATTTATAAAGTCATCTGTGTTTGTATATAAATGCAATTCAGACCATATTCTTTCTTTTTCTATATTATTATAATTGAGAATAGTTTTAAAATTTTGTGTTTTTCAATCAGAGGTTCAAAATTCATATTTATAAGAAACATTCTATGATCAGATAGTGCCGTGTCAAGTACATAAAATAAAATTTCATTTTGAATTAAATCGGTAATAAAGTGATCTATTATGGATGAACGGGTATTTCCTATTCTTGTAGCAAAGTCAATAGTTAACTTATTATAGATAAGGAAGCTATTACTTTGTAGAACACCTTGATAATACTAATATCAAAAATTCTCTCGGTAGACAACTCGATTTAGTTTTTGTATCTGACGCTGAAAACTCTTACGTCGAAAGAAGTAACCTCTTTTTTTGCAACATTGATGCTCACCATCCACCTCTAATCGTAACTTATTGTTATGATACGCTGAGGGAGGAAACTCCCTTTGAAACTTCTTATAGATTCAACTTCCGAAAAGCTAATTTTAATCTTCTCAATAACCAATTACGGTTAATCAATTTTTCAAATGTTTTCATTATAAATGATATCAACTATTGTCTCAACGAATTTTATATCCGTCTATTTGAATGTATCTCAATGGCAGTTCCCTATGAACCTATAAAAACCACAAATTTGTCACCTCCTTGGTACGACAACAATATTCGTTCTTTACGAAATCAAAGGAATGCTGCATGGAGTAAATTTCTCAAATCCAAACTCCGTTCTGACTATCTCATTTATTCCCAATTGTTTGAAAAGTTTAAAGCCCTACTTGACAGAAATTATAAGTCTTATTTTATCAGAATGAAGTCATGTATTTTCTCTGATCCGAAAAAGTTTCATGAATTTATCAATACTAAACGTAAAACTGATGGATATCCTGCAACTTTAAATTATTTGGGAAGATCTTCTAATGATCCGACTACTATTGCGAATCTTTTTGCATCCTTTTTTTCCTCTACTTTTCCAAGAAATGACTTCACTCCTGATGAAACCTATTTTAGCAATCTGAATGACTTCTCTCAAAGTAATCAAGTTATTACCTTTGAAATCAAAAACATTCTTATAACTGCGGAACTATTGTTGAAACATATTTCATTATTAAAAGACGATTTTTCTTCCGGCCCTGACGGTATTCCTCCGATTCTTCTTAAGGAATGCAGGATTAACTTATTGCATCCCATTTCTTTTCTGTTTAATTTATCCCTTCAATCGGGCATTTTCCCCTGTTTATGGAAAAAGTCTTACATTATTCCAGTTCATAAAAAAGGCTCCAGAAATGAATGCACCAATTATAGGCCCATCGCCAAGCTCTCGTGTATTCCTAAACTTTTTGAGCGTATGATATATGATTTCTTATATGATTATTGTAAACGTTTTATTTGTGTTGAGCAACACGGTTTCCAAAGAGGTAGATCAACAACTACGAATATGGTTGACTTTGTCTCCCAGGCAATGACCTCAATGGAGAATGGTTCTCAAGTTGACACCATTTTTACTGACATAAGTAAAGCATTTGACAAAATTCCTCATAGTATCATATTACTCAAGCACAAAATTATAGGTTTTTCACCGCATAGCCTTAACTGGCTTGAGTCTTACCTCTCTTCTCGGGAATACTCAGTTTTATTTAAAACTGCGATTTCTGACCAATATTCAGCGTCTTCTGGTGTTCCTCAAGGTAGTCATATAGGACCCCTTAGTTTTATAGTTTCAACACAATTGATGCTCCTAAAGGGATAACTTTTTCTAAACTTCTTAGTTTTGCTGATGACTCAAAGCTTTTTACTCCTATATCTTCCTTATCGGATTACTTAAAGTTACAAAACGATTTTAACAATTTCGCTTCTTGGTGTTCAAAAAATGGACTTGAATTGAACACTTATAAATGCCAAGTCATTACCTTTTCTAGGAAAAATTCCATTCGGACAATTTGGTTCAGCTACCAACTAAATGGCTGTCAGCTTTCAAGAGCGAATTCTATTATAGACCTCGGGTTAACGCTTGACACTAAACTGAGCTTTAAGCTACATTATGATAAGATAGTGAGCAAAGCAAATTCTTCTTTAGGTTTCATTAAACCTTGGTGTAAAGAATTTTCTGACCCCTACCTCACGAAACATCTTTATGTTACTTATGTAAGGCCTACCCTTGAATATGCCAGTCAAGTGTGGTCTCCACATTACTTGACTGACATTAACCGAATTGAATCGGTTCAACGAAAGTTCTTACGTTTCGCTTTGAGTAACTTTTCGTGGAATGATCCATTGCGGCTTCCACCTTATTACCACCGTCTTAAACTCATTGACTTACAGTCGTTGTCTGATCGTCGAATAATTGCAGATATCTCTTTTATTCACCAGATCCTTTCGGGTGTAACGCTAGCCCCTGAAATTTCAAATTATTTGGTTGCAAGATCCAATCGGAATAATCTCAGAACCGTTGAGTTGTTTCACATTCCCTTCCACCCTACCGAATATGGTAGATTCGAGCCAATCACTAGAATGCTCCGTGAAGTAAATTCTAACTCTAGTTCTTTTGATCGTCAACTAAGTGTTTTAACAATTAAAAAACGATTACGTCTTAATGTACGTTCAACTGAGACTAACTAACAACTGTTGTTCTTTTTAGCTTTTATATTTTTTTGGCCTAACTTTTTGAAGTGTTTTTATTAAATGTATAGCTATTAACGTAGGTATTAATTTATGACGTTTTACCCTTCTACTAACAGCATGTACCTGGTTTAGTTTATTTTTAAATTTTTTAATCAAAGGTGGCGGTGTTTTACTAACCCTACTGGATGATGAGTTATTGCACAATTAAATAAAGCAAGCTTTCGTCTAGTAATAGACGTCTGATGTGCTTGCTCTAAGCATAAATCTGACAGTATATTAATATTTCACATCATGATTTTGCAAGTCCAAAAGATTTAAACTAATATCACCAAGTATTAAGGAATTTTTATAAGTATTCTACATATAAATTGGTTCATGTTCGTTTTGTGAGATCTATATATTGCTATTATATTAATTGTCTAGTTAAGTTTACTACCAAAATACTGGATTTGAAAAACTCTTCTTCAAGAATTAAACCACTACTTATAAACTCTATTAAAATAGGAGAACTAGGATATATAACCTGGTAGATTGAAAATTTTATCTTCTGATTACCTATCCAGATCTCTGTCAGAACAATAACATGTATATCCCATTTATATTACTTTATTAACAGTTCTAGGTCCTGAAGTTTATTACGTAAGCTCAGAATGTTTAAATAGCTATATTATATTAAAACCATCTTCAAACCTCCCATTATTAACTTCGTGTAACAAGTTGTTCACCTCTGAAATATATTCAACCTTTATACTATCTCTAATACTTAATGAATTGTCATTTGATTCCATTTTTGTTGTTCAGTTTAGTTTTAAACATGAAAGAGATGCGACCGGGTTAGTGGTAACTAGTTTACCAATTAAAACAAAAAAACAGATAAAAATGTGCGTATAGAATAAGTACAGATTAAGTAAAATATACATATTATTTTGATTTTGTGAAATTGTAAGAATATAAGAATTTATGTAATTATTTTTAAAAAAGAAATATAAAAAGTGTTTTATCAATTTTTTTTTCTGTTTCTTCCAACCGTTTTTTTTACCACTATATTTTCCTTAATTATTGTTTTGTTTTGTTACTTTAAATCATTCATACCTAGCTAAAGATAATTTTGAGATTTTGATATCTCGCAACCAACTGCTCCATCAAAGTTTTTTAAATAATGAGTCATATAAAAACTATTCAAATCTTCTTTTGCCTTACTTGGTAAATTCTGATTTGTCTCTTCACCATGCTCCTCAAAACCATCACAGATCACTATCGATCTATTATTAGCAGGAAAATCCATACATTTTCAGTTTGAACGTCCAGTTTTGATGGATTCAAATAGTTCATTGAAAATTTCTGCACACTTGATATGGAAGACGCTCACATTCGCCACTACATTGAACACCTGGTGTTCTACCTTTGATTATGGAGGTGCAGTTTCCAAAACGCTTAGAATTGGTTGCTGGCATTATTAGATTTTATTTTTAAGCAAATGGAAAAATTATAGTATGTATCTTTATATTGTAGGATATATATATTTACCCTTTGTTAGTCTCTATTTTTAATTATGATTCAAAATAATATAATATTATAGTATAATTTTTAGCGCAATAATTATTATTTTTTTTTTTTTTGCTTTTTAATTAAGCTTATTTACAAACTAGTTTTTTAACCCGCCATAAATGACAGAAGCAAAATAAATTCTAGCATTTCTGCCTTCATTAAAGTTTTCATTTCAAGTTTAAGAAAAATATGTATTTGCTTACTAATTTATCAATATCATACCTTTATTAGAATTATTAGAATGCTTTTAATTACCATATAAACAGAATATTTGTAGTAAGGTGCAAAATTTTCAATTTCCTAAGGATTATTTACTGGATCATTTTAACGACATCTTATTTGCCATCATTGGAAATTTAAACATATATTATCATAAGACCTCAATAGTTCTAAATAATCAATATTCTTAAACATTCTATTGTATTCAATTAATTATAATATAAGTTCAATTTAAATTAATATAGAAATACTAAATTCAAATAATATTTTTAATTAAAAAAAAATCTAACTGTATAATATAAACTTACAATAACTTTATATTTTTACAATCATAGCAGCATTCTACTGTAAAATTGAAATTGTAAAATGAAATTAATTAAGACATAATAAAAGTAAAAAGTTCTATGGCGCCATCTAAATTTAACACTTGAATGACATGACAATCATTATGAAATGATGGGCAAATGACACAGATAACAGATGACAAATGACAAATGACAGATGGCATATATAAGCAATAAAAAACAGATACTATGTTTATGACAATTACATGATGTTACAATTTCTATATGTGTATATTTCAATTTGTATATATGTTGGAGTATTCCGTCGAACTTATAAACATCCAGATAAATGCAGAAAATTATATATATAATAATTTTTAAAATAGTTTTTTTTGTTTTTATGTTTTTAATATTAGTTTAGACTTGAATAATAAATTTAAATTATTTTAATATCATTTTAAAATTAATTTAATATTAAATCAATAATTATTTTTCCGGGAAAATTTTTTTTTCTTCTATTCAATTCGACAACTTGTGACGACGATATTCGAGTTCAAAAGGATATTCAATTCATATTGTAAACTATTTTCTATTTGTTATAACAATTGAATTATTTAATGCAGCAAAAGCAGATATACAAGTTGGTCGCTCTAATTGGACTTTATAGAAGTTCACGATAATAAGAATAATAATAAAAATAGGATATTATTGTGTTACTATACCACTTTGGGACGTTCATTTGCTTTTAAACTAATTAATTATATTTCCATAAATGGATATATCAAAATTAGTGTTTCATCACGATTATAATATTATTTATTGCTGGTTTAATTACTGGTGGTATAATTTCTTGAGATATGGTTTACTACATTCGCATGTTGAGACTTAGCTACAGTAGGTTGTATAATAAGCCTTATTTCCACAAACTTTAATTATCTTATTTCTCAATTTCGAATTTTTAATCGTTAAATTTTTTTTACTTATTGTAATTTGTTTGTTCTAAGCAAACTTCTAATAAATAAACGTAACTTTCATTACAATATCTTCATTACCGTATGAACCAAAGCTATATACTATATCAGTAGTCTCTTTCGTCAGTAACTTAGTTCGAATATTATGTTCGGTTTCGTATATTATTTTTCGTTCACAAACACTACTGGAACTCCCTAATACACTAAGTAAGTTTTGTAGTGTTGAACTACTTTCCAAACTCATATAAATAGATTTCAAAGGAACAAATATGTGAGTAATAAAAACTAAATTAAGTTTCCACTTGTCAAAACCTAAATTTTGATGAAATTATCGTAAAAACTGACACTTATTTAGAAATTAATCGATTAACTTCTTGTTGGTTTTACATTCTTATTTTTTATTTAGTTTAGGTTAGTTTTTTTTTTGAGAAAAATAATGTCGAAACATATAACCGTTTTATTATTAATTATGCTAATGTTGCAAATTCCAATTAAATAACTATTCAATTATCAAAATCCATTTTAAAAATAATAAATTATAAAACATGTTACCATTTAATTAAATATCTTAATTTAAATATACTATTTAGTAAATTATTTTGAATTAAGCTCTGATAGCAAATAAAAATAAAGTGAAAATTTAAATTCTTTAAATTCCGACTTTAACAATTATTACCTCACATTTATTTCCTACAATACATTTATGATCTGATTTAAAGATGCTATCTTTGTTTGGGCCATTACCATACTCAAATCAAGAAAAATAAAATAAACTATGTGGAAACCAATACAAAGAACGATTAAATACTTAAACTCATTCATATATATATATATATATACATATGCATACAACATGTATAATATAGATGCTATAGCAAATTTAGTACAACTTCTGCTATACTTACTGTAGCGGATGCTCTAAAAAAAAAGATAAAAGTAATAAAAACTTCAAACGCGTCACTGGCAAAAAAACAAAATAACATTTTTATTTTTCAATCTCGCTATTCATAGAAAAACTAATGTCCTTGTAGGATATTCTGTTGCAATGTAATTTTAACGGAGTCCTTATGAAGTTCATTATATTTTTGTAATACAACTTTTATTTGTACATAGTTTAACTTATTCAATTACAAATCAAATGAATAAAAAATTATTTGTAAAAATTTCCATTAAAAAAGCAGGGCAGAGAAGATGTTTTATAGGCTCTGCAGAGATTAAGCCTTCTAGCATGTTTCCCTTTCGGAAGTTTCTTCTATCGATATATAATCGCATATAAAATCGTACTGGTATATAATTTTGCTGGTGTTAGTAGGTTGAGGTGCCGTTTATGCTACATTGCAGTCATGTCTATTGAATTATTTGTAAATGGAAGCTTTGATTGCTTCTTTGTGAGTAGTATAACTTACAGATAGCTAGAGGTGAGCTCAAACCGCTTCTATCTGGCAGGATCTTCAAGGCTGCTTCACTTCAAGCAAGTTCATTTGTATTGCAATTTGCTGGATGATCTGACACCTACTGCATTGGCGAATGCTGCAACGATCCGACATCTATTTGAGAGAAATCTGACAGGCCTTCATAGTCTTTGATTTGACAGTTACGAATTCTAGTGATCTAATTACTTAGATCTTACACTAGAATTCGTAACTGTCAAATTACGAATTCTAGTTACGAATTCTTTGATTTGACAGTTACGAATTCTAGTGATCTGACTATCGATCAAGATTCAAACATTTCTAACAAATATTAACCTAAATTTAAGTCAATTTGAGGAACCTTCAGCCATCAATTTCATTTTAAAAATACTATAGGTTTTAGATAAAGTTTTGGAAGAATCAAAGATAGGCCAACATTAAAATTTTCTGAAAAGATACAACTTTCCACTTATTCCTATATTTTCAATCCATAAATGTAGAGATGAACATAGTGTTCCGCTAGTATACCGTGTGATTTTTCCAGAATTATCCGGACGGAATATCGGTCTGGTAGCATACAATAAGTATAGCTTAGGAGAAACATCTCTAAGACGTTTTTGACAAACAACCTTTCTTTTTTTTTTTTACACTCTGCAGTAACTTAGGTAGAATCACCTTTTCGTGCTTAATTAAGTACGGTATTGCAATTTTACACTACAATCTACAAATATTTCGAGTATTTATTTAACAAATTACTGGCTTATCAACTCATTAAATGTGGAAAACTACTACTATTGTCAGGAACTAAGCCTTCTTAAATAGAATAGTTTCATTTTTATTTAATTTGTTACCAGATTATATTCTCAATTATTTTTTGCCATTTATTATATACCAATGACAAAGGGTACTGGACCAGGTCGAAAAATCCATAAAGCATTTTTTTTGTTTTGCTTCATCGGGAATCGAACCTGGGTCCTTTCGGTTGAAAGGCAGGCGATCTACCTACTGCGCCACCCAGTGTGTGAAATCTCAGATTGTTCGTTGAAGACTCCAGTTTTTTTCTTAAATCAATTTTATTTGTTTATTTATAATTAAAATATTTAATTACACATTGCAAAATTCAAACATCATTTTTGTTTTGTAAATTTACATTTTTCAAACCCACTGCTTATTTTTGCAAAAATTTAAGCTTATTTTTTTACTATTTTAATTTTATGCTTTTCAAATAATCTTTCCGTGTTTGAACGTATGAACTCGATTGCCTATGCATAAAATAAATATAAATAATTTTTCTTTGAACCATTAAAAATATGCCTTGGTTTTAACATAGTCGTTGCGATTAATTTAAAATACCCATAATTTCCATTCCCAACGAACATTTTTTTTATTATATTTTTTATTCATTTTAAATTGGCGGCAAACAGGCAGTTTGTATCATAAATCAACAATTTTGCAGCCATTGAACTTTCACTTTTTATCATCGTACAAATAAAAAAAATAAAAAGTGCAAAACAAAATGTGAATCCTTTTTTTATGTTTCTTTTTTTTCTCTTTCGCATTCATTGAATGTTTTATACGGATCACTGTTTTGTTCTGGTTTTAATTTTTTTTAATTTTCATTTTTTATTTTTTGTAATGCAGTCCTTAAGAGACTTGGGAGTATATATTTTTTTATTTTTATGATAGTAGGTACTGTACTTTTTTTATGTTTTTAACATTTTGTTTAAAATTTATAACAAAAACACTTCCGGTAACTAGCGTGCACACTCGTATTTCTGTGTTAGAACTGGAATACATTTAGATTTGTATATAATATGAATAACGGAAGATTTTTATATTACTTTAATCCTAGTCATTTTAAATGCACCAACCACATTAAAATAACTGTTCAAGGCTTAGTTTGGATATTGAAATAATAACTAGATGGGCCCAGTACAAATTAAGTATGTATGATGAAGTCAGTAGGGAGAAATTTATTTTCTGATTTCAAAATATAAAAATAATAACAAAATTTATATTTAAATTATGTGAATTTTTTTGTTATATAGTAACATTGAATATGTACCTAGTAGCAAAGAATATATAATAATATATACTTTCTATATTCTTTGCTAGTAGTTAGTGTTTGTAAATTAATGTAGTCAATTTATATTCAAATATTTTAATTTAGTCAATTTTAGATCAAGTTTTACATAAATTCTGTTCACATTTACAGATTTCTGATGCAAATACATATTTAATATATATAAAATAATTAAATAAATAAAAAATTATCTCGTCTTTATATCTATTACTATATTTTGCAGTGAGGACGCTAAAAAATCAGGCTCACAGGATCTACATTGTCTATTGACCACCTAAGTAAATAAGTCGTATAACTGCTTATACGTTAGGTGGTGCAGCAGGTAGAGTACCTGCTTTTCAACCGAAAGGTTCCAGGTTCGATTCCCAATTAAGCTAAAAAAAATAATAAAAAAGGTAAATTTTCAATGACAAGATGTTTTATTATGTTTCATTATAACGATTTATGACTCGTATTTGTAATGACAAAATATAATTAAACTCGAAATTTTATACTTTGAAGCAGTACTATATCGAAATAAACGGTCAATAAAATCTCTTAACTCTAGTTTAGAAGAAAAAATTAGATTTTTAAACAGGTAATATTTTATTAAATTTGGCAAATACTATCGTTAAAGGTTGCAAATAATAAAACAAAATAATGTACAAAACGTCCATGTTGCTACCAAAAAACTTTAGGAACATAAACAACTTATTGAAAATTGATTTAACAACTGGCAAATCAAAATAAATGAAGTGTTCATGTCACTTTTATTCGAAATAAAGGCACATCTAAACATTTGAAAATGAACGGGACTATCCTTGTAAAATCTTGAGGTATTTGGTTTTTCGAGAAAGAAAATAAAGATTTTTTTTTCCAAAATTTTCTACTTTGAACCACATTATCTTCATAACGGCAGCACCAAACAGCATTAAATAAATTATAAGATATGCTCCAGACCGTTATCCTTCTAGAATATATAACTGAATATATATATATATATATATCTAAATATATAATCAATAGATATAACGGGTTTTATACAAAATCATCCAAACAACAAGGATACTTTCAAATGTCCTTTTCGTCTTTAAAGGATAAGATGCACCGCTACTAAAGATATATATTTTTGGAAAGCTAGCAGTTCCAGGTATCCTTCGGATATGGTCATTAAGTCCTACGCTGATACAACATCTCCCTCAGAAGAGCCAAATACTTTCAAAGACCTTTAAAAATATAAATGACGAGGGGGTAAAATTCCCAGCCCATAAAATAAAGGAGAGCTAGGAGTAAGTCGAATTTTCTGGAGAATAATCGTTACTACATCGCTTTTGTGAAATAATAAGTTGAAATAAGCATTTATTGAAATAAGCATCTCCCCAGCAGGTGATACCATACTGAAGTTTTGAGTTGAAGAGAGCATAGTGCATAGTAAGTCATCCGCAAAACGTTAGTTGAACAAAACAGACTTAGATGGCTTAGATGGTACATATATCTAGTAACTTTAGTACAATAGTTCTTCAAATTATGTGAATGATTAGACCACTTTAATCTATCGTCAAGGACGATACCCGAGATATTTAAATGATTCAAAAGGTTTTGTGACTAGCAACTTCCTTATGACAAGAAAACCACTTCCGAATCTAAATCATAATTAATATCAATAAAGATTATTACTATTATAAGAAAAGGCTGTATCATTCGCAAATGCAGTCAAATTTTGTTAGAAACTTTGCTGAAAGAAAGAGCTTATGAAAATGAAAAAAAAAATTTTGCCAAGAACCGAGCCTTTGGAAACGCCTACTTCAATATTGTTAGAAGAACTGTAGGTGCCATTTATTCTAACTAATTGATACCTATCTTTGAGAAAAGTCTCAAACCAATCCAGAACAAAATCTCTGAAATCTGCATTAGAGTGCTTTTTAGAAAACAACAGTTGAGGACAAACGGTATTGAACGCTTTCATAATGTCAATTCAGCACTAAGCATATTATCATTGAGACCACTATACATTTCAGAACAAAGTTTTAGCGCATCTTTGGTCAATTTCTTTTTCCTAAAAGCAAATTGATTATTACTAAACAAAATTAGTGAGATCGAGAAAACTTACAATTCGTATCTGCACATAAATAGAATGTTTTCGGAGTAGTTTTCTGATGGCTACTTCCTATCAATTTAATAGAGATTAGAGTACTGAATTAGATTGGAATCCATGAAGAAAAAATGGAATAGGTAGACCGAGGGCAGGAAACATAGTGTACTTCAGTTCATAAGGAAATTGAAAATAACAACACAGCATGAAAAAAAACTACTAGCATAGAAGAGAGTCAGATGGAGCCCTATATGCTGCAAAAAGGAATGAAACAAGAAAAGAGAATGTTAAAAGTAGATTAGAACTACTCGCTTTTTAGCCAATATAATTTAATGGGAGTACAACCACTCGATTTTGTTTAAATTTTATTTTATTTTATTTCTTTGTTTATGAATGATTATAAACAGCCACTTCTAATTTTTATTCTAAATAGAATCGATAGAATAGGCCTGTAAATGTAGAAAAGAAAAAAATGTTAGCATACATATTAAAACAATTATAAACTTTTTCAACTTAATCTTGTATATCTGAATCAATAATAATTTTTTTAAATATCTAAAATTTCTTCAAAAATTTAAATATATTTTATTCTTAGCCCTTAATATTAAAATCTTAACTTTCATTTGATTAAATTTTCAGTTTTAAATCAAAAATTTTTCCTTTTTATTAATATTATTCTTAAATCCTTATTATTATTTTGTAAACCATTTCTAAAATAATGTTTTTTTTGTTTATGTAATTTCAAATATTGTTAGATTATTTTAGTTTTCTATTTTTTGTATATATATATATATCTATATATTTTTTTGGCGCCATTATATATTTCTTTTTTGAATTTAACCGACAATACTTAGTAAAAATATTGTAGAAAACTCACCTTTGAGTATCTGCTTTTATTTTTGTTTTTCTTTCTGTCTTTGTAGTATGTATTGCAAAATAAAGCAATGTATAACATCATCATTCAGAAAACCAATTTATTTGCTTGACATCACAAAAACTTCATAAATTTTATTTCTATGAAGAAAATATCATACTACCATTCATTTTATAGTCTCTTGCATGAAAAATCTAAATAACAAAAATAAAATAAAATAAACGAGAAAAAAATAACAATAACAAAAGAAAATTCTCTTATCCTGAAGACACCCAATTTGTCTAAAAATATAATGTGAGAAATATGTATACGAATTGTCGATGTTCCTTTTTTTGTTTTGTTTTATTTTTACCAACTAAATTTTTAGAATTTTAAAAATATACAATAATTTTTTTTTTTATTTTATTGCAAAGTATTCATAGAACCGTTGAGTCGAGTTTAGTCGAATCCTCATTGTTTGTTATGCTTAAAACAATACTTTTAATTCGGTTTACAAAAATTATTCAAATACAAAAATATTTTCTAAATGTTTGTATATAAATATAATAACATTTTATTTCAAATTTGAACTTATTTTCAAATTTTATTCTTGAAATTATTTAGAAAATTTTATAAAGATGGTGAAAATGAAAAATAACAATCAAACAAAATAAATAAAATAAAAAAGCAAAAATCAAAATAAAAAAAAAATAATTTTTGACTTGAAACTTTTCGAAATAAAAATTTAGTGAAGTGCAATGAAATATTAGAAATTTAAGGAAGATATTTTCATGGTTTAAGAAACACAATAATAGGTTCTGTAATACCAAATACATTCATAATATATTATATGCCAATGCCAGTGCCTGGCTTTAATTTACACAGTACATGCAAAAATTTCTAATATGTATGAATGCTCAAATTTTAATAGAAATTTCAAATTTCCAGCTTCTTTTTAAATTTCTAAAAATCAAATAAATTCTTATGAGAACTTTAAAAACTAAAAGTAGTGTTCTAGCTACTAATTTTTTAATTTGCCACAGAATCTGTCGCTAAAGAAGAAAATAAAGTGATTGAAAATCAACTGATAAAAATTTTAAAAATATTTTATTTTTATTTTTATTAGAATCGAAACTTACACTTACTTACTAAGTTGTAAATATTTCTATTGATTATCTTATTGAAAATCTGAATGAAATTGTTGTTTCATTTATTTCAGTAGGTATGTAAAATGTAGTCTTATTTTTATTGCGCTACAGTTCTTTGTGTGCCTTTCTTTGTATCCAATTTTTGATTCGTACAAATCGAACATATACATAATCAATGTAATGTGATAATATTTTTCCTAGTGTCCCTCCTCAAGTTTTGCGATAAATATTTTCTTTTACTGCATTTTAATTAACTTAAAAATATTTTAATTGTTTTTTCTTACATACTCAGTAAATGACAGTACCATGTGCTATCACCATGTACTATCACCATGTACCATCACCATGTTCGTAATGTTCTATGTACCTTAAATTGTTTTTTTTTTTTGGTTTAAGTTATAATTTAGGACACAGAGGATAGAGTAATTAAAGTACGAAAGTCAAATTATATGTAAAATTAAGGAGTTAGGTATTGTTTATATTGAATTACCAATTATAAAGGTATTCTCCATTATCTAAATTAAGTCTTACCACTGGTCAAATCACCTTCTTTAAAACTTACCTTCAAAATCGTATGCAGCGTACAGTCTTTGATATTAGGACCAATTTTATTTAAGCTTTATATTGATGATGTCACGCTTCTGAATCCAGTTATTTACTGATGATGCGATCCTAAAATATGCAGAAATAGCTGAAAAATTCACATGGTAATATATTCTACATGATTTACACGTAATTGAACAATAGTTCATTAATCAGCGTATACTTTTTCTTGTACTTAAGAATTTGTAAAAATTTTAATTATCTTGGCCTTATTAGTGACAAAAACTCAAATTAGAGCTGCCACAATAAACACGTGGAACAAAATTTTATTCTTGAAAGTTTAAGTAAATTCTTAACTGCAGGCGGTATTTTTTACTATATTTTTATCAAATAAGTACATAAAAGACATATTTGTAAAGCGATAGATATAAAAATGTATCAAAATAGTTCCGAAACGCGACATTTTGTACGAGTACACTGATAAGTACTATAACTTAAAAAAAAAGTTGATAATTCACAACTAATAACTGGACTCTTAACTATTAGTAATCAAATAAAACACAGTTTACTATTAAATAGATATACAGACACCCATAATCATAATACCAGAAATAAATCTAAATTTTAGAGCCAGTAAAAAAACATAATTGTTTAGAAGCACATAACGATTTGTCTGGATAATTAATATTAATTTTGGAGATCCAATTGTTTTAAAAAAAAAGTAATACTGCTAATTAATTCAATATAACCTATCTAATAATCAGTAAAACTATTTACTACAATTCAATTTTATCTACAATTCACTGATTTGTTCAAAATATTTTATGAAAATAAAAATATAATATTATGTTTTACCTACAAGAAATATAAAAAAATAATTTAACATAAACTATTGAAATTTCTAACAAAATCATTTGAAAAACTGCTATTTTAAAAATTTTATTCTTGTTCGAGCATTATTCATGAATATCCATATATCTACTATAAATTATCAGATACTACAATAAATTATGGGCTAAATAATTTGCACAATGAGTTTGTAAAAACTCTGTCATGTAGTAGTATAATAATTAAAAAACAATATTGAAATTTGAAAACTTTAACCTTTATTCAGCTGGCATTTCAAAACCCTGACTTCAGGTGGAAGGGTACGCCTGTACCATCAAACAATTTGTTTGGATGTTACTATGATTTTTACTAATTTTGTTATATTATTGTGATTATTTTTGTATTTGTTTTACTTTTACTCTTAAATTTATTTTTATTACTTGTGGCAATCTATTCTCTAAAATATTTTTTCAGAGGTAACATTATTTTAGGAAAAAAAAGGACTATTAAGCATTTCTCTTTGTGATGAAAAATTTAGTATGAAATTCGGACTTGAAACAGAAAAAGTGCATCTAATTTAAAAAATATTAAATGAAAAAAAAAAACATTGTTCTTTACAGCTTTGGAATTTTATCTGCCGCTCAGGTAGCAAGGAAAGTCAATTACATGGTTTGTCGTAAAAACACAAAACACGTAAAAAATGTGTTTTTTTCAGCAAAAGACCTATTTTTTAAATTTTATATATTTTATTGTAAATATTATTTAATTTCTTCAAATTTAAGCAAAAGTGTTCAAAATACATTAAATTAGAAAAAAAGTGCCGGTTTTTTCATAAATTTTTTTGTCATAGGAATTTACTAAAAAAATATAAAACATAAAAAAAACAAAAAAAAACATTTAAAAAAACAAAGTTTCGAGGAAAAAGAGTACAAAATATACATTTTTATAATATTTTAATATGCAGCATTAGGTATACCGAACTATTCTTATTTTATATTTGAATGATAAGACAGACTTTTGGGGGGTACCCAAGTATCGTTCGAATTTTTTATTTTTTTCATGTACCTACCGACGATGATTTGTGTACGTTTCAGGTCCAGAAAAATTTATTTCATTTCTATAACAAAATTATCAATAGATACCGAACTATTTTTATTTCAGATTTTGATGATGAACTGTCCTTTGGGTACCCAAGTATTATATACCAAAACAAATACAAACAGAAAAAGCTTTTTGGTTCTTATGGATTAAAGATGGAGATATTCTTATTCGAAAAACTCCAACTAGTAAGGTCTACAACATCAAAGGCTTTAATGGCATCAACAATCTTAAAGAAGCTTTGTAAATTGCAGCTCTACAGGGAAGAATATATGTACAATTTATATATTACTAACCATAAGTTATATATTTTCAATTTTATATTTAAGCTAAATATTTTTAATTCTAAGCTAAGTTTAACAAAATTAAATATTAAAAAAAAGAAAAAAAGTAATGATAGAAAGTTTCTTAAATTTAAAATAATACTTACATATTATATTAATTTAAATTTTACATTATTGGCAAACCAAACATTTCTCTTATCTTACCACTAACTTATATAAAACAACTATTTCTCTTAAAATTCTATATGATACCTTCACTTAAATTATTCTCTTTTACTTAATTTCTTTTTATTTAAATACTACAACAACATTAATTCCACTTTTTTCTTTCTCAATACTCTTGCTCTTAAAAAAATTAAAATCTAATAAAAATTAAAAATAAATATTTTAATCTTTCTCTTATCTATACATTTATCACATGCTTGTTAATAATCACATGGTTTTTTTTAACTACAAGCCATTATATATATCATTTTCTGCATTTATCTGGATGTTTGTAAGTTCGACGGAACACTCCAACACATATATAAATTGCAATATGTATACAAATTGCTTTGGTGCTCTTTTTTTAACCCCTGTCTACCATCCTTTACAGGAAAAAATACCATTGCATGAAATATATTTTTTTAATTTAATGTTAGTCTTCTTCGCAAATAATAAGGAAAAATAAAAAATAATAATAATAATATAAATATTATTTCTTATCTTTGTAAATTTATAATTTTTAGGTATATTTGTTTTCTTCAAGTGTGTACAAATGTATGTTGTAGAGAGTGATGAATTTTTTTTAATATAGTTGGTAGGTATATATAGGTATCGGTTAAACCATATTGATTGTTGTTCTTCTTTTTAATGTATGTTATAAATAATAATTATGTATGAATTTTAACATGAACTGTTCGATAATAAATTTTTTAAAATTAAATGAAATTTTAAATAACCGATCAATTGTTCACAAGTTATGAACAGTTTTGTAAATACCTATTTATTTGCAATAAATTTTTTTACTTTAATTTTCATCAAAACTTGTTTACATCAAAATAAATGTTATGTGTACCTATATGTTTTTGTATATTTACAATTTTATTTATTTTTGTTTTTAAAATTGTTTTCGTTCAAAGTTGTGGCTCATTATAAAATATTATTTGTTCGCTATAAACTTTGACACTAAACTTACGCAGCGAATGTTATTGAACGTTAACAAGATTAACTTAATTCTGAATTATACGATAAATTTTCAATGTTGGCAAAAAGGATGTCGCTAAAATGATCGAGTAAATAACCCTTAGGGAATAGAAAATTTTGCACCTTACTACAAATATTCTGTTTATATGGTAATTAAAAGCGTTATAATACAAAAATAAAGGTATGACAAAATAGTAAGGAAATACGTATTTTTCCTAAACTTGAAATGAAAACTCTAATGAAGGAAAGAAATGCTAGAACTTATTTTGCTTCCGTTATTTATGACGGGTTACAAAGCTAGTTTTTAATATTTCTACATTACACAAAAAACTTCAATAAATTAAAAAAAATTTATAATTTAAGCGCACGAAACCGTTTATTAATACTAATATTAAATTCTCCAATTACAAATATGGCATTATTTAATATATACATAATACCTGTTTTCCTGTGTAATTTTAATAAACTTAAAAAATTATCACCAAGAAAGCGTTTAATTAAATATTTTCAACAAAAAAAAACACTTCTTCACAAGTTTCAATAAGCGCTCGTCTTAAGGTCTCGAATTTGACTAAAATTACTAAAAAGAAAATAAAGAATTGCATTTTTGTGTTAATAAAGTCCTCTATATTTTTCCTAAACAAAGTCAATTACACCCATCCCTCGCTTAACGGCGGGGTTCCGTTCCAGAAAAGTTGTCCGTAAATCGAAATTCCGTAAATCGATTTTTTTTTTCGAACATATCATATTAATGTATGTACGTATTGTATACGGTACATATATGTAAAAATAATGTAATATGTATACTAAAAGTGATATAAATTATACATTTTATTAAAAAAGAAAAAATATTTATTAAGATAATAATTCATAAATATTTATTATATAACTATTAAAATAAAGTATTAAATACATAAAAATATTCAAAAACAAAAATAAAATTAATTCAGAAATACTATTTACATTTAAAAATAATTAAAAATAACAAAATTCTTTAAAAACATAAATTAATCCATTATATTACGAACACAATATATTACGATCTTTGAGCATTTATCTTATGATGAACTACTGCAATCTGATTGTGAATTCAAATCCGCTTCAGAGCTGGTATCCAAGTTTTGAATGGCGTCAAAAGTAGTATTAGCTGATGTGGAAGCAACTGGTTGAAAAAAGCTGGTTAATTTTTGTTGAGTTGCCGATTTTATTTTTTCTTTGTATAGCTGCTTGTAACAATCTATAGCTTCATTTACAGCTCGAGATACCTTCAAGCTACGTTCGTTATTCACATCTTTTTCGGTCAGGACCTTAATACCTTCTTCGAAATGGAAAACAGCAGTAGACAGGTCTTTTATGGAAAGCTCCTGAGAAATATTTGCAATGATATCTTCATTATCGTCTTCTTCAGGTCGACGATTTTGGTCCAACTGTAGCAAATCATCATCGGAAAGACTAGCTCCATGAGCATTTATTAAATCTGTAACATCTGATTCTACAAAATCTTCAAAACCAAGTTGATTACCAAGATTTACTATATTTTGAAGGACTTCCGGAAGAACTTGAACATCAACATCATCGTTATTAACATTTTCTGGCCAAATTTTTTTCCAAACACCCTTGATTATAGACGGTTCAATTTCTTTCCATGATTCTGCAATATTCTGTATAGCATCTTTAATATTGTAATTTTTCCAGAACGTTTTAATTGAAGCAAAACCATGTCCATCTATCTCACTGGCAACAATTAGTTGTTTAAAAGTTCTTCTCAAATAATAGGCTTTGAATGTAGTTGAATCAAGGCTGTTGTATTTTTAGGCAGGTACTCAATCCGAACATTATTAGATAGATCATGTAGATAGCAATACCTGCCTTCTACATATTTAAAATTTAAAATTTTCACATAAAAAAATGTGCAATGTATACACAAAAAACAAAATTTTATGTGTACTAGAACAAATTTTTGTGCATTTTGTGAATTTTTGTACGTTTTTTTTTTGCCGTAAATCGAATTTTTTGTACGTTAACAGAGACCGTAGAATAATTTTTCAATTCCGTTATAGCGAAATTCCGTATAAAGAGTGTCCGTTAAGCGAGGGATGGGTGTATCTTCACTAATTCCAGTTCAGAAAAAATTATAACAGTATTTCATATAACACATGGATTCTCTCGATAATAATAACTTGGAAGAAATTATCAAAGTAAATTAATTTACTGAAGTTGACAATCTTTCATTGCGTAATAAGTACAACAAAAAATTTAAACATCATATATTTTAATATACTAAAAATGTAATACTAATAAACGTAATAAACTTTATAATCTAGAAGCACTCTTAAACTCAAACGACTTCGAAATTCATATTGTGGTTTTAACAGAGATTTGGTTATCTGAACAAGAAAATCAATTTTATAATCTCCCAGGGCTTAATAGTTTCTCCTCTAACAGAGATAAAAGTTATGGATGTGTAGCTGTATACGTGAGGGAAAAATTCATAGTCAATTTGTTTTCAAAGAAGAATATATTAAATCCAATTTCTTAGTGATTAAACTACACTCGAGTTAAACCTAAATATAACAGTCATTTATAAGTCACATGAAATTAAATTTGATGATTTTATTGTAAAAATTGAAGAATACACAAATAATTTTAACAATTCATATTATGTTGTCGGTGATTTTAATATTGATATCTTGAATCGGAATAATCCTGATGTTAAAGACTATATCAATACCCTAAATTCTAATGGTTCTGTTCTCTACAACAATATTACAGAAAAATTTGACATCAGATTCGGTCATAATTCCAAAACCATTATTGATCACTTTTTCAGTGATATCCTAAAATATGAATATTTTTTTCACGTAGCAGACACAACCTTATCAGATCATCAAATGTTTTTAATCAGTGTTTCAAGAAAATCAACCATATTAAAGGATTATACATTAAAAGAAAAACGAGTCTTGAACTACGAAAACATTGAAAGAAGCTCGTTATGGGCTAATTGTTCTTCTTATGACACTCTTGATTCCTTCGTACAAGATTTGAATATTCTGAAACTTAGTAATACAGAGACACCTCCACTTAAAATTTCGAAAAAAAGAAACAATGGAAGACTTATGAAATTCTGAGAAACATGAAAATTCGTGACTCATTCTTAAGATATAAGAAAAAATATCCCCTAGACTCACACACCTAAAACCGATTATACAAAGAAAAGGTTAAAGTATTGATTTGTGCATTCTATACAAAAAAGAATTATTTAAAAAATGGATGAATTCTCTGAAGCATAATGAATCCAAACTATCTCTAAAACTATGTATGTAAGTATTAAAAATAAAGTAACAAAAACAAAACGATCATGGGAACATAAAATTTTAAACAGCACTGTAATAAAAAAATTTACAAATTATATTTTTCATAACAACAGGATATGGATAAGATGAAACAATGTAGAATTTTACAGTTTACTGAAAATTTATTTACTTTTTATTTTTGAGTTTTTTTTTTTGTTGGAATATACATATATACACATCAGTCCAAAACAGGAAATAATCAACGATGCACAACACAACTAACTATACAGGTAATATTATTTTAACTTGCGATAACCAACTATACAAACTAAATAAATATTACACTTTAAATTTATTTGAAAATAAAATAGATATAATATTATATAATTATGTATGTGCTTAGATACAATATATATACACAACAACTATTTGAAAATTGTATCTATATTGAAAATATACAAAGTTAGCTTGGATTCATTAGAAAAAAAACTGTAAGGAATTGTCATATTAAAAAAACAAAAAAACTGATAATAAAAAAAGTCGTAATAAACAAAATTTCGATTAGATTTTAATAAATTTTATTTATTCGAAGTTATCTGGTTTTGAGAATATAATTTTTCAGGATAATAATTTACTATTTCACAAGACTAATCAATTTTAATTAATACTTACCAATCCATATAATAATGAATTAGATCCTGTGTATCCAAAATAATCAAATCAAGCTAGTTGTCCGGAGTTTTATTTTAACTTAATACATTCTTTTGGTTTTATGTTACCGTCAGTACCAATAGGTAGAATTAACTTTTATATGCTTTAAATACAGTTTTGCAATATTTATTACATAAAATGGGACTATAGTAATGATTTTCTAGTATATATTTATGAATATTTTTATATTTTGAATAATTAATGGGGAAAAAATACTAGAGGGACAAACTATGGGGTCTTTTAATTGTTTGATAACATTACTTCGACATATCGATTGTCAGTGTAATTTTATCTAAAGATGAAATAATCTTACAGTGTTGCTAAAGCTTTACTCAATTTTCCGGTAATCAGATAAAAAGAAAAATGGCTAGTTATTACATGCTAAACAACTAATTAAAAAAATATTTAAAAAAACAAAACAAATGTTTTTATTATTTACAAATCGTAAACTGAAAATATGTTTTAGAATGTTTTGATAATGTCCCAATTTTAGTAATTAAACAAGTTTCAAGATAACATTTTGGGTGGGCTCAGTAGCATTAACCGGTCGATCTGGAATCCATTTTGAATCCATGGATGTGTGAATTTCAGATCCATCAGTTAATGCTACTGAACGCTACTATTGGTGTAGCTAAAAATTCTTCATTATTAATAATTGATCAATTGAATAATTTTGCAGTTCATATATTGACAGATACATTACCAAGATACAACAACCTAAAATTAGTTACTACACTTGTGAGGTGATGCTTTACGTAACATTCATGCTTTTCTTAATATTTTTGCTTAAAAATAAAAAAAATTAATTTTGGTTCAAACTATAATTAAATTATATTAGATTAGATTTCATTTACTTGTACTGAAGTGAGTCTGTTTATGGCTCATACAGAGCGTAATTAAAATTAGAATTGATATAATTACATCGAGGACAATTTTTTGTTCATTCTAAACGTAACAATAAAGAACATAGTTCAAGCATTCACATTAATAATAATTTGTTAGTTAAAATCAAGGAAGAATAATACTTAGCTAAAAAAATATATTATTACACCAGAATAATATTTCTAGTAACAATTGTTGAAATTTAAATAATGAGAAATTCTGTAAAAGAATCAACTCAAATATTTAAATTTTGTCACATTGAATTATTTAACTTTTAGAAATATTACCAAAATCCACAAAGGGTAGGCTCGTGTTAAATTTTTTTTTTTAATTTAAATTTTCTCTAATTTACAACCCCAATCAATTGGTCTATTTCAAAAACCTTGTGGAAACTTTGAACATCAAACTAAAAATTAATTAAAACAAAATGGATTTAAATATTTTATTAAAAAATTATAAATAACCTCAATACTTTTTAAAATTTTTTTTCGATAAACCATAATTTATTGACTTATAGCAAATATTATTATTAAATTTTTAATTGAAACTAATATAAAAAAAAAATATTCAAAGCCCACCAATGTTTTGTAAGAATAAAATTTAATCATTTAGTTTAAAAAGAAAATCAATAAAGAAAACCTTTAAAAAGAAAATCAATAAAGAATTCAGGAATTTAGCTCCATTTTAATTTTAAATTTTTGTGTAATATATTGTATTAAAATATTTTTAGCACTTTTTATCACTCTGTAATATGTACATGGTGTTCCCTCAACAAAATTTTTGTTTTTAATTAGGTTTGCTTTGTTCAGTAACCCACACCAATTCAAATCAGCTCAATTTCTTTTTTGAATAAACTGTATTATAACTGGCGAACTGAAATATCTTCGGGTAAGGTTAAACATTTTAACTAAAGGGACTGAATTTTATTTTAATTGAATAAACTATAATTGTTTTTCAAAGTCTTTGACCTCAACTACAGCAAATCCAAATGAAATACTTTCTACTGTTGAGGGTGCTCAATTTCTGTTTTGGTAAATTTTGCAATCTAAAAATTGTATTTCTGGTACCTAGTTATTCAAAAAATCTTCTTATATATTATGTTTTTTATTATATATCTATTGTTATAGATATGTTTTTTACCTTAATAATTTTTTTGTTTCAATAAGGCAAGTGCTATACCAAGTTATAGCACGTTAATGATCAATTAGGTAAATGCATCTGTAATTTCTGCTTCTAAAATATTGAATAAATATTGGGCATTTTTCTCAAGAAAATTTTTATTATTACTCTTGATATTTGTAGATTATTTATGGGTATAATAGTACATTGAATAAATAATTTTGGTGGAATATTCCAGAAAATTTCACTACAAACGAATTTCCATAACCAGTTTTGTTTTTGTGGAGTTTTGTGGATTTTGCACTTTATGTTTTCACTTTGTGTTTATTTCGTCTGAACAAATGCCGTTACATTAGTGTCAATAATACGAATGGCACGATTTTGAACTTTGTTAAAAAAATTTAATGCGGTTTCTAATGCACTGCCCCATATAATGTTAATTGTATTCCAATTTAAGTCGTATTATGATTTAAAGATATTTAACATGTGCCAGGGATAAAAAAACGTTTTGCAGCAACTCGAAAAACTTAAATAGCGCGAGGCATTTTTTGCAATGTCATTTAATATGGCCATTTGATATCATTTTCTTGTTTATTTGTAGCCGTAGGATATTCAAGTATTCAGTTCGCTGAAAATATACACCACTGTCGAATATTAAGATTGAGTCAAATGGAATAGTTTTACGTGAGACGTAAGCCGAATTCTATTCCTTTTTCTCCAGTCGGGTTTTGTTCGATTAGAAGTCATTTTGATGTTTAAAGTAGAGTTTGAAAGCTAATCATTTGGTAAAAGGTATTTCAATGTTTAATTTTAGTTTTATTAAAACTTATATCTAAATTTGCTTTTATGCTTTCACTTGTGCACTCTTGGTGAAATTTTATAAACATTTTTAAAAAATAAAAGACTCTTTTTAATTTCACAAATTTATTTTATTCCGACACGTGTTTCGACCTTTCGTTACCTAACCTAAAGCCACATCAACAAAAGAAAACGAATTTATTGACATGATCATCTGATTTTCAGAAAATGAAAAATTTGTAATAAAAACTTCAGTTTTCTGTGCTATTATGAGTTAGTATGAAATTTTTTAATTAAAACAAAAACGGAAAGTTGAGTACTAAACTCAAAGTTGTTATTTGAAGTCACTTGAAGATTGATTATGTCTGTTTGGGCAACATAATGAAATACTGGACCGATATATATTATCACAATAAAAGCCTGCGAAAATCATTATACAATCTATACTCCGGTCTTTTTTTCATTTCATTTAAAAAACAATTGCATTTAGATGCTTATTCAAATTCAAATAATGAAATGTGTTTCATAAATTTAACTTTATGTTATGACAAATCTTATGATCTATTTATGTACATCCATATTGAAAACATCACCTCATAATAGTTCAATTTTTTATTTTAATTATTCACAATTAATTTGTTTCTTTTTAATAAAATAAATTTGTGATATTCGATTATGACGAAATTCAATTTACAACCACCAAATTAAAATTCAAATATTATTGATTGATATTTTTTATTTTAGCTCTTTAAAATAACATTAAAATAATTTTTCAACGACTTTATTATGGTGATTTTTAAATTTACTTAACTTATTTTTAACAATAATTTACTACAAGGCAAAATCATTTTTTTTTTTTTTTAAAAAGTTGTTGTTCTTTTTGTTCAACTCGTGGGATAAAATTTTTAATGCCCTTTTAAGAGAAATTCAATATTTTGTATGCTATTTGTATATATAAGCAATATACAATGACTTGCGGATGAAAAACCCTATGGTAAGTTATCCATGACAATCTAGTTATGTCAATCAATCATAGTATCTGTTGGGTAGTTGTAGAATGTTGTGACGCTTAAGTCGACTAACACCATTTTAGATCAACAAGTTGTTTGCTGGGGTATTTAGATGAGAATCTAATCTAGTTTGGTATTTGCAGCTTGCACTTTTGAATTTCTACTTTATGGTTTTTATCAATACGTCTTGATGTAAAATGTCGTTACTTACGAACCATGGTGCACGTGATATTGGTTTTAAGACTTTGGATTGGAATCGTTGTAATATTTCAATATTGAATGCTGGCTATTCCCCAGAGTTAAATTCCGTAAGTCCATATCGACTTTAAATAGTTTTATTGCGAATGATCCTTTTTGTTTAATTCCAACCCATGTTGTTTTCCAATGCTTTGTATATGGATTTTCCATATAAGTCTTCTATCCAAATGCATGCCCAGGTACTTGACTGTTTCTTTTTGTGGAATTACTTCGTTATTTAGCTGGCGGGATGAAATGAATTAATTTTTTTGACAATCTTTATTTTGCAACTGATCTTCTGATAATTTTGTTCTTATTTTTAATTAAATTTATTTTTTATTTTATTTTATTTGATAAAAACACTTAAACAAAATTTTAATCAATTATACCCTAGAAAAGCAAACAAGAGTCGAAAGCGTTGGCGATAACAAGATCCATCTAGACTCTGTAGGTGTAAATTTCTACAACGAATGGAAAAAAGATGTAAAGGCACGGAAAGAAATGGAACAGATAGTGATCAGTCTACAGGATCACATTAAAGAACTAGAAAAAAAGGTTACCTTATTAGATAGAGGTAATTCACCAGCGCCAAGTAATTGCAACATCTTCAATTACTTCACGGATGAAGAAGAACTCACGAGAGAAACGGATTGGATTCTTAAAAAAACAAAAAGACCATCCAAAAAAAGGAAAGCAGAGGGTAGCCCCGAAACTGCCCAACAGAAAAAAGAATCACCAAAAACAAAACAAACAGCACTTGGAAACAATACTGCGGATAAAAAAGCTAAAAAAGAGGAACATAAACCACCACCTATTATGGTTCATGGGTTAGGTACCTTTGGTGAGCTAAATAATTTAATAAAGCAAACCACTAAAAATGAATGCAAGTACACATCTTACAATAATAACGTCTGGAAGATCAATGTTACTGATAGTGACACATACAGATGTATAACAAACGATTTAACATCGAAGAAAGTTCAGTGGCACTCCTATGAGGACAAATCTACCAGACCAACAAAAGTTATGGCCAGGGGATTACATCCTTCATGCGATGAAAATGAAATAGTTCAAGACCTGAGAGATAACGGTTTCCAGATACTAGAAGCCAAAAACATAATTATTAAAGATAAAATCGAAAAGAACGATGGTAGCTTTATCACTCAAAGAAGAGGATTACCATTGTTTATGTTAACATTCGATAATAGAGAAAATATAGAAAAAATTTTTTCTATTAAAACAATAATGAAAATAGTCGTTAAAATTGAACCACTAAGAAAAAACAAAAAGTTAATCCCACAGTGCAAGAGATGCCAAGCTTTTGGGCATACACAAAGTTTTTGTAATAGAGACTGTGCTTGCGTTAAGTGTGGCGGTAAGCATTTCACAAAAAGCTGCATTTTAAAGTTGGGAGAAAAAGCCAAATGTATTAATTGTCGTGGTGATCATCTGGCAAACTACAGAGGATGCCCAATTGCAAAAGAACAGCAAGCCAGAAGAAACAAACAAGCAAAACTACCCCAAATTCAAAAGATTAATACTTTTAAAAATGAAAAATTTGTTGACACGAATAGAAAACCTACAGTAATAAATGCTGTACGTAATGTAAATGCTAAATCATATGCCCAAATTGTGAAAAACTCCCGTAAGGAAGATGATTACTCAGTCAAGGATATATTAAGTCTTATCCTACAGAGACTAACAAACCAAGACGAATTTATTAAAACATTATCTGACGAGATTACAACGATAAAAAACCATAGCAGAAAACCACCGCAGTCACATAAAAAATAAGCCACACCCTTAGAGTTGCTACATGGAACGCAAATGGACTCTTCCAACACATTTTAGAACTCGAAATTTTTCTGAAGGATCAAAACATAGATATATGTCTAATTTCTGAAACACACTTCACAAAGAAATTCAGTATTAAAATTCCTAATTACGTTTGTTATCATACTTCCCATCCAGATGACAAAGCAAGAGGAGGAACAGCAATACTGATAAAAGGCAACATTCAACACCATGAGGAGCAGAAAATAGAAAATGCAATGATGCAAGTTACAACAATTAACATTAAGGTCAAAAATAAGGACTTCAAAATCTCGGCTATCTATTGCCCACCAAGACACTCACCTACTAGAGTCGACTTCATAAATCTCTTTAAAATACTTGGAAACAATTTTATCATCGGAGGAGATTTCAATGCGAAACATACCCACTGGGGTTCAAGATTAACCACAACAAAAGGGAGAGAGCTATATCAAGCTGGAAGAAATAATAAGTGTGAATTTATTTCTTCCGGTGCCCCAACCTATTGGCCCACTGACCCAGCGAAAATACCTGATTTGATTGATTTCTTTATAACAAAGGGAATAAATAGAAACCACACATATGCCGTGAGCAATGATGACCTATCGTCTGACCATACTCCAGTGATCATGGTTCTAAGTGAAAAAGTTGAACACAAAAATTGCCTCCCAAGTCTTACAAACAAGAAAACTGATTGGGATATGTTTAGAGAAAAACTTGAGCAATTCATTACTCTAGGATCCGTGGAATCAAGGAACCAAATTGATGCAGAAGTCGAGCAATTCATTGTAGACGTGCAGCAAGCAGCAAAGGAGAGCACGCCATGTTTTGACTCGAAACATCACTCGAGAGTGAGCTATCCTCCAGAAATAAGAGCACTGGTTATGGAGAAGAGAAGGGCACGACGAAAATGGCAATCAACGAGGTACCCAGGTGATAAAATTATATTCAATCGCTTAAATAATCAACTAAAACAGCAAATCAGAAATATAAAAAATAACTCATTTAATAAATTCTTAAACAATTTATCAGCCGATGCTTATACTGACTACTCGCTTTGGAAAGCAGCTAAACGAATAAATAGACCACAGGTGCAAGATCCACCTTTGAAAACACAGGCTGGTAGCTGGGTCGGTAACCCAAAAGAAAAAGCTAAGATTTTTGCTGACCACTTGGCAGAGGTCTTCACAGCACCAACACAAAATCTTGCAAATGAAAATATAACTCTCGAAGTTAAAATAGATGAAGCGGAAATTTCGCATGTCACTCTAAGAGAAATTAAACAAATATGCAGACACAACCTGAGTGTCAAAAAAGCACCAGGTTACGATCTCATCAATGGCCAAATCATGCGGGAACTACCAGATCTAGCTTTGTTAAAGCTACAACATATATTTAATGCATGTTTTAAGTTCACATATGTTCCGAGACAATGGAAAATTGCAGAAGTAATTGTAATACCGAAGCAAGGAAAACCGCCTTCAGAGGTAACATCATATCGACCAATATCGTTGTTACCTATTATATCAAAAATATTCGAGAAACTGCTCCTCAAAAGACTTGCCCCGATTATTGAAGAAAGAGATCTGATCCCGAACCATCAATTTGAATTGATCAAGTGCATCGGATCACAAATATAGTGGAAAAAGCGTTCGAAGAAAAAAAAGTCTGCTCAGCAATCTTCTTAGATGTTGCTCAGGCTTTCGACAAAGTGTGGCACCAAGGCCTTGAATTTAAACTACATCGTGATTTACCAAGACAATTCTATGAAATATTAAAATCATATATGAACAATAGATGTTTTCGTGTACGTTATGCCAAAGAATATTCAGAAGTAAAAGAAATATCTGCTGGAGTCCCACAGGGAAGTGTTCTTGGTCCAATACTTTACCTGCTATATACAAGAGATATCCCACAAATTGACAACATTTTTATGGCTACCTTTGCAGACGACACTGCGATTCTTGCAGTTGACGTATCTGTCGAAAACTCCACAGCAAAACTTCAAAATGCAATGAATCAAATAAGATTATGGACCCAACGTTGGCGCATTAAACTTAATGAAAGCAAATCAACTCATATAAATTTTACATACAAAAAGATTGCAACCATTCCTATCTCAATCAATAACAAAATAGTACCATATGCCAATACAGCAAAGTATCTGGGAATGACACTCGATGCTAAGCTAAGATGGAAGGAACATATAAGAAAGAAAAAAGAAGAGCTAAACATTAGACTCAAAAAATTTTACTGGTTACTTGGGCGTGGTTCTGAGTTATCAGTACAGAACAAAATATTAATATATAAGCAGATATTAAAACCTGTGTGGACGTACGGTATCCAATTATGGGGCTGTGCAAAGAAAACCAACATTGAAATGTTGCAAAAATTTCAAAATAAAGTGCTCCGTGGTATAGTAAATGCACCATGGTACATACGTAACAAAGATCTCCACCGTGACTTGCGCATTGAAACAGTCACGGAAGAGATCAAGAAACATGCAGTCAAACACGAGCAGAGACTGCAAACTCATGTGAACTCGGAAATAGCAGCAGTTCTTCATATCGACAGCAGTATCCGTCGACTCAAGAGAACGAAACCCCACGAGCTGGTCACGACCTAAAATGGAAAATTCTACGATAATAGTTTCCTTTACGGAAATTTTTATTTCAATAATTTTCCTTTGCGAAAAAATCTAAAAAATCTTCCCACGCGGAGCTATTGCTGTGACTATCTCCTTCACGGAAAATATCATAGTGATAAAGTTCCTACACGGTAATTATTATGATGTTAGCGATCCTCCACGGAAACTATCACTATAATAATTTCCTAAAGACGCGACCGAAAATTTACGAAAAAACAGTCATTAGTCGATCTTACGTAGATTGGTTATAACGGAAAAAGATAGGTGGGCTTTAGTGGGTTCGATTCCTACACTATCAAGATGCACACGCGGCTGGAGCTCTTGATGTCCTTCGGGGATTACCTCCTATCTTTCAAAAAAAAAAAAAAAAAAAAAAAAAAAAAAAAAAAAAAAAAAAACCCAGCTTATATCTTACTGAACTGATATTAAATTATTCTCATACTACTCGTATTTTTCGATTGAAACACTGCAAATGAAATAATTTTGTTATATAGTTTAGAATCCGACAATTATTGTAGTCAATTTACATTCGAAATAAAAATATTGTTGTTAACACTTTCATTATAATCCAAGAATTATTATGAAACAACTTTAATATTTTAGAACTTTAGCAGAGTAAAATGTATATTTTTAGGATATTTGGCTGAATCAAAAAAAAAAAAACAAATTTTTAAAAATACAATACAACACACATTTAACCAAAATTCGTGAAATTCACATAAGTCAAATAATGGATTATTTTTCATTGAAACAAAAATCCAAATAATTTTTTATAGGGTGAAAGCAGCTTTTTTATATGGAATATAAAGTTTTGTTTTTTTTTTATGAAAATGTTGTCTTACCCATTACGAAATGATTTAAAGGTGTTTTGGGTACCATTTAAATCAAACAAAAAAAGGTGTGATGGAAAATATTACCTTAAAAATAATTGATATAAATCTAAAAATTTATGAATATTTGATAGGGTAGATGGAGTTTTTTTCAAGTTTTTCCTTTACTTTACTTTAGTTTAAGAAAAAAAAAACATTTATGAACTCTTGAATCTATTTTGCGACTTTAAACAATTTTAAATTTAATAAAATTTAGTAACCTTTAACTACGTTTTAAGCACGATACATCATCGCAATCAATATAAAAGTTATATAATAAACAAATTTATTAGTTATTGAGCTTAAATTTTGTGAAGGAGAGTAAAAAATAATTTATATTCAATGCTGTTGTTGGAATGAACCGATATAAAACTAAAATTTATTAAAATTTTTCAACAATATGAATACAAATTTTTATGATGTGCAAATTAACTATTTAGGGCGCAGTAACAATATATTGAATTTGTGCCATATCTGTTCGCTCTACGGCGACTCATCCCTTTAGGAGATGTAGTTGATGTTGATCTACCAAAACGTGAGCGAGATCTGTCCCTTTCTATCTTCAACTATCAGCTTTTCCATTTCCGCCTTCGGTCTGGCAATATACTCAAATATAATTTCACATTAAAATCACTTAAAATTGAAATGCTCGTAAGATGTTGGATTCACAAGTTCTCAATAGCCTGATATATATCCACAACTCGAAGCTTTCTGTTTTTCACTTATCTGATTTTCACTTATTTTATTGTGCACGTTTTTGCACCATAGGTGGCTATAGTGGGAATATAAGAGTATGCAATAACCACAATATTATATTTTTACTAATGCTTCTTTCAATTTTCCATATTTTCGTACGAAATGTTACACACACCATCTTGTTGAAACCATATATCATCCAAATCAAAATCATTTGATTCATGTCACAAAAAATCAGTAAACTCGTTTCTGTAGTGTTTTCCATTGACAGTAAATGCAACGCCATTTTTATTTTCAAGCAAATACAGTCCAATTATACCCCGAGACCATGAACCACACCAAACAGCAATTTTATTTCTACTTCTACTATCTACTAAGTCATTTGACCAGATCTGAAGATAATTTTTCAATGAAATATTCGGTCTGTTTCAAGTTACGCACTCTCTCTTCTCCAATCTGCTAAATTTTTACGCAGTAAATGGTCATTTGCTTTAAATTCTTGGACCAACTGAATCTTATGCGTCTTGAAATGCAAATCTTTAAGAAAAATGTTCTATCTCCAAGCTCTTGAAAACAACGTCTTATTGATTATTCTCTATTTCCATCCACACTTTATTTAACAGCATCGACATTTTCAGCAGAACGTTTATGTTTTTGACAGAATGTATTCTTAGCATCATAAGCACGTTCGTTCGTTCTCAATTACTTTAAGAATAATTTAGTGGATTTATGTTGGCAATAAATTTCAGGAAATGTGTCAAATGTAGCTTGAATTGATTCATTATTATCTTTGTAATAAATTTCAACAATTTCTACACGCTGTGCAACTGTGTATCTTTCAGTGGTGATTCGTCAAACAAAACTGAACACATATTTGAATTTTGTACAGAATTTGAAACAAAATAACCACTATGAAATTATCTAAAATAATTATTTGATCGCTTTTTATTTTAAATCCATTATGCTGCAAATGGAAAAAATGAAAAAATTTAACAACTGAATAAAACTCGTTTATTGCAGGCAATTATTGTACTGTCTCAGAGTCAATATTTTTTTTTCAAATACATAAATTCCTAAATTTAAAGAGTAATCTTGAGTTTTCCCCAATCATAATTTTTTTGTTCCATATGTACTAAAATGTTAAATTTTCTCACTCAACTCAATTACACAATAACGTGTAACAAAGACTAATTTCCTTCTTTATATTTTTATAAATAATCTAATAACATTTTCCTATACGAAATTATACTCCTGCTCCCCCACATAATATTATTATATGTATATCAAATTTTTTTTAGATATTTATTCTAGATATACATTACAGCCAATTGAACATAACAATCATAATACAAAGAAAAAACAATGTTTGTTGATAAATTCATAAGATTTACTTTGATATATATAAAAACGTTAATCATTAGACACATATTGTCTGTCAGTATATAGGAAAGATATGCACTCCCACTACAGAACAAAATTAAAGGAACATAACAAGAAACGATTACAATTTGTCATAGAAAAATTATAAAGATAACTCGTATAAATTTACATTGGGTAACATAATTTTGGACTAATAATATAAAGTGTATGTACTTCTCTCCAACCGATTATTCACAAGTCTACCTTATAAAAAAATAAATAAAAAATTTGGAACCCAATGTTATTAAAATTGATCGGATAATTGTATATAACAAAATTAAAGATATGATCTAAGACAGTTCATCAATAAGGACTTTATTTTACAAACTACATCTGAGAGGATGCAAAATTACATTGATTTGATTTTTACCTTAAATTTAAACTTTAAGGCTTGTTCTAAGGAATTTTTTAAAAGGCAAACAACTGTAATATTACAGCAATATAATATATTTACATTAATACTTCAGCATTACACAAATATTTTTCCTCCGCGGAAAATTATTATTTACATAAACAGATTTGTTATCTAATCGATAAGTAAGTAAATTCAGTAAACTTTCAATTCATATTGGCGGGGAATCAAATGCTTTTTCACTTTTTTGTACTACTTATAAACCAGGTTACAGTAATACTTTTGATAAGACTAATAAGACCATCAGAACAGTCTACCCCTTCATTAATAGAAACTCAAAATTGTTTAACGAAATTGAAAACAGTTTTTCAATCAGTATGTTTGATCTGACTGTGTAAAAATTGTATATATGTATCTAAGCTCTAAATATCACAAAACAAAATTTATAAATTAATTTATTAATAATTTGTTTTTACTTCTACGACTAAATTGCTTCAAAAATCGAACATGGAAACCATAGATAATAAGATTTCTGAATTGAAATTTAATTTCAACTTTACAATTTTCTCCTACGACAATTAATCAAAATTTACATCAGCCATTTCACACTATTAAAAAAGTAGTTTTAAACATTTGTACAAGTTAAGGCTAATTTTCATGAACAGAAATATCGGCAATTTTTTAAAGCATTATTTTTGTATGTCAAAATATGTTTGGCAAAATATGGGGATTAACTCCACAGATGACTGTATGGCTCTACAAGTCTATAATAAGACCTATAACATCTTACGCGACATTTGTATGGTGGCCAAAAATAGAACAGACGAAAGCATGTGCTAAGCTTACAAAAATACAAAGAGTAGTATGCCTTGGGGCTACTGGAGCACTCAGAACGTTTCTTACTTTAGCTCTGGAAAAAATTCTGGAACTCTCACCGATTCATCTATACTTGTTGAAGACGGCAGAAATGGCAGCAACAAAGCTGCATCTAACAAACAATTTCAAACACAAAAGACGAGGACATAGAATGATCTTGCAGAGAATTAAGCTAGGAACCGAAGCAATTGCAATGTCAGACTATATGACAAAAGCAATTGATTGTCGCAGGAACTTCACTGTAATAATACCTAAAAGAGAAGAAGTCGAAGGTTTGATAAGAGCCTTACCTCCAGGAGCTTCAGTATGGTATACTGATGGCTCAAAAATCGGGAAGAAAACCGATGCCGGGGTATTTGGACTAATGTTCAGGTCTAGAGCGGCACTTGGCACATATCCCACTGTCTTTCAAGCTGAAACCTGTGCCATCAAGGTATCGGCTTTACAGTGCAGTAAAAGAGGGCACAGAGGTGCCAACATATACATAATTTCACATAGCCCAGCTGCTTTAAAAGCTCTGACTTCCACAATTTTTAAATCAAAGCTTATATATAGCTGTTGCAGAAGTCTAATAAAGCTAGCCAAACGAAACAGAGTTACTCTTATGTGGACTCCTGGACATGAGGGAATACAATGCAATGAAGAGGCAGATGTCCTTGCAACAACAGGTGCGAGGGGTCAATTCTTGGGACCAGAGCCAAGTATTGCTCGTTCAAACGCCTGCGTACAATGAATTGTTTTCAAGTGGGAAACTACAGAAACCCAAAACATGTGGGATAGTTGCCAAGAACTTAGGCAGTCTAAAGGTCATGGCCCATTTAACAAGAATTTCTGCAAGATTGATAGTACAGACGATGCAGATTCTGCTTAGAAGAGGGAGAATCCTCCTCCCACATTTTATTTGATTGCGACGCTATAGCTCGCAAAAAATACCAACACTTTCAGGGATACAAATCGCCTCATTCTGAATTTGATATCAAAGAAATAATAGCGTTTATCAAGGATATAGACCTGCAACTCTAAAATGAACGGGGAAGTACAATATATCTTAAGACGTCGCGGTTACTTAGAACTTCCCAATTTACAAAATAAAAAAAAAGCATTAGACAGAAGATCCAAAAACACTTAATGTGTGACAGAGAAAAAACCCAAAAATATCGGACGAATTTACGTAAGTAAGAGAGAGAGAGAGAGAGCTTTAACGTTTCGACGTATGTTAAGAGGCATAAAGGACGATTACCTGGATGGTGTCTTCGTCAATTAGGCATAGAACTCGATTTTGCATTTGTAAATTTTCTCCTTGAAATCGCAAAGCTCTGGGACGGGTTGATCCTTTTTGAAAAGATTCATAAAGCTTTAAGTGTAAAGCCCAACCGTGTATTGTATACGTTATCTCAATCAACTATTTTTGTCAGATCATGATTAAGTGAGCTAGGCATCACGTTTTTCTCAAGCTGATTGCGGTAGATGGCACTTAAATGCTATTTTTAACAAAACTATGGATTGTATTGAGGTTTGGTGGAGAGTAAGAGATAACAGAGTAGGTGATAAGGCGAAGCATTATGGAATGCAAGCGCTTATTACATAGAAGTCGGTCATAAAACTGCTCACAACGACACGTATGCTTCGATTCGAGAGAAAGTTATAAATCTATTTGCACGATGGGCTGCCCAAGTCAATAGCATGACATTTGCTCAGAAGAACCGACTGCCATACTTGATCAAAGATTTTTGAGATGCTAGTGAATGCTAGTATGAAGTTTTACTCTTGGTGAAGTTAAAAGATCGCCTGTTAACCTATTTAGGGTTCCTCATCATAGACTTTTGTTTATCATAATTTCCATTATTTTGGAAATAATCGTTTTTTTATTATTATTACTGCTTTTTCATGAGGATCGTTTTGTTATGTTATTAATGCATATTAATAGATCGTGTTTCGCCCAACACAAATGCGCTCCAAATAATATGGAGCAAAGTAACATCAGTAGTATTAAATGTTCATGCACATTAACTGCTGTATTTATTTATTTGTTAATTTGATATATGAACCTAAATGAAATGTGAAAATCTGCTACTATTATCAGAAATTAAGCCTATTTAAATAGCGTATAAATGGTTTTACTTAAGTTAATACAAAATTAAGCTCTGAACGAAATTTTTTTATTTTATTTACATATTTACAATGTATATTAAAATTTATATTATTTTATGTTATTGAAAAGTATTAGGATAGGGCATACATATTAAATAAAACTTTTAATATTCATTATTCTATAATTTAAAATAAATTAAAGAGGATATGAGGAAGAATATATTTGCATTCTCGAATTATTTAACACTTTAAAGAACCACATTTTATGTTGATTTTAGTACTGCAGATTAATTATATATTTCTTTTTCCTATTTCTTCTTCTTTACATTGGCTCACATGCCTAAAGATCTTTTAATTTAACTTCAAATAAGTTACAATATATTTTATATGAAATGATAAATTAAATAACATTTTCAATTCAGCTCAATATACATAATTGGCTAGTAATTTTGCTTATCTAAAGATGGAAAATAGGATTTTCAATAAATAAACTAATATGTATTGAATTTCCATACAACAAAAACAATACAAATTCTAACATATGTACCTTCTAACAAAACAAAAATGTCATAGAGTTCTTTAAACTGATTTGACGAATATTTTATTCTATACCATAAAATTTTATTTAATTTTCCAATAACATTCAAATACTTTGAAAATTATACAAATATCAAGAGATTGGATTTAACCAGAAGTGTTCAAAATTTTCTTCCTAATAATCATTCGCTTTTTTTTTTTATGAATCAACATTTGTAATTCCGACAGTTAATAAAAAAACAAAATTTTATGTTATTTTTATTTCTGCTTGTTTCAAATTACAATTTATTAATTTGTGTATTACGAGTACATAATACATAACATAAAAAAAGAAACAATAATAAAATATATTTTATTTCAGAAACCAACAATACTAGGAGCACAACACTTGGCAAAACTCAGATGACAAACAACTATTTCGCCTAAGTTCACTTATCAAAAAAACTCAAAATGCAAAAAATCCATTAGTAAATTTCTCATTTAAAAAATTTGCAATTCGCAAATGTCCATTGAATAAAAATTTTAAACAAAAATTATTTATCAAAGACTTTTTAAATTAATGTGTTAATATTCCTGAAAATCTGTGTTTGTCTTGTTGTTATCAACAATCTGTGGCTTCAAACAATAATCGCTTAAGTCGACATCGAAGAAAGAATCGAGTTATGACCACTATGAGATTCGTCATGTTGTTTCATACATTTCTGTCTTGGTGTGGTTCTCGTACGATACTTGTAGCAAAAGTTATCGTCAATAGCATAATGGCTTATCTCAATATTACATCGAAGAACACTTGCAATAATAACTTAATTAAATTTAAGATTATAATTAAAGTATTTTTTTTTTGCAATATTAGCTTATTTTGTTTTAGGCTATTATTGTTTACGAGATATATGGCATATTATTTGATAACTATATAGCAAATTATAACCGCTTATCTCAAGTAGGCAATTATTGCATAATTAAAATTGCAATAAATAAATTCTTAATTTGAAAAAAGTTCTTATTGTACGTAATTATTATTTCAACTTAAGAGATTATTGTACATTGTGATTTTATCAAACCGTTTTTTAACTGCTACTAAGTTGTTATAACACATGTTTTGCCCGAGCGAAATCTCAGTTAAACTTTTTTTGTAATGTGATAAGGTCTATTGTTTTGCTGACTAAAAGTGTTAGAAATTATTAAAATAATAATAATTAGAGAAAACAAATATTTTTGATATTTTTGTGGGAAACATTATTAGAATGTCAAAACGCACTTTAAAATTTTTAGAATTAGCGAAAAATAATAATAGGCAAAACCAAGTAAAAACAGTACTGATTGAAGATGAAGAAATATTTCTATTAAAATACATACATACATACCCCGCGTTTTAATTTACTAATAATATTAATTTTATTATATTATTTGGCTTTAAGAACTTGCCGCACTTCTGTTTCTGTGGTTTGTTTATTTGTATATGTTTTCTCTTTTTTTTTTTTTTTTTTTTTTTTTATATATTATAGCCAAAACTTAGGTTATGAACCTTTAAGAACTTGCGTACCGTTGACTATTTGAAAAAGGAAAGGATAGTTAGAGGAAAGGAAAGAAAAAGGAAGAAGAAAAGTTTTGTGGGAAAGAGCGAACAATGTTGTTAATATTCGTCTTAAACCTCTGTAAGTCATAAATAAAAAATCCTTCTCTCATTGGGAATGCTTCGATTGGGACGCGGTTCCACAATCGGGATGTGCTTAATATAAAAGAATTTCCATAACCGGACTTAAGCCATCTCGGAATTTCCACTGTGAAAGGGTGGGCACTTGATGCCTCTCGTGTTGTGCGATGAAATTGGAGGAGGAAGAAGTGATTTTAATTCCTCGGAACAAGTGCCAACACCAAGCAGATATCTATAAAATAGAGTAAGTGCTCCAACAATACGACGATGACCAAGTGGTATAAGGGATGAGGTCACATTTATGTCGCCTATAAGACGAATGGCGCGGTTTTGAACTTTGTCCAAGAAATTTAAAGCAGTTTTTGGTGCACCTGCCCATAAATGTGAGTTATACTCGAGCTTGGGTCGTATATATGCTTTATAGATTTTTAAAAGGTCTCGAGATGAAAAATAAGTTTTGCAGCGACTCAAAAAGCCTAAACAATTTGCGGCGCTTTTCGCAATATCTAAAATATGTTCATTCCAGTGCATATTTTGATTCACTCGCATTCCGAGAATGTTCAGATCTTTAAGTCGCTGGATACCTTCATTTTGGAACCGGAGAGTAGGTTCGAATGCTGTTAGCTTGTTACTAACAACACATATTTGAGTTTTTGAACTGTTAAACTCGACTCTGTTAGCTTTACCCCAGTCGACAATTTTGGCAAGGTCGTGATTGAGCGCGCCGGCCATCATTGTTCTCTTGGAAGTGACTGCGGAAGCTGTAGCAGGTATACCATCAGGACCAGTAGATTTTTTTATATCGAGATTCTTCAAGACTTTTACTACAGCTCTTGTTCTAAAATAGATCCTTCCGAAGGAATAATTTAGAACAGGGATTGATGAAGGATTTTGGGCCGTAGGAGGGAGTGTGGAATTAGCTGCAAATAATGCGAAGAGATTTGCGAAGAGATTAGCCTTTCCAACAGAATCTGATATAATAGTACTATTATTATCAATCATAGGTGGAAACGAAGACTAGCAAAAATTTTGCCCAACATTTTTAGCAAATGTCCAGAAAGACCTGCTGTTTTTGGGGAGACCAAAGATTTCTCGTCTCAATCTTTGGTTATGTAGGAATTTTTGCTGATTGATAATTTTTTTACATTTATTCCTAACCACTTTATAACTCTCATACGTATTGACTGTTTTATTGTTCTTGTATTTTTTGTAAGCTTCTTCTTTGGATTTCAGAGCTTTGCTGTAGAGGTCGCTGAACCAACCTGAGGGATTTCGTTTTCCCTAAAAACACAATTCTCTATTTCACAGTTGTATGTTGCTTTGTCTAGAGTACGATCTTTTGATAGAGTTAGTGTAGTATAAAATATTATGAAATGTTTGAATAAGTATTAAAATGTTAAACTATTTTTAAGATATTAAATAAAGTGAATTATAGTTTTAAGTTTTTCAATTTAACTTATTTATTATGTAATAAAAAAATATGTAAAACATTGATTCTTTTTAAGAAAATAAAGAAAATAAATAAATAAAATAAATTGTTTCATTTATAATACTAATGCTAGACCGGCGAATGTTATGCCGGGAATAGCTAGTATTTATTATATTTCATTTATGTTATTTGATGTTATTTTAAAATTTTCCGAATGGTTATTTTGCAAAATAAAAATTTGAAATTTACCTTTTTTGACAAATGCGTTTTTACCAAACTAGTTTTTTGCTAAATGATTTTTTTCAATATGATATTTACAATGTGAGTTTAGGTTAACTGCTCTATACCTATGATACTATGTAGAACTTGCACTACATAGTTACGCAAGTAAACTATTTATAACTATATAACAGGCATACCAACCGTGTATAAGTCAAAAACATATGTACATACATGTACATATTGGTTTGTAGCTAATTTATTTAAGGATTATTTTACTAATATAACTAATTTTAGAATGTCAGTGTGATAACAACATCAGGAGTGAGCGATATCAAACTAATTGGTTTTTCTAAATTACAGACCTATCTCTCTGTAATCAGTTTTCTCTAAGATTTTTGAGAAAGCTGTTAAATCTAGAATCGTGTCGTTTCTTAATGAAATTAATTTTTAAAGTGATTTTCAATTGGGATTCAGCAGTGGTAAATCAATTGAAGATGTTCTGTTGAAATTGTGCAGTGAACTTTACGGTGCCATAAACGAGTCGAATATACCAGCTGCTTTATTTATAGACATCATTAAAGCATTTGATATGGTAGACCATGTTGTTTTATTAAATAAATTGCATAATGCGGGCTTCAGACGATTTACACACAATTGGTTCGCATCTTATTTAGAAATTCGAAGGCAAAAAGTCCGCATTAAAAAACATACAAATTCAGAAAATGTTATTAATATCGGGGTTCCACAAGGCTCTGTTTAAGGTCCTACTTTATTTCTGATTTTTGTTAACTCTTTGTTTCATCAACCATTCAATGGTAAAGTTAAGGTCTTTGCCGATGATACTGCCCTGACTTATGCAAACAAGAATTATTTTAACACTTTTACTGATATTAATTATGATTTGGAAATTCTCAGAAGGTGGTTTAAAAGGCACAAATTGGTTATAAGGGGTAAAACCAAATATATGTTGTTTAACTTTCTGAATTTTTCTTTTGTATATCATTTTCCGTCTTTCTTGAAAATGCGTCTTGTAAATTTGTGTGAACATGATTTGTCTTTGTCTAGTTATGATAGTAAATTAAGTTGTACTGATAATGGCTTTATTATTGAACGTGTTGACTGTTTTAAGTATTTGAATGCTATTTTGGATGTTAGGTTAAGTTGAAGAGAGTACACCAGATACTTGACTCATTATTTAAATAATATGGTTAGGCAGCTTTATCACCTCAGCGTGTACTGTAATCATTCAATTCTAAAATTAGTTGTTAAAATGGTTTGTTTAAGTCTAAATTAAATTACGGTATCTGTTGTTGGGGTGCTACCTATTTCAATAAAATTGAGCCATTGCTTCTCCTGCAAAAAATATGCCATTCGTATTATGTGTAAAGTCAATCGTAGAACTTTACAACTAGCTTAATTTGTTTAAGAATTTAGAATTACTTCCTTTAAGACATGTGTATTTCTATATAGTCCTCAAAACCTTCTATAACAATCCTGGTTATACTGCTGATAGGCTTTATGGAACTTACAATTTAAGAGTAAATACCAGAATTTTGCATCTATTCCAACAATCAATAAATCACACTTTTGCACTGCGCCTCGTCTATTTAACAAGTTGCCAGAAAATTATCGATGCAAAAGAGTTGAAGTCAAATTGCGTAAGAATATTAAATCATGGCTCTTTTCTTTTGATAATCACTCAATTGAAAACCTTTTGAACCCATTAGTTTAAAAAAAATTTTTTTAACAGTTTTCTCTTTTTATTGTTTTTATAGTTTTAAATTTCTATTATTTCAAAATGTTATATTTTTCTAAATATTATATTTTTACTATTTTGAACTTTTTATTTCTCATGTGTAGTAAGAATTTATTGTCTAATTGAGATTTTTAATCAAATAAATTTTCAATCACAACAAAAAATAAATGCAAAATTCCAAATAATCTAAAAATTAAAGTTGATTAAATTTGAAAAGCACAAACTGAAACACCATCAAAAAGTTAAAGGTGTCCAGCAACAACTATAATATTATAATAATTTTTTTTTGTTATTAAGTTTTGTGAAAAAAAAATATTTCCATTGTCTTAAAGTTGGCAACTCTTTTATTTTTTTTTTCTTAAGAAACAATTTATAGATAGACCCATAGCTCTTAAATAGCTTTAGTTGTTTTCATAATTATTACCATTGTTTCATCATTGTTTATTTAGTTTTTTTGAAACATATTTTCCCGCAACATAATTGCTTCCTTCACTTAATGAAGAATTTTCTCAATGGAATATATACATAACATATATACCTAATATGAGTAGATCTATACATATTTTCTTCCACAATGTCAGGAAAATATAATCATTTAAGATGATGAATGATTGAATATTTTTTTTATTATTATTTTCATTTTTTTTTTTTTTTTTGTTATTACTATCAATTTTTTCTGCTGTGCGTTTTCATTCTATATAATATCCTTTTTCTTATTCTATTGAAAATCTTTGTGTAAGTTAAAATGATACTTATGAAATAGTTTCATAATATACATACCTATATTTAAAATAAGAAATAAAAATTTATAATGTAGTAAAAATCTTGCAAATAAATAAAGAACTCAGGACGAAATCCTTTTTTTTTTCTTTTTCTTTTTTTGTTTGAAACTGGTAAAGTCTTCGAGTGAAATTAATCGTTCTTGATACCATTAAACTTTGCAATAATTTACAAAATAAAAAAAAAATTACCAAAACAACAAAAAAAAACTATAAAATGGAAAGTTTTATTAGTAAATAAATTTAATTAATTATCCTGGAAGATGAATTTATCTTTTATTGTTTTTGTTTTCGTTGTTTTAATTTTTTTTTTGTAAGGTTATTTGATTGTCATACATTTGGTTGTACCGTTTTCTTTAGTTTTCTTATTTAGATAAATTATTTTTATAAATTTTTTTTCTTCTTATTTTTTATTTTATTTTATATTTATTTAATATATATAAAAAACAAAAAGAGTTCATTATATTTATTTATTTACATTATAAATTAATGAGTTGAAGAAATTTTTTTAAGAAAATAAATGGTCATTTGAGTGACAAGAAATAAAGTTAAATGATTAGAGGTGATCTGTATTAGATTTATATTTTAGAAATTTAAGAATAATAAATTTTATGGCTATTTAAAAAGATTTTAAATTATAATAAATATTGTAAATATTAAAAAGTAATTATGAAATTTTGCTGGAATGTTGTAGGCCATGATATTAATTTTGTTCAATAATGCCTTCTACCTTCAGTTTTTCTTTTATATAATAAATAATTAAAATGTTTATCTTATATTTTAAGTCTTATCTAAGCTCAGCTACTAGACCTTCATCTTTACAAATTATTTTATATAATAAAATGATAGAATTAGTAACATCAATAAATTATCTAGGATTATTAATAGATAATAAATTGTGATGGAATTTGCGGCTATGAAAATTATCACCCTAAACATTATCGCCCAAAAATAAAACTCCAAAATTATCTAAATTAGGATTTTATTTAATTTTTCTTTTTAGGGTGTTATGCAATTTAAAATGATTACATATGTCTTGTTAGTTGTTTATGTATATGAATCTGTCTATATATGTATATCAGGACATTCTTTCAAGCCTAAAGGCTTTTCTAAAGCATACCTTTTCCTAATAATACGTTTAGGACTTGTGGTTTTGTTAAACATCAATTCTCTATACATTCAATAATTAACAAGCTTGAGACTCGAATTTTATTATTGAAACCTTTGGATTTATTGTTTTAAAAGTGTTTCAAAAGTATAAACAATATCTTATATTGGAAAAGGACATGAATGCATGCACGATTGTTATTTGGTCGGCTGAGGTCTATCTTACTCTATACGCCAAAAACCAAAAGCTGAGAAAAACGAAAAACAAAGTTTAACCGTAAATAAAAAAAAAATCTAACAAAGCGATTTTTTTTTAAATTTTATGACAAGCTTTTCAGGATATTTTTAAAAAAAAGTACAAAATTTCATGAGATATTCGATTTTCTATGAAGTAGGTCAATTTTGGTTTTTGCTCCATATCCATTGCATGATGAGAATTTTGAAATTTTTGTTGCACATATGGAGCAAAATTTATTCTACATGGAACAAGTAAGAAATCATTAATATCAATGAAATACACGATAATGCCGTGTCAATATAGCAAATTAGTAATTTTTTTTTCACCTTAATTTTTTTAATTTGCAAGATATTTAAAAAAAAAATTAGTTCCCTATACTGAAAAAAAACAAAAAACACAATTTAAATTAACAAAACAAAACTTAAAATCTTTATTCAAAACAAAAAAACTTGTGAGTTTCGCGAATACTCTCACAGAGTTCGGTTGTAAACTTATCATTCGGTGATTAAAACATTTAAAATAAATAAAAAAAAATAATAAAAAAATTAAAAATATAAACTGGAAAAAATACTAAAAAAATATAGTAATAATTTTTTGTTTAATTCATGTCCGAATTTTCGGAGCAAAATATAAATAATGAAAAGAAAATAAAAAAAATTTGTATTAACAAAAAGCAATATGGTGAAAAGCAAAAAAACGTGCTAAAATGGCGGAAAAGCCAGAAATGAATTCAATAAAAAATAGTGAGTTAACAAAACTAAAAAATGATAATTTCGAGCTTAAACAAGAAATAAAAAAACTAAAATTAATTATTGAAAATAGTTTGGCAATAAATCCTAATATAAATGAATCAGCAAAGGTATCTAACGATAATACCAGTGTAAAAGTCACACAACGTGTTGGAAAAGAAAATGAACCACGCGAAATGGAAATAGAAGATATCTTAAATAATAATTTTCCGAGCCTTGAAGAATCCATTCAAGAAGAAGAAAATTATGTAGAAGTTTTATCCAAAAAAAAATAAGAATAAAAAAAAACAAACCCATAGTAACCAAGAAAACATTCAAGAAATAAATATCAGCCAAGAAAAAGCCCAAAGCACAAAAAAAAAAATGCTAATATCAATCAAATAAAAAATACCTCAGCTAATGGAAAGATTAGTAAAATGCCTCCCTTAAATGTTCACAACACAGACATTACACTTTTAAAAAAGCTATAAAAGAAACACTAAAAATAGATGAGTTTTTAATTAAAAAAGTCAGCGACCAACAACAACATATTATTTACACCCAAAATATAGAAAATTTCACTAAAATAAAAGAAAGCTTAATAAATACATATTCAAATTTTTACACATACACACCTAAAACCGAAAAAAACATACATTAGTTTTAAGAGGTTTAGACATTAATTACGAAGATGAAACAATACTTAATTTGCTAAATGAATTAAACTTGAGTGTAGTTAAAAACAAGAAAATCAATACAAGAGAATAAAATTATGCCTTTATATATTGTACAAATCTCAGCAGAAAGCAGTATAAATAGTGTTTATAATATTAGATCACTAGATCATCAAATGATAAATTGGGAAAAAATAAAAAAAACAAACATCACTCAATGCACAAAATGTCAACGTTTTTCACACACAGCTGCAAATTACATGGAATTAAGATGTGTCAAATGTGGACAGAATCACCAAGCAAACGAATGTTCAATAACAAAAGAAGATAACAGAGAAAAATTGTATTGCATTCTGTGCAAAAATTTTGGACATCCTTCATCTTATACTAAGTGCCCAATGTATTTAAAGAAACTTACCCAAATTGAAGAGCAGAAAAATATCCATAAGCAAAAAGTTTCAATTAAAAAAGGTTTCACTTCTAGTTATATTAATCCAAGTATATTATTCTCTAATCATTTTAATAACTACCAAAACAACAGTCAACAAGCAAATAATAATATTAATAATGATGATAATACAGGTATTACTCAAGAACAAATCGGTACACCATATAATACAAATCAAAATAATCACAACAATTCTTTGTTACTTCAAATTAAAAATTCACTTCTGGAATTAAATAAAAAAATTAATAATCTTGAAACAAAACTTAATAGCCACACAACCGAATTAAATTATTTACATAATATTTTAAATATCGTACACTTGACACTATCAACATGAATAGCTTTGAAGTACTAAATAAAATCAAAATAATATCAATAAATATCATTTCTGTTATCTCTTATGAAAAAAAAATCTCACTTCTAGATTTTCTCATGGATAATAAACCAGATGTCGTATGCTTAGGAGAAACAAAATTAAAAAATAAACATTCATTATATTTGAAAGATTACAATGTACTAAGAACAGATAGACCAGATGAAGTACAAGGAGGAGGGACAGCTATTTTAATATCGAAAAAAATTAATTTCCAAATTGTAGAAAATATTGAAGAATTTAACAAATTTGAATGTCTTGATAGAACAATAATTAAATTAAACCTGCAAAATAATAAAAAATTATTTATTATTTCGGTATATGCCTCACATCGAAATTTAAACAAATTTATTGCAGAATTTGATATTTTATTTAGATTATTAAAACTAGATGGTTTAACCAAGCTAATAACACAAGAGGTGTTTTTCTGAAGGACTGGCTGGAAAAAAATAATATTATGTACAGAACCTTTCTATATGGTACCGATTTTCCAAACTTTCCGAGAGGGAACTCCTTTTTAGATATGTTCATAGCCGATTGTAGATTAAAATTAGATACCCTGCAAAATAATAAACTTAAGACATTACCGTTTAATAGTGACCATAATGCTGTTTCAATTGAAGTAAACATTAAAATTAACGAAGAATTTTTTTTGGAAACCATAAATGAACCGCAAAGCTATAATTTTAAGAAAACTTATTGGAATAAATTCAAAAGGCAACTGGATAAGAATTTTATATAAATATATCAAAGAGGAATTAACAACGAGCGTAACTTAACAGTAGATGAAATAGACCACAACTTAAAAGTAACTGATGACATAATTAGGAACACAGTGAATCAAATTATACCAAAACATAAACACCATAATAGTATAGAAAAATATTACAGTCCGGTAATCAGATTTCTAAAAGCAAAAAAGAGTGAGCTTATATCTAAAATTAATAATAATTACAGACGAAACCTTAATATTAATAACAACGAAATAACTATTTTGAAAAGCCTGCTAAAAAATATAAATACGTTATTAAAACAAAATATAAATAAATCATCTAATAGTTACTGGTCAAACAGAATTAAAAAAATCAAACCTGCTGGACCCAATGCAATGCATTTTTTTTACATATACCACAACAACATATTTCCATTAATTGAAACAAGTAAACACTAACTATATCTTCTTTCAGATTGCCTTGCCGTATATGAAAATTAAAATGAGAAAGAAAGAGAACACAGTATATGTTTACCTAAATTTTTATATACAAGTTTTTATCTGCGGTGCGGACTGATCTTTTATATTATACGCTTTGATGAAAATGGAATTAAGTGCATAGTGAGAAAAAAAGTTAGACAAAAATTTTATACTGAACCAAAAATTTTGTGGTAAACATAATTATAAATGCTTAGCGTGTAATATTGTGGAAAGTGAAAAGATGGAATGGAAGTTTTATCAATTTCCCACAGACAATAAAATGTAATTTTTTTATGTTAAAATTAAATTTTTAATATGTTAAGTATATTAAGTTTAAAATTTACTTATTTTAAGAAAATCCTCACGATATATAGTTTCATTTTAATACGAAAAAATTATTATTTTCGAACACTCTATTTGAATTCATCTTACTAATTTCGCTACACCTTTTCGTTTCATCTCTTGCGTTCACCTCTTTCGTGAACATACAATTCTTATTACCGTCTATTTCTAATAATTTTTTTAATTCCGTCTATTTCTAACAGTAAAGAAAAAGAAAAAAAAAACCAATTTTGAGTACAAATTTTCCTAAAAAAGTTTGCTAATTTTCCTAACAAAAACACCTTCTAAACATAACATTCAAAACAAACATTATTCCAAATAATAATTTTCAGGTTTAATAATGGCTACAACTTTCCCTTAAAGTACACCCTCGTAGTACTTAGAAGCTCGTAATATAAAGCTCGTAGAACTAAGAATTATATAACTCACACCTGAGAATATTCAGCAAAGAATTTCATAACACTACTGCGTCTACCCTAAGAAGAAAAGATGTCTTAATCTTCCACAGTGCCTTGAAATAATTAAGCTTCAATTTCTCAGTGCCCTAACATGGGTAATGTTCTACTGAAGATATTCTGGCGTATTGTTTGATAGAATTTTTTTAATAAAGCATATGCATTCATATTTCAGATAGTTTTCAAAAGTGCAATCACAAGCTTATCACAAAGATTTGAAAATTACCATTAATCTGGAAAACTCACCTGTACTCATCCAATAATAAACTACATCACAATGAGTGAAATATGAAAAGGTTAAATGCAAAACCAGTTTCTTTTTCACCCATTCACTGATATAGTATAACAGAATTTCCAGAGCTTATGTAAGTAGTTTACAAAAACATTTTTAGAAATAGCACATGTTAATTTTATTTAGCACACAACCTACATTTCTAGCAGTATTTAAAAATGTTACTATAAAATTATTAAGTTTCACATTTGGATAATTTGTTGCGTCAATATTTCTAACATAAACAACCAAGGTGTTACATTTACACAGATTTAGAGTCCAGAAGGATACGGCATCGAGATTGTCATTCATTTTGTTGATCAAATGGTGAATATCAGAAACTGAACCACTTTCATAAATTTGGGTATCATCTGCATACAATCATACATACAATGGGCTTCAGACAAACAACAGATACAGAACTCATAATATATAAAAATACTAAAAAGCAAAGGACTCAGTATCGATCCTTGAGGTATACACATGGAACAAATACATTATTAGATTTAATGCTTTGAATAAGATTGATAACAGAGGACTCAAAATTTAAAACTGGTCTAATTTTAAAACAAGCTATGTTTGGTACAATCAAAAGCTTTAGAGAAATCAAGAAGAAGTTTTACAACAGCATGTTTGTTATCGATTTCGATTTCTATTCGATTCAGCAGATATTATGAGTTATTTCTAGCAGAGCTAAAGTCGTATTATGCTGTTTTCGAAATCGGGGTTGAAATTTATGTAGCAGAATATTACCATTTATTATCAGAGATTAATCCATTTATGCATACAGTAGGCGTTCAAATGATTTAGATTTTTTTTAATTATTTATATAAAAGACCAGATTTGTATTTGTATGTTTGTAAAAGACGCTTTTTGACATTTTAAATTTTAAAAGAATTTTAAAAAAAAAATTTTTTCCTTTCAATTATTTTTTTATGATTTTTTGATTTTTAAATTTTTAAATTTTTTCCTTTCAATTAAATTCTGAAAAAAAAAAGAAAAATGGATAAAAAATAAAATGGATGGAAAATAAATTATTAATTTGTTTTAAATTATAACAAAAAAGTGTTTCTCGAACAAAAAATTTTTGGGGCCACTGAGTGGTTTTGTTCGAAAAAAAGTTCTTTTTAATCGGGACCCGTTTTTAATAAAATAAAACCCCACAAATTTTTATTTGCTGTTTGATTTTTTATTTTTTATTTAATTTCATTTTTTGACTCTGATTTAATTTTTCTTTTGTGACATGAACTCGGAATGAACATCTTACGTGACTAAGATTCAAAAAACATTTCACCTTATATGTTTACATTCAGAAGATTAAAAATTTTTTAATACGGATACTCTGTATACAATTTATACTTCTTTATTACTTTCCCACCTTACTTATCGAAATCCGATTTGGAGTAGGTGCTCTCAAACACGAATGAAAAAGTTAGATGTCAAATATGAAAAAAAAATTATAAAAATAAATCGACATCCAAGATCCAACAAAAACGTTTTACTCTTCCGAAAAGAATTATCGGAACACCCTTCTAAATTATAAATAATAATATTTAACGAATACTATATCAATATATACATACATCACAAATACAATTAATAACAAAAACTGAAAGAGTAACTAAAAATATTTAAAACTTTAGAGATTTAACAAAAATCTGAAAACAGCTGATAATCAAAATGGTATAAATGCCAAATAAATAATGTGACGTAGAGTAACAAAAGTAATGTGCAATAAGAATACACCTACTGCACCAGAATACTACTACTCTATTGCGCATAGTTTCGATTTTCCGAAAAAATTAATAAAATTCAACTTATTGAGATGAGAATGATTCTTGGGCTTGCACTTTTCACCAGAAAATATCGAATGAAAAACGAGTACCTCGAAGAAAGCGTTAAAGTAGTCAACATCCAAGAAAAATTGTCTGAATAAAAGTAGTACAACCACATGATGAAAGTAACGAAGAGCACATTGTAAAGAAAAAACTCTCACCATCATGATGGTACGTACATGACAAGCAGATATAGTACCGGCAACATAACTGAGCACGACGAAAAGAACTGAGAAAGAGAAGAATTTGAGTAAAATAACAACACAAGATAAGTTAATTTGGAAGTTAGGAAACAGGAAGACTTACCCCAAGTAATTGGGATAAACGATCATGAAACAGAAGAAGAGCATGAGGTCTGATTGTTATCAGAATTTTAGCAGCATGCGTATTATTTTTTATTTCTACCAAAGTAATTATTTTGTTTTATTTATATATTACAGTCAGTCTTCGCATCATTACATTATTTTAACAACACTCTTAAATTTTTGCATTTGTATTTAAAAATAAAACTTAAAATTAGAAAATATAATTTTTTGAGTAGAATAAAAAAATAATTCATTACTAATACGTATAATAAATATCTTATGAATTACATTTCAAAACTCAAAGTCCACCATCAGTATCACGAATTTCATTAATTTATCATAGCAACAAACTGACTTATACATAAATAAAATATTTTTTTTTTGCAATTTTCCATAGTTATATATACAAAAACTAAAATTATACTAATTACACAGTTTTGGTTACAGAGTGAACCTAAGTCAGATATAAAATTTTCTTACTTAGAAATATTTTAACCATCTCTTCACATACTAAGCTTTATAGCTTTCTATGGATATAGTCTTTAACTAAGTCAATAAAATTAAATATGTAATATTGATTTTCATTTTTTTTTTATTTTTTTTTTTTTACTTTATATGATTTATTTTTTATTTTTGAAGAGTCATTTTTCTATAGCACAAAATCGATTTAGGCAATTTGAACAAGAAAATAATAAAAAAATAAGCAAAAAACCAAATATCTTAATCGACTTTCAGAAAATTATTTTTTCGTGAATTGTCAATATTTCTATATAACTTCAATATACAATATATGTATGTAATATGTATATAAAACACTGAAGAAGTAATTGTTTCTGGTCAACTCTAAGATACTGAAATCGTAGAGTTTATGAAATATTAATCTTAGCAGTTTTTTTTTTACACAGTAACTTAGGTAGAATCACCTTTTAGTGCTTAGTTAAGTACGGTACTGTAATTTTACACTACAATATTTCGAGTATTTATTTAACAAATTACTGGCTCCACTTATTAAATGTGAAAAACTACTCCTATTGTCAGGAACTAAGCCTTCTTAACCTTTAACTTAGGAGGTGAAATTTTGTAACATAGTACTGGACGTGGTAGCAAATTTTACACCTCTTTTTTTATATTTCAGAAGCAATATAATATTTTTTATAAATTTTTTTACACGTAAAGCTGGCGTTTTAATACATTTAGAATTAAAAAAAATTTTAAATGTATTAAAACAACAAAAAAATTTATTGATGAGGGTTTTTTGAAAAATTGGCACTTTATTTCACAGGCCTTTTCTAAATTCAAAAAATAGCAATCTATAATTATAATTGACAAGCGTTTAAGGATCTGCGCAATTGACACCTTTTCATTTTGTTTCGCTTCTCTTTAATGAACTCCTAATATATAAATAAGTTGTATATAAAACAATAATACGCACACAGATGAAAATTTTTACTCATATGGTTTTATTATTCACCAAACACATCTTATTAAAATAAAAAATAAAAACAAACAAATCAGTTATTATTATTACTTGTAATGAATCTATATGTACATATTATGTCAAATAAAAGCAAAAAAAAAACAAATTCATCTCAAATAAAAAATATAAAAAAACAAAAAAAAATCAGTTGAATTATTCATATGACGGGCAATTTAATCCTTACATAGTAGAGTTAAAGTAGTTATCTATAATTATAATTGACAAGCATTTTAATACGCATTATATTATTTTTTCAATTTACCAAAAATATTCTTAGTTTATAAATAAACACCGTTTTGGTTAATCAAAATATAGACCCAAATTTTACTAAAACTTTTTATTTAAACTTTCAAACTTTCAAAACTCTGTAATTAACTCTTTTTTAATTGTTAATGAACTCTTAATATATATATAAGTTGCAAATATGTACAAAAGAAATGTGCATACGGATTGAAAAAATTTCTATTTTGTTTTATAATATTCAAACTTTTAAATAGAATATATCCATTTTGTATCATTCATGAAGGAAATTCATTCTATTAATTTTTTAAGTAACTGTTTCAAATTATTGCTTGCTATATTTTGTTCATTTGTAGTAATCATATAGTTTTGGTTCAAAATATGTACATATGTGATGTATATACCTCTTTAATTACAAAAATATTTTATTTTTAGTAATTTTATCCATTAAATGCCACTAAAAACCAGTATATGAGGGAGGCGTATTTATGTGTCCAAAATAAGACTCACTAACCTCAAATTTTTTTATCAAACATGAGTGGTTTTTCCTTTATCGTAAGAAGATTATGTCAGTACATAAATTATTTTCTTTTCGAATCTTTAAATTTGGCTTCAACTTGAATTATAATTACTCAACAGGGGCCCCTAGTAGTTCTTATATTTACATAACAACATAAAAAAAAGGTAAACAAAAAATAAAATGGCATTTTTTCACAGCTTAATATATATATTTCAAAAAAATAAATAGAACATTAAAAGTATAATATAACTAGAGGGTACTGGGAATATCAGCTTAAGAAAAAGCAATGGAGAGAAGTAATAAAGAGAAAAAAAAAACAGTGTAAAATTTACCACCACGTCATAAGTTAAAGATTAAATAGAATAGTTTTATTTTATTTAATTTGTGGTAATCTGTTACCAGATTATACTCTCAATTATTTTTTGTCATTTATTACATCCCAATGACAAAGGGTACTAGACCAGGTCAAAAAACCATTAAGTTTTTATATATGGTTTATAATAATTTTTTTTTTGCTTCATCGAGAATCGAACCTAAAACTTTTCGGTTGAAAGGCAGGCGCTCTACCTACTGCGCCACCTAACGCGTACATTTTAAATTGTTTATGGTTCACCATTTACTATGTGTAGCCATCGAAACTTTCACACATATTGAGTAAGACCCGAAAAAGGTTGGTTTTATTATAAGCGAGAAAAAACTTAGTATGTGAATTCTACAAATAAACATCCTTACAATTTGATATAGAGCACAATATTATTAATCGACTCATAAACTTTTAGGCTGTTCAAGAGTTTGTCTACTTTAGAATTAATATGAACCGAAAAAATAATATCGATGTTGAAATAAAACTATAAATTACCCTTGGAAACCGCTGCTATTTTAGTTTATCTAAAGAACTGGGTTTAAAGCTCTTACCTCGAAATATAAAATAACAACTACTCATGCTCAACAAAATGCTCATCCTTCCGGTACTGCCAAATATGGATCTAAAGCGTCGACATTACCAAGACCAAGTGAGCATGCACTTGGTATTTTCGAAAGGAAAATTTTCGTCGAATTTATGGAGTAGGAGTTGTTGTTATTGAAGGAGTAGATATAACACTCAACAGCTGTTTAACGACATAGACCTAGCCAAAAAAAAAAATCAAACTAAGAGCGCTTTCAATGGTTAGCCCATATAGACCTACAAGAAGAAAATCTTTCTTAAAAAACTTTTAGAAACCAAGCCCTGGAGAACGCATCGTATAGGGAGACCACCCTTTCGTTGGAAAAGAAAATGAAAATAAATTAATCTTTGCTAGCTTAAATAACGCTATTGGGTCAACTAATCCGAAAAATAAATTAATTTGAAAACGAAATCAAAAGGAGAAAATAGTTTTTTCTTCCTTTTATTCTTCCGAAATATCAATGTCCAAAATCAAATAATAACTATTGCTGAAAGTAAAACCGACTTTAGTGGAATGTGTTCAGTAGGTTGTTGTCTTGTAGCTGTATCGTAAGAGACATATTATTCATTCCTTTAAGTTTATTTTTGATTTCTTTTTATTACAATCATAAGCCACCTAAATCTAACTGAGAATTAATACCGAATATATTTTTCGATTATTTCTAAAGATTATAAAAAAGATTATAAATGGAAAATGAAATCTATAATATTATACAATATTGATATTATAATATTGCTACTCGACTCATATACAAAAATTACTTACAATTTACAACTCATGAAGTGTTATTTTTGTATTTTCTCAAGTAGATAACACAAAATTTTATCAATGCCATTACGAGTGACCAAAATACAAAATATCATTTAACTTAAAATGGTTACACTATGAAAAAAAATATTAAATTTGATTTGAAACATACAAAATTTTTATATCGATTTGAAAAAATACATTATAGTAGATAAGCAATAAATTTATCAAATAAAAATTATTTTTAAGAGATCAAAAAATTCCGTGAAGCATATACATTTAGAATAGACTATTTGTCATGTTTTCTATTTTCGGTCATTTTGACATAGTTAAAATAGAAATTTTTACTAGGTTCGTCCGATTTGGCAAATATTTGTTCACTATATTTGTACACTTTTTCACAATAAATTACAGTGTCATTATTCAGTACCTACAACAAAAACTTAATCTTCTGGTTTTTCGCGACTCTCTGTAACGTAAATGTACCTATCACCGCCCTAGTACATTATGCCGCCCGAACCCTTTTTTTTTAAATACAATACTCCCACGCTTTATATTTCAAATTTATTTTTGAAATAAGAAAAGAATATTCTTTCCTCGTTGTAATGCAAAACAATGCACACTTGTATTCATATTAATAAATAAGTTATTGATAGAAAACTAAACGAGGTAGCCATTTTAGTGAAAATATTGGTTCAAACGTTTAAAATTTTTTTTATTTTGTTAAGACCATAATAATTAAACTATGATGTTCACTTATTATTTATTTTATTCAAATAATTGTAAAAAATATATTATTAAATAGATTATAATACATGCTTTCTTCAATTTGTAAATAAAAAATATTTAAAATTGCTAATTAGTTTTGAGCGCGAATTAGGGACACGTGAATTTATGTTGTACGTATTTACAATCGACCGGGCGGAATTAGGAAAATGATATATCGAAATAATTAATTAAGTTATTCACCTATTTTTGATTATATAAGAATGTAACTGAACAATTTTACATGGAAATTGAACAAACTAAGCTGGACCTAATTACGACCTATAAATTTAATTTCGCATATGTGTTTTTTGTTACAATTAAATTTTGAGTTTTTATTAAAATTTGTATGAAAAAGCGGGTCGGTAATACATGCAATATGTCCTAATTCCGAACTAAATATGCAGGTGTAAGCTATTTTCACTAAATTCATACCAAGTCTTATATTTAAAGAAAAAACTATATTTTAATTGTTGAAAATACGCGAATATTTTCCTTTTATTAGTAGACGAAATACGGGTATCCTGTATGATAAGCATATTTAGTAAAATTAAAAGGAAAATATTCGACTATTTTTAACAATAAGATAAATTTTACTCTAACTCTAACCCTAAAGAATAAGTTTTTCCAAAACTATGTTTTACTTAAGTATATTATATTTTGTATAATTGTCTCAATAGTATTCTAACTGTATGTCCTTATCATGTGTATCATGTATAATCGAACGTATAAGTAGATGAATTTGCTGTCCCGTGATCGTGATAAGCGAACGTAATACGTTGAACAATTTGTCGAATGAATAATTTAAGTGACAACCGTTAAACAAAAATAAAAAAAAATTTTTTTTGCTCTTCGAGTGAAAATGGAGGAGTACATTCAAAATATGTGAGAATATTATTTTTAAAATTTATGAATAATATTATATTGTGCAGTTATAATAAAACAAAACAAATAAAAAACAGTTTGATAAACGGAATAAAAGTAACAGTTTGGGTTGGAATAAAAGTGCATTAAAAGTGTTGTGGGATCGATTGTAGCAACCGAATTAAATACATCATTAGGATCTCCAAAACGTGAAGCCCAAGAGCGGAATAAATTATTGTTTATTTATTTATTCATCTATGTACTGCTTATGCGTAATATTATGATTGCAGGTGTGGATTGACTTCAGTTAAAACAGTTAAAGCAAAAAAATATAAAAACCATAGGCGTAACACCCTATCAAGAAATTTCCTTGACTCCTTTGGAACAAACTGTCGATGCTCTTTTGAGCAAATAACAAAATCCAGAGGGAATCCGAAATTTTTACCCGCATTAAGTGTTTTTACAGATTCAAAGACACTTGAAGAAATGTCAAATGAAAAGTAGCAGTAAATGTATCCCAAACAAACGAAACTTGAATTAAAATCATTTCCGGTAATAATTTCTTTCAGCGGTCAATCCTAAGGAAAAGCACAGCATCATTTTTATTTGTTTATTAATTTGTATTTTGATTGAAAAACAGTTTCTTTTTTATCTACTTTTCAAAATATTTAATTTTCAAGTGTTAGGTTAGCAACGACTTTTTGCAGCCAATAAATTTATTCGCTAATTATGATTATAATTACTAGCTTATTTGATTCGTATTCGAAAATCATAATAATGGTAGTAATGTGAGTCAACTGTATAAAAAAAAACTAAATAAAAAGTAAATATCAAAAATTAAAATGTATGTATCAAGTGACGGAAACTTTAAACCGCAACAATGTCATCGCACACACCAGTCATAACAGATTGAAAATATAAAAATAATTCTTAACAAATACACATTTTTTGTCTGTGTAAGACTTATATACATCTTAAAATAAATTTGTTCTTCCATGATCATCCAAACACTTTTATTGTATACATTTCTTTGGTTGTCCTTCTCTTATGAATTTCATCAGATAAACAAAGAATGTCGATTTTTTATTCTTTCTGTTTTTTATAAGTACACATGTATGTTTTTTATATTCCTATTCCTTATCAGAAATTACAACTTACATTAACAACAACAACAACAATATTGCTTTTCCTATATATATATATACACTAAAATTACCTAAAACCATAAACGTTGTAACTATTACGATGATCCAAAAAAAAAGGACACAAAAGAATATAAAAAATAAAAATGTGAAAAGGAAACTATAATAATAATAATGCTTTTCTTATATTTTTATCAATAAAATTGAATTACCGGATTGAATTCCTTAAGATATTTCTATGAAATTAAACTAGATATGTATATTATATACATATATATTACATACATATGTAGACATAAAACTAGGATAATAAAATAACCAATGAAAATTTGAAATAACTTTTAGAATATTTAAGAATACAGAAACTACCTAACTTTTACATATATACATTTCATGCCTAAGGTATGCTTAAAGATTTCATTGAAACATTTGAATTTGTAGTTTTTAGTTATGTATTACATATGGCTACAGATATGTTTAAACACTTAAATTATAAGATTTGATGAAAATTTAAAATGACAGAAGAAAAAAAAATTAAAATTTTTCTGACTTTATTAAAATATAGTATATATGCATACTAATATTAATATTTAACTCTTAATTCGACAAACACTTTAATTTAAATTTCAATAAAATTTAATTATGAAATTCTACACTTGAAAAAATTTCATTTCAATTAAAATTGAAACATTAAAAGAGATAAAAGTTATAAATATATTAAATTAGTATCTACCAATCTATTAAATAAATTTTATATATTATTTATTAATGCTATATATTTATTCAATAATAAATTAGGTTAAATTGAAATGAAAATTATATTTTGAATTAATTATTTAAATAAATTACTGTTAATTCAAATATCTAATTATTTTTGAATGAATGAAATATAATAATTGTTTAAATTAAATTATAAATTAATTAATAAACAGTAATAAGGATTTTTCATCTTTTTTTTAAATTTATGGAAGAAACATCTGAATGGAAGATATTCAGTAACAAAATAATATATTTTATGTAGTGTGATAACTTATTAATATACTAGTTGTAAAGCCCGTCTCAAGACGGTGTTCTAATTATAAAAAAATAACTTCTTGTGAAACTGCACAAAAAAGCGAATTCTAGGAAATGTAATCAAATATTAAGTGTATTACGCTAAGTCAGGCTCAAAAAAATTTTTTTTTTTGCTATAAAGATTTTCGATAAATTGAAAAATTGGTTTTTACAAAAGCAAATTGAGTTAAACAACAACAATTTTTTTATTGAAAATTTATTTTCTTTTCACGACACCATTGACAAAGGCAGCATTTTACCATTTTTTCTGTAATGATTAGATGTCAAAACTTCTTTATATATAACATTTTTTGTATACAGTTTATTGGAATGTCGAATTAATTTGCCTTGCTCCCTTCCTTCAGTAAGTTTTATTTGAATATCACCAGACCACGGTACTCTGGAAATTGCAACAGTGGCCAATGGCTAAATACTGTTTCCGACAAATAAACTTCTTTTTTTTTTTTTTTTTTTAAGTTAAGTTTCGAATAAATTTATTAATATTACTCTTGAACTTTTGTAGATTGTACGTAGGTATAGTTTTGTATTGGGGAAACACGTTTGTTGGAATATGGTTCCACATTCGAGAAAATTTAACTACAAACGAATTCTCATAGCCAGTTTTGAGCCACCTTGGGAGTAGGGGTGGGCACTTGATGAAATGTTTGAGAGGTGGCATTAGGGTTTTTATTTCATCTAACAAGTGCCTAAACCTACAAGATATCTATAAAATAGGGAAAGTGCTCCATCAACACGACGATTTTTAAGTGGTACAAGGGAGGATGTCACATTAGGGTTGTCAATAAAACGAATGGCACGCTTTTGAACTTTGTCAAGAAAATTTAGTGCGGTTCGTGATGCACCGGCCCATATATGTAAATTGTATTCCAACTTGGGTCGTATGTATGATTTATAGATATTTAGCATGTTCTGGGGAGAAAAATACGTTTTGCAGCGACTCAAAAAACCCTAACATCTCGCGGCATTTTTAGCAATGTCAAAGATATGGTCATTCCATATCATTTTATTGTTGACCTTCATGCCCAGGATATTCAAGTGTTCGGTTCGGATATGATTTTTGTCGGATATGAATTCGTCAATTAAGACACGAATCGAACGATTCGAGAAGAAATTTCCAATCCATTTTATGAAAACAGAACCCAGTCCTATAGCTTGGCATTTGGATAAAAGAGCGCAATGCCAGACTCGATCAAAGGCTTTTGAAATATCCAGAGCTACAGCAGTAGATTCGCACATTTCTTTTTCCAATGTTTGACCTTGCGACTTATTTATGGTGATAGAAAATGCCAATTTAACAGGGAACGTCTAATCGTCTCAACGTCTAAGAATAAATGGCAGTTCTGTGAACGTTGTAGCTAAATCTATTCTAGGAATAAATAAAGTTTTACCGTTCACAGTTTATGCAAAATAATTCCGCAATTATTAAATTTAATTTTAGAGCTTTTAATCGAATCCAATTTCAGAGGTTGCGTTTGGTATTTAGGTTTTTCAGTAGTATTATTATACTACCAACTTTCAAATTAAGCTTATGTGAAGGCATTCCATTTGGAAAGCAGCCGTTTAAAAATTCTACAGGAATTCACTGCATCATTTTCACCGCAATAATTAATGGAATTGGTACTAAGATAAATAATTACATTTCCCTTCAAAATGTTTAAAATTCGTTCGTTAATTCTATCAACATCAGAATTTTTTGGGCAAAGTATTGACTTTTTTTGCATAGTTAGCAAAATTATCCACATTTAGACTATCTATAAAAATTTCTTGCATACGATAACATTATTGCAAATCATATATGAAAGAATTTCTATTAAATTTGGCAAACTTTGGTCATTCGTTAGATCCCCATCTACCACAGCTAGCATACAGCTTCATAACATAATTATTTTGATCAAAAACCTTTAAAAAAATAAAATTGAAATCCAAAATTATTAGCCATTTACAATAACAACAACTTATTTACATATATGAAACAAAAAAAATATCTATATACATGTGCTCATAGTTTACAATTATTGATATTAAACATCATTTAGCTATTCATAATTTCAAAATCAATTCTAGAATATACATATTTACACACATTACACATGTCACAATTAGAAGTCTTTTCATTATGCATTTTCTTCTTCTTCTTCCTTCTCTATCTCAGCCAAGCGGTACATAAGTATCAAAGGTCCTATCCTATCGCTCGGCTGTTTATAAAGAAAAAAAAAACACACGATTTTGAAACAGCTGAGAAAAAATTTTAGTTTACTTTTTTTTTTTATTTTGCTTTTTTTTCTTTTTTATATACTTTTTTAGAAATATGACTGTTAACTATTTCGAAAAAGTGGACTGGTTCGGGTTGTTGCGAAAAACTCCTAGCACCTCTCAGGCATATTTGAAAACCATTTCTGGTCTGGGAACAATATTCCAGCAAGATCCATTATATACTTTTGTGTTTTATCTTATAGTGGTTCTAGATGCTCAACATCCACCACTAGTTTTATTTTCTACTTTTTAGTGGGCTAGTTTGGTTTCGATAAAAGTATATTTTAAAAATTTTTATTTTTACATTATTATTTTATTTATATTAGGGTACATAATATAGGTACATAAACAAACGCACAGAGAAGAAAAATTTTTGCTTACAGAATTTGTTTTTTTTTTGTCATAGGAACATAGCAACGGTTGCTACGGCACGCTGGCAGTTGGATTGGTACGTTTTATTAAATAAGATATTTAAAATTTAAACAAAAACTCAAATTCAAGAAACAGTAGGTCTCTTCACGAGGAAAAATAATAAGCTAACTCAATTAACTTATTAGTAGTTTTTGCCTGCTCCTGCTGCTCGAATTTGAGGAAGTTTGATAAAAAGTTGTACTCAATTTCATTATGAATTATTAATATTGAGCTTTATTAATATTAGTGTTTCAGCAATTTGTTCATACATAATATGTCATTCTTGAAATGTCCTGGTTTTATTCTATTCTGTTCATTTCTTTTTCCATTTTACAACATCTTGAATTTCATTTTTCTTTCTTCTTCGATTGGTTTATGATAGAATTCGATGATGTACTTGCATTTCTATTAATATTATAGTAATTTATTTCATTAGATCTCTTGACGGAATAACTATGGATGACAAGTAATGAATAAAATTCCATAACTTGTTCAAAGCATTTTTTTCTAACTATCGACTTATTTTTCTAACTGTTAGAAACTGTTAGAAAAAATAATAATGTTTTTAAAAATATTTAATTTTGCTACGTCTACTTTTAAATATCTATCAATCAAAAGAGTGATAATGAAAATCGGTTGCGAATTGGTTCACATTTGTACCGTACTTTTTTTCAATTTACAGATTAAATACAATAATTTTTGATAATGAACTGATTTCTTATTTCATTAGTTTAAAAGACTGTCTAGTAATAGTAAGTTTAATTTTTATCTCGTGAAAAGACTTAGGGCGTTTCCGAATCTTTCGCATTTGTACTTGATACTCGCACTAAACCTGTCAAATCGCACTTGATTTGTTGTCAAAATTTTAGTATAGTCTCAAATACACTAAATACCGCAAAATTAAATTTATAAAAACTGAAAATAAAAAAAAATTTAGTGCGATTTGACAGGTTTAGTGCGAGTATCAAGTGCAAGTGCGAAATGTTGGGAAACGCCCTTAGTATAACTTTTTGAATAAATTTTAATTTGATTTATGTAATGTCAAGACAGAAACGTTGAGGTAAAGTTTGTTGTTTAGAAGAGTCTTTGTCTTTTAATTTTATTTTTGGTAGTTCAACGAATTTTTCATCAATACATTTAAATGGTTGTCTAATTTTGACCGAACTAGCATAATGATAAATAAAAATGGGTCCCGTGCGATATCTTGTTTTTGAAAATCCTATTTCATAGAAATTTTGCTATTAAAAGTCCAGTTTTTATTTATTTTTAATTTAAAATAAAAGTAGACACATAATTATTTTTTGCAGACAGAAAGATAGCTCCTATGGCAAAGTTTTGATAAAAAAAATAGTAAAAACAAACGAATTTTATTTATGATGTCGGGAGCTGATATCTTGAACACATTTTATAAACTAATTAAAAATACAAGATTTTACACACACTAAATATTGAAAAATATGATTATAAAGACTTTGTCACACATACTTAAATATTTTAGATAAAGATAATTGTAGTTATTCAATTGAAATAATTTGATTATTTAAATTACTAGTGGACCCCTAGGGTTTTTTTTTTATTCTAAAATTAATATGAAAACAACAACATAACGTTTAACTTAAATATAAAGAGAAAAACAAATTAATACTATAATAAATCTTTGAATATACAATTGAATAAGTTCATGACATTATTGGGTTCAACATTATGGTTTAGTGACTTTGCTTTCCAAGTTGTGTTTTTATGTGTTAACTAATGATTTTATCTATCAATTAACAAAAATATAAATTTTTTCTATGAAATTTAACCTTAGTTTTTAACTGAAAATATTTGACGTAATATTTTGTTTATTATTACCAGCTTCTGACATGATGAAATAAAAACCTAGCTGTTATTCATCACATACAAAATATTGTTGGATGACCCTTCACTAGGCAATAACAAACTATACTGATCATGACCAAACCTTGTCCATGTGCCCAGAATGGTGAAAATACAAAACATAGCAATGATTGGCCAAGTAATTTGAAAACGATCTACAACCTTTTTGCTGCTTAAATTCCATTATTTTTGCATTTAAATTATATAAAGGGTATTCCATTTGTTTTGAAATATTTCTAAAATGTTTGATCCAAATTGAATATTAAATTAAATTTTAACCAAATCCGACTTTCCGACTGGCAATTATCTCTCGTAATTATTAAATCGAATAGTGTAAAGTAAATTTAAAATCAAATTTTTTGTCAAATCTTTATAGATATTCTTTTGCATATTCAGTACTCGATGTTAGCGATTACATTATTATAGATATTTTTAATGATTTTGGCAGTATATTTCTTGCTTTTCGGTGAATATAGGCCAATTTACATTTTATTATTATTTCATACAGGAAACAAATTAAAAAAAAATGTTTTAAATTTGTAATACAGTCTTCCTTGGGATTGCCATAACATGACGGTCAGCGTAGGAGTAAGGACTAAATATTCTGCACTTTAAATTTTTACGGAAAAAACGGGAAACAGCTAATGTTGTATTATGGTTATCCAAATTTCAAAATTCTTCTATACTTTCCATCTAAAACTAAAAAAATTAACGCGAAAAATAATTATTTAAATGTGGGTCTTCTCACAATTATCCATTTGATTTTTCTGGCATTGATGTTAAGAAATTTTGATTTTTTAGATTGATGTTCAGAAATATTTTAGAAAATTGAAAATATCATAATTCTTATTTTAGTGGTCACATGATTCTAGTTAAGATATCTTAATAGGTATATTTTTATTTGTTGCTGTACGGTGAAATTATCCATTTTTAAAATGAATATTGAATATCTGTTTCAACGTCATCCTGTCACCAAAAGATATTCAACCCCCTTAATGCATATTGGAAAATACATTTTCTCTTCATTTTTGGTAATGATCAAAAATACAAAAATATTTTTTAAAATAATCTACTTTACAGATGAGCCGGTTCAACGAAGAGGTACAAGTATTCTTGAATTCCTTATGTTTTAAAAATAATTATTCCGTTCTATTTTAACATCAACAATTTTGTAGTAAATTATCTTTCAAAAGTTTAACTAAATTTTGCATATAGCTATATTAACTATTGCATATCTATGATTAATTAACTTTCAACAGCGTTACAAACACTAATCACAGTTTATATTAGCGGATAATACATATAGAGTGACAAATTAAATCTTTCATTTTCTGAATCATCAAACAGGAAAATAATTTAAATTGATAGATTCCATCGTTTTGCACATTACCATTTCCAATTACCATAACTAGATTCCAAACAACATTCGATTCTTTATCTCTCTCTTTCTCTCTCCCTCATAATTCGTTTTTGATAAATAATATAAGTTTGGATATTTCCAAAAATTGAAGAGAAAATTCTTATATTTTTGGCACAACTTTAAGGATATTTATCATTTTATTCCTTATTTTAGTGGTGTTAAAAAAATAAAAAAAAAATAAAAAAAAATAAAACAAAAAAAAGGGATAATAAAGTGAAGTACATCCGTTAATGCCTTAAAGCAGACAGTAGACTCGATTTGTATAATATTATATCTATATAATATATATGTATATATTATGTATGATTATATACATATTCATATATGATATTAATAAATCAGTCTAATATATTGAGTAGACGGAAGGAAGTTTTCATCATTTTTATTGAATAACTGAACCAATCGAAAGGAAATTCAGTAAAAAAAAACAAAAAATAATAAAAAAATTAATGTTTGCGACCCTGAAGGTAAAATTTGAAAAAAAAAAAACAAATTATATTTTTCATATTACTAATATAGACAAAATTTAATGTACTCGAAAGTTTTTTTTTTTCTAAATTAATAATAAAAAAATTCAATGCAAAAAATATGGGATGGTAGCTCGTAATCACGTTATTAAAAAAAGACTTACATTTTTTTAATTTTCAGTAGTAAGTTTTTTCATTATTTTAAAAGATTAAAAATGAAATTTTTCTCGGGTTTCCATAATCGGTTATCATATTCCATATTAATTTCATAGCTATCTTTGCAATTTTTGTACTACTTTATTTCACTTCAATATCCTGTCTTTATTTACGAAATTCCAAGAGAAAAACAAATATTGTGCATTTTAAAAAACAAATTATTTCAATCAAGCATGGAAATGACTTTTTGGATATATTCTGACTTTGTTATTTATAAATATGGCGTTGATTATTGTGTGTCAGCTTATTATTATTTCGAAATAGAATGATTAATGTTCGGAATTTTCTTAAATACTAAAAATTGCAGCACCGTACTTAATGCACGGTAGTTTAATTTTCTACCCAAAGTACTGTCAAGAACATAAAAAAAACTAAGTTCAAGTTTCAAATCATTAGATTCACTAAATTTCTAAAGTATTATTATTCTCAAATAGAAATAATAGAATCGATCAAAAAGAATTAAAATCTTGATAAAATCAACAATAAATAATTTTTTTACATGATTATTTTAACTATTAAAATTTAACTAGTGAATCCCTTGTACAGCTGCACAGAAGTAGTTCTTTCAAACATAATTTTATATAAAAAAAATTATTTATTTTGGTATAATTGTGGTTGTTTTCTGATTCGCTTGATTCTTGAATATTTATACTTTATAATGAAATCAAAGTATAAAACCTAATACTTTTTGACGAAATTAATACTAATTTCAATATAACTTAACACAATAAAATCCCATTACTCTCAACATAGTAAATCGATAAATTAGTATTTTCGCATAAGATATCAAAGTGAGTTTTATGATTTTATTGAATAATATATTCTGAATCGTATTTAAACAATTAATTCATCAGATTTGGTTCTTTTTATAATCAAAAAGTATTCATCAGTATTAACAACAGCCATTAATTTAAACGGACTAAGATAGTGTACTGCTGTACTAAAAATTAGAAAAACAAAATTGATAAGAAGGAGACAATATTATTGTCTATGCCATCTTGTAGATATTATTGAAAATACCAATCCCTTGAAGCAGTTAGGATGGCAATCTTTCAGTCTGGAAATTATAAAAATAAACAGTATGATCATTTTAATGTGATTGTATTTTATTTATCCCATATTTTTTTACCTCTTTAGTGATCAAATTTATTTACACTTTTGTATTGCCTATTTACCACAGAGCTTCAATTCATTTTTATATATTTAACAACCCCATACATGATATTAACATGACATTTTAACCAACTGAACTAATATCCGATTAAAATTCTTTCACTTCCTTTAAAACATATATTAATATATTATCCTACTAATTAATTGTTTTTTCCTACTAAAAGTGCAAAAAACCAAATGCGATAATCTAAGAGTAATAAAACAAATTTGACTTAAAAGACAATCGACAAAAATTTCTGATATTGAATGACGCTTTTTAACCAACTCAGCTAATTTCTTATAAAAATTGTTTCACCAAAATATGCACATAAAAAAAAAATTGATTTTGATCGCATAAAATAAAAACTAATTTTGATGTCCACGTCCTACATGATCATTGATTTATTGAATGAAACAAAAAACGAAGCACACGAAAAACCACGAAAAGTGTACCTTCAAAATCGTGTTCTTGTGAATTATAATATAGATGTTTTTAATTGATTGATTTTTTTTAATGATATTGTAATTATATTATAATTGTTATTATAATAATTCCATATTTTGACATTTTAAATTGATGAGCTATTACACATCAATGTTGAGCACAATCATTTTTGTATTAATTTTTTGACATTTTGCAATGACATATTGTGGAAGTGTTCTGAATATATTAATAATTTCGAAACATATATGAATATTGAAAATATAGTTGTTGACTTCAATTCAAATTGAATTGTTAAAGTATTTGTTGTGCATAAAAAGCAACATATGTGTAATAAGGGTTCACTGAAGTCAAATTTTGATACACTAATAATAACATTGATATTTCAAAAGCAGAACATGCCTTCTATGTTAATCATAATCACATACATACTATAAAAATCTAAGAATTGACGTAGTTATAAATTGTCTAATCACAAGTTGAATATATCTATTAAATTATTCAATTTTATATAAATAATTAACCATATAAATATATATTACAGGATGCTGAAAATTTCGGATCCGTGTCATAGGTTCGAACAACAAGGTTCAATACAAAAAATGCAATAAATTGTTTCTTGCAACTTATGTAATTTTTAATTTTAGTATTTTTTGTTGAATTTATGACATATGACTGTTGTGTTCGTTTCGTTCATCACAACACTACTTGAACTCATCAATAGGTATTTGTTACTTGGGAACTTAGGAACTAAATATAAAAGGTCTGATGATTATCTAACAAATCGTAAACAATATTCGGTTTCCGATGGTATACTAAGTAATCTAGGGGAAATAAAATTTGGTGTGATTCAAGGTAGTTCGTTGGGTCCAACATTATTTTCTTTCTGCATAAATAGTTTCACAAACTTAGCTGTAATTGGAGAATATTTTCTCTTCGCAAATGACTTACCGATAATATACACAGGCTAGCTATAGCATCAATGAGCTGGAAGAAGATATTAATGAAGATATAAATAAAGTATTTGGTTGGATGAGCAGATACTAACAACAGTAAATATAGAAAAAACAAAGTACATGATCATCAAACTCTGCTGATTATATTCGAATTAAGTTTGACAGTAACACAATTGACAAAGTTTCAATATATAAATATACTTTGGGGTGTTTTAGATGCACATCTCACATGTACTGTACAAATAAATAACCAAATCAAAAACAAGAGAAAGATAGCTGAAATTTCCAAAATGATAGGAATGAGAATACCTCAGTTGTTAAAAAGGAAAATTTATTTTAACTTATTCCATGCTCAATTACATATCATATTATTAGTGTAGGTTAATACTTTTGACAAAAATACAAACTTACTTCAACGATTGGAAAATAAAGCAATAAAAAATATATTTCAAGTTCAGCATAATAACTCCAACTGTAGATATTCATAAAAACAATAAGATACTCCCAATTAAGTTATTGATAGAACACATATTCAAATCATTCTAATACACGAAATTTTATTAATAGAAATTAACAACAAAATTAAAATTAAATGTGAATAATAATAATAAAAAGACTTTATTTCATCATCAAAACCAAAAGCTAATTTACATTAAACATTCAAGATCTAACTTAAAAATTTATAAAAACAAAAAATAATATAGTAAAGTAAACATTTAAAACTAGCCTAGTTGATTAAATGAAAAAGTTAGGTTCAATCTATTATGCAAAGATAAGTGACGAAATAACTTTTCATAGTTATAATACAATAACAGCAAACGATATGCATATTTTTTCATATAGAGTAAGATTTTTTGGACAAGACTCCATATACAAAAAAAACAAAAAAAATAATCTTTGTACAAAATACAAAATATCGATTATGAAATAAAATATAGATTAAGAACATATTATAACTGTTTGAATTAAACGTGTAATAAATAAATAAATAAATAACAAAGCGATTAAAAAATATGAAGGACTACCAAAAGATTAGAAAAAGTTAGATATTACGTTCAAAATTAAAATTAATGAATATTATTTTAATAAATTGTAATTAAATTTGTATAGAAAAAACATTTTAAAAAAAAAATTTAAATTAAACTTAGAAGTATAAGAATATTTTGGAATAGATTAATTTAATTTTGTAGCTCGTAAGTTCTTTTTTAAACTGACAATCAAATATATACGATATGCCATGAAGGCTTGAAATGAGTTCTGCATATGTTCAATACTTTTTGTAATTAAGCTTTTCTTTTTACTCTGTATATACTTTTGTTGTTATCCTCTAATTAACGCTTAATTTTTTATATACAGTATAATATACGAGTTGATAGTTGAGCGCTTTGAGTCAAAAATAAAATAAAATAAAAAAAATAAAAATAATGTTAAAAAAGAAATAAGCCCATATCCCGAAAAGGAAAATGTCTTAAAATTTCCTTTAATATAAATAAATAAATAAATATTTATAAAAAAGTAATGTTCATGATTGTTTGTAGTATTGAAAAGTAGTGTTAATGAACAGAAGTAGTTTACATTTCACACAAATTTTTAGTTAGTAACAAAAATTTAATTTCAAAAATCAGCAAAATATTTCAATCAAATTGTATTGCTAATATCTAATATTTAAAAATTTCTTCACATTAAAATAAATTTAATTTTCAGTGCATCTGAAAATGAAATTTATTTCTTAAATAAGATAGTTATACATACTTACTTACCTCCTAAGCAACATTATAAATTATAACAATATAATAAATAATAAACTTTTAAGAAAAATGTTTTTTTAAACCATTCAGGAATAACATGTCGAAATTAAGTTAAGAAACTTCCAATACATTTTTTCTTATTTTTCCTTATTATTTATTTATATTTTCAAATTTTTTAACTTTTTTATTGAAATTCTATAAACAACAATTAAAAGTTAAACTCATTTTATACATTAACACTTTATACATAATAAACAATTTCTTTCTTGTCCAATCCAACTATGTACTAACAAAATCCTATGGGGGGTATAATAAATCAAAAAAATAAAAAAAAATGTTTTATTAAAAAAAAAAAAAACTAAAAATAAAAAATATAACAAAATTGTTTTATACAATTTATTTCGGTATACGAAAAAAACTTTCGAAATTTAAAAAATTTACATCCGGAATAAGGACAACTTAGCTTAGCTACTTTTGTATTAAATTCTGAATTATTTTATAGGAAAATTATTCATACGTGTATTTTAAAATAATTTATTCTTAAAAAATAAAATAAATTTGTTGCTACATAATATTAAAATTTCTGAATAATTTTAATTCTACATTATTACAAATATAATTTTCGAAAACAAAAACTTTTTTTTTGTTGAAATTCCATACAGGTAAAATGCAAAACCATTTATTATATAAATTATAAATAAATAATTCAAACTATATATAGCTAATAAAAAAATTCATATTTATTCTTTTATTTATGCTATTATTTATAATTTTAAAAATATCTTTATTTTATACGAGTATACATATAAAAAAATTATTGTTTCAATACAGTTTGTCAATAATTTGAATGTTTCAATTGAAATATGGCACTATCTTTGTTATTTTTTAACCATAGCATTTTCTCTGTTCACTTACTATTAATATTCTACTGAATTATCTTATCATTTAATTTAATACACATTAAAGATTAATGTACCTATTTACAAATGAAAAGTAACTTTCAAATTGGGAAAGAAATACTAAGTTTTATTTGAAGTGTGTCAGAAGAAGTATTTAAAATTAAATTTTAGACGCATTGCACTGTATCTAACCATCTCAGACATCATCTGGCTCTGTTATTAATATTCAACATAAGATTACTACAAAAATTTTCAAAAATTCTAGTTGCTTATTAACTTATCGCAAATATCAAACAAAATTCACAAAGTTAGAAGTAAAAATAAGCCGATATAAAAACAAATATATGAATGCATCTAGCTTTATATTATGAAACAGCCATTAAAATTTAAATTAAACATTAAAAACATTAATAAATAAAAACATTAAAAAAAAAATTTTATCAATATTTAGAAATACCATTCAAAAACAAACAAGACAATACATTAAAAGATTATTTTAGAAATAATATCGATTCGGAAATGATTAAGATATGTTGCTGAAACCAGTTATTATAGCCTGAGATCAGCAAATTCAAATAGTTCAGACTATTATTGTTTCGTAGGACTCTTACGCAAAATAATTTATTTCATAAAGATTATTAATCAGTTGCCAATTGAAGTTATAAAGTTATAACAATTATGAATTTTTTATTTTAAATCCTGTATATTGATAAGTTTTTTATTTTAATTTCGTATTTCAATTTTGTATTTATTTTGTAGCCTAAATTGTGAGTTTTTATAAAATTTTTTAAATAAATTTTGTAAATTTGTTTTTAAATTAATTTTTTATGTAATTTTAGTACCTATATATTATATAATAAGCAAATTAAAAATTTTATTTTTTAAGTAATTGAAGGATAAATAGATTAAAGATTTTGAAATAAATTAAAAAAAGGATAAAAATCACTAAACTTTCACAAGGCCAAAAAAACTTTATAAATTTTAATAGATAAAAGATTGGTTCTTCCAATGGAAATATGGACATCACACTGAGAGACCAAATCAAGGTTGGAATGTATATTTTTTTTTCATTTCGAAGTTGATCCTTATATGTCAGAGCTCATTTACTGTTAGTCTACCTAGGAATACGTTATTTACTGTTAGTCTACCTACACATGTGTTTATTCATGTGGTTATGACCAGTAAGTATGCCCACCATCTTCCTGCAGCCTGCTCTATTTAGAGTTAACAGAATGGAATGTATATACAATCGAATACTTCAATGTAACATGCAGAGAAGTGTCAAGTTGTTTTGTAACTTTATTTTACCCATTGTACAATCTTATAATTACTTAGCCGAGATAAAGTTTATAAAATAGCTTTTGTGATTTTATTATTAACATGTAAAGTATAATAGTCAATTTAGTTTTAATTTAATTAAATTCTTATATAAATGTATTAAAAAAAACATGGGGTGTAAAAACCCATATATTACTAAACATAACTAAACCGCTTAACCTAGTTAAAACAAGAAAAAACATGTATTTGTAATACTTAGTGCTAATTATACGTATTTTCCAACCACCAACATTCTCTTTTTATAAATTTATTTTTGTCCGGTACAAACATGTCATATCTCAAATTTTGTTCATTAATGTTGCCCTTGTTATACTCTATAAATGTTATATTCTCTAGTTTTACAAATAGCCTATCTACTATATTGATATAGTGTAGGGACATGATTATGGTTTTGAATATAACCGTTGTTGCCTGGGGCTATAAAGCCAACTATGTTCGCCTCCTTCAGATTTCGGAATCAGGCTTTCTATAAATATTGGCGAATTTACTCATATACACTTTCTTTCAAATTTGTGTAGTTTTTCCACTAAGCTTGCACAGACGTTGTACCATATGGTTAAACCATAAGCAAGTGTTGGCCTTATTAATGTCTGATAAACATATTATTTTGACTTCATTACTTACGTTTTTGTTGCAACATAGTTTTTTGCCATCATGAAGGACTCATTGCCTTTAGATATTGTATATTTTATATGCGCGGAATAATTCAGATTAAGCTAAATAACAACTCCGAGATATTTCACAACTTTTTTGTTTGCTAGAGGTGAGTTATTTGGAGAGTTTATAGAAAAAGATTTCCAATTTCTGAAAGTTTATCGTTTATCGATAGCTAGTTAATCGTCCGCAAAGGCTAATGCAAAATTATTACATTTTACTTAATCCAATAAGTGAAGCAGATCTGTTTACTATACAGCTTGAGTTCAGATTTAAAAAATGATTGATGCGTCAATAATTCCTTGCTGCTAAACCGTTTTCGTTTGGGAATACCTTATCTGATGAATTTTGTTGATAGTAGATCTGAAATTTATTTCCATATAGCATTATTTGAATAAGCGCAATTAGATGTGATGGGAATTCATATATTATTAGTTTGAATATTAAACCATCCAATCAGACCGAGTTGAAAGCCTTTTCCAAATCGACCAAACAGACACCTACGCCATATTTATTTATGAACCAGCAGATATCTGATATTAGTTTGGTTATGGTATGAGTGGTATTGTGCTTATTTACAGTCTTTTAGCTATTGCTCAGCTATTGCTTAACCTTTAAGATAAAATCATTTCTACCTACAAAATGTTCATGAATTTCTAATAAACTAGATATCACAAAATTTACTATTAAATATAAAAGGTTTACAAGAAACATACACAAAAAATATACAAACTGGTATTCCCCAGGCAGTGTCTTGGCCAGTAATTTGAAAAATAAATGCTCGAAATATTATAAATATTGTAGTATACACTTGCAGTATCGTTTTTAATTAAGCATGAAAGGGATATTCTACCTTAGTTACTGTCAAGAACATAAAAAAAAAACTTATAGTCAAACCTTAACCTCTAAGTTCGTTGATGACAAAAAACTTAAAAACAGCTAAAAAAATATCTACAAGATCACCTTAAACTGCTTCAAAGCTGGTTAGATTTTTGATAAATCAAATTAAAGTGAATGGATCGAAATGTGTTCACAAGTGACATTAACACTAACGCAAAATAAGATACTATCACTCAGAATAATAATGCTAAATATGTATAAATACACCTAGATCGTATATCGACATGCTTAACTTAAATAAAACACAAATCAAATAATATGCACTAGTTATTTAATCAACACTCAACAAAATTGAATTTAGAACACAAAGTTCTTCTGAGCAAAATTGTACATTAAACCAGTATGAAGTTATCGTATCCAATGTTGACGAGCTTCAATAAAGTAATTCAAAAACTCTAAGGTCGATCACAAAAGCACCTTGATATACAAAAAAAAAAAAAAATCCACAAAGATTAGAAATTTTTCTTTAGTCAGCGAAAAAATTGTCAGATTATTGTAAACATATCTGAACCAATTCACAACCGATTTTTATTATTATTTTTGAAAATGATAGATGTTCAAAAGAAACTAAATATTTTTTAAAAAAATGTCTAACTTTCAATTAAAGATTTCAATTTAAAAGTTCATATCATGTTACACATACATTTTAACATAAAAATATTTTAATTTACCAAATCGCCGAAATCCACTCTGTGTGCATTCATTTTTTTTTTCTAGCCAGCATTAAATTTAAATTTAATTTTTCTTTAAATAAATTATTATATATGTGGTTATTGTCTAAAATAAATCTATTACAAAAATTATACAGGTTCGAAAATGCATTGAAATGATTGAAAACATTCCATATTGACATGAAGTACGATTTTTTAGCAAAATTTCCAAATTTTAATTAGAGTCGTCATTAGCATCAATAAAATAGTGACTTATTTTTTTCAGCCTAATGCCAAAAATATTACATTTGCCATATAAATGTTGTCCTTAAAACGAGAAAAACTTTTAGCGAAGCTCTGATCATTTTATTTATTTTGATTCTAAATCATTAAAAAAAAATCTAATGTAAAAATATTTTTTTTATGGTATTGTGGTAATTTGAGAGTTGTTACAGTTAACACAAAATACTAAGAAACAACATATTATTAAAAATTTAAGTTTCTTAAAAATATTTCTACTCTAATATACTCGTATTTATAATATAGCTCTCTAAGGATAACAACAAACATGAAATGATCATAAACTTCAAAATTCATTATAATTTAGATGTTAACAAATTTGAAACTTTTAATAGATACTCCCTTTACATCTACTTTAAACGTGATCATAATAATTTCGTGAAGAATTCTCAAAAATTTAAAAAATACATTTTTTGAATATACGAGTGCATAGAGGTAATTTTTACTAGAATTTATAAATTATTTCACAAAATCAATAAAATTAAACAAACACACGATATTAAAGAAATGCATTTGGTAAACTTGATATTCACAAAAATATTTTAGTATTTGGTACACCAGCCCAGAACATCTAAAATTAAAAGAAGAACAAATAAAGTTTGTAAGTAGTTTCTGCTACTTCGGCAGTATCATAACAACCAATGTTGGGTCTGAAGCATATATAGAAAACTGATTAAAGAAAACAAGAGTAGTATTTTGAAATATTGCAACCAATATGGAGGCATCCAAATAATTGTGAAGGACCAAAAAACAATACCTAGAAAAGTGAACACAGTGTAGGAACGAGCGAAAACAGCAGTAATAGAAGCCCTTGGTTAAAAACATTTTTTTTTTTAAATACAAGAAAGTATATTAAAATGACTAGTATTAATTATGTTACTGTGGAATTCAAGACTGTAACATTAAAAAACAAGTTTTTTTCGAAAGATAGAAGAAAATCCCCGAAGGATATCAAGAGCTCTAGTCGAGTGTGCCTCTTGATAGTGTGCGAATCGAACCCGCTAAAGCTTCCTGTTATAGCAAATCCACGTTAGATCGACTAATGACTTTTTTTCCGTAAATATTTCAACTGCGTAAGTAGGAAATTATTTTAGTAATAGTTTTCGTGGAGGATCGCTATCAACATAATAATTTCCGTGTTGGAACCTTATAAATGTGTAAAGGATATTTATACTATATTCCCTAATTTGTTCTATATTTCCTATAAAAGCCATAGATTTTTCCAAATAACCAAAGCAATAGCTTCAGCGTAGAAAAATTTTAGAGATATATTTTTTTTCACCATGAAAAATTTTTGATATAATAGGAAAGTAGGAAATTGAAAAGATTTCTATGTAAAGAAAGCCATTGTCATAGAATTTTCCATTTTATACGTAATGGTTAGCTCGTATGGTTTCGCCCTCTTGAATCAACGGACATTGTTGTCGATATCAGGAATTGCTGCCATTTCCCAGTTCATAAGAGTTTGCTCTCGCAAGTCATGGTGGCAAGTCAAGATGGACGACCGTACCATGATGCATTAACTATACCACGCAGCACTTTATTTTGAAACTTTTGTAGCTTTTTGATGTTTGTTAGTTTCTTTTGCCATAACCCCAAAATTGGATATCGTACGCCCACACAGGTAATATCTGCTTAGATAATAGTATTTAATTGTGTACCGATCTCTTTTTTTATCGTTAATTTGAGGGATATCTCTTGTATTTAGCAGGTAAGTTATAGGACCAAGAATATTTGCTTGATATTACTTTTATTCCCGAATATTCTGTGGCATAACGTACATGAAAGTATCTAAGGATCATGTAGGATTTCAGTATTTCTGGTGTTATTTTCTATCTATTCTTGCTGCCATACTTTGTCCGATGCCTAAGCAACATCTAAGATGATTGCTGAGCAGACTATTTTTTTTCCAACATCTTTCCACTATATTTGAGATGCGATGCACTTGATGAATTATAGAATATTTGTTTCTGAATCCAAATTGATGATACGAGAAAAAGTGTTTTTCTTAACACTATAAAACTAACGAATATCAGAACGAATATAGATCAAAAATAAAAATGGTTCTTTCATAAGCATTAATAGCATTAAATTCCTTTGTTTCTTACTTACCTACTTTGCCCTTACCTACAAATTATAATTATAATGTTTTATTTTTATAATCATAATGTTTTATTTCCAATCTGTCTTAATTAGACTAAACAAATAGATTTGACTATAAAATAGGATATGCTGGTATACATTAAAGAAATTTGAATTCTAAATCTTCTATGGAAGCATTCTATGAGTCTGTGATTAACATGTGCTCGTTTTTCTTCAAATCTTAATAACTTAACAGATGTCCCCGCAATAATTGTCTTAAAAATTTATTCAAAAAAAACTATCCCGCAAAAACTTAAATGGAAAAATTTACCTGAAATAAACTAATAGCAATAACTCCACCAATACATCACAATATATCTTAAACCTCAGTTTTTGGTTATTCTAATTCACTTAAATTGGTGATTTTTTCTTACGGAAAAATAACTAAAATATCCGGTTTTCAAGCTCCGAATTTATTTCAACTTCAAAAAGTTAAAAATTTTATTTTAAATTCTACTAACATTTCTAAAAAAATTTAAAATGTAGTATTGTATAAATAATATTTAAGAAAAATAATAAAAAATAAAAAAATAATACAAATATTTTTATAATGCCAGAAAAAAAGGACTCTCTAATCTTTATAAAAAATTCTTTTCTCATATTTTTTTTAAAATATTTTATTTTTCCTTTTTTTTCAAGAAAAAATTCATCATCAAATTTTAGGGTGCATTTCTGAAGAATTTTTTTTGTTTTAAAATGACATTATGTCATATAAAAAAAATGCAAAATAAATTGTTTTGTAAGATTTCCATACCGTTGTCTTAAGCATACCTAAGAAGGACAACTGTGCATATGTCAGAAAATTTCAAATATGTTATAAAACTTGATGCTATAGTTATATAAAAGTACTAGCAATTTAGATTAATACAAGAATTCTTATGTTCATCTTCCAGTTGATTTGAATTTTAGTGATCCTCAGACTTCCTGGGAATTAATTTTGACGAAAGATTGAATTTTTGGTGAGCCATCTAGACTCACAACATACATTTTTTCTCATTCCACTTTATTGGAAGTCGATTGCTTTCGGTGTCACCATGTCACCATGTGAATACCATACTATTTGAAAAAATATTAGTAAAAAAATTACAACAAACACTCACAATAAACCGAACTACACCTTTCACAGAAAGGCATAGCACCCCAGACCAAATACATCGAATAATCAGTCAAATTAGCAAAACATTTAAAGAAAAACTATACTGCTCTGCCATATTCCTCGATATATTTCAAATCTTCAATAAAGTATGACATGAAAGTCTGTTTTATAAATTAAGGAACTATGTGCCATTTAATGTCCACAAGTTATTGAAAAATTACATCAAAGAAAGAAAATTTATCATCAAAAACAAAAGTTACTCCTCATATGCATATCCAAGTCAAGCTGGAGTCCGTCAAGATAGTGTCCTAGGTCCACTGTTATACTTATTGTATACGTCAAATATGCCTTCTATTAATCAAACGTTTAGTTCTACTTTTGCAGACAATAAAATCTAATAAAATGGATAAGTTCTAACACATGTTGTGTGTCAAGATAAATAACTAAATTATATCACAACAAAATGATGTCAAATACGTTGGAATAGCTCTTGGATCGAAACTCTAAACTAAAATCAGAATACAAAGTACTTAAATATAAAAATATAATCAAACCAATTTGGACTTATGTATTACAACTATGGGGAGCGGCAATGCCCCATATTTAAAAAATAAGAGGTTCCAAAATATTAAAAACCATAACGGCTGCACCATGGTATGTAAAAAATACCAAGATATGTAAAGATTTAAATAAACCTGCGGACTTGAAGTATCCCTTGCGGACCCTGCAGATCGGAAGAAAATACACATCATAGCTTGGACATCATACCAACCCACTAGAAAGAAATGTACTACTTTCACATAGGTCATCATCGATTAAAGAAAAAAAATGTGATAAACTATCAGATAAGATCATAAAACTGTTATACGATGCAGGCTTCTGAATGATGTCCGAAATGTCCGAAACTTCTTTTAATTTTCCACAAATAAGTATCTCAAATTTTCTGAACTATCAAGACATTTCAATGAAATACTGAGTAACACAGTAGGTAGTGCACCTGTCTTTCAACAGAAAAGTCCCAGGTTTGATTCGCGATGAAGCAAAAAAAAATGCTCTATGGGTTTTTCGACCAGGTCCAGTCATTGGTCATTGGGATAAAATAAATGACAACAAATAATTGAGAGCAATTTAAATAAAATGGTGTTATTCTATTTACGAAGACTTAGTTCCTGTCAGGGGTAGTAGTTTTCTACATTTAATGAGTTGAAAGCCGAATATTTGATAAATAAATACTAGAAAAAGATTGTACTAAAATATGTAGTAAAAACTTGTAGTACCGTACTTAATTAAGCACGAAAAAGTAATTCTACACATGTAACTGTCAAAATATGGAAAAAAAATATAATAACTTCAGGATATTACTTGGACATTTCAAAATTTAAATAAATTTTAAAGGCTCATCACTGTTCTCAGAATCGACGAATATCATAACAACTACTTTTGAAATAAATAAAATAAACATATTCAACGCACCTCACAACCTCAGTGCTCTCATTACACTACACGCAAGTTTTATTTTTAAGGATATTTTTAAAGTGATAAAAAACCGTTTTTGGAAATGCACTAAAATAAAAACAACACTAACAAAACTAACACTATAAAATATTTTGAAAAGGTCACATTACTTATTCTGAACAACAAACACAATAAAGATGGAAGCAAATTCAACGAATTTACTTTAACTAGACTTATGAAAAATGTTTGTTACCAATGTTTTTTTTTTGTTATTTTTCTTGTTAAATTTTTTTGTAATATTTTACTGTATACAAAGTCATCGTTACTAGCATAACCTGGCCTTACATTTTATTTACCGTAGTTTTCATTATTAATAGAATACTTAAAATAAAAAAAATATTTTTTAGAAAAATTTGCAGAAAATCACTTTAACTTAACAATATTTTCATTTATTCATTTATTCAGTACTGAAAAGAGCTAACAAGCTCGTATAGAGTTTTACATATTTCTAAAGTTAAATAATATATTATAACTAAACTGTGTATCAGTGCAACAATATTTATCAATTCTATTAATTATTCTTATACTACTTATATCAATTAGAAAATCTTATACAATAATTAAACTATTCATCAAATTAAAAAAAAAAATTTAAATAAAAAACAATAATGAAGAAGGCAAAATTTATTATCTACCTTACTTATGATAATAAAAAATTCGATTTTACAAAAATAGAACAAAAGTAAAACAAAACAAAAAGAAACCAAACGAACAGCTGAAAAATTAGTTGCAATACTTATTCTATTCATATTAAGATTGTTGTTGTATTAATATTGGATCTTATACTGAGATCATGTAAATGTAGTATTAAAAATAGCATTTTATAACACAAATAGAATTTTAGCATGTTCGATATATGGAATAGCATTGCCATTCATTCTAAGTTGAGGTAGATTGTTAGTTAGAATTGTTTTTGAATAAATAACAACGGTTCCAGACTTAACATAGCTTAACTGTGATATATAAAAATATATGTGTGATTGATAAAAATAACCTCAAAATACTGAATAAAAATGATAATAGAAGAATTTTCATCAGCAATGCAAAACCACTGTATACCAACAGTTTTGGTGAATGTAATTTTTTTTTTTTTTAAATCTCCTAACGCAGCAGTGCAAAATAGTGCATATATCATTTTTCCTTACTCCTCTTAGAAGCATAGGTCTTCCACTTGACATTTCCATCGTACTCGATTGCTACAATTTCTATTTCTGAGAGAATATCTAAATTAATTTTTAATCTGTTTATATTGTATAGGTAAGTGATTGGTCTACTGAAAAAGACCACCTTAATAACTCTATCTGCGCCTAAGAGGTAAGACGACATCATATTTCTGTAAGATGTCGCTACGATTTTATCCATCCCTGACGTTACTATGTTTACTGGTTTAAATCAAGTCACTTTTTTGTCAAACGTTGTTGACAATTATGCAATTATTATTACAGACTTGTCAATATGTATTTATTTATTGTATTATTGGTAATTGTGTTGTATGAGATATATTTTTAGTTATTACGTATCGATTATAAATTTCAAATTGATTATTAATTTATTTTGTTTTATTTATAATAAATTTTATATATTATTTTGATATTTGTTCAGGTACATTTTATTTTATGCCATCCATGAGAAACGAACACGTGGCTATCACATTATAATTGAAACACATTTCTGTGGTCCAACCGATTAGCCCACGGAAGCGTAGGCAAACATCATTACATTACGGGAATTTCATTTTGTTAGATTCGGAACAAATTGTAAAATTTAAGAATAGAATATTTCTGTCCACAAACATTTTGCCACAATCTAACAGATAAATATCACAGAATGCGCATCACCATTCTACATTAGGAACATTAATAACATCAACAGAATTTTCATCGGGAATAGAACCGAGTACCTTTCGGTTGAATGGCTGACGCTCTACCTATTGCGCATTACCCAGCGTTTGTCTGTGAATTAGAATTTCAAAATTAGTAACAATTAAGTTTGGTATCGTAAAATCTTCTCCAACAGTTTATCCAAATCCGATACAATATTTTCTATAATGCTACAGGAGAAAAAAAGCTGAACCATACTTGTAAGAGATCACATCTCTTCAAAACTCTAGATAATCAAAATTACAAATTGCAATGATAATGATTCAATTCTCAATATAACAAGGTACTAAGAGGCATACTCAAAGTTGTTTCCGATAATTTAGAACTTAAAATCTTGTATTTCATTAACAAAGTTGCTGTTTTAAGTGGCTTTTTTTGTTGTATCATTTTTCTTTACTATCTTACAATAATATACAACTATCTTAACCATTAACAAAGATATTGAGCACAATACTTGAAAGTAGTTAACATGCATCTAAGAGAAAACTTCAATGACTCTTAACCTAAATTCAATTTTGATAATTGTGGAGACTCAAGTAAATCTGATTTTTAAATGCAGTGGTCTGAAAGGTTTCGAATCAGTCTACGCTCTCTTAATGCTTTGCTATTGATTAGTTTAAGTGCAAATGAATTTAAATTAATCTCTGCGCGATATGAAAATTTTTGAACTTATTTTTAATTATGTTGTTAACAGATGAAAAATTTTAATCGAGCCTTATTCTATCATTGTGCATGTACCAGGGGGTATTATGGATGGATCTTAGTAACTTGGACTTGAAATGCTAAATTGTTTTCATGTTGGAGTTTTTAGAGGTTCCCCATAGCGATCCCCATCAATGAGTTTCACAGAATGCGAACCGATATTTTCATTAATAATTTTGTATACAATAATGGATACTGCAATTTTGAAATATGAATCGGTTTATTGAAATATATATTCGAGGCAGTTCAGAAGTGTACCAATATTTTAACAACTGACTGTGAAATATATTATTCAATATAATCGTGGACCTTGTGGTAATTTAACGGTATAAAAAAATAACAACAAAAAATGTTTTCCATTCTAAATACAAATAGATTGTTGAATAATCTTGGAGATATTTACAAGGATTTTAAGAGTTGAGTTTTTGTTTGGTTTTTTTTCTTTTCTTTTTTGTTTATTTGTTTTATATTTAAATGCATCTCATCTCAGGATGTATTTTATTTTGCCGCAATGGAAAAAAATAAGAAAAATGATATATAAAATAATATAAAACAAATTATATTAACGGTAAATGATTTTATAGCTGCATTTGAAATTTTAAAATGTTGGAAATTTATTTGGTTTTTGGTGTGTTACCTCAGGAGAATACAAAAAAATTACTGAAAATGATCAGAGGGAGGACAGTTTATTTTTCTGTTATTTATTTGTATTGTAACTGTTTGTTTGTTTTTATAATAAATTTAAAATAATTTTTTGATATCCAAATATAAAGTTTTATATTTTTTTTTTATTTTTCTGTATTAAAAGGTTATAATTTTCATGTTTTAGAACTTAACCAGATTTCATTTTCATCACTTTAAAAATTTATTTTAATTAAAAAATTAAACTCTTACCCGTTAAATTTGCAGTCTAAAACAAAATAGTATCTATTAATTATTAATTATAAATTTAAAAATTACTCTTTATTACAGCCAATAAATTTTTAATAATTTTTAAAAATATTGTAGAACAATTGAGTGAATTAAATGAGACTTTCAAATAATTAGTGATTTTAACATAAATTGTTTAATTTATAATAATATTAAAAATTTTAGTGAGCAAATAATAATTGATAACGCATAATATAATGAATGCATAATATAATGAATTTTTAAATGAACTCAGTCCAAGAAATAAATAATCATTTTGCAAAATATGTAGAGATTACAAAAAATCGGAGGAGTAAAAATTATGCTTTTGAATTCGTCGAGTGTATCATCCACCATATCGAACAAGAAATATTAAATTAAATATGAGAACAATTCCATTGCTTAATAGTGAATGAAGGCACTGATATTTCCGTTCACAAAATGTTAACTATTTACACATATAAAATGCCACTTTAATTTTAATTACAAAACTGCTTTTACTGGTATTTTACAATTCAATGCATGTGGCGGAAAATATATTATGGAGTCCATAAAATGTTTTTATAAAACTATTAATCTGGATATTCAAAAGATGGATTCCTAAAAAGATTATTTCCCAAGTAGAAACACGAAGATGTTCCATCGTTCATCTGTTAAAAAGCATAATTTTGAAGAGATGGCAAGTCAAATAGATTATGAAGTTTAGATGTTCCGGCTTCTTAATGAAATACGTTTGCTTTCTCGTCATTGTACAATTATTCCGTTTGTTCGGAATTATGATATCTTAATAGAATATTTCAAAGAAAAGATTAATAGTACCAATTCAGTTGGTCGTAAAATATTGCTTAACAGCTTTAGAAAATAATGTAAATCGTATAACATTGATTGCATTAAATGATGAAAAATTAAAATGTCATCTAGGATATTTTTATTTGTTGAAAACTGAATTTCCTGATGCTGACATGGACCTTTGGAATGCTTTTGATCAAAGCGCTTTTGTCAACACATCTGACTTTAATTATGGTAATAAAAACTTAAAAAAATTAATTTTAAATATGGAAATCTTATCATGGACATGGACATGGATAATAAAATAATAATGGATGAGTATAAAGATTAAAATACTTATTAACGGAAAAATCCAAAAACAATTTCAATGACCTACTTCAATTGGCTCTTCGTGGAGATAGTTTTCAATATATATTAAAATTTTGTTTGATATTTGTGGAATCTTTCAAGCGTCGAGTGTTGATTGTGAAAGAGAATTTAGCTTGATGAAATTTGATTAAAACAAAATTTAAAAATAAGTTGAAAGTAAATCATTTGGGCACACTTTATGGCGGAAAATATTATAGACCTGGATTAAGTATACCATTACTGGAAGAAAAAGAAAGTCACAGGAAAGAAAAAAAATAATAATGTAATATGTAAATAATAAAAAACAATTAAAAAACAATGAAAAACTTAAAAACTCAAATAAATGATCAATATACAAAATGGACAAATAATATAAGTTAGTAAAATAAATCCAAAACATATATAAAAATCAAATTAATAAAACTAAAAAAAATTAAGTATCTAGTGATCAAAGAACTATGTGGAAAAACATTAAAAAATTTTGTTTTAAACAAATTAAATTACAAAAAGTTATTGACCTTTGTTTTAAAAATAATTTCATATTTTTTGATAACGAAACAGTGAATGATACTATAGCCAATAATTTTAGTAAATTTTTTATCGAAAGCATTCAACAAATTGAATAGAAGCATTAAATGTGACACATATGTAAATTATATTGAAAGTAAGCCACGTATATTTAAATTCAAAGTAATAACAATTGATTATTTAAAAGAAACATTAAAATTTCTAAATAACAAGAGTGATATAAACTTTGTCAGCGCAGGCTTATTGTTGGAGGCCTATAAGTTTATTAGTGAAAATCTATTATCTACAATAAACAAGTCTCTAATATATGGAATGTTTTCTAAAGTGTGGAATGAATCGATTGTAGTTCCAATAGAAAAAGCTAAAACCACAAAAAATGCAAATGAATTCAGACTAGTAAATACCATATCAACATAAGCTAAAATTTTAGAGAAAATTGTATATAATCAGTATTTTTAGATTTAAGGTGGACTTTTGAAACTGTTGATCGTGATATTTTATTCACATGTAACAACTGTTAATCGTCACATGTATTTTTTGTGGCTAATTCACATAGCCATTTCAGATAGCCATATAAAAATTTTATACGGATTCCTAAAATTCGAAAATACTTTTTCAGGACAATACATGTTTGTTTCTTTTTCATAGAGTACCTATGAAAAAATTTTCAAGTCTGTAACACAATATTTTTTTACACATTTCTGACAGAGTATGTAAGTGTAAATTTTCATGCCTGTAGCACAAGTGGCTCTTAAAATACTCCGGAGACATGCTAGGAGTTGTACGGCAGAAACCCGAACTAATCCAAGTTTTCGAAATCGGTAAAAATCGTATTTCTTTATTTGTGAAAGAGTATCTAAATGTAAATTTTCATGCCTGTAACACAATTGGTTTTTGAAATATTCCTGAGACTTTCTAGGAGTACAGCAGCAGCCCGAACCTGTCATCTGATGGCTTTGTATAGTACCGCGTTCGGTACCTTTTTTGACCGTGAATAATATGAAAAATTTCAGAACTCTATCTTTAAAACTGCATAGCGAACAAACAAACAAACAAATAATCAAACAAACTTTCCCTTTGATAAGTGTAGATTATCTAAGTTTTACAACTAACTATTTTAGCAAGTATTCAAGTATTCCCAAGACAACTCACTAAACTTGTTAAGAGATAATTAAAAACTAATAGTACTTGACAGTGAATTCCATAATATTGCAACTCTTACAAAGAACGATATATGTCTAAGTTTGCCATTGTGACGCGGAACAATATAAATTCATACCAGTGGGTGATGTTCCATTGTGCAAGTACATAGGTGTGGCTTTAAAAATTATTTTCTTCATGTAGTAGATATATCTGTAATTCAAGGAATTTGCGAATGAGCACTCAAATAACAATTTAGATACATAACTAATTCTATCAAATCTAGATTCTATCGATTCTATCGATTGGTAACAAAACGGATTACATGTATTAAAGATACAATTTAATCTAGACAACTCACATACACTCATACTCGCAGTGAGTAATAAATGGCATAATTAATGACAAGACTAGTTTCTTCTTCGCCCATTTACTCAAATAATATGAGAATTACCAAGGCTCGTGAGAAAACTCACCCAGAGATGTGATTTATGTGATCACTCCACGTAAACATTTTATTAAATACTTTACACAATCATCCTTAAATGTTCCTAGTCTCCTTTTTTATGTAACTGGTAGTCTATCGAAATATAAAAAAAAAAACCTTTTTATACTAATCAGTGTCTAATATTACTACGTTCTAATTCTTATGTGTGTATATCTCAAATTATATGTTTGGATGTCTTTTACAAATTTTAGCTTCTCCTTCAAATAGTTTTGTGCTTTTTCATTATTTATTTTACATCTAAATATTAACACCTTAAGTTCAACCATCTGCTGCACTTTTAATTTCAACGTGTCAAACATCTACTTTACTGAAGTAAATCATTCACCAATCAAACCCGCATTCCTGTGCTTTGTAGTTTTTTAAACTTATCTAATTCCTCTTTATTGCTTAAAGTACAATTATCAAAAACAATATATCAAAAGTACGCTGTTTGTAAACTTGTTGTTAAGCTACAAAAATATAATTTATTAGCATACCCATAATCACATTTAGTTTTCGAAAGAAAACTTTTACATAACATACTGATAACATACAAATCATATATTTTTTAAAGTAAGCATTTATAAAAGATATTTACTGCTATATACTTCTAATTACATGTTCACAGAACAAATTCTAAACCTCTATATCCAACTACCGTTGTAATTTTAAAAATTTAAAGTTAAATCAAACATCCAGTCTACCTACCTATACATCACAATCTAATAATCTTATCATATTAAAAATACATGCATCAATACATACCACTCTAATTCAGAAAAATCGCATTAAAAAAAATGTTATGAATGATTTGTAGGTATTTCTCAATTTTTAAGACCAATAATGAGATTAGCAACCCTAACGGTTTTCCCAGAATTTAAGCCATTTAAAGTATCGGAAAAAAAAAATAATACAAAACGAAAAACGAATAAGAAAAAAAATGTGAAAGAAATTGATTAGAAAAGAACTGGTAGAATAAAAATGTAGGGACACTTTCAGCAATTTTTTTGTAAGGGTTTTATAGGTAGTAGAGATAGAGACTTTTGTTAACTTTCGCTATTTTTCTGTAATTCAGTTCAGTCCACTATAGTTCAGCCTTACGTTGTTTATTGTGAGGAAAGTTAGAGTGTTCTATACTTTACAAATTCGAAACGATCCTTAACCAATGATAATAGCTATATAATAAACAAATACAAATCGAAAAACCAGCTAAGGGCCTGGGTACTTAAATTAACAGTAAGTTGACACGAAAGTTGTTAAATAATTGAATTAACCTAATTCTATTCAATTTGAGTTGTTTCATTTAAAGGCACATTCATTATTTATCTTTAATATGTAATCACATAGTTAAGTATACAACCAAACTAAAACGATTAGAAATAGGCAAAACCTCAAGGCTATTAATTATTCAAACTGTAAATATACAAATATAGTAGGTTAAAAGTCCTAAAGCTATTGCGGATCTAATGTAAATATTTCATGAATCAGATTTTAAGTTTTTTTAAGAAAATAGCAACAACAAAAACTGAACTAAACCAGTTTAACTAAACTGTTATTTCTAATAACACTGACCACCACAATACCGTTATATTTCTTTATATGTTGTACTTTTAAAGTAGTTTTAATGAAACTTTCGCAACGAATACTTTAATTTTTATTTTATCTTGAAAAGATAAAATGTATTTTACGCATTTTCCGTTATTCTAAAAATATCCTTTTTAAATTTTCTTAAAGTTTTTGAATTTAGAGCAAATTAGGAATGGAAAATAAATATGTACGCTGATTATATTACGATGTAATGAAACGATGTTAAGAATTAAAAATTTAATCAAAACTTGTCAAATTCAATTATATCGCTCCTTGTTAAGGAATTATCTTACAAAGCCAGTGTTATTTTTTAAAATTATCTAAATTATTTATTTCAAATTATATTTTAAAGCTTAATCAAAATAAACAGCGGAGGTTTCCAAGACACTTTGAACATATTTAATTTTAAATTCTTACTACATTGCTTTTAAAAACAAATTAAATAAAAACAAAAACAAAAAGTCGATTGCAATAATTTTCTTTCCAAAAATAAAATAAACTAAAAACTGAATTTTGGCTGTCAAGCGAAAGCATTAAAATTGCTCACATCAATAGGAGAAATAAAAAATAAATCGAAATTTTCAATTCTATTCGGTGAAATAATAAATTACTACAGAGAAATGTAATATCTGGGATAATTTTAGGAAATCCTTGATAACGGGCTTAGCCAATATAATCCATTAAGTAAAAACAATGACATTAATGCTTGTCCGCTATGGTTTTATGAACTAAGAAAAAAAAACAAAGCCTGGCGTCAATAGTATCGAAAATTACGGCCGTTTTAAATATCTATATGATGAGTTTAAAGTAACCTCTCAAGCTTTGCAATAACTGTATAAGTAAAGTATTATCTGAAATCATTACAAATCCTACAATGCTTTGGGAATATGTCAACTCAAAACGAAAAAATGATAAATTTCCGACATTTACGAAATTTAATGGTAAATAAAGTAGCGATGCGAGCACTATATCTGAGTTTTTCCATGATTTTTTTGCTACTTTTTATTTATGCGAAGTTTTTACACCTAATAATAGCCATTTTTGACCACTTGAATGACCATTCCAAAACATCTTTCATAAATTGCCAGATTAGTGAAATTCATGTAAAGAAATAGTTATCAAATCAGAATAATAATACATTCCCTGGTTCTGATTGAGTTCCTGAAGTTATCTTTAAAAAAATGTTCTAATTCACTCAGTTCTCCAATATCTATCCATATCCTGTCTTGACATATTTTGTTCCATTTTAAAATATTTTAAACCCAGACCGTTATGAAATGTAAGGTTTTTTTTTTTTTTTGCGTGGATTGGTGGGAATTTTCTTTCATTAAAACTAGTCCGCCGAACTAACCATTAATTTATTTCTATTGTTATTTACTTAAAGAAACAATTTACGAGATTCTATCGTATTAAATTTAGTGGCTATCATTTTGAGTATCTAACAGTTGAATAGCCTCAACGTTAACATAACCCTCCAAACTAGGTATATGCTTTGTTGCATATCTTTTTATTTCATTTTCTATTCAAGGAATTTTTAGATCTCTGTGCAAGTCACTGTTGCGAACATACCAAAGGGCATTTAACATGTTGCGCAAATCTTTATTTTGGAATTTTTGTATATAAAGTACATGTGTTTGTTTGGCACATCCCCATATTTGTATGCCGTACAACCATATCGGTTTGATTATCTAATTATATAACAATATCTTGTTATGTATAGGTAATTTTGAACTTCGATCTAAAGAGCCAGTATATTTTTCTATATTTATTATCAAGCTCAAATTTCTTCTTTTTGACGTGCTCTTTTCATCTGAGTTTGACATTTAATGTCATTCCTGAGTATTAAGCGTTGTTTTCTTGGGGTATATTCACCCTATTTAGATTTACCGATGGTTGACTTTCTAATTTTTTATTTGTAAAATTTACATGTACCGATTTTAACTCATTGAGTTTAATTTTCCATTTCTTTGTCCAGAGGTATAGCTCTTTGCAAATTATTTGTAGCCTCGTCAATATTTGATCCTTCTGCCATCAACGTAGTATCGTCAGCGAATGTAGCTACAGTTATATTTTCCATTTGTGGTAAATCATTGGTGTAGAACAAATACAGTATGGTACCCATAATACTACCTTGAGGCACACCCGTTTTAATATCTCTAATAGTAGAATACTCTTCGTCTTGTTTTATTCTGTTTTCTAGATATGATGAGAGTATATCTACTGTGAGGTGTGAACAAGGCTCGTAAGATGACAACAAGAATGACGGCAATGAGCCCAGAAAATCTTAAAAACTTTTACTTGATTTTTAGAAATCTGCTAAACTAGGTATAGCTCAAATCTGGATTCGGACTTGTAACAAACCAAATTCTTCTTGCCTTTGAATATCTAAATTTTGAACTGAATGTAATTTTTGTTTATATTTAAATTTATAACTCCAAATTCAAATAGTTTTTTCGGCTGTCCTCCAGTTATCAAATTAATCACATTTAAAAAATGATGCAATTTTTCTAAATAAATTATTTTTAACTATTTGAAGGTACACCAAAAATTTACAACTGCATTTCATAAATAATTTAATAGAAATTTTAAGCTTAACTAGCAATCTATAGGACATTTATGTGAAAAACTATTTTACTACACCACTAAAAATAGGATATTAAATTTTTTTTAAAATCGTGTAAAACAAATATCTAATTTCTAATGTTTACATCAAATTTATGAATTGCTTCGTACTTCTACGAAGAGCTTCTAATAAGAGCTTCAACTATAGGCTTTTGACAAATTATGAGGCTACTTTTTATGTTTCAGGGAAGTAGTTATAGCTGATAGTTATTTCATCCAGTAATTTTACCTCTTTGAAAATGTCGAGTAGGAAAAAATGTTGAAAAATAAAACGTTGAAAAAAAAAATGTCAAAAACCCGGTTCTAGAAAAAAATTTTAAAAAAAAAAATTTAAAAGAAAAATGTCCAATTTCAATATTGAAAAAAAAATATGTACATAAACAATATAAGAAATTCAATAATAATGTTAAGGGAGGCTTGTGGTGACAACCCCCACTGTTAAAAGTGTTTTTTTGGGGAAAAGTATATGTAATAAAAATAATTAGAGAGAATAAAAGAGTAGGATTCAAAATACGCCAATCAAAATATTACATTGTATTCTCTTTTTCCAGAATACATACCTAATTTCTGGGATACTGAGCCTGTACAATAATGTCTGTAAACCGTTATAATTACGTCTGGCAAATTTGGAAAAAAAACAATTTTTTTGGGGGCATTTGACCTCAAATTCTGGGACTAGACCTGTTTGAAAATTTCTCTAAGCGTTGTTTATTACGTGAGCCAAGTTTGGAAAAAAATGTTGAATTTTGACCCATGTGTGTTGGAAAAGTTTGGATTTCGGAAGTTTGGAAACTGAAAGTTTGGATTTTAAAATTTGGCTTTTCACGCAGATCTAGAAATTTCATAATTTCTGTCAGTAATAACGGAAAGTAGCTTCGTATAATTTCTGAAACTTTAATGAAATATTTTAAAAATTTGTAATAAACGAATTAATAATGGTTAGAGACGTATGAAAGTAGATAAATAAAATTAAAACAAAAATTATTTTAAATTAACATACGAGTATATTTTTCTTTATTCACATTTTTTTTCTTCAACATTTTTCTTCAACATTTTTGCATTCGAAATTTGTTTTTTTCGAGATTGTGTTATTCAACATTTTGTTATTCAACATCTTTAATTCGACACTTTTTTTCCCAACAAAAAAACCCACACCCTCTTTGTTGTTGTATGTTCATTGAATATCACAAATCAAACTCATTCACCAGGATTTGAAGATGGCTCTAATTGAAGAATAATATAAATAGTTAAAATAAAACAGATTTCCTTTTATGATCTGGATTTAAGATTTTGTAATGTATAATAGGTTAATTTTTACATATCTGCATAATATTAGCAAAATCATCCAACACCGAACAACGTTCAATACAAAATAGAAGTAAATGTTAAAATACTTCAAAAAATTTATTTATGAACCAAATTCAAAATTCTGATCTGAATTTCTGGCTTCTGAAAAATATTCGATTTAAAGACATGCTATGCTGGATCCAATTCAAAATCTGTAATAAATAGTGCTTCAATGATATAAGAATGAAATATTTTTATATATTTTATATTTTTGTTATTAATACTGATGTATTGTTTTGGGTGATTAAAATTTTGTAGTATCATAATTGAAGCTCTTACTTTTAGCTCTGGCTGGTGAGGAAAAAATCTTAAATCCAACGAATTTAGAAATTCCGTTGGGTAGCTAACAGCCTTTTTTTCATTGGTGACTGTATCACCGCTATTTCAATAAATTTTATTATTTAAGCCTTCAAAAATTCTTCTTTCATTGAGCTACATTAAGTTCTGTGCTAATAACACATAAGAATAACTTTCACTGCAAATTCTTCCGAGCCAGCCAGAAATTTGATGCAAGTAAACGGTAAACGATAGGTTTGTTTATTTTTCACATTAGCTTCTGGAAATATTTCAAATTGGTCCGAGAGTTGTGTCATAGCTACTTGAACCATCCTCAATTTTAAAAATCTATAAAAGAAGTACTTTTGAGAGAGTTCTGGATTACCAATTTTCCGTTTGTAACCTTTATGTTTTTTTTAAATGTTCCTGACGGGTGCTAATATTTGTATGCTAACTACTCGAACCAGCCCGACTTTTACAAAATTAAAAAAAAAAATTTTGTTTATTTTTTTAAAATTACCTAAATACAAATTTTCAAGTCTGAATTACCTTTGGTTTTTGTAATATTCTTGGTGGGTGCAAATAGTTGGGTTGCAACTATCGAACCAGTATGAACTTCGATCGGTGTTTTGTTTTTCTTTTTAAGAGTGTACTACAACTTTTCAGGCCTTTAACTTTGGTTTTTGAAATATTCATTAGAATTCATACCTAAAACTTAAATTTAATTTTTTTGTAACCGAAAATCAGAATTGATTAGACCTTAGTTAATCCTAACCACTACAATAATGTTACACAATTATAACATTGCAATATCAAAAACTACGATCAGTCCACCCCAATACAGTTGTAACTTTCAATAATATATAACATTATTAACATTCCAATAATCAAATCCGTAACACCCTTCGAATTAGCACCTCATAATATCGTTAATAATAAATCCTTCAGGTGCCATAGTCGTTTCAAATAATTATGTAACTATATAAAACTTAAATATAAGTTATAAAAAAAAACTTTTCATTTTTGTTTTGCTTTTTTTTTTCTTTTAGATCTTCAAATGACATTACTTTCACGTATTGTAACTACATCAGAAAATCTTCTTTTTAAGAACCCAAGTAATGTACAACAACTTTTTAAAATCTAAAGTAGTTACACTCACATTTCTTTATAAACAACCTTTTCGAATTTTTTTTTTGTTTTTTTTTTTTTTTCATTTCAATCTTTCACTTTGACTCTTAGTTCGGTTCAATTATGCTCATTGGAAAAAAAAACAACAATAACCAAAAAAAAATTAAAACAAAAACAGGAAAATTTTAAAACCGTGATAAGGACGATTAAAAAAAAAAATATAGAAAAACTTACAATAACTAAAACCATAAGTACGTAAAATATTTCTTTTTAAGAAAACTACCACTAGAAAAAAGGTGCTTTTGACATCCATTACCATTAGGCGAGAACTAATTTACTCGGATATTTATAATATTTGAAAGAAGAATTTTTTTTTTTTGTTAAGATTTGAAGCAAAATACTTAAGAAAGAAATATCACCAATAAATGTGGTGTAATTCTCTGTCGGTCGTCTTTTAGGATATCTACTACTAAAATAACCATTAAGATAACCACAGAATTTTTCCATTTAAAATACAACAAAAAAAAATTTAAAAAAAGCCATAAGTTGTTAATAAGTTTGCCAAAATATTTTGGTACATAAATTTTTAATACATAATGTTTAGTTTCTCATATCGTTTTGAGATGAACGAAGAAGGTTAAGTACCAATAATAGAAAACACAAGGATTGCAAAATATGTCTTATTTATATTTTCTGTTTTTTGGGTTAAGTAGTTATACTTCAGAAACTAAAAAGAGAACATGATGTCTTGAGATCTTATAAAAGATTTTGAAATTATTTTTATTAATTTTGTTTTTATTTCAAATTACATTAGCCTTGGGTGTGTGAAAAAGTTTTATACTTTTTTTTTTAAATTTATAAAAAGTTACAATATTTAATATTTATTGGAATTTTAAAAAAAGAAAATATATAGTTTTATAAATTTATTATTACAAAATGTCTACAATCTTGTATTATAATCTAAACGCGTATCAACTCAAATTAATGATCGCCTTTCTACTTTAATCAAAACATTTTCTCTTGCTGAAATGAACATTTAATTAATAAAGATAAAATATTTCTTTAATTAGTCGTGTCTAAACTCTAAAGGGTCCTGAAAAAATTATTAATTAAAAATTTGTTCTTAAAAGTAATAAAATATAAAAAAGCAAATTTTCATGAAACTAATTATTAAAAAATGCTACAAGGTTAACACGGTACAACAGATATTTGTTGGAACAAACGTATATAGAGATGTTACGATTGTTAATAAGCACAAAAAGGTGATTTTACCTACAAAGTCCTTAATAACAATAGCAATCTCTTAGTAGAGAACGAAAAGAACAGTGATTGTTATTTCTCAATAATATTAATTTATAAGTTATTTTTCACGGAATAATTTAAGAATTACTAATAGACCTAATTTTTCGTGTGCTTCGTTTTTTTTTTCATTCATTCATTTTGTTTTGTCAATTCTCTTTTGAGTAAAATTTTTTTTAATTTTTTTTTTTTATCGCATTCGGTTTTTTTTCACTTTTAAAAAAAAATAATTAGTATGATAATATTATTAATATAGGTTTTAATATCACAAATTTTTGTGAATTAGATTCTCTATTAATTCAAATTTTTTTTTTTTATTAAACAAATATTTTTTTTATTATTATGTATTGTAATAATAATTTTTATACAATAATATAATTAATAACAAAAAACAAGATTTTTTTAATAAAAAAAATAATTTTTTAATTATTATTTCAACAAAATACGAAACCGTGTAGTTTCAAATAAATCTAAGCATACAAATTATGTATACTTATTACTTATCCATAAATGGAATGTATTCACAGTTGACAGTTTTGACACTATGATGTATCATGTAGATGTTTGCATATAATAAAATGTATTATATGCAAACATTTATTAATATCACAATTCTATATATTGTTGTCAGGTACTTTCAACGTGTCAAATGTATAATTGTATTAAAAATCGTTTTATTGTGCTGTTTCAGAGGAAAATTCCTTTCTTTTGCTCGGCCGGGTATGTACCTGGGGGTTTTTTCTATTTAAAGTAAAATACCTAATACTTCATGACCAAATTAACACTAATTTCAATATAACTTAACACAATAAAATCTCATTACTCTCAAAGTAGTAGATCGATATATTTTAATTCGTTTATAATCAAAAACGTTTGTAGTCACAATTCTGTTATAGCAATTAATAGGTCAACAGTGAATTATTACTATTAAAACACTAATTTATATATAGTTTTTTTCTGTTCTATATTACAAATATGTATATTATGTCATTACAATATAACAGAATTGCTATTTATGAATAAAATAAAGTTTAAAATTGTTATACGAAAGATATTGTAATGAATTTGATTTTGTTTATTAAGATGCAATTTTTTTTTTGTACTACGCCTATAGTCACAAAACGGTTATAGTAAGATATATTACTGAAATTTAGCGAATGACCATAACCGTGTTTTACTGCATATATTTTTTTTAATGATAGCAGAAGCAAACGAACTAACATTTATTATATCATTTTTAAAGAGCGATCTGATCTGATTTTTGTTTTCCTGTTTTGTTTTCAATTTTTGTTTGTATTTTTGTTTTTGTACTTTTTTCTATTGTGTGTTTATTTAAAATGACAGAATTTTAAAAATTTCCGTAATTGAAATTTCTTTTAGAGTATACATGGCGCTCAACTTGGAAGTAACCGTCACTATTTGGTGTAAATATTTGAAATGTTTTAAGTATATACAGCACCAAGAACTTGCTAAAATATTAATATTTTTGTGGTGTAAATAATTTACTATTATTATTTTTGCTTTTCTACTCACCATGTCGTTCATCTTGTGTATTATAATATAAGATATTCCCCACATGGCCTTGCTTGTGCAATATATATAAGATAAAAAAAATATTTTTTTAATATAAAAAAAAATTGAATTAATAGAGAATCGAACTCACAAAAATTTAAGATATTAAAACCTATATTGATAATAATTATTTTTTGTCCTAATAAAAGTGCATAAAACCAAATGCGATAAATAAAAAAATAAATAAAAAGAATTTGACACAAAAGAGTATCGACAAAAATTTCTGATATTAAATGATGATTTAACCAACTCAGCTAATATCTTAAAAAAATTGTTTACCCAAAATATACACATAAAATAAAAATTGATTTTGATTGCCACAGCCTGCATCATCGCCGATTGATTGAATGAAAAAAAAACTAAGCACACGAAAAACCACGAAAAATGTGTCTTCACTAATCGTGCTCTTATGTATTATAATATAGATTGAGTAATCCTTTTTTTTATGCGCGTAAACAAACACATTTAACCATAAAATAAAATTGACCGAAAAGTCCTAGATTTGATTCCCGATGAAGCAAAATAATGCTTTATTAGATTTTCGACCTAGTCCTGTACCCTTTGTCATTGAGATAAAATAATTGAGTGTATAATCTGATAACAACTTAAGTAAAATGGAACAAGGCTATTTAAGAAGGCTTAGTTCCGGACAATAGTAATAGTTTTTTACATTTAATGAGTTGATAAGCCAGAAAGTTGATAAATAAATACTAGAAAAACATTGTAGTAAAATATGTAGTAAAAATTTGCTGTATTGTACTTAATTTAAGCACGAAAAGGTAATTCTACCTAAGCTACTGTCAAGAACATAAGAAAAAAAAATTTCGAAAGAAGAACAAAATTAAAAATTTAAAATAAATTACATTTCTCAGAAACAACAAAGAATAAAATAAAATGAAATAAGTTCGAAACCAAGGGAATCACAGAATTTTTGGTACAAAGTTTATAATTTATAACTTCGCTAGATAATATCAAATTATCAATAATATTTGGTACCAGTGAACAATCATAACTACTGTTCTTTTTAATAGGAGTGATTTCAAATTAGTAATTGCTATTTTTAAGAACTGCACTTTTAAAATTACAGCATGTTCTTTTTAGTAACGGTGATTTTAATTTATTCGTTTTTTTCTAATGTATTGAAAATATTCTAAATTTTAGAAAAAGAGAAAGAGTACATAATCATATTGAAGTCAATAGCATTTTGATACTGCAATTTTTTGGATATTTTAAGAATTTATGAATTTATTTTTTGTAATATATTGATGAATATGAATTTAAATTTAATTTTTTAATTAAGTAAACTTCCTAATGTATCCTAATGAATTTACAATTTATAATAGGGTTTTTTTTTTTTGCGTGAATTGGTGGGAATCTTCATCGACACAATGAGCCCCGTCGCTTCAATTGGGTGTCAGATTTTTACTGACTAAACCACACCCCTCTTATTAAAATTAGTCCGACGGACTAACCATTAACTTATTTCTATTGTTATTTACTTAAAGAAAAAATTTACAAGATTATATCGTATTAAATTTAGTGGCTAGTTGTTTTGAGCCTTCTGATTACATTTTGATTATTTAGCAGTTGAATAGCCTCAACGTTAACATAACCCTACAGACGAGACAAATGGTTTGCTGCATATATTTTTATTTCATTTGCTATGCAAGGAATTTTTAGATCTCTGTGCAAGTCACTGTTGTGAACATACCAAGGGGCATTTGACATGTTGCGCAAGACTTTATTTTGGAATTTTTGTATACAAAGTACATGTGTTTGTTTGGCACATCCCCATATTTGTATGCCGTACAACCATATCGGTTTGATTATCTGATTATATAACAATATCTTGTTATGTATAGGTAATTTTGAACTTCGATCTAAAGAGCCAGTATATTTTTCTATATTTATTATCAAGCTCAAATTTTTTTTTTTGACGTGCTCTTTCCATCTCAATTTGACATTTAATGTCATTTCTGAGTATTCAGCGTTGTTTTCTTGGGGTATATTCACCCCATTTAGATTTACCGATGGTCGACTTTCTAATTTTTTATTTGTAAAATTTACATGTACCGATTTTAGCTCATTAAGTTTAATTTTCCATTTCTTTGTCCAGAGGTATAACTTATCGCTTGTCGCTTGCTCTTGGCAATTTATTTGTAGCCTCGTCAATATTAGATCCTACTACCATCAACGCAGTATCGTCAGCGTTATCGTCAGCGTATGTAGATACAGATATATTTTCCATAAATCATTGGTGTAGAGCAAATATAATATGGGACCCAGAATATTACCTTGAGGCACACCCGTTTTAATATCTCTGATAGTAGAATACTCTTCATCTTGTTTTATTCTGTGTAGTCTGTTTTCTAGATATGATGAGAGTATATCTACGTTTTGTTTAGGTAACATATTATATAGTTTATGTATTAAGCCTCGGTGCCATACTGTATCGAAAGCTTGAGTTACATCTAGAAATATAGTAGAGCATATTTGTTTTTCTTCTAAAGCTTTTTCTATATGTCTGTTATTCTATGTATTTGATCGATTGTCGAGTGCTTAGATCTAAGCCCAAATTGATAATTTGGATTCAGATTACTATTTTCTATGAGCGGTCTAATTCGTATCAATAGTAGTTTCTCAAATAATTTTGATGTTATTGGTAGTAGTGATATTGATCTGTAGGATTTCACTCCAATTATTATATTCTCCAGTGAGGTCGTCCGAATTTGTTTCATCAGGACGAAAAATTTCCTCAAGATGATCTGCCAATGTTTCAGCTTTATTTTTGTTATCTCTGGCCCATTCACTATTTTTCATTCTGATTGGCGGGATTTGAGAGATCGAGTTTTTTCCACTCTTAGTTGCTTTCCACAACGAGTAGTTATTTTCTCTTTTATCTGATAAATTTTTTATATATCTTTATTTTTCTTTCAAGATTCTGAGTTAGTTTATTTAAAAGAGTTGTTTGTCTGCCGGATCACGCGATTGTTGCAATCTGCGTTTAGCTCTTCTTTTTATTTTTAATATTTCTCTAGGGTAGTTGAAGGATGTGATAGGGTGACATCGAAAATGCAATATAAAGTTTTAAATACCTACAATCTGGTATGTTCCATAACTATATATGTACAATGTAAATATTTTCAAAATGCTTGCATATCGGTCTAACTACAATGAAAGAAACAGAATATAAACAATGTAGAATTAATTATGTTCTATATAGTACGTTATGGTACATTATACATTGTCGGTAAATTTCTAACACTGCATTTTGAACATGTGATTTTTATGTCACGGATACTTAATAGAGTTTCTACTTCATTGAAATTAAGTATATTTAAAACAAAATTAATAAAAATAGAAATTTACTTTATTTGAGTTTTATGTTATTATTTTTATTGATAAAATTAATAAATTTTTTTTTATTTTTTCAAGTTTCATCCAAAAATAGTAACTCTAGCTCTTAGCATGTTTTTGTTAATATATTTGGTACTTAAAAGTAACAGTGCCAGGTAGTACTATAGTGATTTAAAAATAACAGTTTCTGCGTATGATATTGAAAATAAACGATTGATCGTAAATTGATGGTACTTCTTATAGAATTCAATACAAACGAAATTAACTTATTGGTAGGTGGATTAGATAGGTAGGTGAAAGTAACTAGTCAAGCTGCTTTTCGAAAACTAATTAGCACTTAATTGTGAATTTGTGATGGCACTATTTGAGGGTTGAAAGATTTACCAGGTAATAATTAAACATTGAGTATTACAAAATCTTGCATCAGTAACTAGGGTGTTCAACTTATTGTATTTTTCTTTTTCTATTTAATTAATTTAATTTTAGTATGTTTTTAACTTTTTGAGTAAAATACCATTGTAAAAGCTATCAAAAACAGAAAAGTCAAAAATTTCCAACCGTTTGTGTTATTATCAGTGTTGTGACAGCAGTTTTTAGAAATTCTGGAAAAAAACATACATATATACAATATAAAAGATATTATGAAATTTAACAAATAAAGTTACAAATTTGTCAGCTAATTAATTAAGGAGAAGTAGAATATTCAAAAACACTAAAGCGCCAAGAGTTTAATTAATACAAAACAGCTATATGTTATGTTTAAATCGAGCTTTGATTTCTTTTAACATAAGAAATTGAACTAAACCACATTAAGTATTTGGTAAATATATTTTGCAAGCTGATCTATATTCAGATTGCTGTTGAAATTATTCTGAGCACACATTTAAATATAATCGCATATAATATCTTTCTTTGATTGAAACAAATTAGTATATAACTTGTCATTTTTTGAATAATCTTTTCATTTTATCTATTTCTTTATATATTTATATATCACTTTATATCCCTTTTAATAGTTCTATTGAAATCAATAAAATATCAAAAGATAATTCCCTTAACCAAAAAGTTTAAATATAATGAAAATCGTATACAATAAAATTATTTAACCTGAATATATTATTCTTTGTAAAAATAAATTTGTTTTATTTTTCTTTAATTAAGGATGTAACTATTTATATTTGTTTTCAAAATAACATAATAATTTTCTGCATCATTTAATTTTGCAATTGTACCACTTCCAATTACATCAACATTCAATAGTAAAACTATAATGTAAAGCAACTATTTTATAAATGTGAAGAATCAGTTGTGGTTTTAATCAGGGTTACTGAACCATTTCATTTACTATTTTATACTATATTTAATAAATTGTCAGCTCAAAAATAATTCAAACATTACGAGATAAAAATTTTCTAAAGAGAAAATTTCATTAAATACGAATTTGTACTTCATTAGTATAATTAAAATCAAATTTGAATTCTAATCGAAATTATCAAAAATAGTAGGTAATAGGAAACAAAATAATATATAATGAGAAAACTATGAAAATAAGGAAGAAAATTATATCAATACTAAATAATAAAGAATATAATTTTTAGTCTCTTATCTGTGTTTCTGTTTTATCAGACAAACTCTTTTTTCGAAATTTAATTTTTAATGTAGCCAAAAATTATTATTAAAATTAAATTGAGTGTTTCGTTAACGAACACTACTTGAACTAATCAGTAGATAGAGTAGTGTTAGAGACTTATAGAGGTTTAGAAAAGTTTTAAAACTCATATATAGATATCATAGAAACCAATCTGTGAGTTTTGAAAACTAAATAAAAAAAAACCAAACTCGAAGTAACTAAATGTATTTTTTTGGACAGTATATCTTCTTCGCAACTATGTTAAGCTTCTATTCTGTTAGATTTTTATTTTTGAAAATTTGTACTTTCAGAAATAAAAAGTCTTAGCATAGAAAAAAAATTAAGCAAAAAGGGTTGGCACTAGGTTAGTCGAAAGTTAGTCTATCATTCACAAATACTTGTGATTTTGACAAATTATACCTTTATATAAAATTTAATTTCATGATTTTATTAACAAAGTGTTGAAAAACACATTCCTTGTTTTGACAAATACCTAAGGTTTTCTCTTCTTTTGTACGATTTCTTTAATGGTTAGCTAATTTCTATTTTTGGCCTATATTTACCTGAAATTTTTAAATTTATAATAATTCATAATTTATCGCTCTAACGTTAAATAGTTACGTTCAAAGCAAATCGCTTTGCAATCAATTGACACAGAATTGATAATGGCAATTTGCTGCTATTTTAGAATATTTTTGGAAATCATTTCTACTGATTTCGAAGTAAGACGCTCGAATGAACAAAACTTAATCAGATGTAAAATATCAACAGACGATCCATCATCACTCGTAGATATACAAATATAAATGAGCTTCTAAAATCATTATAATAATCATCTACTTCTTGAAATTATCTTTTAAAACAATGTTGATTCTATTTTTTTTTTTTAATTTAGATAAATTGAATGTAAGAAAAAAGATTTATACATATATTGCGCAATGCGGTTATCTTGGTTAAATGCCATTAAAATGCTTTCCTGCTTCCTTTTTATTTTTTTTTATTTTGTTTTTTCCTTTTCTATTTTTAAATATGTAATAAAAATGTTTTTTTGTTGTTTTTCTATTTGACCAAAGAAATAAATGTTTCTATAGTGGTAGGTAATTAATTCAGAATAAATTTTTAAAAGCAAAAAAAAAACACAAATAAAAAAAATTTTGGCAACTTCTACTGAAAGGACCAACACCACATTGATCAAAAAAGAGCAAAAAAAAAAAAAACAAACAGAAAATGTCGGAGGGGAGCGTTTTTTTTTCGTTGGATTGAAAGAAATCATTTCATGATTCATATGATGTATGTATAGTGCTGTCAAAATTATTCTAAATTTTTAAATTGTTTTACAGATTGCTAGCTTTATGACTACTACATGATAAAAAACCAACAAAAATTATATAAGGTAGTAAAGAATAGGTGGAATTGACTACAATGTGGGGCGAAACAAAAATGAAAAATAAAAATTAAATTAAACTAATTAAAAGTTGTTACACAGCAAAATAATGGAAGAAGAAAGCGAATTTCATTAAAAATTTAGAGCAATCAACAAACACAAAGTAAAAACTTTTATTATATTCAATTGATTTTTTTTTTTTTAATTTCTTTTCGATTACTGAGTAGACTAAATTGTATATTATAAATAATTTGAATAAAATATTTTTTGAAGATGTAGATGATGAGTTCGCTGTATTTTGTATGTAGCTATCTATTTCAACCACACTTCATTATTATAGTATCACATTAATAGTTATTAGAATCCTTAATTATTAAAAAAAACAACAAAATATAGCTTAGATGCGCGCAACATATGTTCTACAAACTGTTTATTTGTAATATATGGCTTGTCAGTTTACGATTACTTTACACTGGGTTCTTTAGTCACAGTAACGCCATTCAAAATAAGCGTACTATTGTGCTAATGAAATTAAATAATGATCTAAGCAAGATTAAAATGATTCATGGTTCCTTTGTATAAAAGATTTATTTGCCGCTGTGAGGGAAATTCGACACACAACATGTGCAGTCGCAAGACATTACCCCATTATAACATCAACAAACCTTCTGATGACATCACACAAGAAGTATCTGTGTGGCAGAGATCACAAACATGAAACAGAACACTAGGCAGTAGCAAGTCCTAGGCATTTCTTTTAATTTGTAATGTCGCAAATGTAGTAATGTCAATGATAGATAAATTTTCGAACCCAGTACCGACCCTTTTTCTTTATTTTTATATTATTAATATTTAAGTACGTTACGAAAACACATAACTAACTGCTTGTTTATTTGCAAAAAAAAAAAAAATACTTCGAGAAGAATTTTGATAGTCTAATAATGTAGAATTCAAACTTATAATTCTTCCAGTTATGTTAATTTAAATAAATGTAAACTTTACAAATTTCTTAATTTCTAATTTAATACATGAACTATGAATGCGTATAAGCATTTATAAAGCGCGGTCTGGTGAGGGATGAAAATTGATACCTGTACAGTGAACATATTTATTTTAGGTAGGAAGCTCTATAAAATTACAGGCCCAGCTCAAGATACAGTCGACCAAAGCCCTTGCCTGGGGCTCCAACATTACTGTCATTACATAGGACACTGAAATTTCTTAAATATGTCAACCAACATACCGAAAATTGTGAAAGTATCATTGAAAATTTATTTTTACTTCAGTGTTAGTAGTTGAATTTAATACTAGAGAATTAATTTATAAGAAATCCCAATTCACAACTTTATCACACTAACTATAGTTAAAAATATAGTTAAATAAAATAACAGTCTTTTGAAGATGGGAATTTTACAATTCATAGTATGCAAATATCAATTCAAAAAGAAAGCTTTTTGAATTTTTATCTTTATTTTAAAACTAGATCCTATATGTCTATGACTTTTATTTAAACAAAAAAAAGGAAGTCCAGTCATGGAACTGGCGGTAGTAAGTGAAACAACATTTAAATGCAAATGATTCAGATTGAAATTGAAGACTGACGGTCGATTAGATTAGACAATTTTCATTATATTCTAAAAAAGTTACAATCACTGAGTAGGAAACAAAGATTTTGATTGGAATTTATGCAAATATCGTGTAAAAACCAATCGAAACATTTTCAGATTTGAAATCAAGGAAAAAAAATTTCTAATATATTAAATTTTACTATTTTTTTTTATAATTTATAAATCAGTTTTTATAGTTATTATAATTAACAATATTTTAATGAACAATTGAAATAAAAAATTATATTTAGTAAGTAAAAAAATATGTATTAAGTTTAAACTCTATTTAGGAGGCGCCATGAAAAAATTTGCCTAGAGCGCCATTTAGTCTTGAGTCAGTCCTATAAAATTGTCCAGTTAAATAGTTGAAAAACCTTTCCGTTCTATTTTGAAAACTACAACTTTTATATATATTTTTTTTTTGTTTTTTTTTATATTAGTCCAAGATAATTTGATAAGCAGCCTAACTGCCTTCGCAGAATTTAAACCATATTAAGATGAAGAAAAAAGAAGGATAGTAAAGAGTAATAAAATTAGAAAAGAATTAAGATAGAATAGAATAGAATAGTTAGTACAGAATTTACGGACAGGTTAACAAATATTCATTTATCCGTCTCTTGAAAACTTCTAAGTTATACGTTTGAGGGAACACAAAGGATGGTAAGGTGTTCCATAGTTTAGAGGTTCGGTTGATGAAAGAATTTTTATATTTTACAGTTCTGGTTCGAAGAGGCTCTACTACAAATTTATGATCGAGGGCTGCCCTGCGAGTATTACGCTGGAATGATTGTATTTTTGGCATAATACTTTTTTTTCGTCAGAGCTATTACCCAACAGATATTTATAAAACAGAGTGGCTGCTCCTACATTACGGCAATCACTTAATGATGTTAGGTGTTGTGTAACATCTTCATTATTGATAATTTTGATGGCTCGCTTTTGTACCTTATCTAGGTACTGTAGACTGGTATTTGGAGCACCGTCCCAAATATGAGAGTCTTATTCAAGTCGAGGCCGAATGTATGCCTTATATATTAAAAGGAGGTTGGAAGATATAAGATATTTTCTACTTCTGCTTAAGAATCCTAAACATTTCACAGCATCCTTTACAGACTTATAGATTTTACATTATTATTCATTGATTATTTCAATCATAAACTAGTAAATTTGATAATATTTTTGATTCATCCATCACTCACCAATTATAATTGTATACAATAATCATTATCATCATTATCGATAATGTTGGCTTATTCGATTTTTCCACATCTTCATAACTTTAAATATATAACTCAAAATAATTCAACTTATGTGGTATATGAACCTATCTGTTGACTGTTAACACCCCACACTCTTACTAAATCAATTTTGTATTTAATATCCATGCCCCATTAATAAATTCTCGAATAAAAGATTTTTTTTTATGAAAAATGTTTAAAAAGTTTTGATATTAAACCTTTTTACATTTAATCTTTAATAAAAAAATACAATTGGATTAAAAACTGATTATTGTTTATATAAGAAGCCATAAAAACATTATTTTTTTAATTATTTTTTTTTTATTTTTATTTTTTTTTTGTCGTTTTTGGTTTTTTTTCTGTTTATTTAAAGAAAATCTGTTAACAAACAACGCCACTACTGTCTAAACCATTGATAATTTTCTGGTTTTTGTTTTAATTTTTTTTCTTATTTTAATTTCACCAGCCTATTAACCCATCAGACCCAGCTCGTAAATAATTTGCTGTTTATGCTTGCATTCTCTGAAAACAAAAAGGACTAACTGTTTTTTTATTTTACTTCAGTTATTATTATTATTATTTTTTTTTTGTTTTGGTTTTAAAAAAAAAAAACTTACTTAATTTTTGAAAAATTTAAAGTAGGAAAAAAAACGCAAGAAATTTATTAATTCCTGGAAGCATTAACAAAAAGGAAAAATAATTTTTTCTTAAAAAAAACTTTTCCTTTGAAAAATCCAATTTAAGCAGTTCTCTCTTTTTTCTTATTATTATTTTACTTGCTCCTCTCTTCTACGGATCAGCATATTTCTTGAAAAAAATGAAGAAAAAATTAATTTTGTTATAGTTGTTAGCTTTTAGAGCTAGAGGTGCCTTTCGTACGCTATACAGATCAAAACAGAAACAAATAACAGAATATTACTTAGGAATATAACAACAGAAAAGATTTACAACAGTGTTTTTGATTCGAATAATTTAAATTGAATTAAATTCCGAACGATCGAAAAAAAATAAATATTTATAAATTTAATATTATAAATAAGTAATAAAGGTTTTTTACTTGTCATTGTTTTTTATTATAATTATGGTTAAAAATTGATAATTTGAATAAGTCTAATTAGTTTTTTCTGAACTATAAATATTACTTGTTGGATTAAGTTTTCTATGCTGCTATCGATTTGACAACAGATAATATGGAAACATGCAATATCAGTTATTTTAAGACAAATGAAATACAAAGCTAACATAGTGCTGACGTGCCCGGGGTCGTATAGCCAGTATGGATCATTCACTAAAACTCTAAAGATTCCGTTTATTTGTACCTAATCCTAATAAGTCTAATAAGTCCACGTTAGATTTACGTTCAAAAGTGTGGAAACGTTGCGGTTTATATATATGCATCAGTATAAAAGTGTAAAAGTCAACCAACTAGTGTACAGACAGTAACAAAACTATTTTATATTTATAATTATTACATTCTGCAGGACTACAAACATAAAAAAATTGGGTTCAGGTATATGAATAAATTTATTTTACTTTTAGAAAATTAATTTTTTTTATTTAATTAAACTTTAAAGTAACATTAACCGAAATTTACGAAAAGGATTCCAACCAATTCCTTAACAATGGAATTTATTGTCAAAGTTTTTTTTTCAAACACTATGCCCGAAACATTCGTGGAAAAAAATAATAATTATTAGTTAAATAGATTATGTAAAAAATTGTCAAACAAAAAATTTATATAAAATAAAATTTATTTTTTTAACAAGTGTAATGTGTTGAATTAGCTTCTCTTTCATACAAACAAAATTATAATTTTTATTTTACTCTATCTCAGAAGTCAATTGACAAGAATGTAATGCAAAATTTATCTTTTAAAGTTGGCAGTAAATTTACACAAATACGAAGTGTAATTGATATATTTAATGTTTTACTCTGTCCTAACAGTAAATTTACACAATTAATTTATACTAGTATTCGCCCCCTACTCGAAGTTTGATCAAATATCATACTAAATTTCATTACGAATAGTATTCAATCATTTCAGTTTATAATTTTTATCATCGATGTATCTCAGACAACAGCCGCATATACGTAATAATTTAAATATAAAAAAAAACAAAAAATTGAAAATTTAATTGTGATTACCAAAAAAAGCCTCTGATGTACATTGGTGAGTTGCGACAATGTGATAAATTAAAATTTTTGTATGTTAAAATTTGTGTGTATGCACTGTATATACATCGGTTAAAACTTTAAATTGAAATTTCTAATTGAAAATTAAAAAATACTGAAAAAGTTCGCCACGTCTCCTTTTAAATATCTATCATATAAAAGAATAATAACGAAAATCATTTGGGAAATAGTTCCAACATTTGTACCGTACTTTTTTCAATTTACAGATTAAATATAATGATATATTTTACAGAACTTATGTCTAATTTATCATTTTTATATCAACTAGCAATATTGTTACCATCTATACTAAGAAACACAGTTAGCTCACTATTATAATATTAATCATTTTTTACAATGTATGTAATCCCTAACTCTTTTTAAACCATAAAACAAATATTTTATTAATTTTCTCAACTTTTCACTCTAAATATGTGTTAAAAAACTCTAAATATAACTTAAACAACATACAACAATAAGTTTTTTTAACTAAAGGGTCATAAACAAAGCCATAAATTGTTATCAATCATTTTTTAGCATGCGCTATCTACCAATAGTAAAGACAATCATCTTTTTCATCTTTTTTAATCATATTAATTTGGAATATCTCTCCAAGATAAGAATTTAAAATAGTATTTTTGAACAAGTATTTGAAAGAAATACGCATCTTGTCCAGAAAATAACACACAAAAAATCCAGATATTTTATTCCTAAATTATTTTTCATTTATTTCTGATGAATGAAACAACAGTTTTGTTACGCCAAATACACTTATTTGGTGAAAAATAAATTTATATAAATATAAATTTTTTTAAAACCTTTATTTACATCATTTTACTTTTAACACAAAGAACAAGTTCGATTTATTAATTAATATTCAAAAAAACTTATTTTGTATTAAACAAAATTTCTAATACGGTATTTTCGCAATTATTATCAATCAGTCATTAAAAATGTTACATTTTATAACATTGACATTGCTAGATTTTGTCTTTTAAGATTTTTTAGTTTTCTTTTTTCATTTCATTCTCAAATTCATAATAATAATAGAATAATGGAGAAAAAAAGATTTTTATAAAAAGTTTTTGTCAGTTTACTTTGAAAAAAAAAAAATGTTCTCACATTTTATTATTTTTTATTTTTTACTCTCTCTCATTTTCATTTTCTGTAAATTTGTAACGGGTAATACAATATTTTGCCAATGACTTTCGAATAAAATGCTTAATCATTGATTTAAATATAAATAAATATTAAAATATGGTATAGCAAGAGTTAAAATAATTTTGTTTGTTGAATTTGTAAAGCTATTGAACAGGATAAAATTTTGTATTTTATATACACGAGTATATATACATATGTATGTGTACTATTATTTTACGTAATATTATATAAAATACCCGAGAGCTAAAGAATAATTTTCTTAACTTATGATTTTGGCACTCTCATACTATATCAATTTGTTCCCGGCGTTGAATTTTTACTTCCTATTAAAGATACTTTACTCATACTATTATTATTACATTTTTATATACCTATACACTTCGACTTACCCATCTAAAAATCTGTGTTCTTAAAGTTATAATTTGTAAAGTAATTCATGAAAGAAATTTTTCTTTGGTATTTTTCAGAAAGTTTTAAAAAAACGAAAAAAATGAATAAAGAAAAAAAAATGAGGAAAGTTTAACGCTTTTCATGTTGAATTAATTTCTTCTATTATGGTGGGGAGAAAGGTCCATTTGAAAGAAAAAATTGTATTTTGGGTTAAAATGATATGAACTCATTTTCTGGTGTATTTTCCTAATGAAAATAAAAAAATTTAAAAAAATATTATTTTTTTTTTTTAATTTTTAAAAAACTTTAAAGACTAATTTTCCAATTAAGTGAAAGAATTGTGTTTTGCTTTAAAAATGTTTGAAACACAAAAAACAACAAAACAAACAAATAATTTTAAAAAAATAATTCCAAAAAAATCATAACACTCTACAAAACTTGCAAATTAATTTTCTAAAAGGAAGTGAACATTTTTGTATTTCTTTACATAGTATGTGTGCGTTGTTGTATTCAGTAATTTTTGTATATATAGATATATATCATTTGTATATGTAGAGTTTTTTAATCCGAACAATGCATTTAGAAAACATTAAAATTTTAATTGTTTTCGAAGAAAAATTAAATTTTGTAAATTTTTTTTCTTAGTCAATTTTTCTGAATTTATTTTTTTGATTTTTCAATTAAACTGTTGCACTTTCATTTAGGTTTCATTATGGTTCAAAAAATAAAATCGAGAAAAAAATTAATTAAATAAAATATTCTCTTTTAGTTATCATTGTTTTTTTTTTATTATTATTAATTTTACACTGAGCAAAAAAATTTGTTTGGCTCAACTATAAAATTAAAGAATAATAATATGGTTGGAAAATTTAATTACAGTTGAATGGTTGTAAAAGGCTGAATGAAATATAATATGGTTGCAACAAAAATAATTTATAGTCCACACAACAATATTATTATATTTACAAAAACAATTATATCTTTACAACAATATTATTTATAATTGAAACAAAAATAATTATGTGTGAAATAAACATATTATAGTTACTTTCTACAAGCCGATATTTTGTTCTCAACTGTAATAATATTTTTTGAAATATGATTCACTAATATATTATCAATTTTATGTTAAAAATAAATATGATATGATTCAATGAAAAATAATTATATTTACACCAAACATAATTTACATTAGGTCCGTAATAATATTATTCTCACAAATTTGAGTTATGGTTGCAGTAACATTATCTTTAATTGAAAAAACAAAAAATATGATTGAAGTAAATAATATTATATTTGAAATAAAAGCACAGTATAGTTAATTTCTAGACGGTTATATTATTTCTGTCAATTATAATAAATTAATGTCCAGTATATAAGTACATATATTATATAATATATTAAATTTGGTTAAACTGGTGCTGTAGAAAGCAGACTCAAACTTGATAACATAACTTTTAAATTTATCGTCTTCAGCTATTGATGACTGTAAAAAATTAAAAACAAAAACATAAGTATATTGTAATAGTTATGCAAATTAAAAAGTACTTATATTACAGTATCTGGACAAGAGATTCTAAAGAAGCCTCAACTTTTGGAATAAATTGCCATAAAAATAAGTGAATTTTTAATTTAAACAGATTATTTAATAAACCATGATTTAACCAACCTGTACAGTTTCCTTTTCTTAGATTTTCAATAGGTCATCCTAATTTTGGTTATTTATTCTTTTTTGATTTTATTTGGATAAATTATTACAATATGTACAACTTATATTGGAAAAAAATTGTCCAGTTTCTCATAAAGTGCTTCATTGTCTATTAGAATCTATAAAAAAAAATGAGTGGTTAGTTTATAAAGTCTTATTATAAAATGTATGCAAACATTTACCAATTTATATCCATCAGCTGAACATTTTTATATCACGCTTTCATTTATAAAGACATATTGACTTCGCAAAGAACATCACAAGGCTAAGAATTACAGTAAATGTTTATTCTTGAAGCATTTTATTTTAATGTTAAATATAATATGATTACTTCAATCATAATATATAATATGATACATAAGGCAACTATAGTATAATTGCTTCAAATATTTGTAAAACAACTATAATATGATTTCTTTAACCGTTTTTATGCTTTAAAGCCAAAAATGTAAATATATCTGTACGATATAATAATAATATAATTAATAGAGAAAGTCGACCACTATAAATATCTTAGGCATCATTATAGATGACGAATTAAATTGGAATGTCCAAATTATAAAATTTGATATTGAAAACTCGACGTATTGCTGATGTTTTTATAAAATTATGGAAAAGACAAAGTACAAAAATATCAGTATACTATAGTCTATTTTACAGCACTATAACATATGGAATAGGTATATGAGAAAATACTTTTAATAAAAATACAAGCAAACTTCAAAAAATACATAATAAAGCGATAAAAAATCTTTTTGGGTTAGGACTTAGAACTGCTATAAAAGTGAAATGCACAAAAAATATGGGATATTAAAGTTAGAAGATTTTAAAAATCTAACTCACGTGATACAAATACATAATATTCAAAACAGATATGTAAAATCTAATACAAAAACTACAAAAAATAATGAAATACACCAATATGAAATTAGATCATCTCATCATATAAGATATTCAGCTAGCTTCCATCTACAAGGATTAGAACCTATACTTAACATTAGAGTTCGACTTTTTAATGAACTGGCGGATGATGTGGATAACTTGCCAACAAAAAAATTAAAAAGACATAAAACAATACTTTTGTCTAAACTCTAAATATTATAATAATTTAACCCTACAACGAATTGCATACTTTTTGGAGTATTAATATAAATTTTTATTTTTATTTTCTTAAATTAATTGTTACATAATTTTTATTTTTACTTTTATTGTCTTTTGTCTAAATATTAAAATAATATAACATTAACGATTGGCATATATATATTTTGATAAATTTTTATTCTATTTTTGATATAATTGTAACTTTTTATTTCTTGTTAATCACCACCACATAGCTACATATTATATTTGAATTAATCAAATTTAACACCATACATGTCATACGCTTCATTTTAAAATAAATATAAGAAATATATTATATACTCTGTAGGAGCTCCTTTGCTCATTTTGAGAAACTTGAATAAATAAATAAATAAATAAAAAAAATAAATAATATGAGCTTCTTAACCTTATTATGATATCCACAATCATAATATTTTTGTAAGCAATATAATTTATAGTTTATTTATATTTTTTCTTTAAATATAGTTCTAGCAACCATAATTTATTAAAACACAGGTATATATTTTGATTAACTGTAATATTTTTTACACACATATAATATGTTTCTAATCAACCATAGTTATATTCCACATATCAAATGTTTGTTTCAACGATATCTTACATAATAAGTTTAAAGTAACCATAATATATTACTCGCAACCATTGAATAAACATATAATTTCTCTTAGTGTAGGAATACTTCTATTATGTTATATGAATTTCTACATTGTATTGCTCTACTTTATATCTATATGTATTTTGAATTTTAATTTAAAAATTTATAATATATTTCAATTAAATTTTCAAAGTAGATATGTTTTGTATATTTTGGGCGTCAGATTTCTCAATATAATTATCACACATGGTGCCAAAACTATTTACAATCAATTTTGAAATGCAAATCGTGATAACTGTAATTTATATTTTATTAAAACCAAATTTTTATATCAGAAATTTGGTTCGTACTTGTTAAATTATAAGAAAAATTTTTGAGGAAACAAGAATGTTAAATTAATTTCGAAGTTCATCAAAATTATTTAATGAATCATAAAATGTCCTTTTAGACTGAAATGACGAAATCAAATAATTGAAATTACAGTGATTCATAAGATTTCACACTTGAAAGGCATCAGTGGGTCTCAAAACACAAGCGGAAAGTCAATATTATACCTACTACTGAACCAAAGGATAGCCAGAATTGCTAGCTATCCAAAAATATATGTCTTTAGTGGTGCATCTTATCCTGTAAGGACGAAAAAGGGTAAAAAGGTATATAGAAAAAGGGTAAAAAAATTTTTCAATTTTTTTTAACAAATTCTTATATCTTCTTAACTATTTGACGTAGATATATAATATGTTAAATAATATGTATGTATGAGTTATAGAAAAAAAAGACACCTTTTCAACAGTATATGAATATTGGGGGGTTTTAAGGTAAAATATTGAGGTATTTGGGTTTTCAAGAAAGAAAATAAAGATTGTTTTTTTTCTCCAAAATTTTCTACTTTGAACTACAATATCTCCACAACGGCAGCACCAATCATCATCAAATAAATATTAGAAAATGCTCCAGGCGGTTATCTTTCTAGAATATATAACTGAATATATATATATATATATATCTAATAGATCAACAGACATAACGAGTTTTATATAAAAACATCAAAACAACAAGAATATCTTCAAATGTCCTTTTCGTCCTTAAAGGATAAGATGCACCACTAAAGACATATATTTTTGGAAAGCTATCAATTGCAGCTATCACCACGATATGCTCATTAGGTCCTACGCCGATACAACATCTCCTTCAGAATCCTCCAATTATGTACTTCATCTACTACGGATATTTTGATTTACAAAATCAAAGAATAGTTCCATATTTAATTATTACACTTTTTCAAATATCAGTTTAATATCAACGTTGCAGAAATGGAATACTGCTTTTACCTACTTTTAAATTCCACTTTAAAATAAGAGTTTTTATAAGATTGAGTCGGTAGGTTTCGGAATAAATTTTACAACTTTTCCCACCTGCATAGAATTTACCACCAGTGTAATATATAACATATTACATTGTAAGACACACTATGTACTTATTTTATGCCATTTTTCATACAGGTAGAAACTGGTAGAAATATCCAAAAATAAATGGCATGAGTTAATCAAAAGCGATTAATACAAACAAGTTAAGTTTTTATGATTAACATTAGTAAAAAACACAATTTTTTGCTTTCTCATATCATACCGTCTTTTCAGTGTTTTATTAAGAATTTTTGACTCTAATTTAATTTTTTGCTAAAGGTCTATGATTTGGGTCTGTAATCATTTATGAGTATTGTCATTTTAGTTTTTTTTAATGACATTAGACTAGGATAGAAATTTGTTTACCATTTTAACAGTAATTTATCCGCTAAACAAGAACAATACGTTACCAAAGACGGGTTCAATCAAATACTTTAAGCTTCATTTGGACTAATAATGAACATAGAGCAAGCATATTTCAGTCAAAAGTAAGCAATAACGCCTTAATTTTTTCGATTTATAACGGTTAATAAAACGTTAATATGGTCTTAATGTATTGAGCTGTGAAATGCTTCAATCAACTCAAACATAGACATTTTAAAACGATTTGGAGGAAAGCACTCGATATGTTCGAAACTAAGTCATATAAAATGACTTAGAAGTGAGGTCAGTTAAAAAAGAAATAACTGATTCAACCAAAAAATATTGGACTCGGTTAGAAAACCACCCAAACCCACTAGTGGAAAATTTTTTGAAATCTGTTAGTATAGAGTTTTTAGTACGAACGTTGAAATTTATCTTAAGGTAATACGAACTTTTATACCCAGTTTCTATTATTTTCATAGCATGCACAATCAAGTTCAATCCATCAAAATTACAAATGAATTATTGTTATTGCATATATTTTAATTAAAAATATTTTTATACAAAATTTTAAAATGATTGAAATAATCAGTGCCAAATTTGAAAATTAAATCACCCACACATTCATATACATTCTAATTAAATGGCCGTTTATTACTGTTATAATAACATAAATGTTTGTTTATAACAGGAATATGAATTCAGCATTAAATTTATTGACTTTAATAATAAAAATTTACATATTAATTGGAATTACGTTTTCGAATTTAATTACCTAAAATGTTTATATTATTATTCGTTTTTGTTTTTTTTTTTTATGTTTTTATATATATATAATTTATTATATTTTGTTTTGTTTTATAATTAAAATTGAAAAATAATTTCTAATTACCATCGTATATTGACAATCAATTACAGCACTAAACGTATATTAAATATATCTATCTCTTTTACCCTGTTTTAATTCTCTTTTATAAATGATTATCTTTTAATTTCCCTTAAAATTTATATTTTCTATACGTGAATATTACTATAGTTTTGGTAAACTCAAATGTACAAAAACAAAAATAAAAATTAAATTACTTTAATTTAAATAAATCATTAAAGTTTTTCCGAATTCAATTATTTTTTCCGATTACATCCTTAAAACACGATCATTTCATATATTATGTATACGCATGTATCGATGTTTAATGGAAAAATAAGGAAGTCAGAGATACCTTCTACAATACATTTAAAATCTAAAAATTCTAATATGAATTTTTTAACCCTTAAATTAAACCACAATATTAGAGAAAGAAAATTAGTTCAATGGAAAACATTTGGAAAACCTTATTAATGGGAATAATTTGGAAACTCTTGATCATATTACAGTAAATAAGCAGTGTTATGTTTTCATTACAATATGTAAAATTATTTAAAATTGGAAATTCATACATTTAACAAAATCACAAAAAAGTAGGAAATTTCATATTGAAATAATATAAGTTATTACAAAATTTTCAAAGTCCTATTGTTGAAAATTAACGGGAGTTAACATTGTTATACACTCAACCAAGGTTTAGAACCCATATATCAATACTGATATATAACATTGTTTATTGAATTAGCATACACAAACTGGGGAAATTACAACTAGGTTATTGCTAAAATAAAATGGAACAATACTATTATGAGAGCAAGCTGAATTTATTCTATAATAGATACTCTAAAACAGTTTTCAAATTTATATTTGATTTAACAAAAAATTTAAAAGAAAAACTGATCTTCGTAAAAAACTTAAGATGTTCATACAATAGTATTAGCAACAGTACAAAAAAATTATACATTTATTGAATATCCTTTATATTATCATTTTATGCATTCAATATTCATATTTAGTATTTAATTTCAAACAAAAATATTCAAAAAACGATCATACACGCACTCTAATTCATATTGAGATAAATTGAGATAAATAAATGAAAATCTATAAAATTTTCATGAATACACAATTAAGCTTAAACTAAAGAACATTTCTAATTCCTCAGTACTTAATTTTTACTTTCTAAAATTCATTCAAATAGGATAATTAGATATCAAATCGTTGTCAAATAAGCTTCAACAGACGTAATTTAAGGCTTGGTTTAAGAAAATGTAATATTAACATTCCTAAGACAGACACCGACCTCCAAATATTAATATGAACCGACCAATTAAAGATTTTGTTTCTAGATAGAAGAAAATCATCAAAAGAGCCTTCTGCCTCTGTTCTATGTATCGTGGAAGAACGGAGTGAAGAATTGTGGCGGCTTTAACGCACTATAAACTCCCATCCTTTTGTTAAAATTAAAACTATAGTCTTTAAGACTAACCCCTAATACAATATTGACTCTATTACTTCAGATATATTTGATCAACCAAAATTCCAATAATTCAAAAAAAATTCGAATTATTGTAAAATAAAAGATTTTATCCTAACACAGTTCGAGCGGTTTAAGTTTTATATTGGCTTATTGCAATTTTTGTAGTTTCATTTATATTTTTACCGACTACTAATATAGCAACGTATCATCTGCAAAAATTGCTACCGTCACATCTTCTATCTCTGAAATATTACTGGTGTATTTAGTAAATATAGTATGGGGCCCAGTATACTATCTTGGTGTACTCCTGCGCCTATATTGTGTAGAGCGGAGTAATCTCCTCTTTGCTATATAATCTGCTTTGCTCCTCGAACGCAACATAATGAATACATAATCATAATTTTTATATTTGTGTGATTCCTGTGACTCACGTTAACAATGTAAGAGTTAAATATAACCAAAAAAAATAAATTACTTAATGTTCATTTTAGGCAAATTAATTAGCATTTTATTATCATGATTCTTAGAATTTCTAATTGAAATTCAATTTTATTGTACCGACATTTGCATTTCTTCGAAAGCATGCATATCCCATTTTATTTTACTTTTAATTTTACATTCATACATATACAAAATTAAATAAACAATAAACAGTTGAAAAACGTAAACGACTAAATCCATAAATGTTGAATACAAGTTATAAAATATAAATTGGATTTATTTACAGATTCTAAATTTTACGAAAATTAATAAGAGTATCACAAAATAATTAAATCTTAAATGTTTTTCTTTAAATTCTGAGAATTTAGTGATCATGAAAATTAATTTCGAACTATTTCGATATTGAATGTTATCTAATACTCAAATCATTTTCATGTTATCTATTACTAAACTAATTATTGTGTTAATTGGTTTTATTTTAATATTACTACCTGTGCAGAATATATCATATGTATATGTATAGGTAACGATCCTATCTAATAGTTGCTTTCCGAATAGTGTAGTCGGGTGTAAAAATCCAACAAGAATACCTGGGTATACTAATTGCATTTACTATTTTTTTAGAATATTGGCATTTTACAATTAGAGTACCTAGGTATTATATTCAGAACTTTACGGTAGTAATTCTTCTGCTATTATGTTGTATAACACATTTTTTCGATTGCACATTTTTAGAATTAGAAAAATTATACTAGAAATTACTGATAGCAAAACTTTCATAGAGTAAGCCGCAATAAAATGTAGTGGTTATGTTACAAAGTCTGACTGCTAACATGAAGTTAATGCGTTCAAATGTTAATATTTATTTAATCATTTAGTCAAGTTCCATATGTTTGTTTTGATAACATTGAAATTGTTCCACAGAAGGAGTTAGAGATCTAATTAGTTTTAACATCTACATATTTTTTTTATAAGTTTACATATATATTTTAGTTGTTTAGATAATATAAAAGAAAAATTTATTTAAATGTAAATATTTGGGTACATAAATGAATTAAGTTAGAAATAGGTAGAAATATCCAATAAATAAAGAGCACGAGCGAATTTAAAGCGATTAATACAAACAAAGTGGTTGAGATTTATATGACTAAAAAACTCTATTTTGAGCTTTGCCATATCATTCAGTTTTTTAGTGTTTACTAAGTATTTTGATTTTTATTGAATATTTTGCTAAAGATCTACGACTTGGATTTTTCATCATTTATAAGTATTGCCGTTTTGTTTTTTTTTTAATAACATTATATTTTTTTATTTAACAGCCGAACAAATTATGTAGTTTAACGTATATTCAATTAATTATCATTGTCCCATATGTAACCCATATGTAACCCATATGTAACCCATATACGCATAGAGCGAAAATATTCAATACTTGATGATGCAAAATATCAGTTTTTACAATTTTGATATTCAAAGTCCTTTTGCTCGTTAACTAGATACTGGACGTAAGACTTTAAAATTTCATATTTCAGTTTTTTAAATCAAAATAAGCCATTGCATAATTGATTCAAACCGAATGGAAAATAAATTTCGGAACTTTCTCCACTTTATATTTTATGAACTTATTCACTTTAACATATTCGCTTACATTGAAGAAATTTTAAACAAAAAAATGAATTTTATCTCTGTGTCATTGTGTAAATGGGTGACTCAATTGTTTTTTTTTTTTAAACTTTGTATGCTATTTCATTTCATCATTTTATGAATAGAATTATTACGAATCGATAATATTTAGTTCTGTAAAATTTAAAAAAAAAAATTGTTTTCGGAAATAACATTTTAAAATTGAAATTCAAATTCATTTTCATTTCAAAAAGTTTGTTATTTTATCTTCAAAAGCTGTCAAAGCTCAAATACAAACATTATTGATTTCGATTGTAATTGAATTTTTATAGTAATAAAAAAAGGATAAAAAAATAAAATGAAACAAGCTTATCTGATGATTTTTTTATCACATACATATACATATTTTTAATATTATTTATTCAATTCATTTTTCATGAAAGAGAACCAAAATTGACAAGCCCAAAAAACAGGTCAATTATTTAATAATATGCAAGTGATAGTACGTTTAGTTCGTCTGCTTTATAAAATATCACAGGACAAACTAATCTAATATTACAAGAAATTTCAACTAATTTCAACAACAACAAATCATTTAAAAAACATTAGATAACTTACCGACTAAAACAATTTAAATAACATGTAACATTAACAAAAAAGTAAAATTTTATAAATATATTTTTTAATGAAATAAAACAAAGCAAATATTATGCAATTCTTTTATACGTAGGTGCAGGTAAGTGCCGAATGATAAAAAAATTAATTAATATTATTAAAATTAAATGAAATATAATAATTGATAATATTATTATATGAATATTACAGTCACAAATATAATTTTTGTTTTTGGATCTTTAAACGCTAAGATTCGCCAAAATGGATGACGATGTTTAACCGAACATATTGACATACTATATTATATACCACACTCCATATATTTTTTATATTTGCTCATACAGAATGCATAGTAAGTAAATTAACTTGTAACTAGTAGTAAGATTAAGTTTTCAAAGATTTAGAACAGAAATAGACTTAAAGTTATAAAATCAGAACAAAAATAAAAAAATAGTAGAATTTATCACCTATTTGTTTTTTTTTTTTTTTGCTAAATTAGTTCAATAAAACATTTATTTGCTTCATTTTTGAGAAGTCGGTTATTCATCCTTTTTTGGCAATTTCTTATATTTTTTTATCGCCTTGTTATAAATTGAGTCAATATAATTGATAATTAATAATTGAGAAAATATAATTGTAGGTGTGATCTTCTTGTGTTGTGTTGGTTTGTTTCCTTTATTATTTTTAGAGTTTTATTTGTGTTGATAGTTACATTTAATAGTTTATGGATTTGAATATTCCTGTTATTTTGATTCCTTTTGCATTTCGGATATTTATTTGTCTTTTCCAGCTCAATTCAGAATCTATTACCACTCCTAAATATTTTTACTTATCAGTTTATTTTATTATATCCTTATTATAGTGTATAGGTTTAGTGACTCCTTATTATTTGACATGATATAAATATATTTTGTTTTCTTAATATTAATCATTAAATTGTGTTTACACATTCATTTGTATATTGCATTCAAATCATAATTCATATTTATCTTTAAGTTTACACTATTATATATCATATATAGGGGTTTCCAATAAGAGTGATATGATTTCTTTTTGAAAAAAAAACACACTAATTGTTAAGGAAATTCAAATGTTTTTTATTTAATGTAAAGTACAATCGACACAATTAAGTTCTGAATAAAACGTCATTCAAATGTCCTCAACGAGTTCTTCTTCTTCGACTTCTGCAGGAACGAATTCGATGAACCCAATTTTCGAACACTTTTTCTACTAAATCCAGTCGTATGCCATAAATAGCACGTTCAATATTGACTTGTAAAGCTTGAAAAGAGTCTGGTTTATTGCTAAAGACCAATGACTTCAAATAACCCCACAAGAAATAGTCTAGTGGTATTAAATCACAACTTCTTGGAGGCCATTCAATATCACAATTTCTTGAAATAATCGAATCTCCAAACTTTTCTCGCAATAATTCAATTGTTTAACTTGCTGTGTGGCACGTAGCCCCGTGTTGTTGGAACCAAATGTTGTTAAGTTCAACTTTTTGCAATTTTGGCCATGAAAAGTTGTCATCGATCTATACCGCTCTCCATTGACAGTAACGGTGTTACCAGCTTCATTGCCGATGATTCCACCAGACCAAAAACCACACCAAACTGTTAATTTAGGTGAATGTAATGGTTTTCCATGAATAATTTGTGGAGTTTCTTCACCAGAATCGACAGTTTTGTTTATTTACCGCACCACTCATATGAAAGTGAGCCTCATCGGAGAAGATGATTTTCTTAAAAAAATCTTTATCGTTTTCAAGTTGTTCCCAGGCAAAATTACCAAATTCACGACGTTTAAGGTGAAATTGTAAACATTACTGAATTCAATGAAAAAAACAGGACAGATCATGACATATGGCCGAAACGTCACTTCAAAATTATGTCATCCCTATTGGAAAATCATACATCATATAGTCATATATATCACTACAATATTATCAATATATAGCCCCATACAAATTTTATAAAATTTAAAAGCTAAAAATTATTAATTTTTGTTTCAAATTACCTTTTTTATACAGTATATTTTATTATGATCCTGTCCAGTCTCTTCATTTTTTTTTCTTCTTACTCCTCGTGGGAGCATAGGACTTCCACTTGACATTTCAATCGAACGGATTTTTAGCTACTATTTTCGCTTGTTCGCACACTTCGCTTATATCTTCGCATATACATAAAAAAAAACCATAAAGAACAACTCCGTATACGTATGTCGATTTTACGAATATTTCAACTCTTTCTACCTAGGCTGATCATTTACAGTTTTCAGCTTTTATCTTACTACGCCAGAAGTAAGTTCACCGTTGGTATAATAAAATTACTATAATAAAATTAAAACTATGAAAAGTTTGTTTGTTGATGATAATTTAATATATATAATTTTAATTTAGATATTAAGCTATTATAATTAAACGAGGGCGTCTGTTTTAAAGTTTTCATAAGAACAAAAATTTACATTTATTGATATACAATTGTTATTGTAAAGCAGCAAACACCCATGTTTTTAATAAAAAGCTTCAAAATTAGTATAGTTTTCTAAAAAAAATAAATAAATATTTTTAATATACATTCTCTTTTTACCTCTTTTATTGTTTTTTCATTTCTTATATTGATCTAGTGCGTTAAAGTTGACACAGTGCTTCACTTCGTCACAAAAATAAATTAATTTTTTTGACAAAAAAAGCAATGGATTACTAGATAAGGTAAAGCAAAACGTTTTGTATTTAAACTTTTTTTATGTAAATTCTGTGATTTGGAAACTTAACAGATTCGGGGGATCCCCTAATTTAAAATACTATTTTTTTTTGTACTAGGTTTGTTTGTCAATTCGCAGAGATGGAACGTGATGTAGATAAATTTTCAAAATACTAAATAAGTTGCTGAAGGAGCATTTTAAAATTTAAATAAAAACTTTTTTTAAACTTTTTGGATCCATAATGTAGCTATGGCTTTTTATTTAGTTACAGAATTTTTTTTGGTTTTGAACTTATATAGAAATATAAAATGATGACGATATGAACAAAATATTCCTAAAAATGTAAAATATATTATAGATAATTTTTAAGGGACTGTTTGACAGATAACATTGGACTTTCTCTATAGCCGGTTCTTAAATGCTTATGTATTATATGTAATTAATTTAAGCTTAATTTCAAATTACGAAATTAAAAATCAAAATATAAATCAAATAAAAGAAGAAAAAAACATTTTTGTAATCATTACAGAGCAACTTTTTGAATTATCTTTTTAAACTATCAATACCTATACGTAATAGCAAAATATTTGGAAATTAAAATTTTACTTTTAATTTTTAAAAATTAGGATTAATGTACATTCTAATAGACAATGAATAGCAACATTTCTTTTTATGTTATATAAATTTGTAAGTTCTTTTAAACTATCTAAATAAAAATATAAAATGATTTTTCCAACAAATAACAATAAATAATACAGTTCTACATTCTTCTTCTTCTTCTTCGTTTTTGACATAACAAACCCCTTTAGTTAGGGTCTTCAATTCTTTAAAATTTTATATAATAGAGACAAAGACAGGTATATATATATTATGAATGATTTGCTATTATAATCTTCAACCATAAAATCACCAATTTCCTAATTACTTTTTCTTCAATTGAATTTAAAGTTCTTTTAATTCTGTTTTACTCTTTTATCATGATTTTCTTTTTTTGTACTGTTGATTGAATTTTTTTTTTATTTTCTTTTTGTGTTTTTCTAAAAGTGCTGTCTCCAACAAACTACTTACTTTATTACATAAACAATTTCGTGGCTAAAATTTAACTCAAAAACTATTATTTCAGAGAGCAACATTTATACAGCATGTAATTGGTAGAATATAGAAAAACTAATAATAAACATATCATAAAATGAAGAATCCTTTGAAAGTCCTTATTTTCTTTTCTAAATAAATATAAGTATGTATATATTTCTATATCAGATGTGAACAAACTTTATTTTTAATTATTTTTATTTTACAAACATAACTAAAAACTAAGTATATATAGTATGGTAATATCGTTTTTCTCGTACGATTGCTAGTAACGAAATGAAAACACTTTTCATGCATTACAAACGCGACTTATAATTTGTCTCGAAATTAACATTAAACTTACATATGTACATTTATTAATTTTTATTCATTTTTTGTCACATCAAACAATTTTATTGTGAAACACTACAACTTTTACCCAGATCTTCTTTAATAGCACAAATTTACTTTATAGTAATAATTTTCAAATGATAAACAGAAAAAGAACGAAAATTCCCGAAATGACCAAAAAAGATTTGAACCATACATATTTAATTAATAATCAGAAATCTTAACTACTATATCAAACTACTATAATATGATAAAGTGGTAGTGAATTCCGAAGCACACTTGAATTTTTTTATCGCAACCGAAATATTAGAAGATTACGTGGTATTGACGGTTTTAGTATCCTCGAAGTAGATATGGAGGAGGTAATGAACGACATTATACAGTTAAGAAGGGCAACAGATTATCAACAACAGATTTAAATTTATCCCTAGCTATTTATTTTACATGTTTTTTCTGTTTCTGTTCTGTTTCGTAATTTAAAACGCGTCGTTACTTTCAGTTTACCAATTGTATAATTCAAGTTTAGCTATTGAATATTTAAATTTATTATCTTTAAGTTTGAAGGATATACAAAACCCACCAAGGTTCAGTGGCCTAATAATAATCTAATCTAATCACTTATTAGTTATTGTTTTATAATAAAACAAATAAATTGTCTACAGATTTTTCTTGTTGTATTTTGTAAATTAATAACAACTTACAAAATGAAATTTGAAAAATTGTTTAGACCCTTGTCTTTTTGAGATGTGGGATAAATTTAATTACAAGTTGTGGATGACTTAGAATTAGAAAACTTTATAAAATAACCAAAAAGTTAGTGAATAACTAATAATTTACGTTTTCTTACCCTATCTAATTGACTTTCTAATTGAATTTTTTAATATACTTAATGTTATGCTTTATTTTTCTAGATATTAAATATTATATTTCTAAATGGACACATTGTGATGTTGTAGTAGTACCTTTATTAATTTAATGCGGGTTCGTTGTGCATCGCATAGTGTCTCTAGGGGAAAGCAAGTTCATATAACACATTAATAGTTTAGACTACTTGGTTGTAGTATGAACAGAATTACTTTGGTGTTATTTGCAAACTTTATTCGCTTTCGATTTGAAAAATCATGTTACAAAAACTCCTCACATAATACATTAACCTATTGACACTATGAGTATAATTTCTAAGATTTATTTTGTTATCAAAAGGATAAAATTACCTCAAAAATTAGGTATAGTACGCAAATTGATTAAGTTTTCTACCACTGTTTTATACTTAAATAAAAATACCATTTATATAAATAGGTATTACAAATTTGTATTTTCGTTTCTAAGGATATTTCTTATGTTTATCAAATAATTATTATGCATAAGCAATTCCTTATGTATTTATAGCCAACATAAATAATCTAAAAAACTGGCTCATACAAGCGTTTATTAAATTAGTTAAATTTAATTATAATAATATTATATCGTAATCAGCATATATGTCAACATTTCACCTCAAAATTAGTAAATTGGAATTCAATTCACCACATTAGCAAAACCGAAAACATTTTTCGTTTCATTTTTGTTTTTTATATTTTTTCTCTCTCAATAATTTTGTTTTACCAAATATCAAGTGAAATTTAAAAAAAAAAGTCCCTTTTGCTTCTTATAATATATTTGATGAAAAATTGGGTGTGGTCTGTGACTGATAAAGCATTAACTCGTAAGTAAGTTGTAAACAAAATGATTTTTTATTTAATATTCATGTTTTTTGTTTTGCCAATGTGTGAATTGAATTCCAATAATTTTTCAATAAATTCCAAAAGTCTTTTTTTTTGTGGAATGCAACATTATTATTATTGTTTATATAGGTATATAATGTAATTAAAGAAAATTTAAATTTCTATAAAAAGAAGGCTCTTCTTTATTTATTTATTTATTTACTTTTTAATTCAAATAGTTTATTTACAAAAAATATTATAATTTAATTATTAAAATTCTCAATTCTCTCTAAAAACTAAATTATTTTGACTACTTGAAACGGTAGAAAAGGCATGGTAATTAAGAATTATTTTGTTTTTTCAAACCATACCAAACCATAGCTTCTTATTAAAACATGACTATTTACTGATTGATATTGAAAAATATCAGTGTATTCTGCTAAAAACTTTAAATTTGGCTCTAACTTGAATTATTTATATTTATATTATAATTAATAAATAGGAGTCTTCAGTTTCAATTATACTACACTTTGCTCCTATACTTTTCTTAAAATCATTATTTTATTTTCTTAAATATATATTATAATATTTATTTAGTTCTTTTCACTCTACCAACTATCAAAAAGAGATTGATCGGTACCAAAATAAATATTATTAATATATTCTTCAATAAATTCCTCGATCACTTGAAAGACCACTCATCTATAACCTATGTATTGTTATATACGTACAGCTCTTAAAAACATAATTGATTTCTATATTAAGAAGATAGCTTGTGTGCTTATGACGAAATCATTTAAAATTGAAAAGCACGTTCCATAAATTCATATTATGCTTTAGTTTCTCCTTTTAGACTTTGAAAATATCATAAAAAGCAAAGTTTTTTATCCAGGTGTAACTTAAAATAGAGCAGATCAACTTCATTTTCTGTTTGTTTACTTTATATTCAACACATCCAGAATAAAAAAAAAAATCATTTAATTTTGTGAAATCATTGAAAATTTTTCAATTTTAACACAGCTTTTCTTTTGCTCTTTTTTCTTATTATTTAGTTTCTTTTTACTTTGCTACATCATCTTGCAGAGATAAAAAAAATAACTTCTTATTATCTAATACTCTTTCTCTTTCCTACGATTATCTTTATTTTCCCCTATTTCTGTATTTATGCTCTTTCGGAAAATGCCTTCAAAACTCATGTGGAAATTTATACAATAAATTTTTCCTCCCTTTTCAAATTTTATTCTAATGAAATTGGCTTCAAAGTGATTAAATGCTTAAAATGAAAAAATAAAAAAAAAAACAAAAAGAAAACTGAACGAGAAAGAAGTATAAATATAAAAAAAATACGTCTAGACTCTTCTAATTCAATAATAAAATATAAAATTTTACGAACTTTTTCGTAATCAGATAAGCTTTTCGGTAAACTCTCTGCTTAAACGATAAATGGTTATTTAAAAAAAATAGTCATAATAACAATAATAATAATAATAATAAATAAATAAAATAAAACTAATTATTAAATTGAAATTGTAATAATTTTTGAAATCATTTCAATTTCTCTACTGGGGGATTTTTTTTTCGTAAAAATTCAATTCAACGACCATAACGATATTAATCCAAAACGTCATTATTCAATTTAGTTCTCAAAACAAAGAATAATAATAATTAATAATTTTATTTTTTTAATACTAATAATAAATTAAAATCGTGATGATGGTAATAGTTAAAGTAGAGTAGAGGTTTACTTTACGTAATTAATTCCGTAGCCTAAAACTTAAATAAAAACTCTTTGGATCATTAGACTTACTATTAGAATTTAATCTTTTTTTTAGTTTGTCCCAATCAATGAAAAACTCGCTGAAGTAATCTAAAAACGAATAAAATAGAAAAATAACACATGTTTTATGAAAGTTAATTCTTACATCGTAAATAGTAAGATTGTTCAGTAGGGTATATTCCGATATAACAAAACAAAAATAATAATGAAGGAATATTCTTGTTTTCTTACAAACACACAAGCGTTAGAATGTAATCTTTAATACTTACGTACTGTTTCATTGGAATAAGAGACAGAATAGATAGAAAGAAGAAAGTTATTGAAAGAATTAATAGTAGTTTGCTGAATGAGGTTATTGTTGTTATAGTGTTATTGTTGTATAGTTTACATTCGTGAAGTTTTGAGCTTTGAACGAATTTCCATAAACTTTTTTATGCCATCTAAGTATTTCAACTCTATAGGGAGGCATTTCCATTTCCAACTTCTCTTTTTTGCCGTTGAAACTGTTTAATAGGAGGCAGTAGTTCTTTGGTTTATAATAAGCATATGTCCGCACGTACAAAATATCTATGAAACAGATAAAGCGCTCCTATTATACATTGATCCTCTAGGGAAGTTGAGGACGAAGTTACAGTTCGATCGCCAATTCGGCAAATTGCGCAATTTTGAACGCGGTTAAGATAGCCTAAGACTTCAAGATAGCAGATAAAAATCAAGATCGTTTGCTAGAAAAAAACAGATATTACCTTTTTTGTATCTGACAATCGCTACGCTGATATCTTTTTCAAACTCTGCAAATAGCATATATTTCCATTTTTCTTCCTACTAAAAATAAAACTTAGGATTTTGATACATTGGGATTTTGGTAGTCTCTATCTTCAAAACTGGTTATGGAAATCCGTTTATAGTTAGAGCATGTAGAATGTGAAATCATTTTCAACTAGGGTAGGGTTGACAATTACATGGCACCAATTTAAACTACCAATAATAAAATTTCTAACTAAGTATTATTTAAAATATATTTCTGATTTTTTAAAAAATATTTCTTCAATAAGTTAATTCAACGGCTAGAGTACATAACATTTTATTAAAAAAAAAAAATTCATCTAGTTGGTTCTGCATTAAGTTTTATATATGTAGTATGTGGTATGATGGTTTTATTTAATATGAGATCTTAGTGTTAAATTAAAATTCTACTAGTGTTGCTTATTAATTAAAATAAAATTGGCTACATTGAAATGGTACCAATAAAATAACAAAAACTTCTGAAGCAAAAGTCTGCAGAAGAAATACGCGTATCTGTATGATAAGCATATCAGTAAAATTAAAGGAAAAATATTCGACTATTTTCAACTATTACACAAAAATTTTACTCTAACGCTAGAAAAAAAGTTTTTATAAGAACTACATTTAAATGTTCTTAGATCTGCAATCTAAGTGTAAAATTGCAGTACCGTACTTAAATAAGCACGAAAAGGTGATTCTAACTAAGCCACTGTAGAGTGTAAAAAAAAAAAAAAAATTGTCTGTAGTAGTACAAATATCATCTATTATATATCGACTGCGAATGCCTTTGTTATACTTATATTTTTCATCTGTCATTAGTTTACATTCTAGTTTATTATTCAAACTAGCATACAATACTATCGTAACAACTGAGAAGAAATGTTTAGACATTTTTTTTTTTCATGTTCTTGACAGTAACTTAGGTAGAATCACATTTTCTTGCTTAATTAAAAACGGTACTGCAATTTTATACTACAACTAGAAGAAACCCCCGGGTATATACCCGGCCAAGCAAAAGAAAGCAATTTTTCTGTGAAACGACACAATAAAATGATTTTTAATACAATTATACATTTGACACGTTGAAAGTATCTGACAACAATATATAGAATACATAGTAATATTAATTGCAAACCATAAAAAAATAAAAAATGTTATATTTTTAAATAAAATATCAAAACTATCAGATAGAATTAAACTTTTTTTGTAAGATTTAATTTGTTTTTATTATTTTTTTATTTCTCGAGGGAAGGTGAAAGCCTCGAAAAATACTAAGCAGATCGCGCATGTAGGTACTTAGCTATGTGGAACTTTAACCCACTAAAATCACCGAGACCATTTAATATAACTGATATTATTAACCGATTTATTATGAGTGAATTTTAAAATTCATCATATAGGAAACAATTGGATAAAATGAAGTATTCTAGACCTGTTATGCAACATTGTCAACCTCCTGGTATGGAAAATTATCAGTTACAGTGTCGTTGTCAGTAGCTTTCCCCTGTCTTTCAATTGGTCCTGCTAGAATTTTAAGTTTTAGATCAGTGGATTGTGTAGAGCTGACCATGGGGGAAGGTACGTTGAGGGAGATAAATTCCGACTCTCTGAAATGTTTGACCTTGTGAATTATTGATTGATATTGCATATGCAAGACTTGCTGGAAATTGATGTCTAATAAATTCTTATAAAATGATTTTCATATATCAGATATATTTTTATTGTGTGGATTGTGTCGTACTTCAAATTACTTCGAAATAATCTTAAATTGAAAAAGAATGCAACTAATTAAATCATATAGATATACCTCAGATTTACTATACGGTTTAATGAAAAATCAGCTTCATTATGAATTGTATCCATCATTTCAATTTATCCTTGGTAGGTAAATACTATATTTTATTTTTGTATTGATTTTATTTGGAAAACAACCGTGTACGTAAATAATAATTTGTTTAAAAAAAAATTTTTTTTAGGTATGTTAAATTTTTTTTTAGGTATGGGGTGAAATTTTAAATGGAAATTTCTAATTAATAATTAAAAAAATATAAAAATATATATAATACTGCTTAGTCTCCTTTTAAATATCTATCATTTTAAAAAATAATAATGAACATCAGTTGTTAGATGGTTCAGATTTGAACCGTACTTTTTCAATCTATAAATTAAACATAAATAATGTATTTTCAAATGACTATGACATATGACATTAAAGAAATTATCAAACGTATAACTGAATAAACCTAATATTTTACTATTTTTCTTGTATGAACTTTAAATTTTAGTTTGATTGGGCAGATAGTTTTTTGTGTAGATTTTAATAAATATATAATTTTGCTCCTAGTTTTTTTTTAAAATAAATTGTCAGTTTTATCATAAATTTAAAATAATATACATATACAATGTATGTATGTAAGATATTTTAATAACTTTTTCAAAACTTTTTAAATTTAAAAAATAAAAATTTTAGACATAAATTAAGATATGTTTCTTTTTTATTAAAAGTAAATATTATAAAATCTTTAAAATAAATTTGAACAATAAAATTTTAACATAGGTTCGATATACATAACATTTCACAAATATACTAATAAGACTTCCTAACCAAAATACAGTACAAATTATATTATATTTATTGTACCTATTTATTTTAGCTGTTTGAATATACATATACAGGTAGGATAAATGCTAATTGGTATAATTATAATATATTATATCCAAACATCTACATGATACATCATTGTTTCAAAATTGTCAACTGCGAATACATTCCATGTATGAAGTATACATAATTTGTATGCTTAGATTTATATTAAACTAAATGCTTTCGTATTTTGCTGAAATAATTGAGAAGAGAGTAATAATTAAAAATTATTTTTTTTTTATTAAAAAAATATTGTTATCTATAATATAATATATTAAAAATTATTATATAATACATAATAATGCATAATACATAATAATAAAAAAAAATTTGAATTAATAGAGAATCGAACTCACAAAAATTTGGGATATTAAAATCTATATTAATAATATTACCCTACTAATTAATTTTTTTTTTCCTACTAAAAGTGCAAAAAACCAAATGCGATAAATAAAAAAAAAATAAAAAGAATTTGAATCAAAAGAGAATCGAAAAAACAAATTGATTGAATGGAAAAAAAACAAAGCACACGAAAAACCACGAAAAATGTGGCTCCAAAATCGTGCTCTTGTGTATTATAATATAGATATTTAGATATCAAATTAATAGCTTATCAACTCATTAAATGTGGAAAACTACTACTATTGTCACTAAGCCTTCTTAAATAGAATAGCTTTATTTTATTTAACAGATTAACAGATTATACTCTCAATTTTTTGTTTGTTATACCCATAAAGCATTTTTTTACTAAATCGGGGATCTTTCGGTTGAAAGGCAAGTACTTTGCATACTGCGCGACCCAACGTGTGAACCAATTTTAATAATTCATTGTAAACGTAGGTTTTATTTATTATTTACGAACATTTTGCTTAATAATGAAATTCAAAACTTTCTAAAACAAACCCTTTAAATTAAACTTTTTATTCTAAATAGAATTTCATAATATAAATGCATTCAAATATTTGTCATCATCCGATCAAAAATAGAAAATTTCAAACTTTAATTAAAAATAATAAAAGAAAAATTCAAAATGATTTAAATTGAACTTCTTATAAAGTATTCTTGTTTTAGTGCTTATGCATAAGGAGGAACGAATGGTAAAAACACAAAAAAAAACAACACATCTTTTTTATAAATTGGGATTTTCCGGAAAATTTCACAAAAAATAAAAATTATTGAAACGATTTTATTTTAAATTTTTTATTTTTTGGTCGCACTCTAAGACCTACCATTTTTCCGATTTTATAATTTTTTTTTTCATATAATAAAAATAAGGTGATTTAATTTTTTTTTTCTATCATTTTGTTTGCACCCTTCCAACAAAGATAATTTAAATTTCAAAGAACTCAAAGGAAATGCATACAATTATTGAACTGACAAAAAATAGCAACAAAATGTACTGACAAATTTTTCTTCTTTCCCTTTTTTTATTATAATTTTTTTTTTTTTATCTTTTTGAATGGATTTAAATACATCAGAAATAATTGTAAATTTCCTTTAAAAAAAATTTATTCACTGGTTTTAGGTTTAATACTGTTCAATGTAATGGTGAAGAAAATACGTATTTGCTATTGCTGTTGTTGTAAATGATGATAAAAAAAATATTGTATTCTATTGGAAAACCGAAAATGATAACAAAAAAATGTTCATAGATTTTTTTCAGTTGTCATGTCACTTTTATCGAATACTTAAATCTCATAATCAGAAACTAGATTCTTTTTTTGACGATAAGTTGTGACTTTAAATGTATTTCACCATCAAACATAAGAACTAAAACATATAAAATAATAGGAATTAGTTGTAGTTTTCTTACACACCAAGTACAGCATCAGAGCATATTTAAATTACATTAAATTTAAGAAAAAATCTACAGGACACTTAAATAGTCATATATTATTTGAGATATTCTTGCTAAAGTCAACCCATTAAATAATCAATCTACCTAAACTATAGGTATATAAAACAAAAAATTCAAAACCACACCAATTCAATCCAATTAATTCAAAACTCAGAAACACCAAAAAATCCATTACACCAACTGAATGGTTCCATTAAGCTTAAACACCAAGTTGCATTTTAGGAAATCGGTTTGTGCACATTTATGGCATAATTATGTAAAAACAGCTATGCTATATATAGCTGTGACGGTCAACTCCTTATCAGCTAACTAACTAAGTATCACAAATCAAATGACTTAAAAGAATCATAAATTTCGTAGAACGTACAATTTATTAAGAACCATATTGTTGTCTCTATAATATACCTAATTTTATTAACAATTTCGTAGAACCCAATGGAACCCTTCCTCAACAGATGCTTGCATTACAACGAAAAAAAAAATATCTTTAGAATTGTCGTAAAAATATAGAAGAAAATGAAGAGAATATGAAAAAAAAAATGGGGATTGAACAATTTTTTTTTCCCTTTGATTTGATCCTTTGAATAAACTCCTCCGTAAAAAAAAAAAAATGAACTTCCAATAACTTAATTGCACCTACAATGTAGTTATACATAAGTATATTTAAATTAAGGTAAGATAAGTTGAATCTTCTTTGATACTAAATTGTATTTCTCTCTTTCTAGCAGTTATTGTTACATTATTTACCCATATATGTGTATGTATTGGATATGTATATATATATATATATATATATCTATATATATATACATATAAAACCACCCACATTCATATCTTCGAATGATGATTTGAATTAAAAGTTCTAAGGAATTTCTAAGAAAATGGAAATTTAATTTAAAAAAATAAAAAACCAAAAAAAATAAAGTGAAAAATTGTCGATAACTTAAGTTTCTTTTTCTTCAGGTACGTAGATTTTTTTTATTTGAATAAAGTTGTAATGGAGTGTGTGCTCTATAAAAAATATTCTTTGTAAATTATTGCCCAGAATTATAAAGTAGAACGGTTCAAAAATGAATAAAAAACTGTGTTTTTGTTTAAATATATTCGGCAAATATGGTCAAACAATTATTTTAGCGTAATATCTGTCAGAAATACTTGGTTTTCACAGATAGTCACGCTAAAAGATTATAAGAGTTGGTGAACGACTGTCCCTATATTCTCAATGAGATGGAGGATTGGTTCAACATTCGTTTGTGATCATTCCAGGAAACTGCCAATTATATAAACTGGCTGAAGGTGAAACAGAATTGAATATGGTTCCAGAAACGAGCTATCCTATGCTCAATCACAATAAAATTCAGAGTTTCTGATCGTAGATGGTCCAGTTGACATGACTATATCCTAACCAACAGTATTTGAACCACAGTGGATCATTGGCAGATTAATATAGTGAGAGTCATTACAGTGAAATGTCATATTAGTAAGCATGCCAGAGCCCTTGGATTTTGCTCAGGAATGATTTCTATAGTGCAAAGGTGAAGATGAAGACAAAACAATCCTACACCAACTCCGCACCCAGCCTCACATTAATTTAGAAAATCTGGTCATTCTGAGGGAGATGTTGTATCGGCGTAGGACCTAATGACCATATCCCAAGGATAGCTGAAATTCCTAGATTTCCAAAAATATATATCTTTAGTGGCGCATCTTATCCTTTAAGGACAAAAAGAACATTTGAAAGTATCCATGTTGTTTTGATGTTTTTGTATAAAACCCGTTATATCTGTTGATCTGTTAGATATATATATATTAACTTATATATTCTAGAAAGACAACGGCGTGGAGCATACTTTAACATTTATTTAATGATGATTGGTGCCGCCGTTGTGGAGATATTGTAGTTCAAAGTAGAAAATTTTGGAAAAATATACAATCTTTATTTTCTTTCTTGAAAACCCAAATACCTCAAGATTTTACCATAAAACATCCACAATAATTATATCCTGTTGGAAAGGTCTTATATACCTTTGATATATTGTCAGAAGAGCCGAAAATCTATCTAAAACCTTGTCTTCTATACTCATTAAATTATCATGCAGATAGCAAAATTAAAATAAATTCATCGCTTTATATGGTGCTTAAATTGGTTTGACAAGGAGAACCCATATGAAGAAACAATATTGATACCAGACTGCGTTCTCTTTTAGTCTAAATGTGTCAACTTGAACTGGTCCAATGAACTTTAATTTAAATCATCTACGTCAATATCCCTTTGGTCTCAGATCTCCTTTTATCGCTTGGAACTCAGAAATTATTCCCAATTCTAATTACGTAGAAATGCTGTTTGTGCAATTTACACAAATTATTAGAACATTTAAAAAAAAAACAATGTATATGAGTGATGCAGCCTTATCCCGGCTGATTTTGAAGACACAATTTCTTTGTTTGATCAATCAACAACAAGTTACTACTTAAAGTGTAAGCTCTGCTGCACTCGTTATTTCCAACTATAATTATCTATTTAAAACAGAATATAACATATTTAAACCAAATCTATTACACTAAATACAATTGACATTAGTCTGGAATTAATAATTGTACTTTAGATAGCCATTTAGTATTGTTTTTCCATTTTTTTTCATCTTGAAAGCATAGGGCTTCCACTTGACATTTCCATCGTACTCGATTGCATCATTTCTATTTCCTAGGTAATGTCTAATTTAATTTTTAATCTGTTTATATTGTCTAAGTAGGGGATGTCCGCAAGATGTCATTGCCACTTTATCTATTCCTGGACCCTGACGTTACTGTGTTTACTGGGTACGTCGTGTCACTTTTTTTTTGTCAGATGCTGTGGACGATTGTGTAATTCTTATTGGAGGTTATGTCGGTATTAAGTTATTCTACTATTGATTATAGGTAATTTTATTTGATAATTAGTTGTTAATAATGTGTATTCTCTTATTTTAGTATTGTATTAGTATAATATCTTATTTAGTATAATATTTTAGTATTAAGTATTGATTATAAATTTTATAGCAGCTATAATTCTTGATATCTTTTTCTTATATTTTATACCCCGGGTCCTGACGGGAAACGAACCCGAGACTGCCACATCAATAATATGTTTTAATGAACATTTCTGTAGTCCAGCCGATTAGGATTTGACAGAAAGGATTTGACTACCAACTAACTCTCAGATATACTCCATTCTTAGAAATTCATTTGAAACACAAAACTAACAAAGCCGACTTTCAACGTTATTGTGATATTACATGTACGCAAATGAGCAACTTTTCACTGGTTCAGATATATGTAGGGTATATGATATTCAGATATGGGGTAGCGCACCTAAAATCAATATTGAATCCATCCAAACAAATTGCTAAGGAATATGGTAAATGTATATATATAGCAGAAATAGTGACATACACCGCGATCTAAATACCTACCACATATCTGTAGTAAAAAAAACAATTTGCAATATCACATGAAGCATACGGGACAAAAAGGCTCTTGGAAACCACCAACTTAAAAAAAAAAATAATATAAAACTGTTCGTACATAATACCAATTTTAATATAATAATAGCGAAAAAAATAATTCTGAAATCATTCTCTTTCAATTATTTGAACATGATTCATTTTGGGCGATTGAAAATGCCTAATCCGCACCTAAACTTATAGTTGCTATTACTATATTAACACAAAAGGTTTTCTAAAATATTAAAATTAAATTTATTAAAAACTTTTTTTAATTTTTCATTTTTTAAATAACAACATCTTGTGTAGTTGACAATGGGTTGTCTTCAAAAATAAAAATTTTATATAAAAGAATTCAAAAGAAATTTAACCAATCAAATTTAATAAAACAGTTTGACAGACTATGTTCTCAGATAATACAATAATAAAAATTTAATAAAAAATTTAATGCTCTTGATGATATCGTCCTCTTCTACCTAACACCATAAGTAATAAAGAATATACTTTTTATTTTAGTTTTTGATCTGAAAAGAAAATAATTTGCCATTGTGCAACAAGGAAATTTCTTTTTTGAGAATTTCCTTTGTTGTTTTTTTTTTATTTTGTTTTTATTTTCATTTATTTTTTTTCCTTATTTTCAATTTCGATAAATTAGAGAATTTGAATCCACTGATCATCTCATCTATGTGTCCCTATGTAGTGTGACAATAATAACAAAAAAAAAGTCAAGGGAAATTTTAAATGAGGAAAATTTTGTTTTTTTTTTTATCTCATCTCATTTTCTTTCTAAATTTCGTTTCATTTTTCTTCAAGTTTTTTTTTTATTATTTTCTTTTATTTTATTTGGTGCCTAAATTAAAATGAAATGAAAATCTTTAGGTGCTTAATAGAATGGAACATTTTAATCGTTTATCAAAGTACAACAAAAATAAGAAATGGAAAATTCTTATTATTTTTTATTTTTTTTTTTTTTATTTTTTAAAGTTTCCTTAAGAATTTTTTATTGCTTTTTCCAATATTGTAATTTATTTTATTTTAGCTTTAAGAAAAAAATCTTTTAAGATTGTCATTCAAAAATTTACTAGAAATTAAATCGAAAAAAAAAGTAAATAAAATAATTTTTTTTTAATTATTTTGATTGCATCGATTAAGTTTTTTTATGATATCAGTAAAGCAAAGAGAGTTAAATGCTTTTAGACTTCCATATAGCTTAAATTGTTCTTCCCTTTTTTCTTTTAATTCATAAAAAACTTCAGAGATGCAATGTTGATCAAAAGAAATTAATCATGTTTTGAATTACAGGTTATTAATTAAAAAAATAATAATCGTTTTTTTCGGAATACTTTTTTCAGTTAATTAAGTATTGTTTTACACAACTAATTCAATAACATCAAGGATTTAATTAAAAAACAATATTTTTTTTTGCTGAAATTTAATATTATAACCTATTATGCATTGTAAAATATATTCGTGCTAATCCAGAATGTGAAATCTAATATTAAGCTTAATATTAGTTATAATTGAACTCAACTCCAATCATCTGCCTGTAATTTGTCATTAATCGAACTCCTACTAATAGGGAGTTACCTAAAATGTTCTTGCGTAAAAAGACAGACTGGAAAAAATTTGGTAAAACGCTGGATTTGTTAATTTCTCAGTACAACTTTCAGAATGCAAACTCAATTGAAAACATTTAAAGTTCAGTAGATTACTTTCAGAGAAGCTTACAATAAAATATTATTTTATTTTTTTTGTCTTTATTAACAAAAAATGATGTTTACATTATATACATACTAGGGGCCCCTGCTGAGTAATATTGTTGTATAAAGTTTAAGTCAAATTTAAAGTTTTTAAAAAAACAGTAATTTACGTACTGACATAGACTTCTCATTACAAAGCAGAAAACACTCATATTTTAATGAATAGCTTTGGAATTAGTATGTTTTCGTTAAAAAACATAAATACCTAACTTCTCATTTTCTGTTTCGTTTCTACCTGTTTCTTAATGTATTTGGCGAATAATAAAACCATATGATTAAAAAAAATTCAACTGTGTGCGCATTATTGTTTTATTTACAACTTACTTATTATATATTAAGAGTTCATTATGGAGAGAGAGTTAAAATAAAAAGGTGTCTACTACGCAGGACCTTAAATGCTTGTCAATTATAATTATAGATGTATTTGTATAACAATATATTTTATCATTAGCTAACAATATTCAGAGCATGTGTTAAGTCAACATTAATATATGGCAGTGAAACATGGCTCACTTCGGTCAGAATCAAACAGAAGCTACAAGTATTCATCAACAAGTGCTTGAGAATTATATGCAGAATATTCTGGCCGGCAAGAATTAGCAACGAAGATTTATGGATGATAACTGGAGAAGAACCTATCAACAGACAGATAAATAGGAAAAAATGGAAATGGATAGGTCATACACTAAGGAAATCAGAAAGTGATATAGCAAGAAGAGCTCTAGAGTGGAATCCACAAGGACAAAGGAGACCCGGCAGACCATACAACACATGGAGACGCACAATCGATCAAGAATTAACAGTCAACAATTATACCTGGGACGATATTAAGGAAGTAGTACTCAACAGAGAGGAATGGAGGTTCACTATCGAAGCCCTATGCTACCACGCGGAGTAATAGGAGAAAAAAAAAAAAAAAAAAAAAAAAAAAAAAAAAAAAAAAAAAAAAATATTTTATCATTGAATTATTCATTATTGGAGAAAATATTAATATATAGAAAGATTCAGACCTTAGCCTAAGCTGTATGGTCGTATAGTTAGTTACATTTTAAGAGTTATCAACAAAAAGAGTAATAAAAAAAATAAAAAAAATTAAGTTTTAATTTTAAATAATAAAAATAGACTTTCCTAAATATTCAATAATACTACAAGAACATACCGAGTGAAAGCAACCGAATAGCTTATAAACAGGCTAGTAAAAGCTGTAAACGAGTATTAAAACAGCAAAAACTCCAATATGATAGTCGCCTAAGACATCAAATTATTCACAACCCAAAAGATAGTAAAAATTTTTGGTCGCTTGCTAAAATAGTCAAACAAAACTTTTCATCATCAGTAACACCTCCACTGATTGATAACAATGCTGTTATTTCAGATCCCGAACTAAAGGCAGACCTGCTTGCAAAAATTTTCGCAGCAAACTCTACATTACCAGCAAGAAAAGCAACTCCACCTGGCTTTGAACCAACTGAATGCTCACTTAAAAGAGTTTACTTCCGTCCTCGAGTTGTTGCAAAAGTTCTAAAGGATCTAAGTTCCAACAAATCTACTGGGCCTGACAACATCCCTCCATTAGTACTAAAAAATTGTGCAAACACCCTAGCCAGACCGCTGAGCAAACTTTTCCCCAAATCATATGTTTCTGGTATTTACCCATCCTCATGGAAAATAGCTCATGTCCAGCCAATCCCAAAAAAGGGTGACCTTAGAAATCCCTCAAACTACCGGCCAATTGCTTTAACATCAGTAATATCAAAGGTCATGGAGACTATAATTAACTTCCAGTTAAAAACATATCTAGAAAGCAATCACCTTCTAAGCGATTGCCAATATGGTTTTCGGTCAAAACGGTCAACTCGTAATCTTTTGACCTTTTTAACTGAAAAATGGCACCAATGCATAGAAAAATACATAGAAAGTTCAAATCATATACATAGCTTTGCTGATGACAGCACCCTTGATTCCTTGTATTTTGTTGAGAAAGCTGAAGTGACCCAGACTTCGGTAAATAGAGAACGAAATAACATCTCTCGAGCTCTAAACAGCGATCTCCAAAAAATTCAAGCCTTGGGAAGTGTAAATAGGGTAAAATTTAACGCTTCAAAAACCCAGAGCTGCCTAATATCAACAAAGCAAAGGCCTTCATTACCAAATATCCTTTTCGATAATGTAAATATTGAAAACTCCGAAACCTTAAAAATTCTTGGAATGGAGATAAACAACAAACTTTCGTGGCAGGACCACATTTTTGCAATTGCAAAAGATGCCGCGAAATGGTTGGAAACCAAGTTTTTCATAGCTCAGAATTGTTTTGGTGTTATTGTTTAACTCTTTCGTTATTTTTAAATTCGAACTTACAAAGAACATTTGATGGTCAGATAGAGTTTTGTCGGCAACGTGTAAGTTATAGTTATAACTAACTAACTCAGTAAAAAAATGGTCAATTACTGTTTGTGTGGTTGAACTAATCCGAGTTGCAAACTTTTTCGTTAATTTGTTGTATACAACATAGCCATTACAAAAGATTGTATTTAGGTAATTCTTAACATCAAAATTATTTTTATCTAATAAATTGATATTAAAGTCCCCTAAAACTAAAGAATTTTTATATTCATAAGTAATTTCATAATTAATGATAAAATTATCTAATCTGATTTTTTGTGATCTATAGAAACACATTATATTCACATTTTGTTTTAATAGTCTTACTATTAGAATGTTCGAATTATTGTAGTTTTCCTCTAATACTAAGGTGCTACAAATATTGTTAGAGATATAAATAGCGGCACCACCATAAGCTTTATCGCGATTTGAAAAGTACGCTTTGTACCCTGGAAGATTAAGTCTTGAAAAATTGATTTTAATTTTAAACTTTAATAACCAAATTTCAGTTAGAACAACAACATGGATATTACAATGAAGATTATTAACCAAAATTTCTAAATTATCTATCTTATTTCGGAGACTTTGCATATTAAGATATATTATATTAAAATTTCCATTGTATTTCATTATTACATTTTTAGCACACCCTATGAAATGATTGACATTTATATTCTCTTCAATATTACACATCATTACTTTTACACACAATAATAGCATACATCATAGACATATATAAAGCTTGAGGTTTATTAAGATAAACAATATTATTGATATTGTAGTGGACAACATTATTGTAGTTTTGCATAGATAAAGATTTTGATAAGCTAATATTATCATTAATACGATTTAGTATAAAAACGGGCTCGGTACAATTTTAGCGTGAGTGTATAGTAATTTTTGATATTAATATAAAAAATAAAAAATAATTTATAATTCTTGCGTTCGTAATAATAAATAAATAGATAGTAAGTAAGAAAAAAATAAATAGTGTAATATAAATAAAATAAATAAATAACCTTAGTGAAAGTGAAATAAGAAAACAATATTCTTTAAATAATATAATAAGAAATAAAAATGTTCGAATGCCTGTAGTGTAAGAATATTTGTTTAATAGAATAAAACAAAAATTAAAAAAATTAATAGAGTAGTAAAAAGTGTTTTTAAAAAAATTATAATTTTTAAAATTAGGATTAAGTATAAGAAAAAAAAGTTTATTAAAATAAAATTCAAAATATTTGTGAAAAGATAGAAAATTTAGTTTAAGTTTTTTTTTGTTGAAATGTTTGTGTTGTTGATAAAGAAGAGTGAGAGAAATGTATATCAGAAATCAGTATCAACAACATTAAATTACTTAATAGCCTCTTTTTTAAGATCTTCAATGTCATTGTGACTATTAATGATAAATATTTTACTTGAGGCTGTTTTTCGTATTTTAATAACATTATCTTTAATCAATAAAAATTGAAAATTATTTTTAAGTTTGATTTGTTTTGCCTCATAGTATAAATTTTTTTGTAAGTGTGATAGATGATTCCTGATACATATATCTCTATTTCCATTTTCTGCCGGAAAGAATTCAGAAGTATAAATATGCTGGCTCTTTTTTTTGCCATGATTTCTTCTTTTGTTTCATTCTTGCGAAGATGCACCACAAATTATTTGTTTTTAATTTCGCCTGTTGTGTTTATATTTAATTGAATAATTCGCTCTATGTCATCGGCTTTTACTATGCAATTAAGTTTTTTTCTGATATTTAGAAATATTTCTTTAATATTACCTCATTTTGGTGGTAGGCCTGACAGAACAATATTGTTTACATTTTTGGATTGTTGGTCTTTATCTATCAGCGATTCCAGATAATTTACCTTATGTTCCAGAGCCATGTAATTTTGCTTGTTGAAATTTAATTCTTTTTTTAGATTAATATTTTTTTTCAACCAATGCCTTCTGTAAGATCATCACTTCCTCGAGTTGATGCGAAATAAAGTTTTGGGAAGCATTTATGTTGTTTATCACAGCTCCCAAGTTCTTTAGATTTACAGCTATTGATCCAAGAGTACAATTAGTTGGATTGAAGGTCTAAATCTGTTGTAGCTGTACACCCATCACTTCTTTTAATTTCTTCCTCAATTATTACGAATGATTCATTGCCTGAAGGGCATTGCTGGCATCTCCATGAAAATCTTGTGTTTTTTATTTTCTCAAACAGACCATCTGAGACCTCTGCACATTTCATGTGGAATATTCCTCCACATGATCCACTACAATAAATAGCCTTGCTATTTGCATAAATCACTTTATTGCATACTGCACATTTAGCCATATTTATTTTTTTTTTGTGTTTTTTTTTTTTATTTTATTTTATTTATATTTTGTGTTTTTCTTGTTTGTTTTTGTTTTTTTTTTTTTAAAGTCAAGTATGTAAATAAAAATGATATTATTTATATAAAAGACCAGAGAACCATTTTGTATGTTTGTAAACGACGCTTTTTGATATTTTAAATTTTAAAAAAAATTTTAAAAAAAATATTTTTCCTTTCAATTATTTTTATATGATTTTTGGATTTTTAAATTTTTAAATGATTTTTTGATTTTAAAATTTTTAAATTTTTTCCTTTCAATTAAACTATGAAAAAAAAAATGGATAAAAAATAAAATGGATGGAAAATAAATAAATTATAACAAAAAAGTGTTTCTAGAAAAAAAATTTCTTAAGGCCACTGAGTGGTTATGTTCGAAAAAAAGTTCGGTATCTTTTTACTCGGGACCCGTTTTTAAACAGGCTGACTTACTAGTTTGGAAATAGTTATATTAAAATAAAACTGATTAAATTTAATCCACAACTTAAAATTAATTTAAAGATTTCTTTATTTTTCAAATACGGTTAATAATATGCATATATAAATAGTACAAAAAAAAAATAAGTGCACAAGTAAAAAGAAAAAAACTTTTAATGCAAATTTATATATTGAATAAATTTTTAGTGTTTCTATTTTAATTTTAAAATTTAACCACACTATTAGTTTATTTAAACAACGATTTTGGTAACGATTGTTTACCAAAACTAGCAGAACATGCAAAACATCTTATTGATAAACATCTTAAAACATCACATTAATCTTATTGAGAAACTCAGAACGTCATCGATGGCAACATTCAATGAACTCTGACCACAAAATTTTAGATAGTTTCTATAATATATTAATAAAACAAAAAAAAAATTCTGATCACAGTAATGGAACAGTTTTTTGTCTTCTTTAAATAAGGCAACTAAACCGTTTTGGAATCTCTGTAAAGTTTTAAAAAAGAAAAAAACCAAAATGCCAGCATTAAGTCAGAACAATTCATTTCTAACCACAGAATGAGAAAAAGCTAATATGTTAGTAGATTGTTTTGCAAATCGAAACAATAAAACTAATAATTTTAGCGTCATCTCAAACCGAAACTGAAAGCTCCGGGTCGAGATAAAACTTCAAATATAGTGCTGAAAAACTTGTCGAAGACAAATTATCAAAACTTTAGTACAAATTTTAGAAAATGTTTACGACAAGGCTAAATTCCCGAAAAATAGAAAATAACCTTAGCAACCTTGTATTCCAAAAAACCTTAGAAACGTCCAATTATCCTTTTAAATACTATTGGAAAACTTTTTAAAAAATTAATCAAGAAAAGGCCTGACAATTTTATACAAGATAAAAATATACTTCCTATTAATGAGCAATTTGGATTACAGTTGCTTCCGAAATATCGATATTTGCAAAATAAATACAAATGATTAGTGAAAGGAAACTCGACTTTTATTCCATAAATTCCGCAATAACCAACAGGTTAAAAACAAAATCACTAGCAGTCATCTAAGGCAAAAAGCTTACAGCGACTAGAAAACTTAAACATTCTCGAAACGCGAGTAAATAAAATATTCTCTGAAATAACCATATTTTCGATATTGCGAAAAGCGCTGCAAAATGTTTGGGTTTTTTAAATAAATGTAAGGCATATTTTGCACCTAAAAATATGCTTAATATCTATAAAGCCTACATACGACCAAAGATGGAGTACAACTCGCATCTATGGGCGGGCGCCTCAAGCTTCTCTAAGCTTTTTTGACAGACTGCGAAATCGCTCTATTCGTCTCATTGATAATGTAAATGTCAACACTTGGTCATCGTCGTATCATTGGAACACTAACTCTATTTCATATATATTTCGTGGAAGTAGACACGAAGAACTAAAATCACTACTTCCGTCTGTTAAGCAATTCCGTCGAGGAACTCGAGAAGCTGCAAAAGCGATCGATCGATTAAGTCGTCTTGAAAAATGTTGATTGGCAGCTATGCAAAAGTGCTTCTACATTAACATATTAAAAAAGAGAACTTTTGTGTCGTGCAGCCAGTTTTTTTATTTCGCCTATTTTTATATGATACTTGAAATATTTATCTGGCCTTTTTCTTCACATTTTTGTTCTATTAGAGCTTTGCATCAAGAATCATGCCAAGATATTTTTTGCAAAATTTTGATATGTTATGACGACATTGTTTATTGTGTATATTTTAACTAATTCAGTTGGAAGAAAAAGATTAATTTAGAGATAATATTAACCTGAGCGTTAAATAATTTAATACAAAGGACTATCAGAGCTATTCATTTTTCTTCTAAAGTTGTGAAAAGTGAAAGTTTTCGAAATGAAATTATTTGGATTGTTATTTTATTTTGTTTTTTCTATTCTTATGCATTAACATTACAATTTTCGAATGCATTATCATTACAATTGTAGATTCTATTTCAGGTGATGGTTATTTAAATTGCTTCTCAATAAAACAATTATAGCCGATTTGTGGCAATTTAACCAAATTGTGACGCCACTTGATTTGAATTCATCTGTTACTTTTGTTTGTTTATAGAGAATCATTTATTAAGCTCAATACTAAAGCCAATCTCTATAAGGTTGAACAAGTCAAAATATCCCTAATAAAAATGGTGAGTTGTATATTGAAGAAGTCATGAATGAAAACAAGAAATATGTAGGAAAACATGAATAGCTACTGCAAATTTGTATGAGCTTCATTTCATTTTCCTTCTCATTTTTGTTTTGGAAATTGTAATTTTACCAATTTTATTGCACATTCATGTAAGAAACTTATGTAGGTTTATAAATCTAAATAATTTGGCAAATAAATTAATTGAAGCTTAAGCGGAAAATACCAGCTACGACTCTACTACGACAGATCCACACCCAAACAATTTAGCGAACAATTTGTTAATCGTAAATAATATTAATTGCATTAAATTGATATTTTAAAAGCAATTTGATGAGAATCCGATAATACAATAAAGTATAGTGAAGGTGTCATGGATGATTAATCAATTCGTTCTCTCATGTGCAAGACACTATAATGTTACATACATATACAACATACCATGACAACTACTGAATCCCTCTATCAGAAATAAATTGTATATATTGGTTGATATAGGAAGAAAATAAAATGTTTAGCTAAAACAAGGAAGAGTTAACAGAAAAAAGAAAAGAGTGATTAGTGAAAGTATTTGAAATAAAACGGTTGTTGCTCGTAAAATTTGCAAAGTAACTAATTTTCAATTATCCTTACATATAATTTTCTAACTTTTTTTTTATTATATACCTAATTTTTAATACTATAGCATCTTGATTTTGTTATAATTTACACCAATCTTAATAAAATAGAAGGATTTATATCAATCTTAGTCTTACCAAATCAAGATCGTAATATAAAACAAAATGCACAACATTTAATGTTGTTAGACTATTATATTACAAAACAAAAAGAATAATTATAAGAAAAATTTTTTTAATTTGACTATAATGTTTTGTACATTGACTTGAGCCTTACCCTGACGGATTTCCATATTATTTGATGCATAAGCTGAAGACATTTTTTTATTTTTGTTTTTGTTTTTTTTATGCAAAAGTTAAATATTAAAATTTTACGAAGTTAATAAAGCTAAAATAACATTTCCTACAGTAATAATCTTACCACAACTTTCTTCACTTTCATACAAATTTCTTAAAATTGTTCAGTGATTCAAAGAAATTTAATCATCATTCTAGCATTTTACAATATATGATATTATACTAGGTATCATTTTTTATATAAAATTAATAGTAAAAGAAAAAAATATTCGGGCACTTTTGTAAGAAATGTGACTGAGATGTCTATTATTTCGATTGGATAAAATTCAATATTGATTCATGTCTATAAATATTTTTATCCAAATGATTGACAAAGTGGTAATTGTTTTAAAAATCTTAATTCCACCTAATTCAAAATCACTTTCACTTATAAAAAAATAAGTCTAACGTGAACTTTTTAATGATAATTAATTAATAATCATCTCTTTATTCCTATATCGAAAATAAAGAAATTTCTACAACGAAAGTTCTATATGAATACTATAAATATCTTTGAAACGACTGAAAAACCCTCAACATCTCAACATACCTTACAATTTAAAATATAAAAGTTTGAATCAGTTCTGAAATGTTTGTACATTATACCCCATGATATTTAATCCTCCACTAATTTATACTACACATACCCGCCCTAGTTTAAGCTAAATAAAGAGAAAGCAAAACAGATAGTTTCCTTTTATTTCACTTAATCGCTTATTGGTCATTTTTTAAAAATCCCGACATTTTGGATTACTTTATGGGCAATAAAAATACAAAAGTAAATTTGCTTATTTTCTATCTGTTAAAGAAAACGATTTAAATTTGTATTTTGTTATGAATTTAAATATCCGCTTTCGGAAATGTCTAGTTTTATACTGTCGTTGATTTCTTTGATTACTTATAGTTTATCTTATTAATGTAATGTTACTCGATCGCTGTGTACTACTAGTGTTGATCAAAATTCGATATTTTTTCTGTCTTCTTAGCAATTTTCGCTTCGTTTATATGTTTTTTTGAAATTGAACTGTTGTTATCCCACGTAACAATTTTATTGCTATAAGACTCATGCGCACTCTTATAACACTATTATAAACACTATTATAGCAATATTAGTGTTAATTTGAGTGCTCCGCAATTGCTGCGAAAGGTTATAAATACGTTATAGCACTAAAATGGAGAATCCTATATGGCACCGGAGCAAGAGCTGTAATATTGTTATAGGATTAGTATACATATATTAGTCTATATGTTTTTATTTTGAAATGATATTCATTTGAAATAATTTATATTATGCGAGAGTGAGAAAGGTATTATTTTTTATTTTCAAATAATTTTATGGAGTTTATTTTTATTTCCTGAGAAAGGGAGATAGATATTAGTTAATAATATAAAAAATGTCTTACTAATAAATAATATTTTTCGGTCAAAAATAATTGTATTAATATTTATGATATTGTAACCAAAATGCAAAATTTGGCTGGGATTGAAATTAAATTGACATTTATTATAAAAATAATTCGAAAAAATAGTGCCCTACAAAAATAACCAATTTTTAAATAAATAAAAGAAAATATATTATTAAATTGCATCTTTAAAATATTTAATAATGTATGTTAATTAATGCATAACATCAAATTTGATATTTAAATAATTATTCTTTTAAGTAAAAATGATATTTTTGCGAAAAGAATGCAAAATAAAAATTTTCAGTTTATGTTTATTTAAAAAAAATTTACCTCGTTTGTAGAAAATAATGGCCGTCGCAAAATATTTATCTAAAAGCTACAGTAAGTATATTAGTTACATTATAGGAATACAGTAAAATAATAACACCACTACTGCTATTCTAGCAATTCTATTCTTATAACAACACTTTAACTCTTGATATAGGATTACGCACTTTTAGATTTATAAAAACATTGCTGTATAACTTACGGAAAATCCCATTATAACAACTCCCGCAATCAATGGTATATTTTTACTTTCCTCATTGTAGTGTTCCTTTTCCATAGAAACTGTCTTAAAAGTCTATGGGTCATTGGTTGAAACAACACCTCTCTTATTGGTACAGTTAAAGCAGGTAAATTATTATATTGCCAAAATATCGGTATTTGTAAAAAAAAAGTCAATAAGTGAAGAAGTCGAAGGTTTAATAAGAGGCTTATCTCCAGGAGCTTAAATATGGTATACTGATAGCTCTAAAATCGAAGAGAAAATCGGTGCCAGAGTATTTGGACCAAGGTTCAAATTTAGCGCAGAACTTGGCACATATCGCACCATTTAAGCTGAAACCTATGCCATCGAGGTATCGGCATTATAATGCAGTAAAATAGTCCAAGTGAAAGTAAAATGATTAATTAATAAAAAAAAAGCCATAACTCTATTTTTTTTTCAGTATACAAATAATATTTATCTTGACTGTTCTTTCTATAATACATCCCATAGAAATATATATGAAGGTGAGGATTAAAATAAAATAATAAAATTTAAATTATCTGAAGCCAAGGCTTTTCAAACAAATTTCATCAACTTTTGTAATAATTTTCTTCTTCGTTTTTCTTCAATTTGTATTAGAAATGTTAAACTCATTAAAGTTTTCTTCTAAATATTCTCATTTCTCCTTTAAAATTTAATTCAACAACAACAAAAAAAATAAAATTATAATTAAAAAAATTTCTCATGCGGTATATTTCGTTTTTTATTTACCTACACATTCATATATAATAACACCGGGTTGAAGAAAAAGTATACTCGTATTTAAAAAAAAAGCAGTAAAGAAACAAAAAACTTTTAATTGCATTTTTGGCAACTTAAATTGGCAGCAATATTAACACAATACCATCAAAAACAGTAGCAGCAGTAGCAGTAGCATCACCAGTACTAATTTAAATTTATTAAAATATGTTCACGCCTAAATTATAAGAAAACAAAAATAAAAATAAAATAAGAAAATTTTGAACAGTTTATGACATTTCATATTCAGCAATTTAATTTCTCTCTCTTCTTAAAATAAAAAATATATATATATATATACATATGTATTAAAATAATATTTGTGCAATTTATATTATATGAGCAATCCAACTTCAAGATGGACAAGTAAAAAATTCATATCCTTTAGGCCAAATTTTTATTGAATATTCGATTCGATTTTTTGAATATAAATTATATAGCATCTTGTTGTTTTTAGATCTTTTACGAAAAATATAACTGGATATTGTTTTTTTATTTAACAGAATCAACTTTAAGACTATATAAATAGCCAGTTAAAGACTTACATTTTACCAGTAAAATTTTCTTAAGCTTAGAGATAACAATTAAGCCAAAGACTAATTATATCAATCCAAAACTATTCTGTATGAAGATAATATAAAACTCAATTTGAATTAAATGAAAATAGAGAGATATGTTGTTTGCCAGTCATATTTTTGAGAACATCTCGAAAGCAGTACGGGCTTTGCTGATGCGGGCTTCAATATGCAAATCGGTACCTCCATCTGATGATACAATTCTGCCCAGATAATTTAACGTACTCATCTCTTCAATTCGCATTGATTCAGGGACGATCGGATGTTGTGGTTAGAAAGACTAAAAGTAATACCAGCTTTTAATATTGGCTTTTATGAGAATTTAAACAATAGACTAAAACTGTTTATTACTTACTTAAATGTTTAATCACTGTTGTGTAGATTGTAGACTATAAATTAATGATTTGACACAATATTCTAATAGCTAATACTTCAAAACGTGAATGTACTGTAAGGTTTGCAATACTAGCTTTATAACCCGCCACAAATGACGGAAACGAAATAAATTCTAGCATTTCTTTCCTTCAATAGAGTTTTCATTTCAGATTTAAGAAAAATACGTATTTGCTTGCTAATTTGTCATACCTTTATTCTTTATTAGAATGCTTTTAATTACCATATACAGAATATTTATAGTTAAGTGCAAAATTTTCTATTCCCTAAGGATAGCTACGTAAGCTTAACGTCAAAGTTTGAAAAAAAAACGATCGAGATCTTATTAATAATCATAGGTCATTTGTTATTTGTCATATGTTGGTATGACGTTGCCAGAATCTCAATGTCGTTAATGTCATATTAAATTTGCTTTTATCAATTTATTTCCTTTTTTGTCTTATTTATATAAATTTTTAAAACTTAGAATATTTTATTACCTAATACCAAATAACATATTACATTATATACATATATATAATAATGTATATTATCTTCTTTTCTAATACAAATAAATATAGAATATTGATCAAATAATATTTTATAATGAACAACAACTTTAAACGAAAATAATTTTAGTAATTCAGTTTCGATTTCGAACTTGCAACTTGCAATAGAAAACAAAATCAAAAATAAATCAAATTGTAAATATAAAAAAAACACATAAAATTGTGCGTAAGGTACACATAATATTTCTTTTGACGAATAAAATTAAAACTCGTCTTGGAAAAAAAACTAAAATAAAAAAATTTACTGCAAATAAATAGTCTATTTACAAAACTGTTCATAACTTTTGAACCATTGATCGGCGTATAATCTTTCGATAATTTTTTTAAAAGAAATTAAATTTAAGCGAAAACAAAAATTATTTTAAGACTTTCGCTATTAAGTTATAAGTTAAGAAAAAAAAAATTTTATTTAAAATTTCATTTCAGTTAAAAAAATGTTTATAAATGTAAATTATGGTTGTTCACGTTAAAATATATACTATACATATTTATAACATACATTAAAAAGAAAACCAACAATCACTATAGTTAAAACCAATACCTATAAACGCCTATATTAAAACAAGCAACAATAAGAAAAAAAATTAGAAACAAAAATAATAAAAATGTCAAAATAACAAAAATTTCGACCCATCTTCTATAACATACATTTCTACACACTTGAAAAAAACAAATATACCTTAATTCGTACATATACATTATTTCGCTAAAATCTTAATTTGACGAAGCAAATTTCTTTTTGTTGTTTTTTCTTTTTTTTTTGCAAAAATAAAACAAATCAAAGCTAATTGAAAGTAGATGCATTGACAAAATCGTTCATAACTTCTGAAGTACTGTTCGGCGTATAGTCTTTCCTCTTGGATAGGAAATTAAATTATCTTTAATTATGTGAAAAAAAAGTTATTTTAAGACTTTCACTATTAAGTTATAAGTTAAGAAAAAAATAAAAAATTGTTATTTAAAATTTTTTTATTCATTTCAACAAATTAATTTTGGTTGTTAATGTTAAAATATTACATATCTAGATACAACCGATCAAAAATTTAAAGTATTTATATGTACATTAAAAAAAAGAAAACCAACCAAAAAATATTATTTTTTTGAGTTTTTTTTTTCTTGAAATATTTCTACGGGTATCATGAAAATTTTTAAAAAAAAAATACGTAGTTCATACATAAAACATGTGAGAGCTTGGAAATTCAAAACTATTATACCTAAGCATTACAGGAGGATAAATCTAGGGAATTATGTTAATAACATAAAAAGATTGTTATTTAGGAGTATAAATATAGATTAGAAGCTGAAATTACACATAAACTCTGCCTTATTAGTAATAATATTTTTTTTTAAAAATATATATATATAAGATACCTAGGCAAAACTACTCCATTAATAAACTGGACCTAATTACACTGCAGTGTGTTATTACTTATTACAATTACTTACAACTTAATGGTTCTACCTCAATTTTGTTATAGGTCATCCCTATTGCTTCTATATTAAATTTAAAAAAAAGACTCCATTTATGCAAAACAAGGCGATGTAAAATTTGTAAAGTGTAACGGTCATCTGAAACATAGGCCATAAACTGTCATTTGTTTGTTTGCATAAGGTTTATTTTATCAGTCCAGTAGTCACTAGTACACTTTCGAAACATAAACCATTTGAATTAGTTTGGTCAAAGTTTTTAGAATTTATTAAGAATTATATAATTAAAATTATAGTATTTTTTCAATAACTTCAATTTAACCATAATTCAACATCAAACACATCCAAGTCTTACAGTTGAATAAAATAGCCGAGAAGAAATCGTGTGTACATACAAGAGTTAATTTAACAATAATAAAATTTCATGTAACCGGTGATGTAATTTAGTCAATTGTTCAAGAAAACTGTTTCTAAAAATTTTCATTTTGAGCAAATACAATTAAAATATTTATTAATAGATTGTCCAGAAAATTAAAATCACTCTAGGTCACATAAAGTAAATAGTGAAAATAAATTTTCACCAAACTTAAGAAAGTAGTGCAGAAGAATATATAAAATATTATAATTAATACTGTACTATCCTAGGCGTCGTTCTCATGAAAAATTAAAAATTAATATGAATCTACTAATTATGCTAATTAGATACAATAAAATTTTAATTGAATTTGGACTTTTTGTTTTTGTTGTAAATTTAATACATTCCTCCTGTTTTTAGGAAGCTAACAAATTTTACACAAAAGAAAAGTAAACTTACATTATTTAAAGTGAAATTAACTGAACTAAATTAATGTGTTACAATTTATAACTACTTTATATCAAATATTTTCTTAGAAGTCTCTCAATAAATAAATATCATTCTGAACAGTTCGAAAACATATTGAAGCCAACATTAATTACCATTAAATAATTCTTGGAATCTTTCAAAAATATAGTGTGAATTAAAATTATTGCAATTACAAATTTCTACTATTTTGCTAGTTAATCGTCCCTATACAATTTAAAATAATATCAAATTAGACTATTTTCTTAGAATTTAGGATTTGTATCAACTCAGTAACTTCAATATTACGATTAACAAAAATTACATTACAATAATTTATGATACAAAACTATTTACTATGTTGTATATTGAACAAAACTGTAATAGAAAAAGAATAGCCTTTTCGTTGACTTTCAGCATCTTTTAGTCATTTAGTATGATAAGTTGATTCAACTATTCTGTAATAACACATTCGATTTTGTAAAGTACAGGGACTTAGCGAAATGTAACTCATTGAAGTTACTTGACTTGCAATGTCAACTGAATAAACTTGTTAAATATTTTTCTAATAAATATTTTCCTAAGCAACAACTAACAAAATATACAAATTATTAAACAAAAAAAGATAGGTGGTCAACGTTGGTTGACGCAGTAAGTAGAGCACCTGCCTTGCAACCGAAAAGTCCCAGATTCGATTCCCGTCGAAGGCAAAAAATGCATTTTGGATGTTTTGACCTGATCCAGTACCCTTTACCATTAGGATAAAATAAATGATAAGTAGTTGAGAGTTTTCGTTATTAATAAAAATAAAATAGAGCTATGCTTTGAAGATGTACTCTACAGTAGATATACTTTTCCACATTTGAACTAGTAAATATACCATACAAGTTCTACAGAAAAGCTATTGTATGTGATTGTGTATAACAAATCTCTGTCTAAAGCAGTTAGGGTGTTCATCCCATAGACTTGGAAATATATAAAAAATATATCAGAATAAACATAAAAGAAGTTAAGCCAAAGTTTGAAACTTTTAGCAAATTTAGTTTTTCATCTTCTTCAATTCAATTTTTCAGCAGAAATTTCGAGGTAAATTAATTGCATTTGCGGATGATGTAGGTTGCTCGTACAGTAGTGACATAATATTAGAAATGTATGTAATATTAATCAAGATTTGGAATTAATAGGAAATTGGCTTGCTGCTCATAAAATAATGTTGAATGACAAAATAAAAGTCCTGTTTTTTAGTCTAGGTGATGAAGTGCCTGGGGTTGATAATTTATACTATCATTGAGATAGATTTTCCTACATTTATGTCCCAGAATAAATATGAACCAGATTGTTTAAATTAGAATATGTGAAATCTTTAAATATCTTGAAGTGATTTTGAACTCTAAATTTCATTGTTCGGGCCATGTAAAGTTATTGAGAAATTATTGTTATCATACGATAGTTAGACTATTTTATCATCTCTTCCCAAACTGTTAACCTAAACCTCTCACTTTTATATATTATGCCTTATTTCATTCTTAATTACAATATGGAATTGTGGGTGGAACTTGTCTATTCCATAAGCAACAGAAATGCTTAATTAGAACAGTTTTAAGAAAGAATCATAAAATAATTAATATTTTTAATTTGTTTTATTTTCTTAAAATTTTTCCACTTCAACAACTTAATCAATTCAACATTTTTTAAGTTTATTTTTAACTATTGCACCTAGAATATATAATTTGTTGTCAAAATGTTAAAGCGATGAAATTACAGGATTATTTAAGGAGTTGAAAACATGACTTTGGAGTTTTGATCACACTGAAATTATGAATTTATTTCTTATATTAGTTTGATTTGGGTTGTTATTATCCGAACAGTACGGATTAAATAATTGATTAAAATTCGCCTATGATTTGGTTTTGTTGTCTCTCTGAGTACTCAGATTGTTTTACGTTAAGTTAATTACACTACGTTATTTTACTTGATTAAACTGTATTCGCTACTGCAAATACTTGCACAGAATACTTTCAACAGCTTTATTCATAATCTTAATGTTTTAAAATGTGAACTAGTGTTAATTTTAATTATATTTTCAATCTATATCTGATTTGTTTATAAATGTGTTGATGTTTTATTTAACATTTTTAATATTTAATAAATTAATAAATAAATAATATTAATAATAAAACATTGCAGAGTAGAATAAAAGCTGTTAAATAAAACTTAAAACTATTTTAAGATATTATTTAAAAAAAATACAGTTTACAATAAAGGAAGGATGAAAAATAAATAGGATGGAAAGAAAAATCTAAAGCAAATAAGAAAATCATAAATTACAACACTATTCAATTCAACCAAATGATGTCACAACAATTTTCACTTTTCTTGCAATGAAAATGGAAACGACCATCAAAAATTGTATATTGCAGTGATAGAAGTTGAGACATCAAACCCAGTGACTTCTGACCTTCTTTATTATGATTAAAGAAAAACTTAAATAGGTAACTCAGAAAAGAAAGCTCAAAATAATATAGAAAACTCCTACGAATATGAATACATACTTCCATAACTATATTTCAAAGAAAGCCATATGTGAGTTATAAAAACCATACAATGTATTAATAATTCAATTTCTTACTTGTTTCTGGTTTTAAATTTTTATTTTCTTAGTAAATAGGAAGATAATGAATATTTGGTTTTTATAGTTTAAAACTTATTTTCTAACGTTAGAATAAAATTTTGCTATAACACTGAAAATAGTCGAATATTTTCCTTTTAATTTTACTGATATGCTTATCACACAGATACGCGTATTTAGAATTTATACTGAGGAAAGAAATTTAAAAATCGTCTTAATTATTCTTATTTCCCAGGTAGGTGTTTTACGTTTTTCGCAACTGGATGGTTGTTTATTATCCAATGAAATAGCACGGGTGACTTAGTAGTAATATTTTTATTATTCATAATATTATTTACTTATTTAATTTTTGGTATTTGAAATATGGTACTTGGTACTTTACTATGTATGTACCCAACAATATTTTATATTTTTATGCCTGTATTTTTGTTTTCAGTTTCATTCATCACATATTCTAATGAATATCTGAATGACCCTATATTTATTATTATTTTTTAGTTAATAAATGTATATTTTAAGTATTGTATTTTACTATAATATGAATAAATGAATTAAAAGTCTAAAACAAAAAAATCTAAAATAATTTCTGACGTTAGAGTGACAGGTAGAGGAGGTTTTATTTGTTCTATTATGTTAAACTAAAAATGCAAATAAAGGAGAAAATCCGTTGCCTTGGTCTATATTTAGGAGTAAGTCATATTTAGTTTTGTAAATTCCAATGCTTTCAGCTGTATCTAATTTCCTAGAATCTCTAATGTAATTCACCATTACTAGGTCTTCTTTCGAAATACTGTGATTCTCTTGGATGATGTGTTCTACTATTTTGGATTTGAATTTTATTGAATTCTTCTTCTTAGCTAGTTCTGCTTCTTTCAGGTGTTCATTGAGACGTGTATGCATGTTTCTCCTAGTTTTCCCAATATAAACTTTGTTGCAATGACTGCAAGTGATGTTATATATACACGATTTTTCCATTTGTTCGATCGGGTTTTTAGTTGAACCTAGAAGAGATTTGAGTTTGTTGGTTTTGCTGCTATATACGATATCTAATCCGTGTTTTTTTAATTTCGCTCTTAATGGGAGAGAAATCTCGTTAAAACCCAATGCTACTCTTTTGGGTTGTTGATCAGTTAGTAGGTTAGTGAGGGAATTCCTTTGTAACGTTCCGTTTCCACAGTAAGTCAGTTAGTAGTTTTCACAGTAAGTCAGTGATGGTTTTTTCTCGATATCCGTTTATTCTCGCAATTTCAAATATGTGTTTAGACTCTTTTACTAAACCTTTTTGAAAGATGGAAAGTGTTAACATTCGATGGATCATGTGGTTGTAAGAGGCCATCTTATGTTAATAGAAGTGGTTGGAGATATTCGGGATGGCCCTGTCAGTATCCGTAGGTTTCCTATAAATTTTTAGTTCTAGGGACATTCTTGTTTTAGTTAACAGTAAATCTAATAACGGCAGTTGACCTCCTTTTTCTACCTGCACAGTAAACTGCATAAAACTGTGAAGCCCGTTAAGAGCAGTTATTGTTGATTCCCTTTCCCTTATTACAGCCAAAATATAATCTACGTATCTCTTCCAAAATCTTCTTCTGCTAAATCTGACTCCAATTTATCCATGAAAATTTTACTGATGAATGAAGAGAGGGGGTTTCGCATTGGAGCCCCTTCAATTGCTTGTAGAAATCCCTTCTAGTACAAAAACACTGAAAAAGTCTGCAAGTAGTAGACGAAATACGCGTATCTGTATGATAAGCATATCAGTTATCTTAAAAGGAAAACATTCGACTATTTTCGACAATTTAAAATTATCTTTTCAAAAAATTTATATGTCAAAATATACAGTTCTTTCAACTATAATTGCAATAGAATCAAGTTGTTATAATATTAAGAAGACATGTCTTAATTGTTTTATGTAAATTTATTACTTACTTTTTCAACAGGAAAATTTAAAATAAACCATATTATTTTTTTTTTGTGCATCTCTAACAAAAAATCTCCTTTTTTAGGAAGTCCTAAAAAAATAATTTAATTAATCTTATTGCAATTAAAAAATAAAAAGTCCAATATTTTATTCTTCCATTTCAAGTTATTAATAAAAAACAAATTTCAAAATATCAAGGATAAGAAATAAATTTACTTTGAATATATCCAATACATGAGTATGAGACGATATTGTTAAGATATCAATTGGGAAGATATAAAACTTAAAAACAAAAATTAATAAATAAAATATAATAATCATGTAAAATACGCTTATACCAATAATCCCTTCTTTTTATAATTTTCTTTATATAATATCTCTTTTATAGTCCTGCGGGAATAATTTACCTATAACATATTCAATACACATATATTTAAACAACAGACAGTATCCGTTAAAAACAAATGAACCCAGTTAAATATTTATTTTCAATTTAGCACTTAATAGCAATGAAAAGGATATCTACCATGTAATTACTTTTTAAAAAAAAGGTAGTTCAAAGACATATTATTAAATAAAATTTATTAAAAAAACATTCTTACAAATTTAAATGATAAACATATTATAACAATAAGACTAGATTTTAGCCAGTTCCAAAAGGAAAATCATCATTGAGAGTTCTGTAATCACAAAGTGCTAACAACAATTCATTTTATTTTTCAGTTTCTTTCTTTCTTTCTGTGGTTATGGATATCTATTTAGCGATTAAATATAAAATTGCTTTTAATTTGATTAGGCATTTTCTTTTAAGGATATCAAGTTCCTTTTTGTAAATATTGTCAAAGCTATTAAATTTGGGGTAATACAACAAATTGTTTGTAAGTACATTAAATATTTTTATTGCTTTTTTGTGTTGGATATCAATTATGTTGGACTCTTTTTAAATAGGTTTTGAGAGCACTTATTTAGAGAAGTATAATGTTAAGTGGATCGATCATGCTGATTTAAATCCAAATATATTTACTTAATAAAAGCCAAATAATCTGAAGATATTGACATAATAAACCTCACACTTTTCTTCTTACAAATTATTATAATTATTAAATCGACCATAAACGGTGTTTCGCTAGGTCCTAATTTGTTAATTGTTATATAAAGTTTATTATAATAATTTATAATAACTTCGAATAGTTTATATCTTTCTTATAAATTGTTTTAATTTTAATTAATAATTTAATAATAATAAAGAAAATAAAAATATTATCCTTTGTAGTATCTAAGATTATTAAGAAATTCACTAATCGAGAATCTATTGAAACTCAAATTAGAACCGAACAGTGCTAAGGAGTAAATTATTTTCTATATACAAAAATTTTTGTGAACAACTGTATACATGTATATATCAAAACATATAGCCTTAATCTATATTACTTTTTTTCGATGAAAAAAATTGTTGTTTTTTTAAATCAAACCTATATACATTTAAGCAAACATTCTCCGATTTCTTTGGATCCTTTTATAATAAAAAAAATAAAATTTTAATTTAATTGTAATATATAATGAAAACTGCAAAAACAGTCTGTTCTACTACTTATTAAAAAGTATTCTTGTTGAAAAATAAAATTAGTTATTTTGAAATTATATCTACTCTTTACTATTTTTATTTTTATTTGTTTGATAATTTTATCCTTAATGTAACAGTGAATGCTTAACAAAATCAAAAATTCCAATACAAATCAAAACAAATTAAATCAACTTAAATCAACTTAAATTACAAACAATTGAAAATAGAAATGAAAAGGGACGCGTGGCTCTTTTACAAGATAAGATAGTGAAAGTGAAAACTACACTACAAAACTATAAGATATATACCTAATACCTTCATTTTGGTATATATTTCTAATTTTATAGTTTGATGGTAGTATTTTACCATAAAACATTTTTCACTCGTATTACGATACGTACAAATTTCGAGAAATGAAAGATGACAATAAAAATGACAATTTAAAAAATTGGCAATTCTTCTTCCGATATTATTTTTATCTTCTACTTATTTAAATTCGTAAAGGATAAGAATATTTTATTTTATTTATTTTTAATTTTTTACTTTGTTTTTATTATTTGAATTCCCAATAAATTTACTGAGCCTTGCAAAATTCATGATATGCATAAAATATTGCTTCAAAAATCAAATTATCCTTATAAAAAGTTACTGATGCATATAATTGACATGAGCAGCAACTCTTATATACAAATAACACATGTATACATACATAGATTACATATATATAAATTGTATTTTAAAAATATAAATAAGGCTGTGTTTATTGAAGAATACACGGCGTTTAGATCCAACCGACCGAGAAATAAAGAAAGGTTCATTTAAAGTCTTTAGTTTTTTTATTTATACCGGGTGTACCAGAGCATGCATATCAACTTTTTAAGAGATAAAGGAGCAGTTATTTTAGCTTAAAGCTTAAACAATCCTTTTTTGACTCTGGAAGTTGCAAATACCACCAATCGATGGAGCACCCTCGATTTAGTTCACAAACTTTTTTTAAATTTGAATATAACGGCTCCTTCCCCTCTAAAAAGCTGATACGCATGCTCTGGAACACCCGGTATATTAAATATTTTTTTTCAAATTCATAAGATTACCACACAATTCTCACACAATTCTATTTTGATTATAATTTTTTTTTGAATTATTTCTTTTTACCTTTATCCTACTGTTTCGCTTTAATTTCTTTTTTCGGCACTTAAGCATAATTTATTAGCTAACAAAAAGGTATAAATGCTACTTAGTATTTTTATAAACAATATTTGATAAATATCCCTAAGATAAATATCCCTACATTATATTTATGAATTCATTATTATTCGAAGAACAAAAACAAAAATAATATAATAAAGATATACTAATTGAAGAAAATAAAATGAAACGCATTTTAACGCAAAGTTTGCAAAATAATAATGTGCACCTTTATTGTAGTATACTTATAGGCTATAACTAATTAACATAATAAAATACATTAAACTAATGAAATCAGTTTGAATATTATCGTAATTTACTTTTCCTTAGCCAAATTTTTCCTTAGCTACTTCAACACAAACATTTTGCCAATAAAATAGTAAAGTATCTTGAACTACACCTTGACTCGCGTCTTAACTGGAAACATCACGTTGAACAAAAAGCAATGCAAATCAAAGCAGAAAATCAGAGCAAGCTAAGCTGAGCTCAGTTTATATTCCAAGTTGCAAGCATATAAAAGTATAATCAACCTATATGAACTTACGGTATCCAACTGTGAAGATGCACAAAAACATCTAATTTATTAATTATGCAGCGCTGCTAAAATATATTTCTTAGAACCATACCGAATGAATATCGCTATATGATTCAAGCAAAGATATTCACAGAGATTGAAAAATTAAAAAAATTGGTGACGTAATAATTGACTGTGTCATTAAACACGAAAATCGATTGGCATCATAGATCGATCAACGATCCATCAACATAGCAACCTTAAGGCGATTGAACTATTAGACCGACTTTACGATCGGCTGAAAAGACTAAAATCACTCGATCTAGCGTAATAGAATAGAATAAATCCCATACAAGTTCTACTAATCAGCACATTTTAAAATTAGTAACAATTTCTTTAAATATAAAAATAAGATTGTACTATTTAATCTTAAAATAAAATTAAAAAAAATAAAAAAATGTTTGTTATATATCTTAAATTCAATTTTCTTTTATTACAGGCTCATTTTTGGGTTAGATCTACAATTTGAGTTTTGTATAATACTGTCAGATTTAATACTTAGAGCAAGTACATTAGATGTCTGTTAAAGTTTGCTATGATGTTGTGCAAAATTTATCATCATTTAGTGAGGCGAGTAGAACCGTACACCGATAGATAAAAAAATAAAATATGTTAATAGAGTAGATAAAACAAACTGTTAGTAGATTACAAATATATTTAATATTTAATATATTTAATATTTCAAATATATTAAAAGACGAAATCAATACTAATTATAAAATTTAAAAATAAATAAAATGAAAAAGAAACGAAAAAAAACCAATGGACAAAAAAAACGAAGCATTCTAGGCTCAAATATGCCATATTCTGTAAAGTGCCATGGAATGTGGAACATTTCGACGATTCTGAGATTATTCCGATTGGTGCTTTCAGCCAAACAATTTGAAATTACGACTGTAAGACTATTTTTAATGTTACAACACAATGATAGAAGTTTTGAGTGGGTTAAAGTCATACAGCTCTTCAAACTACTCTCCCCAATCAGAAACAATCATTGAAGCATATTTAGACGATTTACCGGTATCTAAAAAAACTTTAAAAAAGTAAAGAAAATAATAACAACCGGTCTATTAAAAACAGTTAAAAATCATCAATTTTTAGTTTAAATATGCTTAGAAATTTATTCTATTATAACTAAATTACTGGTAGGTTCCCACAGATTTTGAATTACCTAACTCAATTATACAAAAAAATTGTAAAAAAACACTTACAATATCTGATGTAAATAAAAGCATTAATCATCTTACATCTTATCGATAATGTAAGACTACAAGGATAGTAAAATTTCCACGATAAAATCGTTAAAATTAAGCAAAGAAAAATTTTAAAACACACTTTTTATACACAACTACTAGATATTTACTAAAAAGAAAAAACAAATTTAAAAATATGTAGTTTAAAATTTAATCTTTATGTAAAAATATAGTTTAGGAATCAAATTACAGTCACATGTTCAATATTAGTACATATGCATATACAATTCTACCTATTATAATTTCAAAAACTTGTTCTTGTAAATATATTTTCATAAGTTTTCCTACACTTTATGGTAAACATGAAAATACACATAAATGTCATTTGATTTTTCTATATACATACAAATGCACTTAAATTATAATTTCAATAGGTTGGTACATACATCAGATTCAAGACTTAAAAAAAATTAAAAAAAAAAAAGTTTTACAAGATTAAAAAAAAATATATTCACAAGTGTCATATTATTCATCTAAAAATTGAAAGCATAAGGTTAATCCTTATGAAATTTGAAGCTCTTTTCTGAAACTATCCTTTTTTTATTTTGTTGTTGTTTTGCTTAAATTTTTCTAAACTTATGATCCTTGACAAATTCAATTCGATTCACTCGAATTTATATACAGGTGTATATTATACATAGCTAGGTAAAAGATTTAATGTCCAAAATAGTTAACTTTTTTAGTTTTGACTTTTATCGAAAATAAAAAAAAAAGTGAAGTTGAATTTAAAGTAACCAGCTTAGTTAAGTTTTCAAAGTTGATTCAAACATTTAATTTTATAAAATTTTCTTTATAGTTCTACTCCCTCAATATCATGAGGGGAGTCACTCTAAATCCCCAAAATCAAAATCTCCAATACGCCAAATCCCCAGATTTTTAAAAAGCCCCAAACTTATAACGTAATTACAAATTATAATTACAAACTTATAACGTAAATCGAGGGAATGTGAAGAATTGTATTATAATTAAATTTTTTTTTGTCTTGCCGTCGGGAAAATCAAAGTTCCAATAACATTTAGTAGAAGCTTGGAGGCGACAGGGGGATCATGTACTTAATTAGGAAAAATTAATAACGAGGGATTTTAGAGTTGGATACAAAAAGGTGGATATCTTTGAACTGGGAGATTTTGTGGTTTGGGGATTTTGTGTTTGAAGATTTTGATTTGATGATTTTGATTTGAGGCTTTTGTTTTTGGTAAATTAGACCTCAACTCTAACATGAGATGATAAGATATAATATGTCTCTATATATATATATATATATCATTAATTCTATACTTCAGAACTGTTTAAACATTTTTCTCTTATTCCATAACTGGCTTAGGAAAAGTGTTTCATTATCTAACTGTGGGAATAAGAGCTTCCTGTTGTTATCCTGGTTTTTCCAAAAAGTAAATAGGAGTTTCCCAAATATAGAAATTTAAATTTAAAAACTTGTATGATTTCTTTAATATAAAAGCCGAAATTATAATACTAAAGAAAAGTTAAAGTATTTTGAGCTTGATTTGAGTCTCGAACATTGGTTCTGGTGGATATGGTAATTTAAAAATATAGTAATTTTGTACTCATTCTGCAAATAGAATTTATTTATGTATGAAATGTCAATTAACCAGCCAAAACACTAGAATTTAACATCAACAATCCCTTTCCATACGATTTTTCCTTCACTTTTAATTCAGAAATTGACACTCAGTGAACCATTCATTATTAGAAAAGGGACTATAGTTAACACTTTTTTCTTTTTTAATTAATTTAAAATGTAAACCCTTACCTTTCTGCACAATCAGTTTAATAATAAATAAAAACTATTCATATACATAGTTAAATTTCAAAATCAAAAAAATCTGTACAGTAGATTTTCATGAAAAACATATTTTAATTTCCTGGTACATTTTGCAATTTTATGTTATGTTATTTTATCCCCAATATAGGATGCTATTAGTTCCTAACCAGTTAATGATAACATCATTTTACTAATTCGAAAATTTACTCAAAATTTATACAAACATTGTTTCAGTATAGCAAACAACTATAAAAAAATATTAAAAAAAGGAGTGCTGATTTGATTAAATTTGAATTATTATTATTACATAAATTTTTAATATCATGTGAATTATTTTAAATTTTTAATTACAGTGAGATGGCAACTCTATTTTAAAAATTTTTATTTCTCTTTTTTGTTTTGTTTCTTTGTCAAAAATGATATAAAAAGGATAACGCTTTCAATCCGTTTATACTTATAGCTTTATATGTATATTTTAAGTATTTCACCAACAGATACAGGGGTATCATATTTCATAGAGAGGGTAAGGTAGGTAAACTGAACAAAACATTCTTCTGATGTGGATTTTAATCCCAGAAATGAGCATTTTTTTTCATTTTAAACTGTGAAAATCAGTAGATTATATTAGTAAATTTTCAGGGCACCTATTATGCACTGGTATAATAATCAAGTGAAATAAAATTTATTGGGCTTGTAATAAAATATTGCTTTTGTATTCTAATTATTTAGTAGTAGATACATTTAAATTAAAAAAAAGTACAAATTTTTTTCATTTAAATTTCGCACTCAATTTTTGTATTCGGAACAAAGTAACAATAAAATTATTAAAAAAACTTTTGACTTAAATAATGCAGTTATTTAGCATGAGAGCATGCATAATATCTAAAAGGCCAAATGAGAGGCTTGATCTCGAAGTATCTTAGTGTATAAAATAATAATCTTCACTTTATAGAAAATTTAATCAATACTGATTAACTTTAATCCAAAACGATAATTGTAGTGCATGAACTAACTACGGAATTTTAATTTAAGTGAAGCAAAAGAAAATTGGTAAAAAAAAACTAAGTATAATTCCGCTCAAATCACTAAAACAAAACTGATTGAAAAACAGTACTAGGCATAACATGTCAACTTTACTTTAAAAAAAAAAAGGTACAAAAACAAAAATTTCATCAACTTTAGTACAGGACTATTTCAACTACCTCATATAAAAATCTTGATAAATGGAATATTTACTATAGTTACTTGTGGCTTTTGACTTTTTTTTTCTTAGTCCTCTTGGGAGCATAGGGCTTTCACTTGACATTTCCATCGTATTCGACTTCTAGCTGCGGCTTTTGACTACAAATGTAAATTTAAGCATGTAAGTTAGGATTTTTTTTTTTAATTTTAAAATATGTTAAATGACTACATTAAAATTAAAATTAAATAAATTATGAAATAGCAAATACCTAATAAACAAATAGAAAAATTTTTTTAGAGGAAACTCAATCAAGCGAAGTTTACTTAATCAAAAAAAAAAAACTTAATTATACATTTTTAGTTTATTTAGGAACTTGTTCAAATTAAAATAAGCATTTGTAAAACAATAACTGTTAAAATAGATATATTAAAAACGACTAGAAAAATATTTTTAAATGAAAAATAGCTAGAAAAATGAAAAATTATGATTGACTTTATAAGGTGTTTATAAAAAGAAGCATTCTCTAAATTGTTAAAACTGAAGATGGAGAAGCTATTGAAATTTCTTCAAGACATCAACAGATTTCTGGGAACCCGTCAAATTGAATTAACATTTTATATTTTTTTTTGTTTTTGTTATTTATTCTCTAATTTTCTGTTATTTTATGACAATTACTTTTTGTAATATTTATCTTTAATGATTTATTTTTTTAGTTTAATAATTTGTACATTTATTATTTTATTTTTTTCTAAATTTAAATACTTTATTTTATGTTCTATGTTTGCACTTTAATCTTTTTGCTTTTTTATAAATTTTTCTAGCATTAATACCTTATTTGATTCCGATTATATTTGATATGCCGGGTACTGCAAGCGACAATGAGATTATAAAAAATAGCTTAAAGCACAGGAAAATTTTTAGCTGAATATTGAACATTTTATGGGGCAAAGTATTATGCCATTTAATCGTCCTGAAAATTTTTGTGAAATTAAATCTATTTTGGAAGATTCTCTTCTCAATGTTGTTGGTATTTCGGAATCATGGCTCAAATCACATCATACTAATACAATGGTTACTGTTCCTGGTTATGATATAGCTAGAAACGATAGATTCAGTCGCACTGGAGGTGGTGTAGCACTCTACATTTTATTTAAAATCATTGAGTCATCGCCTGAGAATTCTTCTAATGTGTACTTCTTTTGTTCAAGTATTTGTTGGTAACAATTCGATGATTCTAGGCGTTATCTTTACCGTTCGTCTGGTGATTTAGAATGTCTTAGTGATGCACTTCCCGATTTATCTTCGAAATATGATGATATTGCAGTTATGGGTGGTTTTAACTTAAACTTGCTTAATAAACTAGTAGAAATTCTATTAACACTTTTCGTGATTACTGGAGTATTGATGAAAATTATTTACTTTATGAAGCCTTTACCTGAAACTTATCGCCTATTTACAATACTCCTCCTAACACATAATTCCATTAAAATTATTACACAAAAAGTTAAAGGATGCCCCTGACTTTACAGCTTATAGGAACGGATGAAAATTGGGGAACTTATAAAAGACTTAGAAATAAAGTAGCTGAACTAAATCGCATTGCTAGACGTGCATATGGTGAAAATACATTTAGCCTAGTTTCTACTTCCAAAGAATTCTGGTGTAAGGCAAAGAAATTTGGTGTTTTAGAAAACAATAATTGTTCTTTTAAATTCGATAATCTGAATGAATTAAATAATTACTTTGATTGTCTTGGTAATAAATCAGTGAATTTTCCTCTAGAGAAGACTCTGCCATTCCCGAGAGATCTTATGCCTTTTGTTTTAGAAATATTTCGCTTATAACTTTAAAACTACTTTAAATCTATAAAATTCAATGCTATAGAAACTGATAGTGATCAAAGTTTAGTTTTACCTAGTTTTTTATATGGTTGTGAAAACCTTTTTATTCGGTTTCTCTTCACCGCTTTGATCATGTTTCACGTTTTACTGTTCGTGTTATTGGCTCGGATCTAGTTTCATTGTATAAGTTGCGTTGTTTGATCTTACTTTTTAAAGTGTTGAATTCAGTGCTCATTTTAATTTTAATTTAATTATTTTTCCATTTTTATTTTTTTCTCTTTTGGGTGGACATGTTTAAAACTTTGGTATGTTGCACGTTAGCTCGTTACTGTTCTTATATTTTATTTTTTTCTATGTTTATATTTATATAAATTTTAGATTTTGATGGTTAATTAATAACTGTTAATAATTAATATATTTAAGTAATTTTTCAATAATTTGTACAACTTTATAAGGCCAAGCCTTTTCTGTACATTTGATTAAATAAATAAAAAAAATAAATAGGCAATAAAACAAATTACGTGTCAATGCTTATCTGCTCCTTCTAAAATACCAAACCCCACCCTAATGTGGCGATTTCTATAATGTAATCAAACAAATGCGACCCAGTCACTGGGAATATAATTATATAGTTAAGATAGACTAGACTAAAAGGCATAACTAGAAACTGACTATCTATATATCATCACTGTCCTGTAACCCCATTCGGAATAGGGCGGAAACTATCTATAATATACTGCAATTCAACTCTTTTTGTACATACAAGATGATGAAATATGATCGAAATACTCGAAATAGCCTTAGAATTATTATGGAAATACTCGATATTAGACATATGGCAAAAAATACAGATAATAATTTTAAAAAGAATATAAAACTGAAATTGGGAAGATCAAAGCTAATGCAAACTGGAAAAATGGTTGAAGAAGCTTAAAGAACTCAAAAAAATTAATTTAAATACAGTAGCACTGCAGAAAATAAGATAGAAATGAAACAGAAACATTTATAAAAGGAATTACGATTTATAATTAATATTATCCATCAAATATGGATCAGGGTACTCAAGCGTACGCTCTTGAGTGAACGGCGAAAAAAAGAAACTAATTAGATTTTTACCAGTAAATTAACTCAGGTATAGGACAGTTTATAGAAATATTGCAAATGGCATTATTTAATGGTAAAATTTTTCGCAAAACTATCTTGACATAAAACTTAACAGATAGACTTTTTTCAAAAATTACATTTCGTATCAGTAATATAAAAAAAAGCAAACAACTTTTAATTTTGATATTCATAAACTTTATTTTAAATTTAAATAATCAACAAAAGTTTAGCTTCTTTGTAATCATCTTTTTTTTCTAAAATTTTTTTAATTTGCATGTCTTTTACAAAATATATATATTTTTTTTTAATACAAATGGATTAATTTCAATTTCTGCGTTGACAAAGCGAATTTCTTTTAATAGTTCTTCTACAAAAAAAGTTTAAGAAGTGTACCATTACTTATAATAATTATGTAAAAACAATGGTTTGAAAAAAATATATTTTGCGAAGTGTCTCCTTAGAAGAAATGTGTTATTTCGTCAAATGAATTTTTGCAAAAAGAAAGTTTGCGAAAATTTAAAGTTTGATTAAAAGTATTTTGTGAAAATGTAGTTTGTAAAATAGAATTTGATAACTGTCCCGCTTCCAATTAACTTATATGCACAATCAGATGCAAATTCAATAATGTACCAATAAAATTTGTATATGAACGAAGCAAAAGAAAATTACGATGAAGAAACGTAACAGAAATAATACGATAATATTATAATGCGAGATATGCCAAAATCTATAACAAAAAATGTTTGAAATCAGTTGCTGAGCAACATTCAAAACACGATCAAATCGACTTATCTTATGCCAAATTACAGGAACTACCTTTTTCCTCATAAAATAATACACAAAGATCCGTGAAAAATACCAGCATTCAAACAAATAAAATTGATCATGTTTAAGTAAATATAAGCAAAAAAAGATGGTTGAAATATTTGAGCCTAAAATAAATAACCACAATGAATATGAAATAAGATCGAATCTAAATGAGTCTTATAAATAGTAAAGATATGTAAAAACGCAAAAATTAAGAAAAACAGGTCATTTAATGAGGAGACTCTTTCTTATCTTAAAGTTAATCCAACCTCCTTAATTTGTCGAAAACAATATCTTATATACGAAACCCCCTGTTTATATATTTTTTTTTTATATTTAATTTTTTTATATATAGACTTCTAAGCATATACGACATAAATAAATGATTTTGTGCATTAAATTTTGAAAAAAAAAACTTTGATATAAATATACAGTATATTACAAAAGTATTGTTCCATCATACAGATATTAGTAAAAGGTTAATTAAATGAAATATGTTTAATTTTTCTGGTAAGAATTAAAAAACAACCATCTTATAAACATATAATTTATAAAATCTACGTAGAGATATTTACGTAGAGTACTATACACTCAATACTAATTCCTAAATAAAAAATTTAAATGAAATTTGGTAGCTGGGAGCTATTTGGCTTCTGGAAATAGATTCACCACTAATTTGTTATTCCACGAGCGGAATAACGTACTTATAGAGAATTATTCGTGTAATATCGATGGGCCAACATGAATGATTGGGGAAGTCCACTAAATATTCAATGTAACACTTTACCTCTACAGGTACTAATTATATTGTCAACTTTATACAAAATTTCAAGAAAATCTAGCACGAGAATTAAACAGAACTTATCTAACTTATTAAACTAAATTATGTTTATTGAATTATGAGCTAAAATTGTTTTAAACGATTTATTATTAACAATTTTAAATTATGAATTAAATTATGAACAAAAATATTCACTCAATGTGCAATTTAATTAATAGACACATAAATTCAATACGTGTACCGAATTTGAAATTTTGTTCGAAAACATATCAATTACACTATCTCAGTCGAAATGCTGATTAAACTCATGTGAAGTTAATAATAACTGATAAACGTTACGTTTACTGCTCGTTTTCCACGATAGACACTTCGTTTTATTTTTAAATTAAAAGCTTCGGAACAATTGCTATTTTATTTAAAAACCTTGTATGAGCAACAGTGCTCTTTAACAAAAATAAATAAATAAATAATACTTCAAGATTTTTTGAAAGCTTAAACAAACAATTTCATTACCTCCCCTCAAATTTAAAACCTGTACTGACGTATGATATCCAATATAAACCCAATTATGGGGATATGCATAGAAACTTAACATCGAAATAATGCACAAATTCCAAAATAAACTACTTCACGGTACATACAGAACAAAAACGACCTCCACAGTGATGTATCTTAAAACATAATAGTTGCCTTGATGGAAATTATCAATTACTTGATAAATAATCTTCCTTCGCGGAAACTATTGATACACTGAAATTATTATGTTGGAATCATTCCTCCATGGAAACTATTAAACAATACATAGTAATTTTATGATCACGTGATCGAAAATTTAAACATAATTTGATCTAACAAGAAACATGCATGACAGTAACTATCACCAAACTTAAGAAAAAAACAAAAAAAAAAAAACGAAAAGAACCCTGGAAAATCATATAAAGTCACAAGATGATGGTGATGTTCAGCTTAATTACACATTTCAGAATTTAAAGGGAGCTTCGGAACACTTAAATAGTCCAATTGACCCATGTTTAATCATTGTAATCGGTTCACCATACAGTTTACTGTTTACTAGTATTAGAAAAACAAATTAAATTTTTAATGTTAACAGAATATGATACGTTTTTGTAAAGACACAGTAAGTTAATTTATAGATTAGGATCGTATATGTACTTGTATATTGCATTTGGTTTCTTGTATTAAAATAAAAATAAAAAAAACAAAAAAAAAACTGATATTTGAACTTGAGAATCTTCTTACTTTACTCTGTAAAGCTATCTAGTTTAAGTTAATTTTACTATATTAAATAGGTATGGTAAATTCATTCATTATTGAAATATCTAGGATACAAATTCATGTTTTTGTAATTTAGAAAAAAAACAAAATAAAAAAAATTAATAATTTGCTCTATTCTCAATGGAGTTGTAAAGAAAATATACAAAAAACATGAAAATCCTTTCAACATTATTTAAAAATTTTTAAATATGAAAAGTGTCACATACATAGTTAGGTAGGTATACGCAAATTATTTTTACTTTTAGTACAAATGTGTTACACGTTAGTCTATAGTAACAGTAAGTAAATTCATATACGTGATAATCCGTTCAAAACGGAAGAAAGCATATATATTAAACCAAAAATAAAAAAATATTTAAAAAAATATCCTAATTCCGTTAAGTTTATTTTTCTTTTTTGCTTTTTCCTTTTTTCTACATTATCCATGTCATGAATCCTTTTCTCTACACACTACATATTTACACACTTATTTTGTACACTTCAACGACGAAAAACAATTTTTTTTTCTCACCTTTCTTTGCATTTTTATTGTTGTTGTTTTTGTTGTTATTATTATTATTCGTATTTTTAAATTAATATGTATATATATATGTTAGTTGTCAGAATGGAATGTAAATAAAATTATTATTTTTTTTATGGAAACCAAAGGGGTTAAATATCAAATTTAATTTATATACAAATATGTTATATATTATGTACATTTCAAAGTTTTAGGTTTTTTATTATTTCCAAAATAATAATGTGTAATGAATTTATAATAAAATATTAACTATAAATATGTACAGGATATCCGGTAAACAAGTGATCAGTATGGCAGGAATGTTGTTTTGTTATATAGGAAATAAAAAACAAATAAAATATTGTAAATTTGATTTGAAAAAGGGAATCGATTTCTCCAAATTTATTTTGAGTTATTTTAATTTGTTCTGAGGCTTTGTTTAATGACTAATAACACTTAAATAATTTTTTTCACATCTAGAATCCATATTAGAATATATGAAGTAAAAAACATAATATTTCAGAATATAATGAAAGAAAGAAACATAATTCATCTACTTGGAAATGCAGGGAAGATCAAACTTATCCCAGATAGTTATTAAAAATAGTTCAAGCTTTGAAATAAGTCCCATAATATTTTTTTTAAATGTGCTTTATTTAGTATTTGATAATATTTATAATTATCATCACATTATCATAAACAACATAACAATACAAAATTCAAATCTCATTATCATTATATCATAGTCAAAGATTATTTATAAAGTTTTCAAATAGAATTTAATAAAATAACAAAATCATTTAAAATAACTATCAACTTGGCAATTAATCAATTCGTTTTTAAACTCAGTAGCTTTTTGTTTAAAATTAATTAAGCTGTTTACAGCTGTAAGGTGACTAGGAATATCGTTGAATAATTTAAGTCCGTTACACATTAACATTTTTTTGGTATTCTCATTTCTAAAGAAGTTCAATCTGAAGCTCAAGATATTTCTCAAAAAATGGTTATGTATATCTTGTCCATAAACCAATCTATCACATGAATAACTGGACAGTAATTTGTGTTTAATTTTAAAAAACAAATAGAATGACATTCAATTTAAATCTTTGTCTTTTCAAAGTTTGTAACATACTATTAATAGAAGCGTAACGGCTATATTTTAAAACAATTTTCATTCCTCTGTTCTGTAATATTTGCAATCTATCTAACATTTCATTCGTAGTAAAAAATATGATTGTAGCACAATATTCGAAGTGAGGTTTGATCATTGTATTGATGATATGAACTGCGCTGCTTGTTGATAATTAATCTCCAATTTTATACAAAAAGTGTAAATTCTATGAAATTTTGTTACAAATATAGTTTTAATTGTGAGTAAAAATTTAAATTTCTAATCAATAAAAAGCCCAAGATATGTTATTTCATCGACAAGTTCTATTTTGTAATTATCAATCAAAATATCCGTATTCACTATTCCGTTTATTATCATTGCTTTACACTTATCAATATTAAGATACAACTTATTACTCTTAAACCATAGACTGAGTTCATCTAAGTCATCAGATTTCCATTTACTAACATTAATATATACTGAGTCTTCACTTATGTAGAGTAAAGCATCATAATAATTTTCATTTTAATAATAAGAGTTGAAGATCATTAGAAAACCAAAGATTACCACTTTCAAATGAGTTCCTATTAATAAGAAAACTATCAAATATACTTTTAAGATTATTGCTAAATATTTCAGCCTTCTCGGCACATAAAGTAAAAAATCTGGTCAAGAGTTGACTACTGAAAACAGGGGTGGAATTCTGTATTGTGATAATCACGCTGCGACTGTCGCATATCTGTAATTGGTATACTATATGGTTATTGTCACAGTGATAGTCGCTTTTTTTTTGTGATTTTAGGGTGACAGCTAATTGGGTGTCACTCATGATAAAAATAAATAAAAGTTTGGTTGTTTTTTAAGATTTAAGTTTTTTATGTTTTGGTTTTTTAAGATTTATTATGATGTAAATATTAAAAAATGCAAGTTTTAGAATTAGAAGTAGCTAAAATTGCAAATGATTTAAAAATAATGGAACTGAATAAAAAATGCTGTGATTATGTGTTAATTTTTTTTTAATAAGTTTGAATTTTATTTTGTTTTCAATTAAATATAATACACATTTATATTAATTAGTTATAAGTTTGCAACTGAATTTTACTCAAATGTGAATATAATTTTCTTTTTCATTTTATTAAATTTGTTGTAATGATTTTCACTTTAATTTTTTTTTAATTTTTTTATTATAAATTTTGTTTTTTTTTTTTTAAATATACATTTTATTAAATTAGTTGTTTGAAATTTACTTTTAAGTTTTTTCTGTTTTAATATATAATTTATTTTTTTTTTATAATTTCGCTTATTGATTGATTAATAAGTGTAATGCTTAAATAAACTTATTTTTGTTTTCTATTGTTTTGACACTTTGACATTTAATAAATCACTTGTGCTGCCATTACCAAATCATATATCTAGCGATCGCACTATATTGGCATCCAGATATAAAGACACCAGTGGAGTCTTTATACAGATATTCAAAACACGATAATTCACGGAACACACAAATCCATTGATTGCATTATGTATCTATTACAATAATTATGTAGTGGCACAAAATTAGTAGTAAAAAAATAAATAAATATATTATCACCGAAGCAAGTCAATAACATCATATTACAAGAAGTAATCATTTTTTATATACACTTAGCACACGCATTAAATGACAATAAATAAATCGGAAGATCAATACATGCAGATTTAATCTTGAAAATCAGTGTTTGGTATACGGTCAAATATACGTCGCATCTTCACGTGCTACCAAACCCTTAGCATTATTTATATTTGCGCATGAAGCATAAAACAAATACATTTACTAGGAGGAAAATGCAAATTTCATTGCAATAAAAAAAAAAATTCAGTTTTCAAATTGTTTAATTATTTAAAATTCAAAATACATACGAATAAGCTACAAATACCAGTCTATTATAATCCCTTAAGAGTAGGCAGTAGCATTCATTCATAATTCATTAAATAACCCACGAGATTAGCTATTATCAAATGTAACAATATATTAGAGTAAATTAAATTCTAAAATTTAATACTAAGCCATGGCTAAGGCTTTTAAAGTGGTGGTGCCTTTTAAAAAACAACAAATTTTTGGTATAAGATTTTAATTTAATTTCTTTATTCTGATATTTTCTAACAAATAATTCTATTTCCATAAGCATAAGTAGCCTTAGGTTGAAATCAGTCTAAAATTGTAATTTTCTTTTTATCCTTTTTAAATGTGTTCTTTGATTTTTTTTATTAATTTTCTAGGCTCTAACAAACTTGTTTTTCTTTCTAAAATAAAAAGTTTTTAAACGAAACGTTATTTACTAATTAAAGGTTTTGTTATCTTTTCAATAACACTCTTGGTTACATTTTTTTCTTTTATTTAATTTCCTTTGTTATTTCACTCTTGGATATACAATATCTATTACTGTTCAAAAAATTACCTCGGATACATTGTATATATGACTATGTATATAAGTTTTTTTTTTTTTTACGATATAACTTAATCTATTATAAAAGTATACAGGATGATTCTTACATTAATGCACTGTTAGAGTGCCACTGTCATATGTAACTGTTAGCTGAATTTTTCTGTAAAACAAAAATTTGCCTTAGGAATATTAGTTGACATGAAGTTCAAAAGTTAATAAAAGTCGTTATGTAGTTATTACTGATATATACTTCCGCTACTCCAGCGAAGAGAATCTTCGAATCCAGACCCGAAGGTCAAGACGTCGCGGCAGACCAAACCTTCGTTGGAGAGACGAAATATACGCGGATTTAAAACAATTTCGCATCTTCAACTGGAATTTCAGTGACCAGCTAAAATGTAGAACGTTGATGAGTCAGGCCCAGGACCTACATGATCTGTTGGCCACCTAAGTAAGTAAGTAATAGTTCTGATACTAATTTCATTGAAATCATTCTTTCTTTTTTTTTGCTAACGACAATTTCGCTATTTTACTTCATTTTTGCTTTCTTGCAGCTTTTCCTTTAAATTTTGTGAAAATTTCAGTCTAATCTATTTTAGTTTATAAATTAGTTATAAAATAGTTATCAATTTTAGTTTAGCGTCTGACGAAGGGGTTTGGAGAAGAAGATACAATGCCGAACTATACCAGCTGTTCAACGACATGGACCTAGCTAAAAAAAAGTCAGAATAAGACGGCTTCATTGGCTAGGCCATGTAGAGCGTATGGATGAAAATGCTCCAGCTAGGAAACTCTTCGAACCCAAGCCCCAGGGAACGTGTCCTCGAGGGAGGCCACACCTTCGTTGGAGAGATGAAGTATCGGCAGATATGAAAAAACTTCAAATCACCAACTAGAGAGATTCTGCTCCATTGGAGAACTGAATAAATTTATAAATTTAGATATGAGTTTAATCAATATTTATCTAATATCATATAATAACTGTTTATAAACAGTACTTAAATTAAATTAACAAATGAATTAAAAAATATTTACCAAAGAAAAAACAATTCTAGCTTATTTTAATAATTTTGATAAAACTTAATACTAAGATGGGAATTTTTGGAAAGAATGTTAGGAAAAATGGAAAAATAGGAAGTAAAAGTCCAGTGTACTTGTATCTGTTTTTCAAAGTGATTTTAACCACCAGTATTGATTTTATTAATGTGCTGTCTTTATTTGATATATCTGTACTAAATGTTAAGTCAGTAATATTAATTAGGCTGATATCTTGATCAATTTTCTTGTTTGTGGTTGTTCTGTTGAAATAGTACTGAATAGTGGTTGAATGAATCGGCACATTATTCTCATTTTCTATGTATTTGTATTTATCTAAATATAGAAAACCTTCAGGTGGAATGTAACCTGAATTAAGTGTTTGTGTTATATACATATGTTGATTCTAGATAGGTTAAATGACAAATAAGGCTATTTTCGGTAACATTTTGTGCTCTAAAAAATGTTTTCTGATTAAAGGATTTTCAAAGTTATCAATTCTTATGATACTCGCTTAATTATTAATACTAGCCCGTCATAATGACGGTGGTAAATAAAAAAAAATATTTTTTGTGGCACTGCAAAATAATTGGTATTAATAAACGTAACCAAATATTAGATAAGTATTTTTGTGTAGCGCAAAACTTAAAAAAAAAATTAAAAAAAAAAAAAACATATTTTTACCCCAAAAACCGTGTACTAAAAATTTCACCAAAAAATAATTTTTGGTTATTTATCGTGTAAATTTTATAAGTTAAGTTAAATAAATTCTTTGAATATTTTTATTATTTATTTATTTAGATAGTGCGCAAATTAATTCCAAAAAAACAATATTTGGTAATTGGATATTGCCATCTCTTTATATCCAATGGTACTAAATCTTTATATGTGGGTATACACATATTTTTTCAACACATGTGGTGAAATTTATTTGACTAAAAAACCAAAAAATTTTAGAGTAGTTAAAAAAACTTTATAAGAATGAAACTAAATCAATTTTTTTTTCTTTTTTTTCCCACCGATGAGGTAAAGAAAAAGGTTCAAGGCAAAGTTTCGCATTTTTAAAACATTATCTTTTCCATTTAAAATTCAGATGTAGTCCCTTGAAATGTAGAAATTTTATACTTAAAACAAAATTTCTTTTTAAAATAATAAAGAAATTTTTGAAACCATACATAAAGTATTAGAATTTCAAATAAAAAAGGTGCAGTTAAAAAGGTTTAAAGATTAACCGTAACATTTATGTATTGACAGATTCCAAAACTTCCATTTTTCGTATAAAGTTTATTGAAATTAGGAAATAATTTGCCTTGTTCTCTTCGCTCAATAATTTTGTTTTAATATATCTCTATACGTACTATTGATAATACCACCTAAAGTTAGCCATGGCTAAATACTACCTCTGGTAAATAAACTCCTACTTTTTCTAATGTCCTATTTTTCCTTGTGCCTTATTTAGGGTCAAAAAAAGGCAAATTTAATGGGGAATTGTCAATGTCTGAGAATAGATGGCAATTGTGTGGTAGTTGGGGATAAATCTTTTCTGGAATAAATATAGTTTACCTTAGAGCTGTACTGATTTAGACTTCTGCGATTATTAAGTTTGATTTTAAATTTCTTACTGTTAACCGAGTTCCATTGCAGAGACCACTTTTGGTATTTAGGTTTCTAAGTACATAATATTATTATACTACCCACTTTCAAATTAAGTTAATGATGAAACATTCCACTTGAACAGCAGCCATCTAAATATTCCACTGATTGTTTTCATCGTTTTCACCGCAATCGTAATCAGAATCTATGTTTAAATACGTTATATTTCCCTCTAAAATGTTTAATACTTGTTAATTGTAGCGATATCAGAATTTTTAGAGCAAGGTATGTGTTTTTTGAATAGGCAGCAAAACCATCTACATTCAGGAATTCAGACTATTTCCAAAAATTTCTTGTATAATAAATTACTCCCGTCTGATTCTTTTTTTTTCTTTTTTACAGATACACATAGGTACACATTTCCATAAATACCTGTTTCTTAAATCAAACAGAACAAAAAAAATTTGAATAATAAAAAATAAAACACAGATTAAATTTGCTACATTTAGCTACATTAAAAACTAGGCGAGAAGTTGCTGATGTTCTTTTCATCATCCAAGTAGTGAAGGGGAATATTACATCCCCATTTATATTGGATTCTGCCCGAATTTCCAATAACACTCGACTCCGATCACCTAATATTTTCACACTTGTATTTCATAGAACCAACTATGGTATGAATGAGCCTATCCACAGAATGATGATAATAGGGAACAAATATAAAAACGTGATTGACTTATCACTCTCAAAAGATGTGTTAAAGAATCGGCTATACCTCTGTAATCAGAACCCTTCCAACTAACCCCTCTAACCATTAAGTAGTTTTGTAAATTTTTACTGTTTTCTAAAATTTTGATTCTGTTAAATTTTAACCTTATATTAAAAGGAAAATAATTATTGTAATTTGTTTGAATTAAACTACTTAAATAAATAAATAACTAAACAATCATTAAAAAATAATCTGTATTTGTGTAACTGATTTTTTTGATGAATCTTTGACCTGTCTTCTTAATTGAAGCTTTTTTCATTTTTATTTTTTGATTATTATTAAATATAAGATTTTGTTTTCGTTTTTAATTTTGTTATTTTCTTCTTTTTTTTTATTAATTCTTTTTTGAATGTTTAATTCTTAGTTTATAAATTTAATTTAAGTATGATTTATTGTAACTTGCTTGAATTAAGCTCGAAAAATAAAATTAAAAATTAAAATAAAAATTAAAATAATTTCGGAAGAAGTATATAAGTGTAAACTCTCCTGTTTATAACACAATTAGTTTTTGAAATATGCCTGAGACGTGCTTGACGTGCTAGAAGTTGTTCGCAGCAACCCGAACTTGTGATTTGATAGCTTTGTAAAGTACCGTGTCCGGTTGAATTTTTCATCATGAGTAACTGTGCAAAATTTCAGAACTCTATCTTTAAATTTTAAAAAAAAAATTTTTTTTTTCTTTCTATGTTTCGTTTTAATATTAACAAAAAAAATGCCAACCTACTATGTAAACATATAAACATATATACATATAGACACTGGCAAGTTAATATAAAAGTATATAAATAATGAAATTTCAAGAGAGTAATTTTATGTATACTATTTTTTAAAAATGTATGTGATGGAATGATTAATTTTTATGTTGCTATATAATTTCTGTTTTTGTTATTGTAATATTGATAAAATGCCACGCTAACGAAGCAGCGGCAGCAACAGCAGCAGAACCACGATTTTTATTATATAAGATATTTATTAGACAAATAATGTTTATAACAGCAAAGAATTTTTTTGTATTTCAGAAATGCATTTCTTGCTGTTTCAATTCGGCATCTAATTTCCCTTTCGCAGCTCCAATCCTCGTGGAGATTCTCTCAATTGAACGGTTACTTGTTTTAATTGTTGCTGCAGTGTAAGGTGTCCCTTTTCTACTTACGATCATTATTGACTATATTATTTTGTAAATCCCTTAGGTAATCTGTTATAAGGACTGTATTATCTGCATATGTCATATTATTTACTTTCAAGTAAATCAACATCTGAGGCGTTCATGGCTTCTTGAAACATGTCTTCAGCATAGATGTTAAACATTAAAATGGAGAAAATACAGCTTTGCCGAACTCCTTTTTGAATATCAATGTCTTGTGTCAGTACACCATTTATTTTTACACGGGCTGTTTGTTGCTAATATAAGCTATTTATACACATTATGATATTTTTATCTATGCCAATTCCACAAACAACCGATAATTTTAAACTATTATCTCACTTGATGGTCCATTCAAAACTTGCTTTTGCAACATATTAAACATTAATAAACTATTTTATTTCATTTATATTTGGAATTCTGTACTGTTAATATATTTGCTTTGTTTTATTCAATTTTGAATTTTAGTTTTAATTAGATTACTTTAATTGTAATGAATTCTATTGTTTAATAAAATATAATAAGAGGAAAAAAAATTGTCTAGAGCTTTATTAGTAGGCAAAATTCACGTATGCAACTCGTGTTACAGCCCGAATAGTGCCCGAAAAGTTGAGTTTTCCGAATTGAATCATACAAAAAAAAATGAAAAATTATTCCGAAATAAAATCTCAGAGACCAGCAAACTAAGATGTGCAGACTGCAATATACAATAAAGCCTTTACAATTTGTAATGACCTGCTAGTAGAGCTTAAACAAATAAATGATATCAAAAATTTTAAAAGTAAAATTAATGATTATTTTATCCAATTGTTTTCACTGAACTAATTAAAGTTAAATCATAATATAAAAATTTATTTATTGATAGTCGATTTTGTGTTCATCAATTAGTTGTATTTTGTAATACTATATTAGGCTAATAGATTTAATTTTAAAAGTTATCTAATTTTTAGAATATTTTGTTATTGAGATTAATAGTTTTCTTGCAGATGTTATTGAGTTACCTACTGAATTATAAATTGCAATACTTTGAATTAATAAACTCTGTACGAGCTTCAAAAGCTCTTTGAGTAGATAAATAAATAAATAAAAATTAAATAAGAATTTTTTTACTATAAGCTAATTATTTTAACTAACGTAAATTAAATAAATTTTTTTTAACTGGTATTTCGCCAAATGAATTAACACGGATTTTCCAATTTTTCTTATTTCAAATCTTTAAATTAAACCTTCATTTTGATATCCCATGACATAGGTTAATCTGTATACCAGTTTGAGAAATACAAAGAATATAATTTGAAAAAGGTTTTCTTCCCCGGTTTTTCCTATCTCGTCTTGAAACAAAATATAATTCAACTTTTAAAATCTTTTCAAAAAGCCTTTTTTTAGCCTCGTAATGTAACATCGTTTAATCTAGAACAATAAATTGATCCGACCATCCGTATCGTAGTGCACAGGTATATGAGCAACCCTGTATATAATAAAACTAAGTAAGAAAAATATTTTTCTTATTTACTCTTTTGTTCTACCAATTCAATGTAGTGTTTCTAACACAAAATTGGAGAAAAAGTATATCAAGATTGTGGTACTGCGGGAAGATACAAAGCTTTTATCAAGTAAAAAAAAGCATTTGACTTTCCTGTTTATTTTTTTGAAATCCTTCGATTAATATACATATGTATATCAAACACACCATATAAAACAACAGGATATTACCGATATTAAATACCGTGTTTCTTCAACGTGTTATGTTAAACTAAAATAGATACTTCATTGATGCGTTATGCCCAGTTACGATGAATTTCTTGTTGAAATTTTCATTTAGCTCTAGGTGTAAGTAATATTTTTTCAGATAGATAGTTTCTTTCCTATTTTTGTATCAGTAATTTTAGTACATTTTTTACTTTGTTTTTTAAATCGTTAGTTGTTCAAATTCAAAGAGCTCTCTATGTGTTAAGTAACTAAATATGAAGTTTTATCAGCAATGCACAAAAAAAATATTTTCACCTTTATTGATTTATCTTAGACAACAACCACATTATATGTACACAATAAATTACATATTTAAAAAAAATGATTTAATTTAATTCTGGCTGGACAAAAATTAGACTCTATATAGATGGCAGAAATTGCTTTAATTGTCGCCTTTTGAATATCTATAATTTAAAAGAGTAATAATGAAAATAGGTTGTGGAATGGTTCGGATATTTTGTACCGTATACTTTTTGTAATTTACAGATTAAGTATAATAATTTTTTAAAATTAAAATTAGCCTTGAATGGGAAAAGTTACTTTTCGAAATAATATTTTATTACAAGAATATTTTTTTTCTTATTTAAATTAATAAAAATCTTCAAGATAATTCAAATGCTTATACCACTACGGTATAATACCACTATTTGTGTATTTATGTAGGTAGTTCCAGAATTCAAGTTTCAATAGAACATTGAATAATATAAAATATCTGTACTATATAAAATGTACATAATGTACAATACAGTACTAGTCGCATTGTAATATGTAAATAAGCCTTTATTTACACAATCTATATTGAAGAATTTTTTAAGTCAGCTGCATAATCTACATATATTTCTTTTCTTTTTTGTTTTTGTTTAATTAGTTTATTAGTATAAATCTTATTTACAACATCATACTTATATATGAGAAATAAAAAATTAATATTAAAATATTTAACAAAAAAATAAAAACAATTCAAAATTAACTAAAACTCTTTATGAATTATATAAGTTACTAAACTATTTTTGAAAACTATTTGGTGAATTCTTGAAGTGTCCGATTGAAAGTTATAATAAAAACATAAAAACAAAAAATATTGTACATTAAATATTACTTAATAAAGTTATAAGCAAAAAAATAAAGAGACAAAAAAACAAAAAGAACAAAAAAAAAATAATAAAAAAAAATTGTGTACCTATTCAATTTTGCGCAAAATTATATTACTTTTACTGTGAATTTTGAACATTTATTTAAAAACACTAAAAAAATGAATGGTTAACCAATGCAGCAAATATACAAAAAATATTCGCACTAAAGGCATGCAATGCATTGGAGGATGTGAACGTTTCTTTCATCAAAACTGTATGGCGGCATCTGATCAAATATTTCAAGCTGTTAAATCTGATGATGCTTTTTGGAAATGTGGTGATTGTAAAACTAAGTCTTCAAATGATACGACTGTAATCGATGAAGAAGTAACAACATCGGGTCAATTTGAATTTGATATAAACTCAATAACTAGTGACAACATGATAACATTTTTGAAAACTTTAGCAACGCTTGTTGTGAGTATTAAAAATTCCCAAGATTATTTTTCTAATAAGATGGATGATTATTTAAACAAAACTCAGAATTTGATATCTGAAAATAAACTTCTAAAAGAACAAATTAAATCACTAAAAGTTTCTCCAATTAAACAAAAACAAAATGACGGCAGCATTGTGAATAACTATGTTATCAAATTTAAATCTTTAAAAATCAAAAAAGAAATTATGCCACTGAGGAAATAAATATGACAAATCACGGAAACAAAGAAATTTGAGAAATCATCTAACACCATTTCAAGCTAAATTATACAAGATGACTAAGGATATCAAAACAACAGATAATTATAGATTTCTATGGATCAAAGATAACAACATATACCTCAGACAACAACCAGAAAGTAAGGTATTTAAAATTGCATATCTTAATGACATTAGAAAACTACAAAAATTGCATACTACATGAATAAATAAATCTTATATATAAAGAAGGATGTTTGTATGTATGTATGTATGTATGTATGTATGTTTGTGTCAGAACATTTTTTCGAAATTTTGACTGGTTCGGGTAGCTGTCATACAAGTCCCAGCACCCGACAAAAAAATTTCAAAAACCAAAAGTGCTAGAGAGCGGAAAATTTGCACACAGGTACTCTTCCAAGAATAAACAAATTTGGCTTTCACATTTTTTCGAAATTTTGACTGGTTCGGGTAGCTGTCATACAACTCCCAGCACCCCACAAAAAGATTTCAAAAACCAAAGGTGCTAGAGAGCGGAAAATTTGCACACAAGTACTCTTCCAAAAATAAACAAATTTGACTTTCACATTTTTTCGAAATTTTGACTGGTTCGGGTAGCTGTCATACAACTCCCAGCACCACACAAAAAGATTTCAAAAACCAAAGGTGCTAGAGAGCGGAAAATTTGCACACAACTACTCTTCCAAAAATAAACAAATTTGACTTTCACATTTTTTCGAAATTTTGACTGGTTCGGGTAGCTGTCATACAGCTCCCAGCACCCGACAAAAAGATTTCAAAAACCAAAGGTGCTAGAGAGCGGCAAATTTGCAGACAGGTACTCTTCCAAAAATAAACAAATATGACTTTCACATTTTTTCGAAATTTTGACTTTTGTGTATTAAATTGGAACCAAATCGGTCCAGTTTCTGAGATATACATTTTCGTTCAAAAGAGCTCTGGCGGAAAGCAGGTTCAACAAATTTGGCAGAAACTGCCGTAATCGGGATCCAAGGTAAAATGTCAAGTCCCTAACGGTTTTTTAAATGTTTTTTTTATTTTATTATTTTTAGAGAGAAAGAGAAATAGGGGTGAAGAAAACAGCAAAACAAAATTCTCATTTTTATTTATTTCTATCTTTCAATGAAATAAAATAAAAAAAAAAATTTTTTTTTAGAAATATTTGCCTTGAATTTAAGCGTACTAAAACTACAAAAAAAAACTTTAGAATCGCAGCTTGATATAAGGTTTTCAAAGCCCCGGATATAATGTGTTCAAGAGTGACGCCTTGAGTCGAGTATATACTGTTTTGCCAAAGTCCGGCGCGAAAATCCGATGTTAGCAATCACGTTTGCCCCGGACATATTCAATAATGCATTAATTATTCTTGAAGATAAATGTGTGACTATGACCGGTAAAACATTACTGCAACTCGGCCTATCTTCACCAGTATGAAACCAACAAATTGAACTTTATACAGATTACATACGAGAAAAGAACTGCAACGTCGAAGAGCTGAAAGCGTAATATCGCGGAAAAAATACCACTTCTAAATCAAGATCAGAAAAAAGCTTACAAAGTTATCATGGATCAGGTAGAGAACAAACAAGGTGGTATCGTTTTTCTTGCCATTGCATCTTCAGGAATCACTTCAGCATTAATGGAAGGAGGAAGAACAGCCCATTATGCACTTAAGTTGCCACTAAACTCCAGACAGGAAAGTCCTACCTGCAAAATTAGTAAAACAAGTGGTCGGGCGCAAGTGCTCAAGACATGCAAAATTATCGTATGGGATGAATGTACCATGGCTCACAAGAAAGCTCTCGAAGCCCTTGACGTGACTGTGAGAGATCTGAGAGGAAATAACAACCTTATTGGAGGAGTTATGGTACTTCTATGTGGAGACTTCCGTCAAACTTTACCCGTCATCCCAAAGTCAACACCAGCCGATGAAATTTACCCATGTTTAAAACATTCATCTTTGTGGAGACATGTACGAAAGATAAGTTTGAAACAAAACATGAGAGTTCATCTGGGGGATGACAGTGCTCACATTTTCACCAACAAGCTACTTGAGATCGGAGAAGGTAGATTTGCAGTTGAGCCATCTGGAAAAATAAAATTGCCATCCGATTTTTGTAATTTGGTGTCGTCCGTCGCAGAACTAATAGATGCAGTCTATAAATCCGGATATTCAGCAAAACTATCATAATTTGAACTGGTTTCGAGAGAGGGCAATTCTTGCTGCTAAACATGCTGATGTCAGCGAAATGAATAATCAAATACTTTCCATATTACCGGGCGTAGTAAATGAATACAAGTCCATTGATAACGTAGTAAATGCTGATGTGGTAGTCAATTTTCCAACATAGTTCCTAAATTCTCTTGATCCGACTGGATTACCGCCACTATGGAACCTCGACCCACCAAAACTTTGCAACGGTACAAGACTTTGTGTTAAAAAACTGCTGGCAAATGTAATTGAAGCGACTATTTTAACAGGGAAGGGACAGGGTGAAGTCGTTTTCATCCCAAGGATACCACTTATTCCAAATGATCTCCCTTTTAACTTAAAGAGGTTGCAATTTGCAGTTAAACTTGCGTTCTCGATTACGATAAACAAGGCACAGGGACAGTCTATTAAGTACTGCGGTGTGGATTTAAGTGTGAAGAAGAAACTAAAAACGTTGTTCATAATCAAGTTTTATCTTGAGAAAATTATTTAATCACCCGTCAATTTAATTAGTTTATTATTTTGTATTTTTTAGTCTTTCCTTTTTTCTGTTCTTTTGGTTTTTCCTAATTGGCTTTATTTTTTTTGGATTTCTATCTTTTTTTTCTAAATTTGGTTTTGTTTTCTTTATAACATTTTGTACTTTTCTTTCTTGAACAATGAAAAAAAATTTCTATATGGATAAGAATTGATTAATTAAATTAAGAGTAACAAAAATTAAAATGTAAACTACTAACATCTAGCATAAGTTTATGTAGCATTAGTTTTATACTAACATATAGAAATAAGTACTTAATGTTTGAATATTATAAAAATGAAAATGTTTATTATTAATACCTAAAAAACGATTTATGCTAACATAAAAAACGGACAATAATTATAGTTTTCAAAAAATACTTCTAATTAAAAATGTAAACTACTAACATCTAGCATAAGTTTATGTAGCATTAGTTTTATACTAACATATAGAAATAAGTACTTAATGTTTGAATATTATAAAAATGAAAATGTTTATTATTAATACCTAAAAAACGATTTATGCTAACATAAAAAACGGACAATAATTATAGTTTTCAAAAAATACTTCTAATTAAAATCCCAAAATTCTAATTGAAATTTATAAACAACGCCTAAGACACTTATGTTTGCATTTTATTTTAAGTTGTAAGTACCATTTTTGTACAAAACTGAAACTCATTTTAATTTTCGTTCACTTTTGATTTTTTTTTGTATTTCATTTAAATAGATACCTATAATAATTTTTAAAATTTTAATGAATTAGCTTTTTATTAAATTTTTAAAAACTTTCAGTGGTTTTAGTGGGGGTGGATCCCACACTATTACAAAGCACGGGCGTATTATTCCTTGTATTGGTTTTCAAACTTTCCACAAAAAAAAAAAAACAATTACATATAAAAACATTTAACAGATCGTTTACTAACAGACAAACATCACATAATACTTCCCTTTTCAAACTAAAAACGAAGAAAAAATCCTAAGAACTTTAAATTTTCTCGGGCAACGCCGGGTAATTCCGCTAGTAATAAATAAATAAATAACTTCAATTTATGTAACACACGTAATATGTGTTTTATGTGTATAAAAGTTCAAAAAACTAAAAATATTTTAAATTTTTTAATTTTAACTGCAAACTATTTTATTTACTTTATTCTTATATATATAATTTTATTATATACCCAATCAATATTTAATAACTATCATATTATATATATATTATTCTGCATTTATCTGGATGTTTGTAAGTTCGACGGAACGCTCCAACACATATACAAATTGCATATGTATACAAATGCATATATATACAAATTGCTTTGGTGCTTTTTTTTAACCCCTGTCTACCATGCTGAACCTTTGCAGGAAAAATTGATTGCATGAACTATATTTTTTTAATTTAATGTTAGTCTTCTTCGCAAATAATAAGGAATAATAATAAATAATAATAATAATATAAATAAAACAAACAATTTTTTTGATTTATAATAATAAGGACTAATAGAATTTTAATCAATAGTTTGATATGGTATAATAACCAAAAGGCAAACAGCATTTAACACAAAAAAAAAACATAATTCACTCAAAAGTTATTCTTATTACTTAAAATTATACATAATAATACACATGTGTATCAGCATATTTGTATTGTATAATATTATACATTATACTACTTTATTGCTTCTACCTTTTATTTTTGGCATTATTGTGTGCGTAACTCACTTCACTCAAAAAAAATTATTTTTGTTTTTTTTGTTTTTTTTTTTATTATTTGCTGTATCTGTATTCTGTATGTTCTATATGCTCCATTCCAAAAATATTATTTTATTTTCAGTGTTAAGTGTTCACTTTTCACTTCACTGTTCAGGTTCATTGTTCAATCAATAGAACTTGATAGAAGTAGAGTAGGATAATTAACTCTACTTCTACGCCGGAAAATAAAACATTGTTTTTTTTTAAATTGAAAATTATTGATGAAAATGTTTTTGTATTTTTTGTAAATTTTACCAATTTAGATACAAAATTTTGAATATTTTTTTAAAAATAACACAATACCATAATAACAGTTTATTCATATAGCAAAATAAGATCCCTATACATTATACAAAAGACAAAATTTATATGAAAATAAGATCCCATTTTTAAATTTGCTCTCCCAGAGGCCACAATAACGCTAATACGGTATAATTTATACTAAATGGAACCCAACTAACGAATTATAACTAAATGGAAGTGAGTACCAGTATACCATACAAAAATACAAACATTTTATACAAATTTGTTGGTATGGTACTTCTTTTTCTGTTATATAAAAAAAAAAGATTAGTGTTAGGCCAATATAGTTTTTTTAAATAGAAAATTAGTAAAATCTTTGTGTATGAATAAAATAAAAGGAATCAAAATCAATCTTAATAAAAATAACAATGTTTTTTCAATTTAAACTTTCTTTTACTTTATTACCGTATTCTATTATTACACAGAAAAGTATTGTTGTTAAATTATTTGAAAAAAAAACAATAATTATTCATGTTTCTGAAATATTGAAAATGTAGCAGTAGTTTGTAATATATGAATATATGAAATTTTCAAAAAGTACTAACACTAGCCTTCAAAATAATTTCCATTAAAAAGAGAGAAAATATATTGAACGAATATGTTCATCTATTAATAATATACATGTGTATCAGCATATTTGAATTGTATAATGTATAATATACTATTTTATTGCTTCTACCTTTTATTTTTGTCATTATTGTGTGCGTAATTCACTTCACTCAAAAAAAATTATTTTTGTTTTTTTTTTTATTATTTGCTGTATCTGTATTCTGTATGTTCTATATGCTCCATTCCAAAAATATTATTTTATGTTCAGTGTTAAGTGTTCACATTTCATTTCACTGTTCAGGCTCACTCTTCAATCAATAGAACTTGATAGAAGTAGAGTAGGATAATTAACTCTACTTCTACGCCGGATAATAAAACATTGTTTTTTTTAAATTGAAAATTATTGATGAAAATGTTTTTGTATTTTTTGTAAATTTTACCAATTTAGATACAAAATTTTGAATATTTTTTTAAAAATAACACAATACCATAATAACAGTTTATTCATATAGCAAAATAAGATCCCTATACATTATACAAAAGACAAAATTTATATGAAAATAAGATCCCATTTTTAAATTTGCTCCCCCGGAGGACTCAATAACGCTAATACGGTATAATTTATACTAAATGGAACCCAACTAACGAATTATAACTAAATGGAAGTGAGTACGAGTATACCATACAAAAATACAAACATTTTATAAAAATTTGTTGGTATGGTACTTCTTTTTCTGTTATATAAAAAAAAAAGAGGCCAATATAAACATAAATAAAAATAAATAAAAAGTGATATAAACATAAGTACTGTAATTTCGGAATAAAGAATCTAATGAAAGAAAAAAAGAAACTAGGATTTATTTTGCTTCCGTCATTTATGACGGGTTACAAAGCTAGTATTATTATATTTTCATTCATATGAAATATTGTATATAAATAATATTCAGGGATGGCCAACAAGTCGATCGCGATCGACCTGTCGATCGACGAGCTATTTTCGGTCGATCTGTACAGTAAAAACATAGCATTAAAAAAACTTAATTTTTTCTTTTAAATTCTTAAAAAAAATATGTTTAAACCTAAATTCTATATTAATAGTTTGAAAAGAATTAAAAATTTAACAGAATTTTTGCTAAATTTGAATATCATTAGTAATTAGTATTTATCTATTTCCGTTTCCATAGAATCGAAGTGACAAAATATATAAAATAATTGTTACTGTCATTTAGTTTAAATTTTAATCTAATTAGGCTTTATATTTATGTTTACATGGTAGTTTGATGAAAAATATAACACATTTGAATTTGTTTGTTATTTCCATTTTCATACAGTTTAAATTTCAACTGATAGTAAGTCGGTCATTAAGTGTTAATTAACAATTATTACCAATTTTATTATGAGTGCAGTAAAGAAAGTGAAAACTTATCATTTCAATGAAGAATGAGAGCTTGCTTATTTCTTTATCATGATGAAAGGAAAATGCTGTTGTCTAATATGCAAAACGTGTGTAGCATTACCCAAAAAAGGGAATTTGGAACGGCATTTCATGTCGCTTCATGGCTAAATATCAAACAGATTTCCCAATTAATACTGCAATTAGAAAACATAAATTGACATTTTAACTTCTGTTAATGAATCAATTATTTTATTTTATAGCTTTATTTATCTTTCTTTTTTTTTTGCATGGTAGATCGGCATTTATTTTATAATGCCAAAGTCGATCGCAAGTTAAATAATAATAATATAATAACAGCTTTATTTATTATTAAATTATTAATTCCAAGCACTAAATTGCTTCTATATACTTCCTTACATTGCACTAAAATATCGATATTTTGGCAAAATTAAATTAAATTTATTATAATATTAGCATAAAATAATTAATTAAAGGTTTTGACTTGCCATTTTGTCCTTTGCAAATTAAATTTATTCTAAATATTTAAAACAGGTTAGTCTAAATAATTACAAATCAAAGGTGTAAATATTCTAGTAATATAAGCTCTTGAAATATAGAATTATAATATATGAAAATAAAATATTGTACAAATACATTAAGGCAATAAATAAAATAATAATAATAAATTAAATTTTTTTTAAAGCGAAAGAAAATTCAACTTTTAATTGCAAAATTCAATATTGTCAAAATAAAAAATTTCAATTAAATCCTGAACTATGATTACAAACATCACGCTGACGTATGATATTTAACAAAATGTTTTTTAGACAGCATTCCACGGTTTTTGCTATACTATACATCCTTATTGTTAACGACATTTTCATTAATTAGATAAGGTACTGACGATTTAGAATAAAGAATAAATAGAAAAGAAAGAAGCATAAAGATAGCATTAATATTTTTCATTGGGAATATGATAAGGCTGTAAAAATATTCACTATTAAATCTTTTGAAAAAGTACATATTAGTATAGTTTAACCAATTTCAACGATTACTAAATTTTACTTTAATCTAATTTTTCTTTCTTATTTCTTTTCAATGCTTACAAAACTATAAAAATAGCATAAAAATACAATCGTTTTCTTCTTTTCTTTTATCAATTATAATATCCTAGGAACAAAATAGTTTATAATATGTTTGTAATAATGAATGTTTATAATAGTGATATGTTTATAATAATGAATAAGACGTTTAATAAAAAAAAAATATTTTATTTTAACAAAAACTTACACAATATTCAAGGCTTAATCTCTGTAATTTTGCAAGGTTATTAAAATTGTTTCAACCTAATCTATGGTAACTCGTGTCTATATAACTCTAGAATAAATTAATGAAGTTGGGGATTAAAATTGTCAAACAAACTAAGATACTAAAAATATACCGAACATTGCAAACAATAAACTGTTTAGGCCAACTATGTAAATGAACTTATTGTATTTATCCATAATAATGCAATCTTAAAGGAGTCCTAATTTTACATACCCTTGAAAACTGTCATGAGGCTATTACACTCATGACAGTTTTCAAGGGTATGTTGAAGAAAAAACGATGAGTTGTTTCAATTGAAAACGATAAGTCAAGTTGTTTTTGTATTTGTTAACCAAACATTTGAGTCACTTCTTTGTAAAGGATCCTAAAGTTGACTATATCTTCTATATTTCTTTATTTTTGTTACACCATTTAGATAACTTAAAATGTCTCCAAACTATACTATTTCTGCTATAATTTTATTCTTAAATGTTGTCTTTTTTTCATATATTTATTAATAAAAATCCAAAATAAAGACATAAAAAATATGCTTTTAAAAAATCATATCAACATCTTAAGTACATACTTATATTTTGATAGTTTCCCTTAGCTTTTCATGTATATATATATTTGTGAATATTTTTCAGGGTTGCCAACTAAATTTATTAAACTAACTTTACACTTTATTATATAGGTACTTAATATTTATTGTGTTTACGTTCACAAAAAAACATATTACCTCACCTAGGCGTAGAATTGCAGAACAAAATATATAATTCCTTTTTTATACCAATCGAACTTTCCAAGTAGAAATTTACCTTTTCTTTAATAATAGTGGACATTTTTTAACTTTAACAAGTGTCACTGGGAAATATCTTTTCAAAATATATTAGAGCAGAGGAAAATGAAGATCCACCCGTCCAATTTGGGAATGATAGATTGTCAAAGAAATATAAATTTATTAATTATGGCCTATATTCAAAAGTTATTTTTTTTACGATTAACAAGACGGACAACTTTACATCTTATACACAAATTCAATTTGATTTAAATGTGTCCGCGATTGTTTCAATAGCGTACGTTAGTATGGGTCGAATACAGTTATTGTATAGGTATTCGTGTTTTTTTCTATCAGCTTTTATTTGTTTCTCGAAATAACATCTCATTCTTGAAATGCGGATGTTCCTGATTGGATTCTTATTTCTGTTTCCGTATTCCTAGAGCTTGTAATATTTACGCCCAGATATTTAAAATTTAGCACTTATTCTATAATTTTATTGTCCATGGATATTTTATATCTATGATAATTCTTTCGAAATAGTCATGGATTTGGTTTTTGTTGTGGTTACCTCCATGTTGTACAATTTGGTTGTTTCGCTAAATTTGAAGAATAATCTCTGCAATGCATCTTTTTGCGAGTAGTACAGAGTTATCTATGTAGCATATGATAATAACGTTCTTATCGTAAATTCGATATCCCCAATAGGGGCTAACTATATTTGATTATTTTATATTTGATTATTTTACCAAATTATATCTAATACCTGTTGATGTTGCGATATTTTCCGTAAGCACGTTCTATTAATTCACTTTTGTTTTATTATTTGTATATAGATCTTGTATCAGTTCTATTTAGGTGTGACTGACTTCTTCGTTCGTTTCCTATCATATTTGGATCACATCATTCAGTTCTACTCTGTCGAAAGCTTGACGCAAATCTAGGAAGCACATACAAATACAAATAGTTTTGTTGAATTCAATGGATTTTTCAGTGAGTTACCTGAGTACAAATTTGTCATTGATGGTGAACCCATTTTCCCGAAAACCATTCCCTTCCCTAGCAATTTTTATCTGCGATATCAATATAAGATTAATTATGTTCGCTAAAAGTTTCTAAATGCCCCTGTATTTCTTTGTATCTTTTTTTTCTTTTGTTTTCCATTCTGAAGGAATAGACTGGTGTGTCATTATGTTGTTAAACAATTTGTTTCCACTGTATTTGAATTGTGTTCAGCTCCACTGTATTTTAAAAGCTCGTTTATCATTCCATCAGTTCCAGCTGATTTTTTATTTTTGAGGGCGTTTATTGTTTCTTCTATTGTAGTTATTCTATTATAAGTGGATGTGGAGTGTAAAAATATTTACTCAAATTATTTATTTACTTTTTATGTTATATCAAAGTATTAAGACTTAAAATCTAATATTATTTTACGGTGTAATTGTTTCGTAAAGCAGTAGAGTAGCTGCTAGTTCATTGTCAATTAGTTGTCTTAGTAGTTCTCTAAATTTTATGTGACTGCTCCATTTCAACTTACTGTTAATATGCATACCCTGGTATTTAGCTTGTTTTTCGATTTATATTTTTTTACTATTTATAAATTTTATTATGAACTTTTAACTTAAAATGTCAAAATTTGAAAACGATTTTGTTTTTTAGAATATATCGTTGGAGTAAAATTGAAAACAAAATTTTTTACGTATTCAATTTATGTTCCCTTGTAACAGCAGCTTAATTTTGAGGAATAATTTAAAACAAATTTTTACAGAATCCATGCGGATCTCAAGCGGAATTCGAACACACTTTGTGTTAATGGTCACATGACAACTTCGTAGGTGTGGACACATGCTCATTAGAAATCAAAGAACTACTCTCTACTCTTTAGTTCCGTCGTCAAACAAGAGGAACTGCAGATGCCAATTCCTAAACAGTATAAATAACTATAGACGGCATAACACAGGTTACAGAAATTCGTTTATATTCCGAACTTCACGAATGTAGAATTTAACTTACAGAAATTCAAGGAAAACGTCAATAGCTTCATTCTGTAAATTTTTATCAATTCATTCAATAACTTTCTTCTTTCTTCCTATTCTGTGCTATCCCATAAAAGCGCTAAACGTTACATCCTAACACTTGGCTGTTTATAAAAAAAAAAAAACCGTCGATGGTGACCACAAAAAAGTCGGATTCGAATAAATAACAAAAAAACTGACAAAAATAATTGTTATTGTATATTAGAAAATATTCGTGTATTGTGGTTTCTTTGTGTAATATTTTAATAAGAGGACAACCCTAATTCACATATCTATGAATTATGATGATATACAATAAAATAAAATTGTATTACTTTTAATAAAAATTTGGAAAATTTTCATTTTTCATTTCAATTATTTTAATAGTATAACTGATAAAATTTACTTAGATTTTGACCATCATTATATTGAAGGAAGTAATTTTAATAAAAAGACAAAAAAAAAACAGATTACGAGTTGTAAATTTCATTAAATTTCAATTTTTGTGTTGATTCAGATAACTTCTGGGCGACTTATATCGTAATTTCGTAAACTCAAAGTAAACGTGTAAAATAAAATTCTTGAATAAAATCAAAGCAAGAGAATCCGTAGTCTCGTAAATATAGAAAATAAAAAATATATTGCTGTTATCAGCAGAGTAATTAGTACAAGCTATAATAGTCTACCGATATGTTGCAATAAATTCGGAAAAAAATATTAAAGATTAAAAACTCTAGGTATGTTGCACTAATTTCAATTAATATCTTCATCGATTTCAGTTATTACACCATCATTAGAAAACTTATTACCACCTATACACTAATATTAAAAATGTTTCATCTAGAGTCCACAACATATTCTATCAAATATATGAATACAAAATTTCTATAAATTTTCATAGCAGCCTAGAAGCTATTTTCATAAACGTCTTTACAATATTTTTGAAACTCCGTATGATTCCACTATATTGTTGTCTTTATGTATATTCTTATTTATACATATATTATATTTCAATAACTTTTTTGAAAATCGATAAATAGAAAATAAGAAATATGTACCGTAATTCTACAGACTAAGGTCACATTATGTTAATTGAAAATATCATTTTTATTTGACTTTTTTCATTGACATTATCTAATTTGTGAATGTTCTTGAACTGAAAATGGCATTATTTATTTTTTTATTTATTTATTTTTATACCAAAATATATGAAACAAAGTTACGCAAAGTCTCGCAAAGTTACACAATGTTTTATACTATTATGACCGAATATACAATAATATGTCTATTTTTAAGAAAATATATACTGATGAAACACATCTTTCAACTAATTACTGTTACTAATCAAAGGCGATTGAAAAAACGAAACGATCTGCTTTTTGTTTTTTATTCCTCATAAATTGGCTACTATTCTGGAAAATTGTTCCCAGCATCTGGTTGTGTGTTACAAATTTTGTAATTTCATAAAACAGTATTGCGGGAAAATTAACTAATTTCATGTTTCATAGAATCACTTTTCATAGAATCAGAACAATGATCTAAAGATGGTACATTCAGGTAAACTCTTACCACCAACATCAACAACAAAAAAAGTTGAGAACATGCAATTTTTTCATCTACAAATAATCAAGCAATTCCATATATATAATGTTGTGTCAACTAAAGATTCGAAATACTCCTTGTTTTCATAAATGCAAACCTGCAGTCAATCTGCATATTCTGAATTTAAGAACACACTTGTCAGATTTCCTAAACGTTGTTCATAAATGCAGACTCAAGGTCTACTGGGCGTCAATTTGGCAGAATAAATTTTTAGTATGCAAAAATTTTTTTGAAGTAGTGATCTTTGTTGTTTTGAGTACTTTAGTTTTTGTGTTGCTATTTAAAAAAAATTGTTATTTTCAAAATGTCAGTATTAATGAACAGAAACTTTATAGAATTGTCAAGTAAATGTAGAATATAGGTAGAGTTTGTGTTCAATATTGAAAATTACGCCAACTGGTGGCAAACTTGTTGTCAGTTTGCAGCATTTATGAATACACCCACTATTGAGAAATCATTCTATCAAAAGTACAAAAGCAGAACTGCATTATGAGTTTGCTTGGAAATAGACATAACCCAATATTTTTTTTAAATGTAAATATTATTTTATTTATTTATTTAATTAAATGTACAGAAAAACCTTGATCTTTAATACCAGGTCGATTATCGTCGTGTCGAAACAACACCAATCCAGTAATAAACTGCAAAACTGCAAAACAACTTCAGTATTTTTAGTTCAATTCAAGAATCATAGAAAGTTACCCAGACTTTTCAAAAAATCCAAATCCAAACGTAAAATTTTTAACTATCGCCAGAATTTCATCATGTTTAATTAAATTTATGTAACTAATACATGATTCAATATCACATACAATGATTATTAAATAGCATGTCATCAAAGTTGGTGTATATCGCAAGTCGCTGATAAGCTTTAACCGTTTATTCCATGATACAACTATCTTAAACTCCCATGTAAAGGACCATGCTGCTTTAAAATGTATCCAGAAACATTTTTAATTTATTCAAAATTTTTTTGACAAATGGAAAATCCAAATAAATAAAAATAAAAAGATAATTAAATTCATTATTGGAAAAAAAAAGTTATAAAATTTAAAAATTAAATTTTTATGTAAAGACTCTGCACAAACAACAAGGCTCTTTTAGAAGGGTCTAGGTCAATTCGTTTAAAAGTAATATCTTGAATTAAAAATGTTCAATAACAATATATTGAATGCAAAAATGTTGAAAAAAGTTATTGAAGACAAAATGTTAAATAATGAAAAATGTCGAAAAAAATATATTGAAAAAAAAATGTTGAAATAAAAATATACTCGTATGTGGATTTAAAATAATTTTTGTTTTAATTTTATTTATCTACTTTCATACGACCCTAACCATTATTAATTCGCACACTGAAAATTTTAAAAATACTTCATAAAAATTTCAGAAATTATACGGACTTTCCGTTATTACTGACAGAAATTATGAAATTTCTGGAACTGCGTGAAAAGCCAAATCTTAAAATTCAACTATCCAAATTGAAATATTAAAATACAAGCTTTCAAAATCCAAAAGCATTATATTCCAAATTTTTCCCATTTATTTCCCATTTGGTTCACGTAATTTGTATACAAAAAAAATTTTTTTTCATTTTTTCCCTCCCCCTATCAGTTTTAACACATTAATAATTGGCCTATTTTGTTGCATACATCTACTTATTAATTAACACCAAAATGAGAAGTTTCTTTACAATTAAGATATTGTGTTAAAATCTCATATGTATGACAAAAACTCGTGAACTCCATGAAAAATATCTTTTTTAAATCTTCGAAAAATTAGAACAGTCGATTCCCGTTAATTCATAATTTTTCCGATATAAAATGCGTTGACAATATTATTTTTATAATAGTCCCTTAAAGAATTATAACCATCAGTTTATGGGAAGTTATGACACATCACCATAATTAGTTCAATTATATTTAGGTTCATTTAACTTATTCCTTTTCAATAGGTCAACATGCCAAATTATTGTCAATTTCTTACAGAAAAATTAAATAATAAAAAATTGCATATTGATTTGTAAAATTCTAATTAAAAATAAACAAAACAAAATTAATAAAACAGTTTTTGTTTTTTTATACATATATATACATAATATATTTTATTTTAATGGTGTCTGAATTTATAATGAAGTCAAAAAATTTTCTCTATAAAAAAAAAATAATTTAATTGAAATAATTTAAGAAATTTGATAAAGAAATACAGCCACATGGATATGGATAATATTCTTATCCATAAATTTTTATTTTAAATTTTTAACCTATTTTTCCAAAATCACTAAAATTACATTTTCATATGTAGACTGTAACTCTTATTTTTGTTTTTTTGCTACTTATTTTTATTCTAATATTTATTTTAAACACAACATATGTAGGTATGTGAGTAGAGTACAGCATTTACCTTAAATTTTCTATTTTTATTTCATTTATATTTGCTAGATTTTTTTTTATATATTTAAACATAATATATACATAAATATATTTACATATATGTATAATGTGTACATATAGTTTTTTTTTTTTTGGCACAATAAGAGTAACAAAGTTTTAAACTTCAATGCGGATAGCTTTCAGCAAAATTTCCCATAGTGCTAGTTTTCATATAAATACAAGTATGAAGTTTTTTTTTCTTGTTTCATAAAGTTTTAATTTAATTTCAAATTGAAAAATTCAAAATTAACACACTAACAAAAAAAAAAAAAAATGGAAAATAAAAATTAAAAACTAAACTTTATAACGCTAAAATTTTCATCCGGAATGTAGCAATAGTATGTATAAGTACCTTCCTCTTAGTTTCTGTTATCCTTGGATAATAATGAAGTAAGGGGTTGTAAACTTTTTTTTAAAATTTATATTTAATTTAATATTAAAAATTTAAGGATAATATCGTATGCAGGATAACTATTTTCTTTTCTTTTTTTTCTGTTATTCTCGTGAAAATGAATTTTTATTAGATACACATACAGGCATCTATATATACATATATAAAATATTTAAACATAATATGCATACAGAGTTAAATTTTCAACAAGCAAGCAATTGACACCCTTAAAACATCATATTTAATTATACATACACAATGGTTTCAGTTACAATTTTTACTTTTTTTTTGTGGTTTTTATTTTTTTATTATTTTAAAATTTAATATGTAATAAAAAGAGAATATTAAATATAATTATTATTTTACTATATATAATTATTTACAATTTTAAAATAAATAATTTCCTAAAAAGATTGTAATTTGAAAAATAAAGTTCTTTAGATATTTGAAATAATAAAAATGAATGAAAATTTTTATTTGTAATATTTTTATTTTAATTATTTAACCCTTTTGTAGCCAGATAAGTATATTTGTAATTTTTGAAATTTAAATTTCAATGTTTTAGAATGTTAATTTAAATATTTGATTTCGTTTTATAAAAATCTGTCAAAATAAAAAGTATCCTAATAATATGTCCATAAAAATTGTTGTTGTAAAAATGTATGGTTTTTTTTTATAGATAGGTACTTTATGTAAATTTATGTGTACGTACACCAAAAGTTTGATTTGCATTGTTTCGAAGTTGCGTATAAATTCATATGTTGGTATTTCAAAGTTCCGTTTAAATAAAATGTAATAAAGTTTTGATTCTGGTAGATACCAATACTAAAGATCTACATCGATTTTCTTGCTTTGATTGTGATAAAAAACATAAAAATATGTCACTGACGAAACAATCGATCCTCTAGTATTCAATCGTTACATGAAATAATCATGTAATGCAATAGCTGACGATTTATTTACGTTAAAAAATTATTTACGCAGAAATTGAGAAATTTAAATTATCGAAAATTAGTAAAAAGTATTTGAACACTAGACTATGAGTTATCTATTTTGTAGAAAGAAAACAATACCAACTTCAAGGTTCCCGAAGGTAGGTTAACAAAATATTTTATGACCTGGCTTAAAATATCTTACATTCAGATGTTCACATTAATTAGAAAATTCTTTTAGCAAATTTATGCTAAATAGTTATCACTTTATTAAAGAGCATTCGTATTCCTTCATATCATAATTTACAGCAAAAGCTACTAGGCCATCATTTTGACTCCATTTTGGTAGTGCAGAAAATTAATTTTTCTAGAGTTAATAAGAAAGCTTTATTGGATTTTACAACAGTTAACTCTTTATTAACTATTGTGTTAGACCTATAGGAGACCTTAAAATAAAATATTACTTACTTACAAGTGCATGTTCGCTTGCTTTTGGTAATGTCCACGATTCAGAACCATATAGCAGCATCGGAAGAATGAGCCTTTTGTATAATTGTGCCTTGGTATTCTGGGATAGTAGCTTTGAACCCAGTTGTTTGGACAAACCGGAGTAGCGGCTGCTTGCAATAGTAATTCTTCATCGTACTTCAACATCGATGTTATTGGTGGAGTTGATGTTGGTTCCACGGTATAGATAAATTTCTAAACTACCTCTAATTTAATTGAGCCGACAGTGATGTTATGTTTTATATGATGTTCTGAGAACATTTTACTTGTCGACAGCATATAATTTGTTTTATTCTCATTTAAGAGAAGATCTGCTTTACCTGCTTCCGCTTCAATCTGTATAAAGCAGACTCCTAAAATAAAATAAAATATTAGTAATTTTTTATAAACAAAATATTATTTAAAACAAGTTTCTGATAAATATGGCAATAATATGGTGCTTGAATCTTTAGATAGCAACAAATACATTAAAGAGTTTTTTATATCCCATTATTTTCATTATAGTAGGCAATTCTTCAAGAGAAAAGTTATCAAATTTTTTTTTAAATTAATTGTATTTTATACTTTTAGTTATTGTCTTAGTTTAAGCAAAAATCTGTAAGGGATACTGGGAGTAAATTGAATATATTACTTATTTCTAAATATTTATATTTAAATGTACATATAAATCAATGATATAATACATTTAATGAAGTTAGTTTTGAAGCAATATCTTTAAGGGTTAATTTCCCAGTAGACGAAATAAATAAATAAAGGTATAACTTCCAGTAGATCTTATATTGTAGGTATACCTTTTATGCATATTGAGTTTGTTCATTTAATCCTGTGAAATATCCATTTTGATGATAGGCTGTTTTCAAAGATAAATTTGGAACCCACATTTATATAGCTCATTACAAAAAAATTTCAAAATATTATGAATATTAATGAATTAATAATTATTTATTCCTACATGTCGTCATAAATATTACAATAATTATTGTATAGATACTTAAACAAAAATGTTTATTGCAATAATTTTTTAAAAATAAAAAATAAAATGTGCGATGCTTTTAAAATGCATCGCATTTGCAATCATTATAATAAAGTTATTACTCAGCACTTAAATCGTTTCAATTCATCTCATTTATCATGCAACAATTTACTGGTGGTAAACCACTTTTCATGTAACTGAAATGAAATTATTAAATACAAAACAGAAAACAAAAAAGAACTGAAACTTACAAAAAAAAATGTTTTCTGTTTTTTTTTTTGTTTATTGGCAGGTTTAATGGAAAGTGAAAAGTAAGCAAATTGAAAGTGTTAATTTTTAAAAAACAAAAAAAGGGGTTTCAAAATAAATAAAATGAAATGAGGTGAGCACATCCTTAACGTTAATTTATTTATTTTTATTCAACCATTTTTTTTTTCTTTTCATTTACAACAACCACTTTTTTTATATAATCAGTTGTGTTATCCTTAATTTATACAGGATAATCATATAATAAATTTCTGAAATAAATTATTTTGATAAAAAAAGATTTTTCTCCAGTTTTGTAGAATCTTATGTGGTAAAAAATCAAAAACAAAAAACAAAAATTATAAAAATGATAAAATGGCCAAACATGTTTACATAAAAAAAAAACAAAAAATATTTATAACTGTGAAATTGTGTAAATGACTGAAAGGGATAATAATATTCCGTTTACTTCACAGTCTTAATATAAACCTTTATTAGGTTATGTAATTTATATTAACAGTTTTAATCTATTTGCGGTTTTATGAATTTTGTTCAACCTATAATACCTAGGAGCATGCATACACTTACCAACTTTGATATTTAAAAATTTATGTTCTTATTTAAAATGTTCCCCTATACGAGTAGAAATTGATAAATTAATAAGCTCTTTAATATATTTCTTAAGTAGATTTTGAGTGAAATAAGTTAAGAATTTCATATCATGCTAAAAAAGTGCATACTCAAAAATATTAGTATTATAGCAGTTCTCATGATAAACTTTACTTTTTTCAGCCCCCGCTTTCATATTCAAATACGATATTACTTTTAAGAATTTTTTGTTTGAGATTTCAGGCATGTTGGATATTTTTCAACTGAAACAATATTCTCAATTTCATGATATAATTTATAAATTTGAAGAATGCAACAACCTAGACTTCCCCCTTAATATATCAAAAATAACAAAAACAATATAAAAATAATTATAGAAAATAAATATTAAAAAGTTAGAACCTTCTGCCATTAAGCTACTTGTATATAGAAAAGTGTACATTAAAGTTTCCGTCATAGCCATCAGTAAACGTCGTAAAAAAAATTCCAAAACATTTATTTTGTTTCTAGTTTTAACCAGATTTGTTTTTCAAAAAAATTTTTACCATTCATATAACTTTATATTAAAATTTATGTCTTTGTCTAAAAGGTAGTTTACTGTGATAACCCGCATCATATATATATAGTATTAATATCAAATCTTGCTAGTGATAGGTCCCGCTTATGCTCTATCTTGTTCTTAATTTTTATTAACTCGCTTTTATTGCAACATTTTAGAGGGACGGTAACCGCATTTGCAGATGACACTGCGTTTACATATACCTGTAAGAACAATTTTGAGATAGTTGCATGCATGAACTATGATCTGGATTTAATTAGGCACTGGTTTAATAAACATAAATTAGTAATAAACTGCAAAACTAAGCATATGAATTTTGGTATCTATAATCCTTCTTGTGATAACTTTGATACTTATTATCATGCTCCCAATTGCGCCAAATTTCCAATAGACACTAATGAGTGTTGATGACACTACTGTTTTTTGGTTGAATTTGTAAAATCGTTCAAATATCTTGACTTATGGGTTGACTCCAGATTGGATTGAAATGATAACGCTTGCTATTTGAAGAATTATCTCCGTAACATCATTAGACAGCCTTATCTACTGTTCGGAAAAAATTATGTGCTCAGTTTATTATGCGCTTTTTCATTCAACAATTCAGTAGTTATTACTTGTTGGAGAGGAGCATATGTTACTAAGATTAGTCAATTACTTGTGTAACAAAAACATGCTATTCGAATACTTTGCGGGAAAAGACGTACTTGTCCGTCTTTTCCTTTATTTTTTAAATTAAAAATACTTCCCATTAGAAATTTATTTTACTATAAAGCTTTAAAAATGTTTTTTATGAAGTCGGGATATTTAGATGTTAGATATACTAAAAGGTATAACTTGAGAGTTAATTACCTTAATTTGGTTCACGTTCCACGTTGTCGGAAAGGCCATTTTTATCGTTTCTATGATATTGTAGCACCTAGAATTTTTAATAAACTTCCAGACCACATCAGGCAAATTAGAATTTTGTCAAGTTTTTTTGAAATTATTGAAAGCTTGGCTTTTGGAAATTAATTTTGATAGAAGTGAGGAGTTGTTTAGCTGAGTAAGATTTTTGAAGTTCTTGCGATTTTTACATGGTGTCTATTTTTACAAATATTCAATTGATTTTTCATCGATTTCTAAAATCTAAATGCAAATATAGAGAAAACCTTTATAATTGAAATAAATATAATATTCACTTTGCCTAAATGCTCAAAATATAGCGGTCGAATACTATAGCAGAACTTAATTGATAGTTAATATAGTAAATAGCAAGAAGTTTTAATAGTGACTACAAGTTGGACGTGTGTTGAGTGAATCAATGTAACACTCAAATAGGATGTATTTGTTCTAGTAGAGTTTTTATACCGTATAATAGAATTCGAAGACAATCCTATAACGATAAAAATACAATAATTTTTTACAAAAAAAAATTATTATCAAATCAATTAATTTTTATTACAAATTTATATTTAAAACAAAAACACTACTAGTAACTATTTTGTATTCTCATCCAGCACGATTGACATTCTAAATGTTAAAACCTACTTAAGTTCTTAAAAATTAAAAGAATAACCTATTACATCATGGTTATCTGCAGAAATAATCGAAATTTTACCAAAAGCTCTCAAAACATTAATGATGAACAATTCTTTTATTAGACAAAAACATTATATAATTAACAATTCTTTTATTAGACAAAGTGAGTTAATTACCATTGATTGCGGATGACAATTATTAGTATAGTAAATATACACCAAGAAATAATTCAAAAAATTTGATTAGATTTTAAATTTCAATTTTAAAATAATAAAACTTGTTTGTCTTTAAATTTTCCCAATGCAAAAACCAAATTAAGAAAATACAATATGATCTCATACATAATTCTGTACATTTTTGATAATAATTAAACCCTTACCGCTTCTAGTTATAAAAACTGATTAAAAAAAAATAAAATCCTTGTATTCTTAAAATATTCATATTTTTATTTATGCACATATATACTACACATACATAAATAATACATACAGTATACCTATAACATCCTTTAACGGTACAACCATATTGTTTTTGTTTTGTTTTTTTTTCTTGAAAATTTAATCCTGATGAATAAATTTTGTTATCTTTTTCTTCTTTATGCCTTCGTCTTTTCAAATCACGACATTCTAATGTCAAAAACAAAACATTTCAAAAAAATTGATTTGTAAATCTTGTTTTCTCGCTTAAAAAAACAAAGAAAATATCCCAAAAAAAAATTAAACAAAAAATAAGAATTGTTATAAGAAAGCAAAAAATAATAAAAAAAAAGTGAAAAAAATCTTTCAAAAACATAAAAATAAAATCGAAAAAAAAAAACGACAGTATAACAATAAAAAAAAAAACAAAGAACGCCATTATGGTATGAGGATGTATGAAACACAAATAACAGAAAAATAAAATAAAACCACAAATATTTTGTACTTATGATTTACATATACAGTTACACACGTCCGCAAATGTACATATAACGGTAAATAAAATATACACACATTTATAGATTAAGTTTATATCTCTTAACGCAATGTTATTTTTCAATTTAAAACATAACGGAGTTTTCAATAAAAATAAAAAAAAATAAATAAAAAAGTAATGTACAATAATAAGAATAGTAATAGTTAGAAAAGTAAAAATAGAGTCGAGAATAAAAAAAAATTTTAGTTAAGAGAGTCGAGAATCATAGCAATAACAATAAATGTTTTTTCTTTGTTTTTTTCTTTTTGTTTTCTCTTTTTATGAAATAAAGAAAGTGGAAAATATAAAACAAAAACAAGCGGATATAGAACAAATAAATAGTATAAAATTTTATAGCTAAAGAAAAAAATATATACAAGTACATATATATATAATATTTGTTTATAGTATATACATTATACTTGCAAAATAAAACTATATAAGTAATTAGACCACAAAACAATTGAATTCAGTGGTTTCTCACAATAGATCTTTTTGACCCCATTTTTTTTCTCTTAAAATTTATATGACACCCCAATTAATTTATATTTATATTTGAGCAGGGTGTTTCAATTCAACCATACTGTGTATACTATTTTGTCATAGACTGGTTGATGGAAATAGATTTACTATATTTTAAATTTAATATTATATTATCATAATGCTTATTAATTATTATTATTCTTTGTAAGTTTGCGCATTACCGTGATTTGTGTCTAGAAAGCTTATATTATCTGTATTTTGTTTATACAAAAAGTTAAACAAAAAAAAATTTTTTTTATAGTTTTAATTTTAAAATTTTCCCTGTATATAATTTATTAATTTTAAACCTGTTTATGTCATCTGACTACTAATACGCGACACTATAGTCATAAGGTTGCAACCCACACATTGCATAAATATTGTAAAATACATTTTCACTTTGTCCTTAAAACTAATTGGGCATATAATTGGGTTATTACAAAAATAAAAATGGAACTAAAATGCGATTAGTGATAAGTGATAGGTACATCAGATGGCTAAATTATCCAATATTTGAATGACTTTTAATTAAATTGTATATATTGATAGACAGAGACATAATTATGTTGTATTAGCCGATATTATCATACTTCATTCTAAAGCAAGTTCTTGTATTGCACATATAAGCCGACTGAAAAAATACAAATATCCTTTTTTAATCGTTCATCTTCTTTATGTGTAACAATAGTATGATTTTAAGATTCTAAACACTACAAAATCGATAATTTTATATTGTAATAGACACACACATCGTTTAACTTCATTTTCAACACATTTGATTATAGTCTGTATTTAATGTGTTGAAAAAAAAAACTGTATCTATCGATCTGCATACATGGACTCCCTGGAATACTCTGCAGTATTATCTGATTAATAAAACGAATTGTGACATTTTTTGTAGCTAATTTACATAACTAATTCACATAGCCATGTTAAATTTTTATATACTGATTCCTAAAATTCGAAAATAATTTTTCAGTCAATTCTTCAATACTTTGTATAGTTGTACTGATCGCTATTTCAATTTTGAGATTTAAGTCTTTTGAAATTTGACATTCACCAAACTGTATTAAATTCATTAGCTTATTGCAAATGTATTTATACGAAATCAGTAACAGTCGTATTTCTTTATTTTTGAGAAAGTATCCAAGTGTAGATTTTCAGATCTGTAACACCTTTGGTTTTTGAAACATTCCTGATAGGTGCTAGGAGTTGTATGGCAGCTACGCAAACCTGTCATTTGATAGTTTTGTAAGGTTCCAAGAACCTAAGAAACCGAGTTCCTTTTTTGATCATGAGCAACTGTGCAAACTTTCAGAACTCTATCTATAAAACTGTGGCCGTGCATAGTGAACAAACAAACAGCCAAACAAACTTTCTCTTTTATAATTATAGATTAGCTTAGAGCTTTTTGATAGTATTTTAGATTACAGCAGTAGAGTCCAATTTTCATTCCTGTAATATATCATTTATACACAATTATTGCACTCAATGTTTCAAGGTGAGTTCAATAAGACCTTCAATATTATATTCTGCTATTTCTATGGATTGCTGTTGTTTTAATTTTAAAATTATTGAGAATATCTTATTATTATATTTAATAAATTTCCAAACAAAATCGCATATTTCAAAATTAAAATTTAATTTTTTTTTGTTTTAGATATGCAGTTTTCTTTAAAGTTTTTCATCTATTAATTTTTTTATAATTTTTTTTTTCTATATTTAATTTCAATTGCATACACACAAAAAACAATCATAAAAATCTATCCCATATTTTATTATTAGATAATCCAAACAAAAAACAATAAAAAATAATAATAATAAAAAAAGAAAATCTGTAAATCGCTTCTATTATAGCCTGTAGGAAATTCAATTTATTTTTACAGGATATATCAAAGATGACCAAAATGTGAGAATAAATGTAAGAAGGATGTTGTATCTACACAATCTCTATTATAACCTTACTAAAATAAAATTATTTTATTTATATTGTTCAGTTTTTTGTTTTTTTAATTTATAAATTCTCTCATTCTCTTACACAATCAATTTTATAATAAATACGTATGTATGTATACTTGTGCACGGATTCTAAAAAGTGGGTTGTTTTTAGCCAATGTTTTGTTTTTCATATTTTATTTTTTATTCCATGTCAGAGAATTGATAAATTTAATAAAACAAAATCTTATCATCATCGGTTTAAAAAACCAAATAAAACTACAATTCTTCTGGCAATCTGATTTTATATTTGTTATATAATACATATGAATATAATTATGAATAATCCATTTACATATTATGTATAGTTGAATTTGTAAAATTTATACACTTTTATAAACATAATGTATACATAGTATACTAATAGTAAAACGAAACAGTTTTAGAGTATTTTTCTTATTAGAACAAAAAAAAAATAACACAACATATACTTATGTCACATAATTAAAGATTAAAGATCCCTTTAAAACAAAAATTTACCGCGAAATATTGTAAATTCAAAAATATTTGTTTTATGATACGGCTTATCAAAGTCTTTATTCGACACTAAATTTAGTTTCTTTATCATATATTCTTCAACTTATTTATATATTATAGCTCTGTACAAGCGAAAATAAATCAATGCCTTTTGTAAAAACTCTAATGCAAAATTTATTGTCCTTGATGGTTGGTAATTGGTATACAACATAATTTGATCTAGTTTGATTTAGTACAGAAATTTAAAAATGTAGCACTACCAGCCTAACCAAAGAATTTTTTATTGCATTGTATTTCTTAAGCAATACGTTACCAAAGATGTGTAATATCAAATATCCTTTTCAAAACACATTTGTATTGAATCGCCGTTACTTTCGCGTTGAAAAAAATTTAATTGTAAAAAATGCTAAAATCGGTTAATAGCAGTAAGTGATTACATTGATGTACAAACAAAATTACATAATTTCTTTTTGTCAGATCTTAATTGAAATCTTTGATGTTGGCTTAATAATATATTTTGAATCCATGTGATTTTATACAGAATTTCTTTGTTCAGTGACAAGAGGAACTGTTTTATTGACAACAAGAATACTTCAACCCACACTGCTTCAGTCCACATCTTGATATATGTATTCATTAATCAGGCTAAGTCTTGATTAAGTGAAAAAAATTTTAAAAGTGAACAATTAGCACCATACTTTATTACTTTCAAATTCAAATTCTCATTTTTCGCAAGTGTAAAATTTTATATTGTTTGAAATATTTAAACAGAGAGCTGGTGTTCTGACACAAAATAAATCTTTTTCTAATCAACTTTTGAAAAAACAATCGATAGAGTCAGCTGTCACATGGGATTTTAAATGAACTATGATTTTTATTTATTATTATTATTATTTGCAATTTTCTCAATTGGTATATTCAAAAATCAAAATTGATTGAAATTTTTTATTGTTTAGTATTTTTTCTCCACAATTCTGAATAATTTTGCATTTAATAAAAAATTTTTCATAAACTGACTTTAATTTAACTGAAAATCAAAAACATGAAACCATAGAAGTATAGTAATACTTCTTCCATTATTACTTTGCACAATATGTAGCTTTTTTATTACATTATACATCAAAACTTAAAATACTATTGTCCTACCAACGGTAAAAATTCTTATTTTACTTCTATTAATAGACTTTCGTATATTTTTATATATTTGATTCTACCTACACATGTACACTCATAAAAATATTTTTGATAAAAAAACTATTTTAATATTTTTTTTGCCAGCATTCGAATAAACTAATAATGAAAGTAGGTTGTCTCTCCACAGGATCAAGCTTACCGCAATGTAAATTATTAGTTGATATCCTCATGTAATAATTTTCTTTTGTGTATTATGTATTTATATAATTTTGTGTTATTATAATAACAATAAAAAATCAAACATAAAAAATATTATAGAAAGATAAACAAACATTCTTCCTAAAACTATTACTACTGATTTCATATACAATGAGCCAGCCAGGGAAGACCAAACTTCTAACCTTGAAGAACGACATATCAACAAAAAAATTCCTTCTCTTAAAAATAATAATAATGAAAAATTTTTATTAAAATTATTATTATTTGTTTATTTGTCATAATTGAAAATATTGTAAAAATTAGCACTAGCTACAAAGGTGGTCGACTTATCAATGAAGTGTTTGTTGTGTTGTTTTGTAAGCATTCTAATGTCAAATTGCATATCGATGATAAGTTGCTTGAAGAATATTACATTTTAATAGTAAAATTTGAGATATTTGAATTAATTAAAATATATACTAAAGATGCATACAGATCTGTAAATCTCGATAATACTTTGTTTAAGAACGATTGGTTCTAGACTCATATTATCTATGACAACCTATTAAATGCTTGTTCATAATGAAACAATATCTCGTCTTAGTTGTATTCGTCTCCAGATAGGGAAATATAAGAATGAAAATAGACACGATACATATATATTTAAAATGAAGTAATCCTCAAAATGAAATAAAATATTATGTACATCCCATTCTCACATACATTTCATTAAGTTTTCTCTATTTGATATTTCAAAGTTATCCATACAAACAAAAACAGAAAAAAAACACAATATGTTCTGTAAATTCGTGAATGTGTGTCAAGCACTGTAAAACCATCTAATATATTAAAACGCTGATAATGTCTTTAAAACTTTCCACCTCGGTGAATTAAAACAAAAAGCAATGGCAGGAGCCCCAAAATTTAAATGTCAGTCTTTTTCAAAATACTACCGCAAAAAATAACAGATTAAAAAATAAAAAAATATATAAAGTACAAATTTGTGTGCACATCTTTCAAATAAATAATTTTTGATAGAAAATTTCTAAGCCCATATAGGAAAACTATATATTTAATAGAAGAACCAAATAGGATCATCTGAATAATAGCAAAAGATCATAAAATCAATTGAATATGAAGCTTTTTCAAATTAGAAGTATTTTCTAAAGTCATCAAAGCAATTAAAACTACCCAAAAAATACAAAAAGTAAAGTTAGAAAACATCTCTTCAAAATTTTAAATTCCCCTGGTTTTTTTCTTTCAAATAGCCACCTCGAAATTTTTTGTAATTGACCAATGCAGACGTATTTTAACGTTCAAACGAATTTTTATTTTGTAAAGTAAAATATTGACAAGCATAAAAAAATATTCCTATTGTTGCCATGGTATGAAATCTTGCTTGCTACCTTTAGAAGTTCCCCTGATTTGGTAAAAATCCTTCCTACAGGACAAACACTTAAAGCAAGATATTATAGAAAACATATCAAGAGAAATATTGACCATCTATTTCTTCAATTAGTGTTGAATGTACAAAACTACCTTCTTCTTCATCTGTACATGGTGTTTCGGTTAATTGCAAAAGAAAATTTTAAACTAGAACGGGCAGTTGTACATCGGTGACATGGAGGTAAGAAGAAGGAGATTAGAAAAAGAAAAATACCCTATGTAACAAAAATGTTATGCTTAAATTGAACGATATGCTAAGAAAAATTAATTGTTCTGAGGAAATAGAAAATTTTGTTTTAAATTCAATATTACTGCAGAATCTTAACATATTAATAACTAAATACAAAATGTTTTCCTTTTGAATTTGGTATGTTTACTAGTTTTGAATGTAAAAAACTACATTTGTATACTCTAACTACTTCACAAGTACAGTAAGTTCACTCTCATAATAGCATCCATATTACTTTAGTACAACAAGTCAAATCCCCATTAATTTTAATGAAAAATTTAAAATTTTGTCCTCAACAACCGAGCCCGGGAGGTTCTATAAATATCTTTAGGTTCATTTTAAGTGTTAAATAATATAATGACTTCATCATTTCGGTCAGAAAATAGAAGAAATCCTAATTTTACCTATTTGAAAAAATCAAACAAAACAACGTCAAAAAAAATTCATATGGTTCTATTGTAAACTGATTAATATAAAACGATTAACGTTTTGGACATCCCTGCATTAAAAATATAAAACAATATTTTTTTTGTTTTTTTTTAAAACAAAATATACAGAAATACAAAAATATTTGATATAATATAAAAGAATCGAAACAGAAATCAGAAATAATAATGCCTGCACACACATAGAATATAAAAATTAACATTACAAAAGGATAAATTTTTATTTAACAAAACAAAAGAGCTATAACCAAAAATAAAAGAACAAAATAGAAACTATGACATAATTTATCATGATAACAAATTTATATTTTGTGAGTTCGAAAAAAAATAAATAAAAGTGAAATAAATCTGTAGTGTGAAGTTACATTAATTCATCTTATATACACATACATAGTTTTATATAAATACATACATACATGTATGTGTTTTCCTTTATTTTGTCATGACTTGCATTTGTATGATTAGGTAAGGTTGTCAAATGATCTTAAATAAAAAAGTGCAAAATCGACTCTTTAATTTTGAATTTAATAAACAAACTCCTCTAAATGAATCTTATAACATTTTCTAATATCTAATACACTACGGACATTTAGGCTTTTAATTTTCCTCCCTTAGGAAGTTCTAATTCATTACTATAAATTAAAAGTGCCATAAAGTAAAATATGGTTGCCTATGTAAGGGCCAAATAAAAAAACTTCCTTACGGAGTTATAACCCATAAAAAGAGTTACAATTCCCTAAGGGATAACCCTTAAAATGAGTCACTACTCCCTCTGATAGTTTTCGTATTGTTTTGGAAAATAGGTCATAACCTCCCTTACAATTAAAAGCTTATTCTAAAATCTCGTGTTTCAAAATCTAGCAATTTTCAAAAGAAGTATTTTTTTTAAAAATCAAGAAAAGGCGAACGCTCGATTTCCGCTATGAATTTATTATTTTTCCGATGTAAATTGCGTTGGCAACATAAGCCAAATTCTGAATGAAGAAGGATTTTAGAGTTGGTTACAGTCAAGATAATACGTTTCTTTCAGAATTTGTGTATAAAGTATGTATATAAAATACTTTTTATCTCATAAAAGAGCAGAAACCTGGGATAGGTGAGGATGTGTGCGAGGTAGATTTTTCAATTTTCAAAATAATAATAAATTTTTAGCGACGAGATACCGGACACTCGTCAATCAGTGTAGTTTGGTGTAAGTATTGGCTAATGTAAATTTCTCCACGCTTACATTTTTTTAATAAGGTTTAATCATAAGGTCCCGAGTTCGAGACTGAGTGAGGGTTCGGTAAAGATTTTATAATTTTTCTAATTAACTTGGAACACAGTATCAAATTTCACCACATAAAGTAGAACAGCAAATTTTTTATTTATTCCATTATAAATTAAGCATTTCGAAAAAATAAAATTTTGATTAGAGCTAATAAAAATAATATTTATAAAGAAAAAAATAAAAATATGTGATTATTACATTTTAAATAATACTTAGATTTTTAAATAATACATTTCTGTAATTTTTATTATTGACGAAAAAAAGGATACAATAAAATATCATTCTTGCAACTGTTTTACATTCTAGGCGGATAACATCCATATTTAAAGGTTTGAATTCATACATGTAGATTGCAAAGTAGATGAAGATAACATTTACAAAATTTCATTCCTTTGGAACTTATATAAATGTAAAGCTATTATATTTTAACAATTTTTTATAATTTACGGAAGACGGAAAAAGATATTGAAACTAAAATCTTTTTTTTTTTTTTATTTAAAACGGTGGTGGCCCTAATATGTCGGAGCCAGCATGTAGGCTTTTAGTTCTTTATACTCTCTTCCATCCTTAACTTATTCGACCCTTTTGATAGAAGCCAATAGGTTTGTGGGTTCTATCCTGCAGAAGTTTTCTGAGGTTATGTAAAGCCTTTAAAGAGCTAGGCACTCTCCTACAACATGTGTAGAGGTTTCTTCCTCTTCCAGACAGTGTCTGCAGGTTGGGTCGTCACTTAGTGCTAGTCTACACATGTGCTTATTCATGTGGCTATGACCAGTAAGTAGGCGCACCATCTTCCTACAGTCTTCTCTATTGAGAGTTAGCAGGAAGTTGGTTATTTTGGTGTTTGTTCTTGGTACATATATTTTGGAGACTCTGTGGGCTTCAATACGCTCCCAAAGAATGTTTGTTTCCCTCTTCAGGGTGTTTTCTATCGATAGTTTGATATTACCAATAGACATACCAACTGCCGGTTCCGGGCCATAAATGTTTCCCGCCGATGATCTGGTTAGTTCGTCAGCCTTCTCGTTTCCAGTCAAGTCACTATGACCCGGTATCCAGATCAGTTGTACCTTTTTTCGGAGCCCTATGAGGTTTAGGGCTTCTGAACATTCTCCCACCAATCTAGATTTGATGAAGTAACTTTCAAGAGCTTTTAAGGCAGGCTGACTGTCACTAAAGATTCTAATGACTTTGTTAGATCATCTTTGCTCTTTTATACTGAAATCTTTACTACCAAATATTTTTTTTTTCTAAATAGTTCTAAATTTAAAAATTAATTACTTACTATGAATATTCTGAAAATAGTTCTGAAAATGACAGAGTTATTGAAAAATTAAAATTCTTACATTTGTGAATCCTTCCCAATCGAAGATTAGTCTACGAGATTAATATGTTTTGCATATTTTTTGACAAAGGTTTGAATACCATTCTGAAGAAGCTAGGTGTATTCACAATTAGGTATAACTTTTATTCACCGAATCACATAAGTTCAAAAAATTCAATGAATAAAAAATAAACTCAAACAGAAAAGAGAACTGGTAGTAATCCTAATATAAGAAAGGAAATTGGTCTGTATACAGATTTATTTCCGATTCATTATAAGAGGTATCAACATTTTCCGGTTATGACCAAATCATATTTATGTCGTCGTTTCGTAAATTCTTATTCAAAACAAAATAAAAAGAACTTAAGACTAGATGATTGCATTTACCAAATAAATAATTTGAATATTACATAAGAGTACATATTACGGCTATATGCATTTTATATTCTTTTAATTTCTATTCTACTTTAAAGTAAATTTTTCGTTGACTTTTACATTTTCGAAAAAAAAAAAACTATTTTTTGTTAATATAAGAAAATTTTATATAGAGGACTGCCAAATTTTTTTAAACTAATGGAATCAAAATTCACAAAGTTTTTTCTGAACATAACAACGGTCTTAAGTAATTACGGTGTCAGATATAAATAATTGTATGCTGAAAAAAAATTTATTTGTATTACTAGAAATAAAGAAAAACTTTAAAAGTAATAAAATAATATCAATTCGAATGCGTTTATTCATTACTGGAAAAATTATCATTGGAAAATCAAAATAATCAAAATTTGTTTAAATAAAATGTTGACGTTGATTCATATAATCTCAGTAGAACTAGTTATAGAGCTAACCTCATATGTAGCACGAAAATCATAAAACCAGTTATAGAAAACGTTTTAAACCACTCAACAAATCAACTTACCATTATAAATCGCATAGGTAACCTTTAGGAAAGTTTCAATACATGAATCAAAGATGTAATATGAGTCGATTGATTTTTCTGTTAGGAATATTTGAATACGTTAAATAATGATTCTTTCCCTGGACCAGACAAAGTACCAGGATTAATTTTAAAAAATTGTTCTGATTCTCTTTCCTTACCATTATCGTTATTATTTAACCGTTCATTCACTTCAGGTATTTTTCCAGAATATTGGAAAAATTCATTTATCCGACCAATTCATAAGAAAGATGCTAAAAATAATGTCTCAAGTTATCGTCCAATTGCGAAACTCTCATGTATTCCCAAACTGTTTGAACTGATAGCTTTTGATTCAATATATGACATTTGCTCTAGTTCCTTAGCAGTTAACCATCACGGATTTATGAAAAAAAGATCTACTGTAACTAACTTAGTTGAATCTTGTTCAAGCTTTTTGAATACTATGGAAGCTGGTTCTCAAACTGATGTTATTTATATTGACCTAAGTAAGGCTTTTGACTTATTACCTCATAGCGTTATTCTTCTTAAGCTCAAACTACTAGGGTTTCCTGAAACTTTCTTAAAATGAATCAAATTGTTTTTCTCTAAGAGAACTTATAGTGTGATATTTAGATCAAATATATCTGACTCTTTTTGCGCCACCTCAGGTGTACCACAAGCCAGTCATCTAGGTCAATTACTATTCATTATTTCTATTAATGATGTAACTAAAATCATTAAAAATAGTAATGTTGTTATATATGCCGATGATATGAAAATTTATAAAAAAATTTCCTCATCTGATGACTCCACTTTGCTTGAGGAAGATCTAGACTCTTTTTTTAGTTGGTGTAGCTCCAACAACTTACTTCTAAACATTGACAAATGTGATCTAATTTCCTATTCCCGTAGTTACTCCCCCTTAGTAGTCAACTATACTTTTGATGCTAAACTTATTAAAAGAGTTTCCCACTTAAAAGATTTAGGTATCGTTTTCGATGATAAACTTTCATTTAAACCACACTTTAATATCATAATCAACAAGGCAAATTCTATGTTAGGGTTTATAAAGAGATGGTCTAAAGAGTTTAACGATTCATATACAATTAAATCATTATTTACAACGCTCGTTCGTCCTCACCTTGAATACGCTAGTCCCGTCTGGTCACCTTACTACTTCACTCATATCAACAGAATAGAGTCAATTCAAAAAAAATTTCTTAAATTTGCCTTACGTAATCTTCCCTGTTCCAACCCAATAATCCTCCCTCCTTACCAAGATCGCCTTAAACTACTTCAATTAAATAGTTTGCACTCGAGAAGAGTTGTTGCGGATATTTTATTTATAATTCAACTATTGACTGGCGAAATTGATTCCCAAACTATAAAAGGCATAATCAATAAACAGATTAATACTAGTACGCGATTTCGTTCAGAAAATGTTTTTAACCTTCCTTTTCACAGAACAAATTATGGAAAATTTGAACCCATAAATAGAATCTTAGTGGCAGTTAACCAACATAAATATAGTATAGACTTTTCTTTTAGTAAAGCCAGGTTAAAGAAAATCCTATTTCAAATCCTTCCTTAATCCTACTAATCCTATTTATATATGTAGTCACTAATTCACTAATTATACTTAATTGGTTTCTATGAATTTATTGTTTTTCCTCACACTTTTTCTTTTTTTTTAATCGAATTTAATTTCATTGAGTTAGCTTTTCATCATTTTTTTTTTTTTTTTGGTTTATATTAATTTATTTCTAAGTTCATATAGTAATTGTTATCATTTCTAATAATTTCATTTTTATTGTAATTATAATTTAAAAATTAAAGTTTAATTGAAAATCTAAATAAAAAAAGAGAAACCAATAAAACCAATTAAAAATTAAATTAAAATATATTATTAATTTAAATTGTTAATTAAACTACAATATTGTAAACCGTTTGAACTAAATGGTGAATAAATAATATAAATAATAAGTTTCAATAGGACCAATTATGGCAATTATGAACCAGTTCATAGAATGTTACTAATTGGTAATAAACACATAAACTATATTGACTTCACACTTTCGAAACAGACTCAAAAACTTAAATTATATAAGTAATCTGTAGTAATTAAAATATGTTTGCAATTTATTTCAATGTATTTGACTAGTTCTAAGTTAGATATAATTTTAATTTGTAAATTGAATGTGTTATGTTGTATTGTAAAAACAAAAGAAAAAAAAAAATAATAATTATTGTAACGAAGTTTGAGCTAAACTAAATAAATAAATAAATGACAAGCGCTTGGGATAAAAGGTGAGAAAGCTATAAAGATCATAAGATCATAATAGCATTACACAAACAATGTCGAAAAACAAATGATACATCATAAAGTCAATTTGAGCGAATATCAATAAAAATAAATATTGGAGTAAAACATTTGTGCTAACTGTGCTGTATGCTTCTGTCAATTTGAAAATTTAGAATGCTTTAGCTACTTGCGAACCATAATATCAATAAATGGCTACATAAGTAGAAGCATAAATGATCATGTTTGGCTTTTGCAAGAATGATCTTTTGCAGACTATTGTGAATACGAAAATCATCTCAAATAGGCATGACAACAAGATTTTGAAAATCTTTTCTCTTGTATTATCCTGTTGATATTTAAGATATTCTGGTCTTATAAGAGGATATTGAAATACAAATTTAAAAAAGTAAAAATAAGTGGATATTTTCGAGAAAATAAAAAGTTGGACGGCCCAGGACCACCAGGAGAAGAACAATGGAAAAAGAAAGTCAAATATAGAAAGAAAAATATAGATGCAAATTAAGGAGATATATCACAATAGAGTTGTGTAACCCCTTTCAAAGGTAGGAATAAGAAATAAAACAATTTATATGTATACAAATAACATTCACATGTTTTATTTAGACTTTAATAAAGTCAAGTTTTTAGTAGTTCTATATTATTAGTTGTAGGTATATTCCGATGTGTTAAATTGCGTGGAAATATAACAAATCATTGGTAAATTCGATAATCGAATTGTTAATCAATACCAACTATTACCTTTACCTGTTGTAGAATATTTTAATATAGAACAACTATAATACGGGAATTATTTGCGAGAAGCAAAATTGGTTATTTGATCAACCTTCTCAATCGCACAGAGTGGCTCTAGTAGTACTGCATTCCATGGGAGAATGATAATGGGAGAGTGATAATGGTACAGTGATCACCTAAAACAAGCAATAACCACAATTGGATCACTCGAGTCATGGCATTGAAATTAAAGTATTAATTGGTTTTCTAGAGATAGCTAGAATGGTTACTATTGCCTACTTTAATAATTAAAATATATTTATAGAACAAATTTCTAATGTTATCATTATAAAGATGAATTTCATTAAAAAAAACTTTGATTTATAATATGTATTTAAATCATTTTTTAATTGAAAAAGAAATATGTTTTATGATAACAACAAAAAAGAAATTAATATGCATCGTCTATTAAGAAAAAAATGGTTTATTAAATTTTAAATAGATCAAAGATGGACACATATTAAATCTAAATCGTATGGCTGCAATTAACCCTTTAATGTTTATTATTTACATGGCAATAAAAAACAAAATCTACTAAAACAAAATGGTCTAAAATTTGATGCTATTAAAAGTGAATGTATGCCTTGAATCAGACTAAGAATTGCCACATTGCATTCTGTATAACAAAAAATAAAGGGTTTTCCAATAGGGATGATATGATTTTGAAATGACATTTCGGCCCTTTGTAATATGTCATGATTTATCTTTTTTTTTTCATTGAATTCATTAATATTTACAACTTCACCTTAAATGTCGTGAATTTGTTGCTTTTGCCTTGGAACAACTTGAAAACGATAACGATTTTTTTAAGAAAATCATCCTCTCCGATGAGGCTCACTTTCATTTGAGTGGTGCGGTAAATAAACAAAACTGTCGATTCTGGTGCGAAGAAAATCCACAAATTATTCATATAAAGACCATTAGGAAGAAGTTCATCTTAACAACTCTTGGTTCTTACAAGACGGAGCTACTTGAGAAAAGTTTGGAGATTCGATTATTTCAAGAAATTGTGAAATTGAATGGCCTCCAAGAAGCTGTGATTTAACACCATTAGACTATTTTTTGTGGGGTTATTGGCAGTCATTGGTCTTTAGCATTAAACCAGACTCTCTTCAAGCTTTACAAGTCAATATTGAACGTGCTATTCATGACATACGACTGGATTTAGTGGAAAAAGTGCTCGAAAATTGGGTTCATCGAATTCGTTTCTGCAGAAGAAGTCGTGGAGGCCATTTGAATGACGTTTTAATCAGAACTTAATTGTATCGATTGTACTTCACATTAAATAAAAAAAAATTGAATTTCCCTAACAATTAGTGTTTATTTTTTTCAAAAAGAAATCATATCACTCTTATTGGAAAACCCTATATCAAAATTAAAGTCTATGTAGGTCGAATATTTCAACAATAATTTAAAATCAATCAAAATTCTATTTGTTATCTCTCTTTTTTTTTAAATATATGTCCTTTTATTCCTTTTTCAAAGTAAAAACATTTTCAACCACTAAATTACCAAAATTTATTTAGTTCATCAAATCATCAGATTATAATTAATAAAAAAATAATTTAAAAAATAAAAACCAAATTCTTTTGTATATAAGAGTTCTTTTGTTTTCCTCTCTTTATCTTTATTTTTCTGTCTGTCTCTTCCATCAATTTTAAATTGTATTCTTTTTAATTATATATTTTGTATATTTATTTGTTTATATATCCCAAAATCAGTATGTATATATTATATATATTGAGTTTACATATATGTATCATATACATATATTATATTTATAAAATAAAACTTAAAATGTCATCTAAATACATTTATCTAAAAATAAAAATTTTACACTTTCGAATAAAGTAATAAGATACACACATAAGTGAACACATTCAAATGTACGGTAGGTATATATTATATAATATATATATATATACATCTTAAAACATTCAGAACGGATATAATTGTGTTTAAATTCAATAGGTATATATATATATATATACATATATGATGTACAAGTACATAATATATAACAAGAACAAATTAAAAAAAACGGAAATCATCACATGTAATAACGTAAAGGTTAATATCCTCTAAAGAGAGAAAAAAAGGTAAAAACTAAACCAAAACAGTAAAAAAAAAAATCAAATCGCAAGCAGCTTTGGAAAGCTTCCATTTCATCAACTGTTTTTTTAATTTTTTCAATTCATTTTTCACATATGAGACTTGAAAATAAAATTTCAACGCTTTTCATTTATTCATCATATACACATATATATATATATATATATATATATATATATATATATATATATATATATATATATATATGTATACAAATAACTTATATTTTATTAAAATAAAAAGTCTCTTTCTAACATCCTGTGGTTAAATTTCTTAGCTATTCAAATCAAAACTGTGTAAGGCACTAAAATTTATAACAAAAATCAAATAAAAGAAAATATCACATCACATTTACGAGTATAACATATTGTAAAGGATATATGAATGTATATCACACGTAAGGTAAAGGACAATCAGTTAGTCATCTTTGTATAGTATCCTTAAAGTGAAACAATGAAAATGTTACAAACTAAAAGCAACAAAAAGAAAATGAAAATTATAATCCCAAAAAATGAAACTTAATTTTTGTAACGAAAATTTCTGATAAATTCCTAAATAAATATTCTGTAAAATATATTCTGCAAAGTCGATTTTCTGAAATATTGTTTGTTGTTGTTTATTTGTTTATTCTCAATGGAACCAAATAATAACCAAGCTTTTACATTCGAAAACACATGTTTTATTTGTTTATAAGTATCTATATGTATATAGAAAACGGTATAATACGATATCTATAATAAAAATTCCTACTTCATACTTATATAGAATTATACAGATTATAAACTAATATTAAATGAACTGAAATGGATATTTTTCGAAAGCAGAACCAATTTGAGTTAATGGAAAACTGGAATAACGAATTACGAAAAAGCCTTTTATTTTGTTATAAGCCCAGGATAGTTTCTATTTTATAATTCATTTCGAATCAAATAATTAAAAACTACATATTAATGATAACAGCATCTTAAGTTAAATATCTGCAAAGAATGTATATTTCGTATGATATGCGAAACTATTAATAAAGCTCATTGTGAAAATCTAAATAAAATAAATTATAAGAGTGAAAAAAAATTTTTTTATCAGTATTGGAATATTATTTATACGCACATTTTATAAACATAGGTCAACAATTGTCGCCTGAGAGGAAATTATTTAATTAAAAATAAAATTTATGTAGTAATTTTCATGCAATTTTCGTTAATATTTAAATTTGTATTGTAAACAAAAAAAAGGAAAAATTCGCTAACCGTAAAATAGAAAATAAAAAATAAAAAAAAATTTTAAATAACAAAAGAATAAAAACATATCATAGTTAAATCTAAATATTTTACCCTTTCTCTCTCTTTCTATCATTCTCTTACCTACTATTTTTTATATTTGTTACATATTAAGGTAATTTTATGCAGGTCTCTAATTTTAACTCCTCCACTCTGAACACTGAAAACTTTTAACCAAACCAGAATAAATAAAAATGAGAACAACAAAAAACAAAAACAACAATAATAAATAAAATTGATAAAAACCTTGGGTTAAAGGGATCTGATAAGACTTAGATATCAGCATTTACGTTTTATTGTTTGCAGTTTTAAAAGGATCACAAAGTCCCAATAACAGCAAAAAAATTATAATTTTTTTTCGTTATTTTCTGAAACTTAAATATTTTATTTTTACCCTTCATTTTTCGATTTTCTTTAGTACCATTATCATACAAAAAATAGCAAGAAAACAACAATCAAAAAAAGGACGATTATTTACGGTGATGTTTTTCTTTTTTTTTTATTTTCCTTCACTCTCTCTCTCTCTCTCTCTCTCTCTCTCTCTATCTATCTATTGCTCTCTGTCATCCTCACAATGTTAATATTTATAGAGATACATATTTACATAAATAACAATAAGACTTATAAAAAATTATAATATTGTATAGAACAGCAGGATAACCAGTCACCAAATACGATTCATTTTATACTACCGCATCAAAAACCTTTACCAGAATAAGAAAAGAAGAAGAGAAAAGATTTTGAGGTGGTGATTAGCTAAAATGTCACCAATTATCCCTTTGATAGGCAAATATCCTTAACAAAAAAAAATTAAAAAAAAACATACGCAAAACAAAAAATGATCAATCTGGATTTAAAAAAAAAAAAATAATAAAGAAAATTTTCAACTCAAAGGAAAATGAAGAAGGCAAATTTTAGGATTTTTATTTTTTTAAATGAAGAATTCTAAAAAGGATTTTTCTGTATTGGATGGATAACAGTGAGTGAATGAATGCATTGATTTTAGAGGCAAAAAATTAAAAAAAAGGGTTGCAAAAAGATCTTCTTAACATAAGCTGTAAATTTATCTGTATATGTGTACTGAGTGCGTATATCAAATTTTAATCCTTTTCAGAAAGAAAAAAGAACAAAAACAAAAAGAAAATTTCAAAAATTTTATCTTTGAATCGAATTGACACCAAAAAGATACATATACATATACCTTCATATTATGATAGGATGTAGTGTATGCAGAATTATGCTTGAAAATTTAAGATGTCGTATTAAAGTTGGCAGCTTTTTATTAAAATTTTAAAAACAAAATTTTCTACAAAATATATTATTTTAGTGAAATTTGTTAGCTCTCGTGTAATATTTAAAAATTCATGAAACTTTCTTGAAATAGAAAATTTGATTAATTTGTTTCTTAATTAATATCAATTATTTTATGGCCTTCAATCAGTAATACTTATATTGAAGGCAATGTACTTAAATTAATGTCTTTAACATTTTTTGTGTTTTTTTTTTGTAAAAAGCTTCATCATATTTGATATCGCCTTAGAGTAAAAACTAAATAGTTATAACTAAATAAAGTTAGAGTCGGTTTAATTTTTCTGGCTGCCATTTAATAGGCAAAAAACTAAATCAAAGTATTTTGATGGGGAAAAATTGTGTAAGACCAAATAACTCCTAAAGCCCATGTTTATACGAGGCAGAAATCTACCGCAGATCTGCCGCAGAAATCTACCATCATATTCATACGTAAAAAAAAAACTAATAGATTTCTGCCATTGTCGCTGATAGATTATTGAAATATCCAGATGGACGGAATTGAAATTATTCGCAAAGGAATAAATAAATAATTTTTTATTATTATTCTAGTGTCAATCCAACATTATTATTGTTTGTAAATTTATATTTTTTTATTTGATTAATATTCAATCCGAAAATTACGTTGTCAACAACAATTTCCTTATTTTTTGTGAATAAAAAATAATAAAAATATTTTGTTTTAATTTCAGTTTCAGTTTTTGTTTTAATTTTATATTTCTACTTTCATACGACCCTAACCATTATTAATTCGGACACTGCAAATTTTAAAAATATTTCATAAAAGTTTCTGAAATTATACGAAGCGACTTTCCGTTATTACTGACTGAAATTATGAAATTTCTGGATCTGTGTGAAGAGCCAAATTTTAAAATCCAACTTTCAAAATCCAAATATTAAAATCGAAACTTTCAAAAGCATCAATATCCAAACTTTCAACATTTTTTACAAACCTGGCTTACGTATTTAACACCGCTTAGAAAAATTGTTGCAGAGGTCCAGTGTACCAGAAATTGGGACTGGCGACCCTTGAAAATATTTTTTTATCAAACATGTCACACGTAATGAACAACGCTTAGTGAAATTATCAAAAAGGTCCAAGTCCTAAAATTTGAGGTTAAAGGCCCTTAAAAAAAAATTGTTTCCAAACTTGTCACACGTAATTAAGACGACTGAGAGACACTATTATAGAGAGGTCCAGTATCCCAGAAATTAGGTATATATTCTAGAAAAAGAATAAATCCTCTGTTTTGTATCCAACTGTGCCTATGCATAAAAATAATTAAGTTAAATATTCTGGAAAAAGGTAATATTTTTTTTGGCTTATTTTGAATCCTACTCTTTAATTACCACTAATTATTTTTATTACATATACATTTCCACAAAAAAGCATTTATAACAGTGGGAGTGACCCACAAACCTCGCTTAACATTATTATTGAATTTCTTATTGTGTTTATGTACATATTTCGTTAATGAGAAAAGCTGATTTGTGTAACTAGCTCTGAAATATAATATTTTTAAAATGAAATTTTTTCCGACATTTTCTTTTTTAACATTTTTTTATTTGACAAATAGACAGGCTCTCCATTTAAATATCTGCCACAAAGATGTAAACTCAAAAAAAAAATGTAATTATAGCTAATAGAGCAGGATCATATAATAAAGATAAAAAGAGAAAAGACGAACGATGGTTTCCGTATTAAGAATATCAAGTCAAGCCAATTTACAGTGTTTATCGAGCCTTGTTGAAAATCACGAACCTGCAGCAATAAATGAAACATTTGACCTTTTATGAAGAATTACAATATTTTTTAAACCCCAAATTAATCAGCAATAGAACAAGAGTTAAAGTTATTTTAATATTTAGAATAGGTTTAATTTATTTTAATGTAAAAAAAACTTCAATAATATTTTAATCGAAACGACTAACCGCTACCTAACCAAAAAGTACCAATTTTTTTCCAATTTAGAGATGGTATCACCTTCAATTATTTTGTCTATTTTCAGTATTGCAATTAAAATGAATCACTGAAAATTCACGATATACTCTTACTCCTAAACTCATTTTGCAACTCATTTAACAACTCTTAACTAGACATTTTTTTTAATAATTCCCGCCCACAACTCATAAGCATTAACTTTAATTGAAATTTTCTAATTTAAATTGGAATAAGTATTTTAGCAATAAATCGATTTACTATAATGAGACACCAAAATTGTAAAAAAAATTTAACAAATAACTAGAACAAAAAAAATGTTTCTAAAAACCTTATCATCCCTTTCTTCCCAAATTTTTGTTGAAAAGAAAGAATTTATATAATTAAAACCCAAAAGATGATAAGCCATTATAATCGAAATATTTGATGAAATCTAAATTTTACTTATTGACCATTAAATTTTTGTCTTATTTTTTTTATTTATAACCTTTTTTCCATAAATTAAAAATATTTGAGCTCGTTTTTTGTTTGTTAGTAATTTTATTTTAAAATGTTATTATTAATGTCCATTGAACTATAAAGTATAGAGATTTCGAAATTAGGCAAGAAATTCAGGGATCTTTTCGATTGAAAAAAAATTATTAATTAAAATTAATTATAGTCATTTGAGAAATAAGTAATTTAAAAAAAGTACAGACTCTATACAGGATTCGAAAAGTCCAAAAAAATGTATGTTTCTTCTTCCTTATATACTTATTTATAAATTTGAACATATTTCAAAAAAAGCCTTATTTTCGTTTTGGTATCAAAGCCGTTGTTTCACACTCTATTTTCCCAAATCAACAATGTGCAGACATTTATAATATATTTTTTGGAGTTTTTTCCCAACGCTCTTCAAGCCATAGAAAGCAGTTTAAAAAAAATAAAATTTCATGCAAATTTCTTTGTACAATTTTGAATAAATGAATAATGAGATCCCAAAAATTAAAAAAATTTTGGGGCTTTATCTTATATAATAAAACGTAACAATCCTGCTGCAACGTGCCAAATAAAATAAAATAACAAAAACAAAATAGTAAACAAAAGAAAATGTAAAGTAAACAACAATTTTTCTTCTCTGCTGAGCTTATTTATGTACCTAGACCTAATTTCAAAAAAATACTTAGTGTGTATTGTACTGTGTATGCATAATGAAAAGACTTCTAATTGTGACATATATATGTAGATGTGCATATTCTATAATTGATTTTGAAATTATGTAGATTTAAATTACCAATGAAATGAAATAATAATAAAGAATATTCAAGTAGAAGAAATTAATAAAAACGTGAAATCAAAAGAAAAAAAGCTGTATCTTATTTTTACTTCATATAAAGAAGTTGTTATTGTAAATAAAATGTATGTGATATATATTTTATTCTTTTTCAGTTTTCAGGCAGGTCAAAATATAGCTAATGATGTTTAATATGAATATTGTAAGCTATAAGCATATGTGTATTAATAAATATATGTATATATGTAGTTTATTTATATATATATTATGTATATAGTATATTTTAATTATTTCATATAAATAAGTTATTGTTATTGTAAATGCTGTATGAAGTTATGAATAGTATAGATAATAATTTTGGATTCCAATTTTATTTTTTCAAAGGTTTTCAATCAAAATAATTATGTTATGAAACTTCGTTTCATTTATAATTTATTCTAGAATAAAAAAGGGCTAATATAACTAACTGGCAATAGAATAAAATTTATTTGAATTTTTTCTTTATTAATAACTAAATTTTTATGGTATGATCTTTTCCCTCAATCTATACCTTTTGGTGGAAAGCTCACAATTCTAGGTGTAGACTTCCGTCAAACATTACCCATCTTACCCCATAAAAGCCAATCACATAATATAATCTCTTGCATAAAATTTATCAACCAACTTAACCCAAAATGTTAAATCTATAGATTTATTATTTAGCTGTATTATGGTGATGTAATGAATAACCAAAATTTGCCAAATCTAGAACATCGTCTTGAGACGGGTTTTACAACTAGTTTCATAATAAAATGACACTCCAAAAATAAAAATTACACACAAATTTTGGGATCTTTGTGAATTTTTCTTTTGATAAGATTGGGGGGTAGATTCAAAGACCATCAGTCAAATATTAAAGTCAGTTATTTAAGCATTGTTTTAAGCAATTTCATATTCAAATTATTCCAGTTCTCAAAACAAAGTATTGCGGTACGCTCGACATAGCATAAGATGCTGAAACACCTTGTATATTTGTAAATCATTTGTAAAACACTTTTGCCATTCTAGATATGATTTGGTGGTTTTTAAAAAGTAGGAGAAAACAATTTATTAAAGAGCAAAGCCCTTCTCATCAGTACCTCATCTTTCTACAAAAACATCTAGGGTGTTTATTATAATTATTTTAGAAAAAATTAAATAAACATCTAGATGTAAAATTAAATGACCCAACCCATTTTTATACAAATCATTAGAAATGTGCTAATGATAGATACTGCTACTGAAAAAAAGGTTAAACAGAAAATTTCAACTTAATGTTTTCATTTGGTAAAAAAACCAAATTAATTCATGGACATTTCTATTATTCAAATAAATTTTTTTTTACTTTGTTAATCTTTACATCAAACATTTATTTTTATATAATAAATTAGTGGATCCTCTTGTGCAATTGCACAGAAGTAGATATTTCAGAAAAGATTTTATATGAAATAAATATTTGACTTGATATTGCTGTTGCTCTCTGAATAGTGTCACTTGAACCAAGAATTTTCTATTTTATAACGGAATCAATACTAAGCGAAGCAGAACTAGGTTTCTAAAAGTTAGAAAATCGAATCATCTTGAGATTCTAGAACTAGTTATAAGTTAAATTACACTTGTTAGAATATTGTAAATGGAAATTTTGGAATATTTGAGGTTCAAAAAATCCCGAACATAAGAGAACCTCCAAAGCTTAGCATGGTTTTTTATAGGTTTTGAATGCCAGTAACCATTAAGTTAAGAGAATGTTTCTGGTTCAACATAGGAAAAATTTTTTTGGTTATGTTGCAGACTGGTCCACTCAATCATTTCAAGCTTTGATTGCTACTTTTCGAAGCAGTAAATTACAAGTTTGTATCCAGATCGTTCCTTTCCGGAAAAGATTATTCAAGGATTTTGTAACCTCCTCTCTAGAGAGTTTATCTGCATTGCAGTTTCCTAAAATTTCATTGGGTCCTTGCAGCCAACATAAGCATATTTTAACTATCAAATTCCATTCTGCCAAAATAAGTCATTGAAATTTAATAAACAAATTGTTAAACTAATGACGTTTGTCAATTTAAAAAAAAAATATTCGATTTTATGTTAATTAATTTATTTTTATGATCGCTGAATGTGAATGTAATTAACATAATAAATATGAAACTGAAACAAATGTATGTACATTTATGACAATTTTAGCTCTGTGCTGTTCATTTATTAAAACAGAGTGCTCCGAATAACCTTTGATCAGATTACACTCTCTATGCTCTGACAGTGCTCGGATCATATGCTCCGGTTAACTTTATGAAAACGCTCTTTATGAACATCACCACTGCCTCACATACGTTCACTGCTTTGGTTGACTGAAAGACAAGTCAATATTTACGTTTTCTGATAAAACTCCAACTCCAACTATAGTGTAGCCATATACATACTTTCTCCTTCCGTCAGAACCGAAGTATTATTCATCGAAATTTCCCTAAATTGAATATTGGTCTTATACGAGTATGGTGTTGGTTTTCTGGAATAAATTTTCGACTTATGAGTTCTTGAGAATCTTTTTTATTAGCTTAATTTAATTTCTATCTATTTAGAATTACGCTGTCCAAGCAAATTAAAACTAAAAGTCACATTGTTAAATTTTATTTAAAGCGATTTACAGTTTTAATCTTAGTTTTATTACTGCTCTGTATTATTATTTTCCTAGTGAATTACTAAAAAATCTAATTTGTTTTAAAAAATTTATCATTTTAATATTTGATGTTTTTGAAAAAAGCTATTTTAATAATTTATAAAATGCTGAAAATTAAACGCACAATAAAAAATTAAAAACACAGCAATTAAACTTCTGTTAAATAAAGACTTTGCTCAGCAAATAAACTGAATTCACAGGAAAAAGATTAAATGCTCAGCAAAAGATTAAAAACGCAAAAAACTACTTTCTGGAAGGAATTAATTTATCAGTAAATATAGTTTTTTATATATGCTATTATAATTGTCTATGTTTTTGAGTTATAACAAAAAGTAGCGTCCAAAAATAATGGTGTTATTAACAGGTATTATTAAAGGTGAATCAGAATTGTTTATGTGTATTTTTGCGCATATGAACGATATCTTATTTCTGAAAATCTGATTTTTTGAAAATTTTATTTTTTTCTCCGAAAATCCTGTTTTTTCTTGGCCATATTAATCTTTTTTTGTAGTAAAATTTAATTTCTACACAAAACTGGTTTATTTTTGTATTAAAAAGAAAATCAAAATCTCGTTTATTTAAAATATCCTTTTAATTCCTGAATATTTACCTTTTCATGCGTAGCCACTGTGAAATATTTTCCTTTTTCAGAGTTTGCAAAAAAGATTTAGTTTGCGTAGTCGGTGTTGGAAAGAAAAAAGAATATATCTGTCTTTTACAGAGTTTGGGAAAATATTTGTTGTGCGTAGCTGCGGTTGTATGCAAAAAAGAGGATATCTCCTTTTTCTAAAATATTTACTTTAATTATTTTTATACGAAGTCGCTGTTTTGAATACAAAATGGGAGATGTCTGCCTTTTACAGAATATTTACAGTTTTTTCGATTTGTACCGTAAAATTATTAAAGCATAATGTCGAAGAGAACTGAATTTATGGCAAATATGCAATTGTCCTGCATTCATGAAAAAAATGCAGTGTAACCATTTGGTGATTATGGCAATACGTTTAAAATGTAAAGTCTCCCGCCGAGGCTAAAATATCTACAATTAGACCTAAAAAAGTCGTAGGCGTCCTAAAAAAATTTCAAAAGCGCTCCTTGTTGATTGAATATCAATAATCTATTATATAATTAATTAATTTATTAATTATTTAAATATTATAATACTTTTGTACTACTTCATATCTATTGCTATTTCTATTTTATGTATATGTATATATGCTACCAACTACTTAATTTCTATATTAAATATCTCTAACATTAATTAATATGAATTTCATATTTAATAGCTTAAATGTTTTCTTGTTCCTTTTTATGTCTTAATATTTAATTCTTAATATTTTAATTTGAACTTAATTATTTTCTTTTTAATACATGTAGTTTATATATAATGTACTGAAGAAACACACTCAAATATTTGCTATGCGCTTATTTTATTCATAATTCAAAAGGTAATTTTTTACTGTGCACATTTAACTGCGCAGAATTTTTATTTTTCTGTGCAAAAAAAAACTTGTTTGCTGAGCAAATAGTAATTTCTTGCTGGGCGTTCAATAAATTTCATTGGAAGTATTTTTCTTAGCATTTAATTTTTTTGTTTTAATTAAAATTCGGACTCTATGTAAAAAATAAGAAGTTTTTGTATTAATATCTTTGTATGCTTTGAAGCATACTTTGAAGCATAAAAATAAGAACCTTTTGTATTAATATCTTTGTATGATATGCATGCTCTGGCACATCCTGTATACGCTGAAAATTAAACAATTGATAGACTGATTATGAATTCCTAATAAGAGTCTTTCCTAAATTTCTAATATTTATTTATTTTATTTTAATAATCCTAATCAATTTTAATTAAACTACTTGAATAATTTAAAACGTTTTTATATTTCAAACATTCCAAATACTTGAATAATTAAACGTTGTGTTTTATTTTTAAAGATAATATTTCAAAACATTTATTATTAAAACTATATCTAAGCTAAAATAAATTCTGTTCCAATTTCAATGTTAAGTAATATGTGATATCAATATCATATTTCGTATTATTGACCTAACCTAACCCAATAAATTAAAATGATGTAATTGTATTCTTTTTGTCAAGTGTTTTCTTTATATTGTTTTAAAAACAATTTTCTAATCGAAGTAAAACAAAAATAACATTATTCTTAGATTTAGTTAAATATTATATAAAGAACTTTGTAATTTATGTAAAGTAGATAATAATTTTGTTAATTATTGTACGAATTAAATAAAATAATTTTTTTTTAAAATACATTTTACTAGTATTTTACTAGATTACCTAGTAAAGTTTAAAAAAATATGAACATTACAACTCAAAACACCAACAACAATTTAAATATCATCTCTCATCATAATTCATTTATACTATGACCGTTCCCCCGTACAATAAATTTTTACAAACTTGCAAAAATTTATGCAAGTTCTTACAAATAACCATTCCCGTACTGAGATTTTTCTCTGAAAATGAAAGGAAGCATAGGCAATAAAGCCTAATTTTCATAAACAGAAATATCGGCGATAATTGCGAGAGCATACACAGAAGATACAAAAACACTAAATGTGTGACAGAGAAAAAACACAAAAATATCGGAGGAATTAACTATAAAATTATAAAAGCGTTCAGAAAATATCCGAGATATGCCATAATATCGGATGAAAATTTGGTTGGTGAAGCTGAACTTGCTATAATTATCTGCGATTTTTTTACGACATAGGTAAAAATGTGTATCTTACACAAAAAAATTTCGCATACTACTATACATTTTTATGGATACATGACATTTGAAATTTGACAAACCACAAACTAAATTAAAATAAAGTAAGTATATAAAATAATTTAACTAAAAAGTGTAAAAGTAATAAATTTTAATAAAAAGGGATCAAATTAAAATAAAAATGTGTTTGGATTTAACGGAAGGTGAGTGAAAATTTTAATTAAAGTTGAACCGTTCCGCCATGGTAGTGGAAGAATACGTTTTTCCCGATTTGGTAGAGTTCCCCAGCAATGACGAAATCAATAATGTTAAGAATAAAACCTAGCCTAACTATATTAACTAACCTACTTAACAAATATTGTAATGATGTTATTGTGTTTTTTTAGAATTACTGATAGAAGCAGTTAAAGCTAAGCCGGAGCTGTGGGATTGTCTCCACAATGAATATAGGAGTAGGACAATAAAATGTCGGATGTGGGAGCAAATTGTTCTCGAGCTTAGTAAGTTTATTTTAATATTTTTAATATTTTAATTTTATAATGAAAATAAATTTTAGATTCCACCGAAAGTGCAATAGCTTTGAAACTGAAGTGGGATAATTTGAGGACGGCCTACCTAAGGTCAAATGAATTGGCAGCCAGTACTCGGCAACAATAAAAAAAGAATACAAGTATTCCAGGTTGATGTCGTTTTTAAACGATACCAACAAACCACGAAGGTGGCGCTGTAAATATATAACACGCTGAGTGACGCAGTAGGTAGAGCGCCTGCCTTTCAACCGAAAGGTCCCGGGTTCGATTCCCGATGAAGCAAAAAAAAAAATGCTTCATTGGTTTTTTGAGCTGGTCTAGTACCCTTTGTCATTGGGAAATAATAAATGACAAAAAATAATTGAAATTATATAATATAATCTGGTAACAAATTAAATAAAATGCAACTATTCTATTTAAGAAGGCTTAGTTCCTGACAATAATAGTAGTTTTCCACATTTAATGAGTAGATAAGCCAGTAATTTCTTAAAATAAATACTCAAATTATTTAGATATTGTAGTGTAAAATTGCACTACCGTAGTACTTAATTAAGCACGAAAAGGTGATTCTACCTAAGTTACTGTCAAGATCATAAAAAAAAGGTAAAGTTTATTTTTCCCATGCAAATATTTATTTTATTTTAATATAGAGAAAAAAATTATAATTTTATTATAAATCTACAATTTTAGATCACAACTATTGGCGAGTTTTGAAGATGAACAAATTCTAACACCAGAATCGTAATCTTCATGTTCGTCTCCAACACCAGGACCATCGAAAAAAAAAATTCGATGGTGAAGCTGAGAAAGCGAAATTCATGAAACGATGTGTTTCGGCTATCGAGCAGATGAAAGACGCTTTTTCATTTGTAAAGACAAAATGAGCAAGTTGAGATGGAACAGAAGAAACTGAAAGAAATGTACTTAAAACAAATAGACGAACAGAAAACAAAAAGTTCAACAACCATATTTATGGAGAACTTGGCAAAGAACATCGAAAAATATCCTTTTAGAGCTCAACTTAAAATAAAACAAAAGTTTTTACGAATAATGGAGGAGATCGCTCTGAAATATGATGTTGAATAATATTTATTCAACATCATACACTGTGATAAGTATTATAATGAAATGCATTTTTTATCTTTTCACATTTCAATCAACTGGTAAGTTATTATTTAAAATCCTTTTAATCTAATATATTTCGCTAATTCTTTTAATATCTTTTTTTTCTGTTTTATTAAATACTGTTTGTAATCATCTTCTTTTATTTTCAAAATTCTATGAATTGGTTTTTCAATTCTATGAATTATTTTAATAAATATTATTTTAAAATAAACATTATTTTTATTGATAAAAATATTTAATTTTTCAGAAAATATACATATCTTGAAAAATGTTTGTTGTGATCTTGAACCTCACGTTGAATTGGACATTGTAAATTTCCTTATTGCAAAATTATTATTTTAAATTTTGTCTAATTGCCATGGAACAGCTCCTTTGTCGATAAAATATTTAGCAAATCTAAAAAACATTTTATTTTTATTTAGAACAACAAAAAACAATAATATGCAGTTAACCTTTTCCTCAACTCTTTAGCATTATAAGGAACTTTTGTATTGTAAGGCGACAAAGATTCGAATATATCTTTGTCTGCTATCCAAAAAATATTTCAGAGCCGATAAAATTTTTAAGATTTTAAATATTGATCAATGAAAATCTAGCTTAAGTCTTCTAAAATTTGGCCTTCACCATGCTGTGTTAGCGTAATACAAATGTTATTTAAACGAAATCGGTAACAGTCGTATTTCTTTATTTTTGAATGTGTATCTGTGTGTAAATGTTCAGGCCTGTAACACTATTGGTTTTTTAAATATTCCTGAGACGTACGTGCTAGGAGTTATACGGCAGTAAACCGAACCAGTCCAAATTTTCGAAATCGGTAACAGTCGTATTTCTTTACTTGTGAAGGAGTACTGAAGAGAAAATTTTAATATCTGTAACACCGTTGGTTCATGAAAGATTCCGGATAGGTGAAAGGAGTTGTGTGGCAGCTACCCAAATCTGTCATTTGATGGCTTTGTAATGAATTTTACCATGAATAACTCTGCAAAATTTCAGAACTCTATCATTAAAACTGTGGGCGTCTATAGCAAACAAACAAACAAACTTTCCTTTTATAAGTATAGATATATAGGTATATGGATAACATTTATCGTATTCAGTATCCAGCATATTTAGTCAAATGGAATGCAGGAAAATAAAATGCAGGAAAATTGCAAGAAAACAGGTAAATAAAATATATCAGGCATATGACACGATCCTTTTTTAAAATATTAATGCATAATCTTTGTCTCCAATTTACTTCAACAAATTTGTATGATTCTGATTACCACACTCATAGTGATAGCATAAAACCTCTTATCATCATGTTAGAATAAAATGGACTAATTTAACAAGAGATTTGATAACTTTGTCATTTTAAAACACACAAAGAAAATTTAAAATTTATTTAATAAAAAAAAATATAAATACCGAATCAATAATAATAATTAGGGTAGATATTCTACAAAGCAATATTCGAAGTTAGACAAATTCTGCCACTAGTGTAGGTGCTATTAAATATTTTTTATCTTAAATTAAAACTTTTTCATTTTCATCATTGTGAATCGTTAACCTTTGTCAAATTCAACATATTTTGTAAAGACAAAGAAGATCAAATAGAAATAAAAAGAAAAATCATAAAAATAATACCTATGAACAATATTTAAATTTTGAAAATAGAAAACATTCTAAACATAGGCATAGAACCAAAGATTTTAACACAAATGTATCGATAATCGTTGGAATTTATAATTGAAATATATCATGTACAGTTGATTATTATTCCACTCAAATATTTACAAACATAGTTTGGAAGACACACAAATAAATATTACGTATACATATATGATATAGCAGAAACCAAAGTTTTTCATATAATTAATTATCTTTGGTAGATCAAAATAAAAATACATCCTTATTCAAAAATTGAAAAGTTTTGTTTTCTGAAAATTCAATACGTTTCCATTTAGTAAAACAATTATAATACATTGACTACATGAATATCTTCTTTAGTTCAGCGATTAGTTGAAAAATTCATTTGGACAAAGAAAATAAGTTTGGATATTTTAAATAAAATAAGCAGCATGTTTAACCTTGTTGGGTGAATGCTCTGTTGGGTGAAAATTTATATTTATTTATTTATTTCTAAATTAAAGACTATATAACAATACAATAAATCATTTATAACTTATCAAGTTGTTTAGCTTTTATAACTTATCAAGTTGTTTGTTTGTTAAATATAAAAGTTGCATAAAAACTTCAAATGATCTAATAACACATTATTAAAATAAAGAAGCAGAATGAATGCATCAGAAACTATTGTAGTCGGAAATAATGGCAAACTGGAATTAGCTTGGATATAAGGTCAAATAACTGAAGATGACAACTTAAAAGCAGATCTTGAAGCAAATGTAGCGGCAAGGAATACTCGCACAAAAGGTTTAATTTAAGAAAAAAAAATTCACAAATAGATCATATCTACGCAAGCAGTTCAATTTATTCACAAGCTAAAAATATTCTTTATTCTTTACGAATTGGTTTAAAAACATACAAGCTACGATAAACAAGTAAACAAATAATAGTAAAAAACTTGTTTCACTTAATAAGTTTTTAGCTGCCTTCCAAAGAGAATAATCAGTGCTTTCATCATTTGTTGATTTTTCTAAATAAGTATATATTAATCGATTTGTTTTTCACTTCCTTAATTATTCTTCTTAGTTGTTGCGTCAGATTATTTAGCCCAGTTTTATCTTGTGGGGCTCTACTTTGATGCATTTTGTTCCTTGCTCTGCGTTTTGGTGCAAATTTCTGGTGGATATTTATTTCCTATTACTCTTCGTTTTAATACTGGAGTATTTTCCCATATATTTAATGTATTTCTCCACCTCTGCATCCAATTGATCTTTGTATTGTGACTGTAAAACTAGTTGAATTTTTCCTTCCAGACATACTTTGAAGCTTTCCCAGTCAGTATATTTATTGGCCAGAACCGGATTCCTCTTTTGATTTTGATTTTGAATAGCATCTTCACTTACAGTTAGTAGTATTGATGAGTGGTCAGAGTCCAGTTCCTGTTTATCTTCTATCTGTATGAAATTATTAGAAATGTTTTTAATTATAAAAAAATCTATTAAATTAGGTATTTTATTTAGATCTGTAGGCCAATATGTAGGTTTTCTGTTGATATGATTTCACAGCCAAATTTCTATTGAATAAATTCCTCCAATTAAAAAATTGGACGGAAATTGGGCGAGATATAATAAAGAAAATGCCAAATTATTTGCGGAACACCTAGAAAACATATTTCAAACAAGCGACGGAGAAGAAGGTAAAGATCTAAATATAAAATCAGTTCAGGAAGAGGAAGAAATCGTATTAACAACCCCAGCTGAAGTGAAAAAAGAAATAAACAATACTTATTCTAAAAAAGCTCCGAGATATGATTTGATAACGGGCAGATTCTAAAGCAACTACCAGAAAAGGCAATAGTTAAGATAACGAATATTATTGAATATTCCCACCAGCCTGCGTATATACGTTAGATAAGATATTTCGCCTTATATTTTCACACAACTGAAAATTGGAAAAATCTACAAGTACATATATGTGACTATGTGAGTACAATTTTGTAAAATTTGGAAAATTAGTTTTTAGATATTTGTAAAAAAAAATGATTATGGTATGTACGAGTACAATACACTTGAAATAATAATTTAAGAAAAACAATAAAAGAAAACTATCAAAGACAAAACCTGTGGTAATAAATGATAAGTAAATATGTATAATGTATGGTAAGTATATGAAGTGAAGTTAAAAGTCATCGAATTGATTATAACAAAATAGCAATTATAATACTTTTCGCCTTTCTGAACTCTTGGGAACAGCACTGCCGTAGATAGAAATCATTGTATAGAAGATTTCTTCAGTCAACCAGAGACTGATGAATGTCCTTTGACCGTGTAAGTAATAATCAAAAAATAGGCTTGTTTTATTTTTTTATTAAGTTAGTGAACCTATTTCTAAATTATGTGGTGTGGTGTGCACTTTAATATATTTATTTATCTTTGTAGTTTTGCACATGATATGATTATGAGATTTTTATTTTATTTTTTCTGGTTCACTTTATGGATTCCTCATTTAAACTTATTTTTGGTTCAGATTTATTATAAAACTTTTGTTTCAAGAGAATTTTCATTTTTTTTATCGGTTAAATTGTTTTTTTTTTTTTTATTATTATTGTTATTTTGTTGATTCATATCCATATTTATAATTGTAGGAATAACTTTTGTCTGATGCTGTATACATCCGTTAATCAGAACCATCAAACTGTAACAGAAAAGTTTTTCCATTTCCTAACCAAATGAGTATTATATACACCAGACACACATTTTAAATAACACATACTATCACGTTTTTACCTTTACATAATATAATATTGCTGCCATTACAATCCTTAGTCAGGAAATCATGACAAGAATTATGAAAATAATATAAAAAAAAAAATGAAAGAGAATAAAATTTATTTAAATATACTTTTCTGATTTGACATAAACAAAAAAATTTTACTAAATCTTCGATTTGAACAATAAGTTCTTAAAGTAATCGGAAAAGAATGGAACCAAATTATTTAATAATTATGTAAGATTCTTCTTTCATAATTCATTTTGTTTCTAAATGACTAAAGGCCATTCTCCAATGCTGGCTTTAACTTGTAACTTTAACTTTGAAAAAGTTTGACGTCAGCGTTTTTATTAATTCAATCTCCTGGCGTTAACTTATAACTTCAATTGTTGGTGTCAGTGAATTTATGACAATTGAATTTTAGAATTTATATATTACTTGATTTTCAATTTGAAAAAAAATAAACAAAATAAAATAATGGATATTGATATGGATTATGAGAATTGAAAAAAAAAAAAAACACAGATACTTTCCGTTTACGAAATATTCTGATGAATTACTTATATTATATCATTGATTAATAATACTATAAAGATAGACATTTTCATACAACAGAAAATGTTCAGCTCACTTTTTCCATTATATATATTATCTGGAAGGTAATCAATGTGTTGGTGCATTTTCTATATTCAATTTGAATTTTTAAATTTTTGAGCGTTTTATACGACTTTATTCTCTAAATAATTTGTATGTGTTTAGTTTCTCTATACTGTTCTTGAATATTATTGTTTTTAACTTTTTGTTATTTGAATTTGTATAGGTAATTTGAATTTTTTTTTAATTGATAGGTAGAAAAATTTCAAATTGGATAGCATTTTTATCGAGTAGTCTTTTAAGAATATTTTTTTTTTATTTTTCTCTCAATATACATTGTAATAAAAGGATTTTTATAATTGTTGATATTGTGCATGTATATTATTTGTAATAATAAATTATAAAATTATAATATAATTTTATAATGTTTAGGAAACGAAAATATTTTTCTTGTTTTAATTGAATAATTTTCAAAAATAAAACAATTTCAAAAAATTCAAATAATAGTGAACATTCATCCACGTAATGATTTCTAATATATATTCATACATACATATACATAAATGTATAAATTTACAAATAGAATCAAATTTTTGTTAAAGTTGTTTTAAATACAATTTTAAATTTTAAATTCAATTCAAATCGGTTTTTAGGTACATACGTACTTATATACCTACGTTCAATTATTTCATCTCTAATTTTTCATTATGAATAGCTATTTAAATTTCGTTTTAAAATTTTGTGTTAATTTTTTAAAAATAGTAGTATAATCCACATGTATGGCAGTTTGACACTTTTTATGTGCAAAATCCAGCAAAATATCTAATTGCTAATTCTTCAAAATTACTAAATGATTTACTATGTGATTGAACTGTATTTGAAGTTGAAGCTAAAACATTTTCCTTCTCATTTCTTCAGGACAATTTTCAATAATAAAATCTTCATGTGCCAAATCATTGGCATCAATGTCCAAATAATTGTTGTGATCTGTTTCACAATTTGAGGGTGTATTTTCGTTATAAATACTCGTCTCGTCTTAGCAAAAATATTCCCAATTTGTTGTTCAGATGGATTTCTGCAATAATCACCAGCAGATCTTATATGAGAAAACATATTTTCTAACGGATCTTGGTTCAGTCTGCGCGTCATCAAGAAATTAATATTCTATCAATTTGATCTTTTGATAAAGATAATACAGCAGTTATTCTTTGGGCCATTCCATTAATGGAAACATTTTTTTTGGTACTTTTAATTTTTGATTTTTTAAGATATTCTAGCCTTTCCTCTAAGAATAAAAACGGAGAATTTTTAACGGTTGTGAATTCAAAATTTTTAATTTTTTGTGTTAGAATTTGAAGAATTTGAATAATCAATTAACTAGTTAACTCTTAAAACAAAATCAACAGTCAGATTGGCTTTATTACTCAATAAATTAAAAAAAATTCGATCAGTGTTATTCATTGCTTTTATGGCTGCATATGTACTATGACTAAATAACTGAAAAGTTGATTTTACTGACATTTTTTCAAATGTGTTAGAATTAATATGGGTGCTACAAACTTTAGGTAAAATTGTTGAAAGCTAATAATATCATTATTCCAGTTTTCAAAATCGGGTTTTATAAAAGAATTTCTGACAGATTTTATAAGATGCCATATCAAACTAAGCATAAATTTTATTTCCATTCCAATCATAAAAAAAGAGTCTACCTTATTGACACCAAGTAATTCATAAGTATTTCGATTTGTACTGCATTAGTCACAAGCAGGTGCAACAGTTTTAGAACCAATCTTTGTTAGCTCCTTAAGATATTTTAGTAGTAAATTGATAAAAAAATGAAAGGTTTTAAAGTTACTCTTTTCAAATTATTTTTGGATAAATTGTAACCCTAATACTTATAACTTTCATGTAAACTTTGAATCATAAAGAAATGTGCTTCTGTTGCTAGTTTTTGTTTTCTATCCCCATCTAAATCTTCCACACCATCTATACAATCCCTTTTTATACTGTAAGATGTTTCTTTTCCTTTAGAAATTCATTTATATAAAAAATGATTTTGGTAACTGGTACATTTTATGAAATTATTAACTGAGATATAATTAAGAAAATTGTTTCCAAAGAGAAAAGTGCTCATCAAAAATATTGCCCAAAACTGGAAATACTCATATCAGTCCCAGTACTTTGCAAAAAATCTTAGCTGTTTTAGCTTTTCAATTATTTACATATGCAAATATGCAGCTACGAAAACAAAATAATTATAATTTTAATTTTTCCATATAATAATGAGTAATAAAGTAAACCTGCTGTTGTGAGTAATATGTACACTGCTGGTCTTTCTTTAAATTCTTCAAATATTTATACTAAAAATACGTACAAACAACTATTAAAAATTGTCCATATTGGTTCGTAGAGAATATGTTAGATTATCTTAAAAAATTAAAAGTTCTAAACAAATCCACCTGCACAATAAGATTTTTACAAATATATTACGAATTTGATGAATTTCATTTACAACAACAATATATTTTCAAAGCTGGAGTAAATCATGACAAGCCTTTGGATATTGATATTTAATGCTCTTGTTATGAAAATAATGACAAAGTAGAAAATTCTGAATTTGAAAAATACTATTGTAAAATTGTGCGTTGCAAGCTTTAATTATCTTAAAAATAAATTGTGTGCTTACTGCAACAAAAAAACATATTAAATATACTTTTCAATTTAATCTACCGTTAAGATTTTTTATAAATTTTACAAAAATTAATGATGAGTTTTTCAAATATTTTTAAATTCTGTTATAATTTTAAAATCCATGCGTACATACATATCCACATATTGAAAAAATCAAAAAGAAAGCCTTTTAAAAATAAAAATTTGATTCTATTTGTAAATTTATACATACGTATATGTATGTATGAATATATATTAGAAATCATTACGTGGATGAATGTTCACTATTTGAATTTTTTGAAATTGTTTTATTTTTGAAAATTATTCAATTAAAACAAGAAAAATATTTTCGTTTCCTAAACATTATAAAATTATATTATAATTTTATAATTTATTATTACAAATAATATACATGCACAATATCAACAATTATAAAAATCCTTTTATTACAATGTATATTGAGAGAAAAATAAAAAAAAAATATTCTTAAAAGACTACTCGATAAAAATGCTATCCAATTTGAAATTTTTGTACCTATCAATTAAAAAAAAATTCAAATTACCTATACAAATTCAAATAACAAAAAGTTAAAAACAATAATATTCAAGAACAGTATAGAGAAACTAAACACATACAAATTATTTAGAGAATAAAGTCATATAAAACGCTCAAAAATTTAAAAATTCAAATTGAATATAGAAAATGCACCAACACATTGATTATCTTCCAGATAATATATATAATGGAAAAAGTGAGCTGAACATTTTCTGTTGTATGAAAATGTCTATCTTTATAGTATTATTAATCAATGATTATATTGATTTTAGAAATTAATTTTATATTTGAAATATTTTGTACTTTTATTATAGCACAAATTTATATTATTTCTGTACAACCACCACAATGATAAATTAAAATAAAACCATAACATTAAAATAAAAAATTTATTTTTTGATTTAAAAAAAATAGCTATGTATATAAATTTCATTTGATTTAAAAAAAGTATAAAATTCATTTGATTTAAAACTAAATTAAAAATTATTGCAATCCCGTTCTTTTTTCTTAAAAAAAAATTACGTCTTTACAAAAAACAAGCAAAATAATAAAAACAACCCAAAAAAGAAATGTCAATTCAATCAAACTGTCAAATAGTTCAGCGTTCAGCTTTCAGCTTTGAACATTGCTCGACTTTAACTTTAAAAAAGTTTCACGTTTACCGTCGACGCTCATATTAGAGAAGGTTACATTAGTTTCCATATGTTCAAACTTTTTGAAAGTCAAAGTTACAAGTCGACGCCAGCATTGGAGAATGGCCTTAAAATAAAAACTTTGTCATTCAATCTTGGAATTTATTGATTAACTCGAAATGAATTGAACGAATGAAAATGAAGTAAAAAATTAGGAATGTAAAGTCAGTAGGTACTGAATTTTCTGCTTTTAACATTATTCAATCGATGCTTTAATTTAACTTTATTTCCGATATTTCAACGTCAAGCTTTATATCAAAAATATTTTTTCGTTATAGACATTCAACAGTTGAGTTGGACAATAGTAAAGGGTTTTCCAATAGGGATGATACAATTTAAAATGGTTAAACTCGCAACACTGCGTATTATTTTTTGACATTTATTATATCATTAGTAGCGCTGACTGTAATAGACTTAAGCGACCTTAAGGTACCGGAAGTTTTGTTGTCAAATTTGGTTTAAGTTTGCTTAAGTTTTGTCAAAACTTCACGAATCTTATATTCAACTATAATAGACTTAACAAAACTTTAGCTTACTTAAGGAATTTTTTTAAAGGATTTTATTTATTGATTCCGGCCACTTTCAAAGCTATAATTTTTATTGATTTTAGTCCTAAAGTTAATTTTATTATGCATATACAATTGAAATAAATCTGATATTATGTAAATATTTTTAAAATTAATGTCAGTATGTAAATATATATATATAACTGAAATGAATGTAAAATATTTTAAATAAAACCAAAAACATACATTAGAAAAATATATTGTTTTATTTATTCATTAAAAATGTAATAAACTAGATACTAATTTTTTTATTTTAACTTGGTTACTCTTAAATTCTTTTTTCAAATAAATGTTTATCAATGCTTAAGTTTGCTTAAGTTTTCTACGCTCCAGAGCGTACCATAAAGTTTTAACGAAAAGTTTCATAAAGTTAACGAAACATTGGTTCAGTTCATTATAGTTGTCAATATGAAACTTCATACCTTAAGGCAAATTAAGGTGGTTATGCTGAAGTCCGAAGCGGAATTTCTCCGAAAAAAAAATCCGATCCGAATACGAAAAAATCGTTATGCTGAAATCCGTTCGACTGCAAAATCTGTACAGAAATCAAAATCAGATGTTTCGGAAGATTTTTTTTTTTTTTTCATATTCATTTCAAACATTTATATTTTAAATAAAAAAGGCGACATTCACAGTTTTTGTTTTTTTCTTTATTTTGTAAAATTTATAAATTTTTAATAGATAATGTATATGACATAATGTATATATACAATATGCATACATAAATTAAAAGTAAAAGTTATAACTTTATGAATTACATTATATGTAGTATGTATATATATACAAATTAAAATAATAGTAATTTTTTGTTACATCAGAGAAAATTTAAAATTCTCTAAAGAATGTAAAATATATATGCATCGGTTTTAATATATATACATATTATGTTATAATATTAAAAACAATAAAATATATTATTCTTTTGAAGCGATTTTTTATTCCTAAATAAAAAAAATATTTTTCATAAATGAAAAAAAAATTGAATAAAAAAACTTCAGCATACGAAATGCGGAGTATGTAATCGGAATTTCATATTCCGACGAACTTCAGCATAACTACCTAACTCTATTATAGTCAGCGCTAGTGTTCTGTAAGTTATGCCATTTATAGAAAGATACACGCTTGAACAACGTTTAGAAATTATTAAATTGTAAATGATGAACGTTTTTATCGAAAAATTGTATTCACTGATGAAGGTAATTTTTGTTTAAATGGTTATGTAAACAAATAAACATAATTGCAGAACTTGGAGAGTGAAAATCTACACGAAATTGTTCAGACACCATTATATCTAGATAAAGTTATCGTCTGGTGTGCAATTCAAGCTAGTAGAGATATTTCTTTGAAGAAAATGGTCGAAGAGTAACATCACTGGAGAACGACGCGAATAACAACCTGCCTTGCAATTAGTCAATGTTATTCCTAAAAAAGTTAAGTAAAATACTTAAGGCTTCATTAAAACAAAAGGTTAAGTTGGTTGGGCCGACACATAACACCCAAAATGAAACAATTCTGTTTTCAGTCTTGACTTTTCTTAGGAAAAACAAAATATTATAAATTTAATTAAACCTATCTGGGGAGTTATTTTAATCACAAACACCAGTACAATTTTTATCCAATTTTTTTTAAATTTAACAATTTATCTTCATTAAATTGACAAGCCGAATTTAAAAATTAATAGTCAAACTTCAAAAATATTATAAATTTTTCAAATAAATTATATATGGCATATAACTTACTTTTAAACCATCGCCACTTCACAGTAAAACAAGTTTATTAAAAATTTAAGCTAATAGTCATATCAGTCATATCATTATTATCAACTGGAAATTAACCGGCATATTCAAAAATATTTTTAAAAAAAATTGGATACACATCCGAATACAATAATATCTGACAAAACAACTATGACGAAAAACATAAAGCATAAAAGGGTACACAAAAATACTTCAGAAAACTTGGGACTCAACCCCATAACCATCATCATCACCACTGCCCTGTAAACCAATCTGTGAGTACAACGCAGTCACATGATTTTGCATTTGCAGTCTAAGGCCTTATTTTTCAAACTTAATATTGTGGGAATCAGTATATCAACACTCAACATAGAATTGAAATTTTGTATTAAAAGAGGGAACGAAACAAGTCGTAGATGAAATAATTGATTTAAAAGTTAATTTTAATATGTAATAATAAATTGAATATGCAACAGTTTTGTTAAGAAATATATTTTTTATTATAAATTAATAGACCCTATAACACCAACCAATTAAATTAGGTAATCAAGGAGCGTAGATCCTGAACACTGACACGGTTTATCACAGGTCATGAACCATTTAACAAACATCTGTTGGTTTAATAAAGATTTAAAAGCCCAACACAAACAGGTGCAGATTCTGTTTTTGAAGAAGAAGAAACATTCCCTTACATTCTATTTAAATGTGACGCTGAAAGGCTTGATATGGCCCGGTACATTTCCAGGAATACAAATCGGTTAATTCTGAAATTGGCATAAACGCAATAATTGACGTAGGACATAGACCTGCAATTTTAAGCAATTAAACTTGGAAGAATAATAGATCTGAAAAAGTCGGGTCTATATACATAAAGCTCCCCACCATAAAATATAATAATAAAAAACCGGCTTTTGAGTATTTTTTACATAAAAATTTCTTTTGCGTTCGAAAGTTCCAGCATAAATTGCATTTTGCGGCCAAACGCTTATCAAAATTTATTGAAGCATATATTATTTACAGCATAGGAAATTGTACTCACTGAATTATAATTTGAAAAAATACGCGGACAATGCGTTCATCAACTATCTTTTAATTTTTTCATTAGAGAAAGTTCATAATTTTATTGTTGTTACTTTTTTTTTTTTTGTTTCAAAAATAATTTAATCAAAGACATTTAAATTATATTCCATATTATAATTCTTGAACTTTATAATTCCTAAATATAACGCTTGAATAACGACAATTATTATTGTATCATGTCATGTCTAGATTCATGTTATAATATGTGTATATATATTTACAAAATATACATTTATAAGAAAATTTTTACTATATAAGCTCTCATAATAATTCGCATGATTGAGCCTAAAAATCTTTACTATTCTATTAAATATTAAATTTAATACACATACTATATACTTACATATTATATACAATTAACATGTATGTATGAATGTTTTTTTTTATATACAATCGGATTTATTTAAATATATTTCTTAACATAATGTTTATTTTATGGAAGAGGTCAATCTAATAGCCTAGTAACCAAAAATGTTGGCTATATATTCTTAAATTGATTGCATTATAAAACAAAGTGATAACAAATAGCACTATTGTTAGATTTTATAAGTTTTTGTCCTAAATATTTTTGAAATTCACAAACCCGGAAAATAAGATAAAAATCTTGTTGGTTTCCTTTGATTTATTCTATTTTTACTTTTTGCTTATTTTTGTTGTTATTGTTTTTTTTTATTGTTTGAAACAATTATTTACCATTTTAAATACGAACCTTTTTGTATAAAATCATTTGTATAAATACATCCGTAGTACAAATATGTATGTAGCAAAAGTGTTGAATGTATGTATGTACATATATATGAAATTTGTAATGAAATAAAGTGAAGCAATATATATTAAAGTTCTACCACTCAACTATTAGATATAGATACTTCTTAGAAAAGAGCAAATTGAAGAAAAATATTATTAAATTACTCTTTTAAATTAAATGCTTACTGTGAATAGATAATTTAATTAAACATAATTAAATATAATTTGAAGTCGGTCCTAAGTCTAATGGCGTACTGTTAATTTCAATTTGCAACATCATTTGACAGGAATATTTACAATTTTGGTAATTTTATCTTAATATTTCGTATTGCTATCTATAAACCGGCTTTTGAGTATTTTTTAAATAAATCGTTTTTCATTTTCGCATGGCAACTCTAATTTCGCAAACAAAATATAAATTTCTAACGTAGTTAAAACAACTTATTAACTGGGCACAGTTGTAAGGCATAAGTTCTAGTAATGTATATACTAGTTATATAAAAAAAAAATATATAATAACAGTTCAAATATTTCAGTATCAATATATTTTGTGGTTCCGGTTTCACAAAGAATTGAATATTCCATTTGTTAATAATTAAATAAATGTATTTATTTATTTGACTCGGTATTACCATAAATATCAACCAATTAATGCTGAAAGTTATTAATCTAAATGTCAACTAATTGATATTTGTACACTGGAAGTATGAAAAAATGTAGCAGTAGTATCTAATGTTTTGCTATTTTACATACACTGTCATAAAATTATAGCCCTAAGTTTTCCTTATAATTCAATAGTAAATCTCAAAAATTATTTAATTGTTGCTTCTTTGTTATTGGTTTTGATGATTCAAGTGATATTATTAGACTAAAATCATCATATTCTTAAAAAACTTCTTACCTTACGTATTTTAGTTTATCGAAAATCATTATGTAACTAGCTTTGTAACCCGCTATAAATGACGGAAGCAAAATCAATTCTAGCATTTCTTTCCTTCATTAGAGTTTTAATTTCAAGTTTAAGAAAAATGCGTATTTGCTTACTAATTTATCATACCTTTATTTTTTTATTATAACGCTTTTAATTACCATATAAACAGAATATTTGTAGTAAGGTGCAAAATTTTCTATTCCCTAAGGGTCATTTATTCGATCATTTTAGCAACATTCTTTTTGCCAACATTGAAAATTTATGGTATAATTCAGAATTAAGTTAATCCTGTTAACATTCAATAACATTCGCTGCGTAAGTTTAGCGTGAAAGTTTATAGCGAACAAATAATATTTTAAAATGAGCCACAACTTTGAACGAAAACAATTTTAAAAACATAAATAAATAAAATTGTAAAAATAAAAACACAATAATATTGTAGGTACACATAATATTTATTTTGATGAATAAAATAAAAACTCGTGTTGGAGAAAAAATTAAAATAAAAAAATTTACTGCAAATAAATAGGTATTTACAGAACTGTTCATAACTTGTGAACCATTGATCGGTTATTTAAAATTTCTTTTCATTTCAAAAAAATTCATTATCGAACCGTTCGTGTTTAAATTCATAAATAATTATTATTTATAACATAAAAAGAAGAACAACAATCAATATGGTTTAACCGATACCTATATATACCTACCTACTATATTAAAAAAAAATCATCATTCTCTACAACATACATTTCTACACACTTGAAGAAAACAAATATACCTAAAAATTATAAATTTACAAAGATAAGAAATAAAAAATAATAGTACAAAATTTCTTTAAAAATGTATAGGTTGTTATTGTTTTTATGTGTAAATCAGCAGAACCAAAACCTAATTCCATAATTCTTACTAAATATTATATGCGATCATAAATTTATATATCATATATATATATATATATATATATATATATATATATATTAAAAGAAAAACAATAAACAAAAAAAATAAAAATAAATAACAATTTAAAAAAAAAAAAAAAAAATATGTAGACACATATGCATATTGTGTATAATTTTAAGTAATAAGAATAACCTTTAAGTGCATTATGTTTTTTTATGTTAAATGCTGTTTGCCTTTTGGTTATTATATCATATTAAACTATTGATAAAATTTCTATTAGTCCTTATTATTATAAATCAAAAAAATTGTTTGTTTTATTTATATTATTATTATTACTTTTTATTTTTCCTTATTATTTTCGAAGAAGACTAACATTAAATTAAAAAAATATATTTCAAGCAATGATATTTTTTCCTGCAAAGGTTCAGCATGGTAGACAGGGGTTAAAAAAGAGTACCAAAACTATTTGTATACATATTGCAATTTTATATATATGTTGGAGTATTCCGTCGAACTTACAAATATCCAGATAAATGCAGAAATGTATATATATATAATACTTATTTTTAATATTAAAAGTTCTTTTATCATTTTCCATCATTATAATATAGTTAGTTCGAATAAATATTTTTAAATTTATATAAAATATATTTCATGAACTTTAGTTTCTAAGTAATATCTGTGAGGGCTTATTTCCCAGTAGATAAATAAAATAAAAAATTTAACAAAAAAAGAATAAATTTAGAAAAAAAATAATTTAAAAAAAAAATAAACATCACAAACGAAAGTACAAAAAATGGTTAAAACTCAATATTACATTTGGAAGTTATAATAACAGAATCATTAAAATTACAAAATAAAAGAACCACAAATTCTAAAGAATATATATACATAAATCCATACATACATACATACACACATAATATCTATTTACACATATAGGAATATTTTGCCTACTTCCGGAAAAAAATTATTATTACAATAAAATACAATAAAATCTACATCAAACAACCATTTTTTGGTAACTTTTATTTGGTGTAAAATTTCTGAAAATCAGAAATAAAGGAAAAACAAATTTTAACCTCAACCTCCTCACCATTTAGAAAAACCACAAGCATGGCGCAATGATGCTTGTAATTGGAAAAATGTTGTTATTGTTTTGTTTTCGTTTTTTTTTTTTCAAATACGTGATAATATTAACAGCAATAACAGTAATAATAATAACTGAAGGAAATATTTTTTAAAAATAAAAAAAAAAAATAGAAAACAAAAATTATAAAATAAATATAGGCAAAGGTTACCTACCCATAGTTAGTTATATTTGATTTGAGGATTTATTTTGTATAGGTAAAATACAATAACTAACTATTTTATAATAAAAAAAGGTCAAAATATAATAAGAAAGGATATATATTTTGTTTTATTTCACACATATTTTCCATCTTTATACATTCAAAAATAAGAAAAAGTAAAAAGAAAAAGGACATATTCTGTAAACGAATATAGTGTGGGTGATTTCTTGAATAAAATGTTAAACCAGCCAACCCAATCATTTGTTTTTTATGTAATTTTTTTTTTTTTTTTGTTTTTTAATTTCATTTTCATTTGATTGTTCCTTTTTTATACTCGATGTTGTCGTAAGTAAAATGAAACAGAAATAAAATTAAAAAAGATGAAATTTTTGAAATGGACTGTCATAAATTTTATTAAAATGTCAATTTAAGACCTATTCAATGGTTAAATATTTTCTTTTATTATTTATTGTACATTGGCTACAACATTGAATTGAAATAAAATTTAATTTTATAGAAATATATATATATACATTTTTTTTCTCATGATCTTGAACCAAGAAACGAACACCAAATATTTAATTTATTTATCTATCCTTATACAGTCAGTTTCACAATTATTTACACTAAAAATTAATTTTATTAGACTATCTGAGTTAAAATGAAAATATTTTCTATAGTAATTAGAGTAGAGTGTTCACTGTAAAGACTCGTACCAAGTAACAATGGATGAATAATATCTACCGATATGCAAACATCTATAGAAATGGAAGAAATAAAACCACTAACGAATTAAACTAACTGGGAGCCTAGATAAAAATTGATTTAACGTCCAACCAGGGTTGAACTTGATTTTATTGGTTGAACCTGAAAACAGGGTTGGATCTGATTACTATATTGAGTCAAATAAATAATTGTTAGATTCATCATTATGTTCCTTATAACTTACTAAAATGCCGTAAAAAAAGATCAGAAATTACTTGAGTTATAAGTATATCAGTTTTTTAAAAAAAAAAAAAATTTTTATGTAAAACTATGTATGTATGTACGACTTAGTATTTTTTCGATAAGCTAGTGTTTGAAAAATCACCTACAAATGTAAATTTAATTATTTCGCGTCATTCTGAGCGATATTTGGTCATCTAAATATTGATTTGTTCAATCATCGATTTGGCGTTAGGAGTTGTTTCTCAGGCTTTAAAAGTTAGTGCGGCTACACTTATCCTATAGTAGTTTTAGAGGTGCAGATCGATTTTTGCTCCATATCCAATTTTTTATCACTATATAAATATTGTTTTGCCCTATATCACAATTTGGGGTATAGGTCAAAATAGATATACAAATCAGTGGCTAAAATTTCATTCGTATTGTTTTGCCTCATGTAGTTTTAAAATTTAGTATATTAAATATTGTTTTGCCCTATACGACAAAAATTGTTATATATACTTTTAGTGTATACAGTAAAATAATTATACAAATCATCGGTTTATCTCGTTTATATATTATGTTTGGCACTACATAATTTTAAAATTTTACTTTTCAAATATTGTTTTAAGAAATCATACTGTATACTGTATAGAATGGGATTAATCCAGAAGAAATAAATCTGCAGTCTTTTCAAAATATATAAACTTTTTTTTCCATATTTTATTTGAATTAGATTTATATTTAGTATTTTTATATTTAATTGTAGAGACTTACCATCTCATCTATATGCACAAATAAATGAATAGTAATAATTTCTACTATATTGTTATAGTAATTTCGTTATCTATAATTTTAATGTATTTTATTGCATAAACACAGAACTGTAACTAGGGTATGACCAACATGGCCATGGAAGTTTGTATGATTTATATAGTTGCTATATGATTGATAGTAGGCGCCATTTCAAATGTTTGCAATATGCGCCCAACAAATTCTAGATAGGCTCTGCATAAAAACTATACACATAAAAAAGCTAATTTTGGTTTTTTATTTTACCTAACAATTTCATCTTCAAACCTTCCTTCATAATTTCATACAACAAAGGAATAGTTTCGGTTTTCTTAATTCCCAAATTTCTATTTCATAGTCCCGTTAACATTCGTTTAATGTTATTATGAAAACTAGTAGAAAATTATTAAAAATATTTGCATAACTTTTGCTTCCTAGCATTTTTTTTATTTCTTTAATAATTTTTAAAATTTGTTTAATTGTAAGTCAATTATTTCTTGATTATTCATTTTGATATTATTTGCCGTTACTTCTGGAATACTTCGTATCCTCTCAATTTTCTCATTATAAGATCAATCATTAGAAAGATTGTATTCTTTCCATATGAAAATAAAAATACTTATTCTAAAGAATTCAGGACAATGAACGAAAACGAGAATACGAGATCGGTTCAAAAATTCCATTGAATTGAGTGCAAAGTTTTAAAAATTTCAAAGGAACTGATGTATTATTTTCATTCGACGTCAAACCATTATTCCCCAGCATTCCAGTTGACAAGACTCTTATCGACTTGGAATTTTGAATATCTAAACAAGAATCAAATTAAGAATTGAATCAAAAAGTTAAGCAATACATGAAACTAAGAAAATAGTGCATTACTGTACGTCAAAATAGTGACATACAGTCGCAATGGGCAATCCACTGTCTCCATTTATAAGTGAAATCTTCATGCAAAAGATAGAAGTTAAACTACACAAAGAAGGAAATTACCAAAATATTGGATAACGTATGTAGACGACGTATTCTCTATCATAAACCGGAATGAATTAGACAAGGTCCTGAACAATGACCTTAACAACACGAGAACATCAAATTCACAGCAGAAATTGAAGAGAATCATCAACCACCATTCTTTGATATTTTAGTATTTAAGAGAGATACTGAAATAAAATTTGCAATCTACAGGAAACCGACGAACATCAAATGGGTGTCCCCAAGTATGTCAAATTAAAGCTTCTAACAAAAGATAGCCACATTTCATTCAATGATCCATAGACTAGTGACAGTTCCTATGGAAAAGGAAAAATATAATGAGGCAGTCTTCCACATTTAATGAGCTGAAAAGCTGAAAAGTAATTTAATAAATAAAAATGCTCGAAATATTATTGTATAAACAATATCTAGTATAAATTTGTAGTACCGTACTTAATTAAGCACGAAAACTGTATTCTACATAAGTTACTGTCAAGAATATAAAAAAACATAAAAAATGAGGAAAAAAATTACATTATCGACACAGCTGCAAAAAAAGGATACTCGAGCACAACAATTAAAAGAATTATCAACAAGAGAAGGAGATATATCAAAAGGGATGATATGACCACATTGTTCCAACAGGAATGCAAAAAAGAATAGGTGTCTTCTTTTCATCATCAAGAATTTCCAGAATATATGATGATGAATAATCACCGAATTTGTGAACAAGATTTTACACAATAGAAATCTTCAATGTCGCTACAGAAGAGTATTTATCCATTTCGTTTGGCTTTTTCCAGTACATTTTTGGACTGTTTAAGGGTATTCTTACACACATTCTAATCTTGAAGATTTCTTGTTTTTTTTGGCTTATTCTAATCTACTTCATTTTTGCAGTATTTCTATTTCGTTCCTTCATCACAGTGATCTAGTTTTTTCTCTAGGTTTCAAAATAGCGTAAGGAGGGGTAGAGCTTTATTAAAGATATTGATTAGCCATTCTATTTACAATTTAAGATGACATCAACGAAATATTCCAGAAAGTCAAAAAAAACTGGGATTCTGAAATATTAATTTTAACTATTGAATAGAAAACTTGAAGAAATTACTTTTATAAAACAAAAAAATATAAATATGTACACATAGGTATACATATATATGAAAAACATAATATTTTACTTTACAAACTTTTAAAATTTCAATTTACTAACATTGTAACCTACAAAAACAAAAAAATTGTAAGGCCGCATTAATAACGAGAAAGAATATAGTGAGATAACTTGTTGTTATTCTTCTATTATATTTCTATTTGTATACAACTTCCACATGCGGTAAAATTATTAAAATTTCAAAATTGAAAAACTTTTACACTTTCTCAAAGAAGAAAAAAAAACAACAAAAAAAACGAAAATCAAAGAAGATTTTAGTTGATATGGATAACTATAAGATGATGGTTTATATGTATATGAAAATAGTTTAAAGAGATTTACAATTTAACCGAAGCACACAATCACCAACGATACCTAAGAAAATAAATATAATAGTGAAAATAAAACATAAATGTTTAATGGAGTCCAAATATGCAAACACATCTATAATTTCCATGTTACTTGATAAAAATAAGCTTGAAATAATATCCTGTTCACACTCACTCCACAACACTTTATCGGCTATTTGTCCTGTTCATACTACGTTCTATTACACGTTATCAGTAATTAACTAGTTATATACAAGGTGTTATAACTAGAAAATTTGTATGTAAATGAAACTGTCAAGTACAACATGTTTTCCGGGAAAAAACAAAAAATTAAAGGGTTGCCTTTGGAAATTATTTGGATATTTTCGAATATAGTGTTATTTTTTTTACAACTCTAGCCGAAAAAATATTTCCAATATCATATTGATGTGAAATACGAGTAATTTGTTTAAAACAATAACATATTAATTTCTCTTCTACTCAATGTGCTCAAGTACCTAAATAACATCCAACATTTATCTATTTATTTGCCGAATCGAAACATCATAAAAAAGAAGAATTACGTTTGCAGTATAGTTTAGCACATAAGGCTGCACATCGGAGTGTAAGACGTAACAAACGGAAAAAATAGAAGATATTGCAGAAGAAACTGAGAGTACTGCTAACAGAGACGATGTCAAAACTCTTTACAAGATTACAAACCAAATTTTATTTTAAAATATGGCAGAAGCCTTTGTGCGAGGTATAGATGGGTGAGCCCCAAGTATAATCGAGATAAAATCAGCAATTCTCCTTTTAAAAAACAACAAAGCAGCAGTATTGGATGAGATACCCGCCGAATTCCTAAAAACTGATCAAGAAGTATCAGCCGATATTTTGTTACCTTTGTTCGAAGCTATATATGGGAAAAACAAAAATATCCAAGCGAATGGAAAGAAAGAAGAAGTTATTGTCAAAATATTAAAGAAATGTAACCTAAATCATTGCAATAACTGGCGAGGGATAAGTCTACTCTCAGTTTTCTGAAAATTAATACTCGAAAGGATTAAAGGTAGAATAGAAGCTACATTCAAAAGACACCAAGCAGGTTTTTGCCGTGGCCATTCGTATGTGGATCACATCAACACATTACGAATAATCCTTGAAAAATCCACTGAATCTAAAGCACCTCAAGTCTCATGTTTCTAGATTTTGAGAAAGCCTTTGATAGAGTAAGCCGCGAGTACATTTGGAAATCCCTTAGTAGGAGAGACATTCCCGAAAAAATTATAGCCATAATTAAAAAATCCTACAAAGGTGTCGCGTCTTATATCAAGGACAGCTGAAAAATTGCTTCGAGGAGTGTCAGGGAGTAAGGTAGGGCTGTATCTTATCAATATATTGTTTTTAGTAGTAATGGATGACATAATGACTACTACTGTGGGTGTAAACAAGAACAATCCAGTGGCGTCCTTTCGAACGTAGAAACTCGAGTTGAAGAGGTGAGTACGTTCCATTAACTGGGCAGCATCGTGCCATCAGATGGAGGTGCCGATTTGGATATTGAAGAACACATCACTAAGGTCTGTACTGCTTTCGGGATGCTCTCAAAAATATGGCAGGCAAGCAACATATATCTGCGCACAAAAATAAGAATATTCGACGTAAGTGTAAAATCTGTTCTTTTCTATGCTTGCAAAACATGGAAAATTTCAGCAAACATCACCAGGAAAATCCAAGCCACAAACGATTTCCAACAGAACGCTGTGGAAAAAAACGAAGCAAGAACAAATAGACGTGGAAATAGTGTTGGATCGGGCATACTCTGAGGAAATCTGACAACAACATCGCAAAACAATGGATGGGCAATTTCCAATTGAATCCTCAGGGCGACGTGTACCCTGTCGGAAGGCCGAGACAAACATGTAAAACAACTGTCTTAGCCGAAGCAAGTACCCATCAAACAATGTGGCCACAAGAGGTTAGCCGCAGATAGCAGTTACAGGACATTGATGATGATGATGATTCATCTACCAAAATCGTCTATGCACGTGTAAAAAAACTCCAATGCCCAAATAACTGCCACTTAACTGTCAATATTTTTTGAATCAATATTTATTAAGTATTAATTATTTATTAATTAACATCTACGAAAATAATTTTCAACAGACTACAGAATACCAACAACTTCATAAAATACATTTACTTTTTTTTTAGCAAATGAAAACAATAAATTAAAACTGAAATATGTATATAAAAAAATATAAAATTCAATAACGACAATAAAATTTAACAAAAAGTAAATTATTTTTGATAATCAGATTTTTTTTTTTACCTACATTATTATTAAGTCTGTTGTTACCTGTTGTTGTCTGCTGTTCTCTGGATATCGCCAGACTCTCATTATACATTACATTTTCAATTTCTAACTTCTAATACATTTCTAATTTCAATAATAGTAATAAAAAATATTCAAAAATATCAAAAACATCGATATTTGCTCAATAAAAATAAATTATTAGTGAAAGGAAATTCGACTTTTAAAAAAAAAATAATAAATCGATTTAATATTTAAAAAAATGGGGTGGAAAATCAAAATTAAATCTATCTTGATTAAAATCAGTACAGTAGTAACAGATTCTTTAAAGGCATAGTTCGCCCGGTGAAAAGGAACATATAGCAAATTAACTATAGTAGGTAATATCAGTAGCTGAAACTTGGTCTAAAGATACTCCATGACTGATGACTGGAGTTTAAGTTCAATATCTCCAATATTAAAAAAGGGTGACATCAATTGAACACGCTATTATCGCTTTACTATACCTGTTAGTTTTCTTCAACTGTTACCATTTTTTAAATATCCTATATCAAACATTTTAAACGGAAAGCTAAATTTATGATGAATCATATAATTAAATTAATACGGTTAAGAAGAGCAACAACTAGCCATTTTTTCTTGTATAGATCCAAATAGAAAAGTGGGTGAAATTGTGTATAAATAATAGTAAAAGCAAAGACCTATAACTTCTTATACTAAAAATAAAAAAAATGAAGGATAAAACAACACAATAAAAAAGCAGAAACAAGCAAACTCTTTATAAAAAGTTTTAAAAAGAATTATACTATTTATAAAATAGAAATAAAAAATATTAAAATAGAATTGGAATCAGTAAGAATTTAAAAAGGATAATAAAAATATTAAGCAATAAGACTTTAGATTTAGTTTTGTTTTTCTACTGTATTAGTTTTTGTTATTGTTCAACAAAGTTTTAATATAATATGGGCTAAATAAAAAAAAAAATTATTTTAACGACATCTAGCAACCGTAGGATAATCAAATCATTCATAAATTAAATAATCAACTTTTATTTCATAAACGTAGTTTATCGAACGTAAATTGTCTCATATTCATATTGCTTAATTTTTCAGTAAATAGATTCAACACAGACTTAGGAAACGCGAATTCTAATTTATTTAAAATAATTAAGTAAATACAAATTAAAGCAAAATCATGGTAATAAAGAAACTCCTGCTAATAAAATAATTATAAGATATAGATATTAGGGTAAAAAAGGATAAGAAATGGTACTTACAGCAGAAAAATTTGCTTTGTATATAATTGTAGAAAAAAAATATTCAAACAAAATTTAATTAGTCACAAGCCCTGATGTTTTTTCTAAATATATTCAGGTACTTGCTAAGCCAATTCCAATATTTGCTAAATAAATTCAGGAATTTTTATTTTTAAATTCAGAAATTTTTATTTTAATCAAGGTTAAGAAAAAAAGAACATATTTTTATTATTAAGTTTTTAAATTTTCAGTATCATATTAAAAAACCAATTGTTGTAATCAGATTCAGAAGAACCTACTTGAAAGAACTGCTTGACTTACAGCAAATCTTGTCATGCTTACATGGCTGCACATGCTTTCATTTTGAAAAAAAAAACAATTCGGTTGAATTTGACATGAGAGAGAGGCTGCAATATTACGGTAAAAAGCAAATATAAGCGTGTGCTTATATAAGCCAGAGTTGTCAATAACGTCGATCGCGATCTACCGGTCGATCGCGTAATGATTTTACGTCGATCGGCAATAAATATTCATATTCCAGATATTTATTTCGTTTCAAATTTCCATTTTCAATTTCAAGAATCAAAAACTATTTGTACTAAATACGTACAAAAAATCACAATAAGCAACTATTAAATAAGAGATGGCTCTATTATATTTTACTCATTTTGTAGGATTGGATATTTGCTAAGTAGATTTGGAATGGATTTGAAAATATTTCATATTTTTGAATTTTTTTTTAATAAGAAAATAAATTCTGGAAATATTTAGCAGAAGATAAATATCTGAATCTAAAAAAATGTAGAAGCTGCTTGAGAAATGGTCTGAGTAATTATTCACCAAATTATGTGCAAATTATAGACACGATGCAATGTAGAATAAGTAATTCAAATATTGTACCATCAGGAAGTTCAAAATGATTTTTTGGCTATTCTTATGTAAGTTACTTTAGTTGTAAAAATATAATTATATTTTTGTATTTTTCAGTTTCCTTCTTAACAGACGACATTATCATAATAAATAAAAATAAAATTATATTTTTTTAAAAAATATGTAAAGCTCGTGAATGTTTTTAATTATTACTATTAATAAATATTATCGACATATAATTTTTATTTTATTTAATTCAAATAAGTATCTAAAATTTTAAAAATTGTGAAATTTGGATCCCTAAATATTGCCTTCTCCTCTCACTCTTATTTTTAGAAAAACTAGATCGCAGAGGATTTTTACTGCGCGAAGTAGATCTTATAGGAAAATTAGTTGACACCACTGATATAAGCTGTAAATATGTAGCTATTTATGATAATTTAGTTAAGTTGACAATGTAATCAAGTTTTGAATTTATGTATATACATACGTATGTATTTATGTATATATTATTTATTTATTTATGCTACATATTACAATATAAATGAAAAAGAAAATATAATTTTAAGCTTAATCTTATTCTAGAAGATCTTATTGACAACGGATGAAATAAAGTTTGTCTGAATACAAAGCTTCTGTAGTTATATTAGTAATGCTCAAAAGTTAATAAGCACTGTCAGTGTGGCTTCAAGAATTCTCTTAAAAAAGAACATCAGAACTAGAACATTGCAAATTAGAGAGTTTTTTCATGAAAGGCGATAATTAAGACGCACTACATGCCATAGTACCAGATACCCAGAAGAAAAATAAAGTTAAAAAAAATAGTAAACTTAAAAAAGTTATCAAAGAATATAAACAAAGAGGAATAGATAAGTATTTAATGGGTGCAAATGGATATTAATTATTCCCTTTAAAAGGCAACTAAAATAAGCATTCAACTATATAAATACCGCCAATCAAAAATGTTTGAATGACCAGGTGACGACGAAGAAGCAGAACTATTTGCGTAACACCTACAGTTACTACCTTTAAGAAACACGATATTCAAAGCAACATCAATACATGTAAAAGTTATTAAACTATTAATGACAAAAGAATCAAAAACATCACAGCATTCGAAATAGCGACCAAAATTGATGCACGCACCAACCGATGAAGCGGAAGACTCCCCGAGGGATGAATTCTACGACATCCTGGATAAAATATAAGAAAATCGTGCTTGGAGACTTCAATGCTAAAATTGGTAAGGAAGGAATTTTCGGCAAAATGGTTGGTAACCATTAGTAACCATAGTCTGCACTCCACCACCACAGACAATGAATACAGAACAATCGATTTTGCAGCAGCTCGTAATATGGTTATAAATAGCACAAATTTTCCCCATAAAAATATCCACAAACAACCTAGCTATCTCCTGATGGACCTACAGCGAATCAAATTGACCACATTATGATTGACGCCCGCCATTCTACCAGTGTGTCGAATGTACGTAGCTATCGAAGAGGTAACATCGACTCTGGCCACTTCCTAGTTTTAGGCAAGTTCAGAGCACGAATATCCAATGTTAAAAAAGAACGCACCGGCTAAAATAGGAAGTTTAACATTGGAAGACTTCAGTCACCTGCACCTCTACAACATAATCTCTCCGTCAACGAAAAATGGAAACAATGCACAAACATCATCACGATGGCTGCTACACATACCATGGATTTTGAAACACCTTACGCGAGAAACCAATATGCCAAATAACATGTTAGCTGAGCTTTTTAAGGCATGAGGTGAAGTCATGATTGAATTCTTGCACCAAATCATCAAACAAATCTGGATTGGATAATTTTCCAGCTACAAAACTCTTCGATTTCAAGAGGAATAGATAAGTATTTAATGGGTGCAAATGCTTTCTGGAGAGATTCCGCTTGTGACCGAAGTCAATGGAGGACAATTTTGCGTCAGGCCCAGGACCTTCAAGGTCTGTAGCGTCTGAAATTTTGCACAGTTATTCATGGTCAAAAAATAAATCGGACACTGTACTTTACAAAGCCATTAAATGACAGGTTCGGGTTCCTGCCGTACAACTCCTAGCAAATCTCAGGAATATTTCAAAAACCAATAGTTGGAACTTTGTGTAATTGTAAAAGAGTGCACTATCATCGGCATATAATATAACAGCTTCTCAGTAAGATTAAGTTCAGTCGATATCATTCATATAGACCAGAAAAATAGAGGACCTAGAACGCTACTTTATAATACTGCAATGTTTATATCGTCCAACAAAGTTTGGCCTTTGTTAACTTAAACAACGTATTCATTTCTACTGCTCAGATAGCAAGGACTTTTAAGGCTACTTCTCTTATACCAGCCTCTTCAAGTTTATTTAGAGGAATTGATTGATTTACACCGTCAAAGGATATGCATAGAAAGAGGCCAAAACAACATTACTAGAGGGATTGTGGGGCATGAAAACAGGTTGATTCGCCACAAATTAATTTAAAGACGATGAAGCTCTTAAATAGATCAGATGACACAAGAAGGCTGAAAAACTAAAACCCCACAATTTATTGGGATAAACTAAAAATATAGGGGGCAGAAATATTGAGACCTGTACAGACCAGTTTTGCTTTTTAAGTACAGCTTAGATTTATTATATTTATGATTGCGTAAGCAAAAAGTCTATGTACTAAAAGCAGTTGAGGCGGCGTTCCATAGTCTTCATAGAATATCAACTTAAATACTGAATCCTTACAACCCTCACCAAAATTTTGTTAACAAAAGAAACGAGTTGAACGATTTGAATTTACTTAATAACACTTAAGTCATAAACTTAATAGAAAAAACGGGATATCATTTTAAAACCAGTTTTTTAGGATCCACATTAAAACTTCAATTTAAAAATAAAAACATCAAATAAAACAAATTATAAATCTTTAGTTCACCATCACAGTCTGGTCTAATCTAATGTTAGCAGCAATAATTTTACAACTTTTCAAATTAAGCTTAATAAAATCCATTTTGAGTTTAAGCAATCGATTGTGCATTTTTATTTTCCCCTTTTTTTCTTTTCTTTTTTTAATTTTCTGATTTTTTTATTTTCAGAAAAAGAACAAATTCGTCTCGTCTCTAAATTGAAACAGGAAAACGGATTGTTTTTTTTTTTATGGAATTTATGGATAAACTGAAAGAACTTTATTTTACATTTTCAAACCTGAAGATGATATTTGGTTATATTGAATTATTGTTGAACTGAAAATTTCCACAAGTAATTTAAAAAATTGTAGATACCGTTTTCGAATAATAAAATCTGTTTATTTTACAACAGCCATAACCGGCAAGCCAGATGCGTTAAGTGTGCTAGAAATCATCACACCACAAAATGACGAAAATTGGAGCAACGAAGTTAAATGTTGTTCTAAATTACAGAGACTGTAGTCACTATATGGACCTACAAAGGAAAGCTTTTTCCAATCCTACGGACGAAAATGTCATGCCATACCATAATTCAAAGTACAGTATGTACAAGCGCGTTTTGAAATCTATCCAATATTCTATAGAACATTATTAGAAGTTTCATAAAACATTGCGAGTTACAAACATATGATAAGAATACCTTCAGGCAAAAAGTGTATTAGTAGAAAATTTAAATGTTCCGTCTATCCATCAAAAAATAGCATTAAGAAAGCACAATTTATTGAACACTTTAAGTTGTTTTATAACAGATTTATAGTCGCGTCAAAAAATAGAATGCCAAACACGTTCATTGGTAGATTTCTGATAGAAGACAACACCATATATCATAGAATTTTTCATAATGATGGCACTCACAAACAAATATGTAAGCCATTTTCGCAGGAAATATGCGTTTCTTTATCAACCTTCTTTTAGTGCAAAAAAATCAATTTGACGAAGTGTGTAAAGGTGGCCTTTTTGAAATGACCGATTCATAATGTTTTCGATATTAAAACTAAAAAAATTGTGTGCAGAAAGAACATAGTAAGATAATTAAATTTACCATTTTAATATTGATTTATTAAAATGGATGAATATTTTCATTATCGTATGCATCACAACCTCAATGAAGCCCAATATATAATGAGTACAAAACAGAATAGATCACAGTTTTGAAACAAAATACGTCATAGAAAACAACAGCCAAGCCAACAACATGCCTCAGAACCCAACTTTATCTATATAAAACTTTTAGCTGATTCACAGAACTAAAAAGAATCAATGCTGGATTACCAATTTTATTACAAAGGAAGAAATTCCGAAAACACCTGAAGCTGTTCTATTAATTGATATAAGCTTTAAGCTATGAAAGGCTAGTTATATCTCCAAAACGGCAAATTATACAAAGTAATTTTGTGAAAAAGGTTTTTTTCTTTTTTTTAATTAATTTATTTCACTTTGCAATCTATCTATCTATTTAAATCTAACAATATTACGATGATACTAAATAAATTGTTTTGGCTTTATGTTTTTTTTAAAGGGCTGAATGAGTCATTACATTAGTCTACTCCAAAGTTACATACTTCTGATCAAGCTAGTGAGAATTTGTCATTAAACTATTCGTAAAATAAAAGTTTTCTGATTAGGTCAGTCGAATGAAACCTTTACAGTCTTCGCACATCATGTTAGTTTTTAAAACACTTATTCCTTATCAGATAACGAAAATCTAGGAAGATATATGTAGTACTTGAACAATGGAAAATTAAAAAGAAAAACCTGAAACCTGAAAATTAAAAATTAAAAACCTAAAACCTGAAAAAGACTACAACAGACTCCCACAGATCAGCTTATTACCGATCATATAGTAAAGACTAACACTAATTATTAAAGGCTAAGGCTATTGCAACCAAAAGTAAGCCACTACGAGCAATATCGGTACTTCGGATCAATACAAACACAAACACAATCAATCGTCAACACAAACACGCCTTTTATGTTTTGAAACTGAAAAATAATTAATGATTTATAAGTGAGGTTAGGGAAAATAATTGTTTCGACTAAAATATATTAGGCTGGAGTGGCAGCACGTAAAACGTTTACGTTCAAAAATCAACGTGAAGTATTTAACGTCAAAGATTTTTTTTGGTAGCATGTAAAACATCACGTTGAAAATTTATTCCGAAAATTCGAAAAAATATTCCGAATGTTCGAAAATTTTTGAATGAATGCTACCAAAAGTGTTAATACGTCTTTTTGACGAACGTGAACAAGTTACGTGCTGCCACTCCTGGTTAGAAATCACCTAAATCCACTGGCAGAATAACTGCTGAGACAACCACATTTTCAAATGAAAAGATCGTAAACTCCTCAAAAACGGAAATTACGTCAACATTTACTACTTAATGCCATCAAATATATGTAATGTAAATCCTATAGGAGTTTATTAATTTAGCAATAATACGAATAATTAATTGTTATAAATCGAATTTTGGAGTCTGATTCACAATCACGGTGGGTTCACTTTGAATAAAATATTTATTTGACTAATAGGTAGATTTCCGAAGCAATGGGAAGTTTTCATTCAAAAATTGGTGTCTAATCGCAGCTGATGGGTGTCTAATCACAGCTGATTGAGTAGCAGTGAGAGAGCTTTGAAATTTTCTCTTCTTCAAATTGAATTAGTTTTTAAAAAGCTTTACCCATTAATTTGGTATAGAAATATATACACACAATTATACATATTTCTAAAATTTTGAAGTTGCGAGTAAAATAATAAAGAAAAAAAAAATTATTTCATGTTATTTTACGATTTTATCCTTGCAGACTTTGGTTCTTTGTATCTCTTCACTCCTATTGTTTATTTCAGTTTTTGTTTTTCTTTTTGCATTGCATTAGAATTAGCTCCTCTAACACACGCAATTATTTCATTTTTATGATGAACTGAGCGAAATTTTGGTAAATAAAAATAATAGATAATAAAAATAAGAGGAAAAAGAATTTGTTTTTTTTTGTCGTTTTTATGAAAATAAAAAAAAAATCATGTATCAAGTAGGGTGAGTTTACCAATCAAATCACATTGTTTTTGAAATAATTTTGAAAATAAAATAATTAATTATATACTTTCTAAATTATTTAAAAATAATTTGATAAAGTTTATTGTTCAGTTTTAAATAGAAGGGAATCTGAAATTACAAAATAATGTAATGTAATAAAGGCTGAATGTAAATAAAGGCTTAATAATTTCTTATATAAGCCAGTATTTGAATACGATAAATAAATTGATACTTAGAAAAAAATAATAATTGTATAATGGAATAATTTTGATTATGATTTTGCACTGCTTTGTTAAAAATATATTTATTCAATATGTTTTTTAAACCAATGTATTACAAGTATGTACATTGGCACCCTATACTTCTATTGCTATTTCTTCTAAAATTTTGTCTTCAAAATTTACTATTTCTATATTTATAAATAGTTTTCTTCCACAAATAGTCACTACTTGAAACTAATTCCATCCATTTTTCATCACATAGTTAAAAATAACAATTAAAAGTAATAAACTCAAAACTATTTCAAAAATACTGTATAGTTAAGTTATAAGACTTAAATAAATAAAACTTCGAATTTCAAAAAGTCTATTTATTATTTATGATTAAATAATGGCAATTAAAAACATTTGCAATTAACTTAATTACGTTACGTGTACATTTACGTATTTCGGAATAGTCAAAATATTTTGACAGAAAATAGACTCAGAAAATAAACTCTTTTATTTAATTTAAGTACTACATTTCAAAATCATTTTCGTTTTTTATTCATTTAAATTAAAATAACGGAACAACATTTGTTTTTTTAGAACATCTTTTACCATTCCCATTATTAATCGCGTAAATTTCGAGTCTATAGCTGAAATAAAATTGTAAACTAAAATTTTTACATATTATTTTACGTATCGCTACTGCAGTATAAATAAAAAAAATATCTTATACAATTTTTATACAAAAACGTTCTGAACTGCTAAAAAAACGAAAAAAGAGTGATTTACCCATGCCAAAACAAAACCAAAAAGTAAATGTAAAGGGCAGTATTCTTAAATTTGATTTAGCTCAAGTGAAAAAAAAAACAAATAAAGAAATAAAACCAAAACAGAAAATTTTTCATAAATCTACAACTGCAATCAACCATTTCAAATATGCCATTTTAGATAAAAAAAGCTACTGCTATATCCTCCGGCTCAAAATTTTTACTAGATTCTTTTCATATAATATTTATTTTACCATTAGAATTTGGTAATCATGCAAAAAAAATATGTGTTGGTTGGAAACTGCTTATCGGCATCTAAAAAATTTATTTATACTCTCATTTTTTTAACCAAACCAACGAATCCATACAAATTTTTTTTTCTTTTTAAAAAAAAATATTTTGGTATTGATTGATATTGAGTTGGCATTGATAGTAAATCTGTAACAGTGCGACCCATGAGAAAATTTTATTACTAGAAAAATAAATAAGGTTAATAATAATAATTCCGATAATAATATGGATGAAATTTCTATGTAAAAATATTTGCTTTGCCACATATGTTTATTTGTATGAAATATTTGGGAAATTCCTTATTAAAATATTTGGATCTACTTGGAACCGCCTCGAAGAGAATATGATTTTTGCATGTTGGACATTAAGGACAACAACTTAAAATCTTGATATTAAACAATTATTATTTTATAAGTGGCAAGAAATTTCATACAAATACTGTATGATAACAATATTTAACTTAGATTTTGGGTTATTTTTGCTTAATTTATTTATGACGACCCGCGTTAAATTACGAGAGTATTCTAACATTACCTAAACAGTTAACTATTAAAATTTGTAAAAAAATATTCAAATAACTCAGATCCAATAACCCGCCATTTTTACTTCAAACTATTTTAATTATGACCCACTACGAAAAAAAAGGTTTGCACTCGCTGGAGTAGAGTATGTAAAAATAAATAAAAAACATAGCAAAAATATAATGCAAATATACATTTCTCAATTAAAAATTTCAAGAGAAAATGAAAGCTATTCAAAAATAGCTTTAAAATAGCTTTTAAATTTCTGATTTTATTTTATTAGGCGATCGGACATCTAAGGTAATGAACAATGCAAGGATTGACAAAATATGTTAGGTCAAACATATCTTTGTAATGATACACCCTTTTAAAAAAATTTAACACCATATTCGAGAATATTAATCTTACTTCTTTTCACATATCCATACATATCTGTACGTACCTAGTACCTTCATCACTTAAATAACTAAACTGTACGTATAACATTTTATCACGTCTGTTGGAAAACAAAAAGATGGACGACTTTTAATTGAATGAAAAAATACTGAAACTAATAGAAATAGTAGCGATCATATTTCAATATTATTTACTGTAGGCCTAAAAAGGCTTAAGTAATTGACCTTAATTCAATTAAGGATGTTTCTAATGAATTTATATCTAATGTTGATGATATTATTTACGATAAACCATAATTAATAACAGTAGGTCGATTTTGATCTTGTGGCTTATTTGATAAATTAACACAAATAATAAATTCTTCTCATATTGCATGAGGGAATAAAAAACCGCTGAAGAATATGGAGCTGATATTATTGAAGTATGTATGTATGTACATATTTAATGGTTTACATTTTTTCTTTCCATAAAAAAGTGTAAAATATTATTTTACTTAATCCTTTCTTGATATTCAAAATATATTAAGATAATGCAAAGATGTGGTGTACTGTGTACATATACATATTAGAGATGTGTCGGTCGACCAATCAATACAGTCGTTTAATACTAACTTGTTGTGCGGTGTTTTCAATTGAGCTTATCATGCAATTCACAAATCAGTCTTTTTAATAGTAACGAAAGAAGACTCGAGTAATAACATTCATTAACGGATAAAAAAATATTACATTTTACTATGTAAGTACATTTCATATGTATGAAAAAAATATAGCTTATAATTAAAAATATTTTTTTTTTTTTAAGCAGTTGCATTTAATAATTACACGAAAAATCGCACATTATAGATTTCTGGTTTATTTTATACAAATTCAAACTACAATGTATTGAAATAATAATTATGATTAGAAACAAGGTTAAGTGATTCTTTTAAATAAATAGAACCGCAAATTTAATTTTGTGCATGATATATAGAGCATTTGAAGTACAAGGCTTATATTATTTTTGATACAATGCACATATTAGATAGTTACATTTTAGTATGTATGTTTGTTTGTATGCATACACAATAATTATAAACGTATAAATTTCAAATGCTAATTTATCTTTACATTACACTTAAGTATAATCCTTGTATTTTTTAATAGATGGGGAAACCACATATCTTATTTCTCGACTTTTAACTTCTTAGATTTTATGCAACCATAACACGAACAATTTAATTTTTAAAATTTTTTTCATAATGTATACAATTATTATTTATCAAACATAACGAAAATTAATAAACTATGTAAAATACAGTACTTTAATTTTTAAATTAAAGACTTTGTATACCAAAAAATATTATTATCTAGTAATTAAAAGTCCTTTCATTAATTTACGATTTTTATTTTATACAAATATATTTATTGTTAATCAATTTTAACATTATTAATTAAATTAAGAAAATAATATAATACATATAATATTAATAATAATTTCCAAACATAAAATACAATTATTCTAAAAATACAATCGATATTAATCAATCTAACCAGTCATTATTTTTTTTATTTTCAGATGATTTTAATTCTATAAAATTTTCAGAATCATCCACAAAAACCGAACAAACATCATCTAATAATTGTACAGAAAATGAATTCATGTTAGATGATAAATTTCGCAAATAGTGATAGTAACGTGATCCAGTTCTTTTTTGAGTTGATTTAAATTTTTCGCTGCGACAAATTGAACGTAACATTGGTTCGAAATCTAATGATGTAGATTTTTTAGTACGATGAATATTTGAAGATAATACAAAGGACGAAACATTTTCGCTGTAATGAAATAAATTTGAAAAAAAAAATCTTGAAACTGTTATTTTTACAAATTACTTACACTGTTTTAGGTCTTTCATCAAATAAATTATATGATAATTCTTCAATTTTCAAAAGAGAGCCAACACATCCTTCAACTAAGTAATGCGAAATTTCATTTTCAATTGAATTTACCAAACAACAATCACCACGATATTGATTGATATTCGATGCCAATGATATACTATCATAAAAATCAACAAAATTTTTCATTTTATTTTTGTTTTCTATGAAATTAGCCTTTTTATTTTCGGAACTTTCTTTTAATGAATTAATCTTGAGAACAGAAGAAATTTTGAAAATTTCATTGATATTAATCCAAAGTAAATCAAAATTAATTGGGAATGGAATTTTATGAAATATATTTTGAGATACAGTGAAAAATTCAAATAATTGTTTATGAATATAAAAATCTTTTGCCTCATACGATTTTTTTATATTTTTATCTATTCCAGGAATATCATCTTTCAGATCATCTTCCTGTTTAAAATCATTAAGTGTATTTTCCGAAACCATTTTATTTTTATTTGGCGATGCAAAATATGATTTTATTGGAGATTTTAAATTATTTTTTGAATTTTCTTCTACTTCGCGTTTGCGATCACCACCACTTTGAATGAAAAATTGAATTTCTAATATTGTTTTTCGTAAATCCATCTTATTATAATAATATAAACTTATAATATCATCTAAATGAATTGGACAATTTTCCATTAATGATAATATAGTTATAAATTTAGAAATATTTACACCATTTGGATATGTAAATTCAATACAATTTTGATTTATTAGTCGTTGCAAGTGTAAACAGTTTTTATCATTAGCTAAAATAACAACAGGGCGTTTTGAAGTTCCTACCAATTGATATATAGCATCAACAAATCCTTGATCATAATTATCAAATACAATATCTGCATCTTCAACTAAAATTAGTGACATTTTTGTATTATTTTCTAATTCAAAATTTAAAGAATTTCCATTTACACAATTTTCTTTAGTTTTTTTCAACACACTTAATGATTTTTTCAAGATTTTATTTGAATTTTTTAAATCTTTACGTATCTGATGGGATTGTGTAGCTTCTTGTAAGTCTTGAAGAAGTTTCTTTCCACTTCGTTTCATACCAGCATTAATTTCAAGTACATTAAAATTAAGTTCATTAGCTAAAGCAAAAACAGCGTTAGTTTTTCCGCTTGAAATAGGTCCCACGAGAACAACAGAATTTGGTAATCCTGATATACTATTAGAATCATTTGCATAATCAAAAGTTGAATCCATTGATTCGTCAGTGCGCGTAGATTTATTTTTGTATTGCCAGCTTGATAAAAATTCTTTCAGTTGGTTGACAGGAGTAATATTTACTAAAATTTGTTCAGATACAAGAGGCTTGTACTTATCTACCAGAAAAAAAATAAAATATTATAAAAATATCATATAAATCTAGAAACTCACCAGAAAATAATAGCTCTCCGTTTGGTGCTGACGAAGGTGGTTTAACATTATCTAACATATTACTGTCTTTCTGTGAATCATCTATTTTTGTAAATTCCATATTTCGTCTAGTACTAACAACAAATGATTCAGTAACTTGACGTGTGTCAACTCCTGTATCCATTGCACTAAAATACCTATACTTTTCTCTCAATTGATTATAACATTTATAAGTGGGAAATTTATCATAAACACTTTTCCATTCTTTGACCAATAAACGTTTGTTTTCTAAAGGTTTCAAATTCAAAAGTGGAGGTAAAGACACAAGTTTGTCCTGTACAATTAATATATTTTTAATACTGTCATTTTTAGATCCAGAATCGATGTTTAATTTATCTTCAACATCGCTTTCAACATTTCTCCAAATAATATTAAATTGGTTCAAATCAGTATGTAAATTTTCATCTGTGTTCCAACTAGGAACATGATTATATTTAGGAAATAAATGATTACAAATTTCATAGTTCTGCTCAAATTGTTTCATTTTGGCTATATCAATTTTCATTTTCTCTGGTATTCCAGACATTAAAAAATTTTGACGTGCTTTAACTTTTTCCGGATCTACATTAGTTTTAACAACATTTTTTACAAATAATGGTGCCAATTTGCGAGGTTGATTAATATTTTCATCCTTATCATCATTTATCGGACTTAAGGTACAATCAAGAATAATAATATCAGTTTCTTTATTCGATATTCCTTTAAGTTTACTTCTTTTAGATTTATTTTTATCTGAACTCGTATCCAAATCATAATCACTGAGATCATATCGAATTTTTCCCACACATGATCTTCTTGGTCTTCCACTAGTTATTGGTGTACTTGCTAATACTTCCTCTTTATTTTCTGTTATACAAATTTTTGAATTTGATATTTCTTTTTGTTGTTGATTTGTTAATTTCTTTTTTCGTTTTTCATTTGGAGTTTCAGAATTTGTATTTGCGTTGTCATCACTTACTATTTCTACTTCAACTTCAACTTGTTCAATTTCATCATTTTTTGTAGACATTCTCAAATCATTATCGTTTTCTGTAGGTGATGGTGTTGTTTTGTCAAAGTATCCGTACAAATTATTTCGTTTTTTAATTGGAGAATTTAGGTTATCAAGAAATGTATCTTTGTTTGTTTTTTTTTCCAAAATTTCTTTATCATTCAATACAATTTCCTTATCAATTATCAATGACTTCTCCACGTTTCGTACGGATCTTCGAATATTTTTTGTTTTTTCCACTCCATCTTTATTTTCAAAATTTTTTGTCAACTCATCTTTAACTTTTGCCTTCGCGTTTTTTATTTCTTTTTTTTCACTTTGAACCTTAGTTTTTTGTTTACTAATTTTAGAGTTCATATCACTCAAACCTTTTTTTGACTGACTTTCTATCATTTTTTTTAACCTAAAATCAAACAAACAAAAATAAATTTATTTCGATATCAGTAACGAATATTTACCTTATAGCTCTTTTGTCCATTTGTTCATCAATGTACTGTTCTCGAGCAAATTCTTCAAATTTTCGTTTTTTTGCACCTTTACGATCAGCCCATTCTTCAAACAACAACTTTCTTTTTTTATTAGATTCTCTTTTTGGATCTAACTCTTCATTGTTACTTTGAATATCATCTTTTCGTGGACTGTTTCCACCTATACTTTTATTTCTTGCATTCATTAAAAACTGAAATGCATTCACTTTTTGCTTTTGTTCTGAATCTGAATCATTTTTTGTTGATTGTTGATCTTTTAGTTTTCTTCCACTGTCGTCATACAGTTCGATTTCATTTTGAAGAAAACTGTTACTTGTATCTTCTTCTTGTGTTTTCTTTTCCGGATTAAAGGCATTAGAACTTACATCGTCTGCAGTTTTCAAAAGTTTTTTTGTTGGACTTAATAAATCAGGTAGGGTTCTAATTGCGCTTTTATAGTCTTTTTTAGACTTCTTGTTTGAATTTGTTCGATTTTCTTTTAAAGGCGATTTTTGAGATTTATGTGCATCAACATTGTCATTAGATTTACTTTTATGATGTTTACGATGCTTCGACTTTTTAGTAGTATCATGTTTATGTTTATCCCTATGTTTTTTCTTAACCAAACTCAAAACTTCTTCCATGTTTTTAACTATTTCTTGATTTTTGGTTTTAGCACTTTTGACAAATAACTTTTCCTTACATTCTAGAATTTCATTTTTATCAGGCGAAATAGATCTTCCATTTATAATTTGTGGCTCACAATTATTTACTGACATATTTAATGATTTTGTAGGGCTTTCAAAATAGTTGATTAAAGTACTCATTATTATTTCACTAATTTCTCCTTTCAATTCTTTTTACATGAATTTTCAAAATTCAAATGTTATATTTCCTTAAACTTATTTTAAAAATTCCAAAATTAATTTTATTAAAATTAAATTTATTAAAGATTTTAATTAACACCAAACATGTTGCAAAACAAAATATGGATAAATGTCATTTGTCAAATAAATTTTTGGCGGTAAGATAACTAATAAACTGCAGTGGCTCTCAAACATTTAGATCTATAGAGCAGGAATTGAAGTTACATCCATTCAAATTTTAGATTCCGAACTTTCTTCTTAATTGAGATTTGTTTGACAAAAATTAACTTCACAATGATTTACAATTTTTTAAACGAACAATTAAAATAAAATTGTACTGTCTAAAACAAAAATTTATTGTCCTAAATTTTCCAGTTTTGACTTAGGGAAAAATTCAGAAATCACACCTAAAAATATAACACCTGGTCTCCTTTGTATACAAAATAAACAGCTGATATTAATTTGTACTGATATAATATAGATTGACAACTTTGTATTGCTCCCTTTTTCTCTTTTTTATATTTGAATATTTATATAATACCAATATATTTCCCTATTAATGTAGAAAAAATAAAAAACAATGTAGAATTTTTATGTCCTTTCTGATATGTATCAAAATATTGACACAACACGATCATTTATAAATTGTTTCATTTCATTTCATTAAATTTATCGATTATTGTAATCATATCTATATATGAAATATGTTGATAAAATATAATCTATGGCAATTATTTTTATCAAATTACAATTTTTTTTTTCTTTATAGACTTTGGGCAAAGATATTATTACTTTACTTTGGGCTGATTTTACATCTATTGAACGATTGAACCGATCTTACAATTTAAATAAATAAATTAACTACAAATTTTTTGTCAGATGTCATTTAAATCGATTTCTTTTTGACAGTTTAAAATTTTTCGGAAAATATTTCCCCATTTTTAAAACCAACTTCCATTTTAAAAGTTCTTTGTTAGGCAGCGTTTACACTTCAATATTTTTTAATATTTATTGACGATTTCAGATTTAAGAGAGAGACATTTGTGTTTACACATCAGTTTCTAAACAATCAATATTCATCAAAACTATCAAAAACTTTTTTTTCAAGTACCCTGTCAATATAAAGCAATTGTCAAATCAAAAATTATAATAAAAATAAACATAATGAATGTTGCTAAGTTTTTCATTATTCGCCATATTTAATGTTGTCTCTCTCAAAAAATATTGAAGAAAATAGGATAAATGAATTCTATTTTTTTCTTCAATTTAAATTGATATCTGTGTTTACACATCAATATTTCTTCAATATTCTCTCTCATCAATAAATACTGTCATTTTATATTGAAGTGTAAGCGCTGCCTTACTAACCTTGACTTCTTTGGGAATCTTTTGCATTGATATTCCAAATTGGCTGGCTGGCTCTTAGGGCCCTATTACACATCAATCAATGGGCAATCATTCGTCAAAATATTGTCAATCATTGACCGTTGTTTGATGAGAAATAATTGACATGGTTCTATTCTCATCAATCCTACCATCAATCATGCAGGCAAAATTCCCATCAATTATGCTGTCAAAATCAGCGGAATTAAAAAAATGGCTTTTTGGGGAATGTTCATATATTATTTTTTGGGAATGTTCAGATAAGGTTATAATATTAATTTGTGATGTAAATTCTAAAAAGAATAATTTTTATATTAATTTTAATAATTATAGCAATTATTGTAAAAAAACAATTGATATATTATTCAAATGTGGAAAAAAAACACAACATTTACTTTAAAAATTCAATTTAAACCGAAGTCAAAAACATTCCTCCAGAAATTATATTTAATATTCATATATGTTTCGAAATTCAGAACACTTCCACATATATGTTTCGAAATTATTAATATATTCAGAACACTTCCACAGTCCTTGCAAAATGTATAAGGGCCCTATTACACATCAATCATTCGTCAATCATTCATCCATATATTGTCAATATATTGACCGTTGATTGATGAGAAATGATTGATGGCGGTTCTATTCTCATCAATCATGTCATCAATCATGCAAGCAAAATTCCCATCAATCATGTCATCAATCATTTTTGACAAGTTCAGCTGAGGCAAATTGCTTTTTGGGGAATGTTCAGATAAGGTTATAATATTAATTTGTGATGTAATTCAAAAAGAATAATTTTTATATTAATTTGAATAATTATAGTAATTATTGTAAAAAACGATTGATATATTATTCAAATGTGCAAAAAAATAATTTGTTGTTTTTTATACCCTTTACTTTACTTTAAAAATTCAATTTAAATGGAAGTTAAAAACATTCCCCTAAAAATTATATTTTTAATATTCATATATGTTTCGAAATTATCAATATATTCAGAACACTGCCACAGGTTGTCTTTGCAAAATGTCAAAATATGGGTAAAAAGATTGATGAGTGCATGATTGATGTGTAATCGGTCATCAATATATTGACAATACATGGATGAATGATTGATCAAAAGAATGATGTGTAATAGGCACCTAAAAAGATTGACGAGTGCATGATTGATGTGTCATAGATCATCATTTTTTTCATTAATATATTGTCAATATATTGACGAAATAATTGATGAAAAGAATGATGTGTAATAGGCACATTAGATTTACATTTTGGAACTCCACAATATTGATGGGCATTTCGCACAATTTGTTTATTCATATTTCTGAAATTTAATGTAACAATTTGAGAGTCTTCTTAAAAATTGTTTATACCAGTTTACTTTTAATGTTATAATTAAACATTACAAATTTTTGTCAATTTTAACATATTTTAATAATCTGAATCTTAAGCAAATATTAATACATATGTATGTAAATAAAACTTTTGTTTACATATTTTACTTATGAACTTACATTAAACTAGATAACTTATTTCTAAATTTTCGCTTTTGTTTTAAACCTACATATTTTTGGAACTCATCTATAAAATTGCTGGAATTAGAAAATAAAGTATTATATATTAAATATTATTATTAAAATTATAATATTTTATTCATTCGCTATTCAAACTAATGGGAATTTCTCAATTCTAGCTGTCAGATATTTATCTTAAAATGCAGCTTTTGTGAAAATCCGCTAGGTGTCATGCTAATAGGGTCTCATATAAAAGCGCTAGTATGTTTGTAGTCACGTCACGTCACAAAGAAATAAAGTATTGCATTTTTGGGCTTCTTTGAGGAAATTTGTTAATTGTTTATTTTCAATATTTTTGTAAAAATTAAAAATTTTATTAATTTCACAATATGAAATGTAATTTAAAAATTTTTGTTTATATCGTAAACTATTATTCAAAAAGAAAATTATAGATTAATTTTCTATTTTTTTGTTTAGATATGCAAAATAAAAAATAAAGCAAAATGGAGAAAACTGAATCTTTAGATAAAGAAAGCGAAATCAAGGTTTTGCAGAAGAAGCTTATAGCTAGTGGCACTAAAGTGCAAACTTCTTTAGGAGAGTGTCGTAAAAAACTTCAGGCATCTAATAAAATAAAAGTGGACAAAAATCAGTCTTCAGTTCCTAGTACAAGTAGTGATTCGTTATTGAGTGGGAATGGTAAAAGTGAGGACAATATTAACAAAGCCGAAAAAAATAAATTGGTTTCCGAAAATAAAATACCTTTTAAAGATAAAAATGTAAATTTATCAAAAATAAACTCAGATGGTTCACTAAATTTACGAAAAAATCTTGATACGCCAACATCAGAAAAAAAATTTTCAAAAAAAATTAATGCTGATAAAAATGAAAATTTTTCTAAAACTTCATCCGAAATAAACAATGAGGAAAATACAAAAAAAATAAAAGAACAAATTACTCGAATTAAAAACAAAATATCAAGATTTGATAGAAATAATAGCGATAGTCAACGATATCCACCTGAAAGCCATGATAATATTGGTAGACATCGTTCAATATCTGAAAGATCTTCTTCTACAGCAAGCGCAAATTATATTAACGTTTTTACAAATTCAAATTTTCGTCAAAGATCCACATCAGGAAATTATTCAACAGCAAATTCAGAAATTTCAATACCACAATCTTCCAATATAAACATTAATACAAATCAAAATGAAAATAAAAATGACACTGATGCAACCGAAACTGCTTCAAAAACAGGAAGAAAAAGATCTCGCGGAAAACGTGGAGGTAAATTAAAAACAAAAGAAACTCAGGCCAATGCAGAGCACATTCCTTACTATGCTAGAGAGTGTGATAGTTTACACATTAATGCTGAAACCTTGCTTATATTGGATTTACTGTATCTTCCTGTAGATCAACATACTAACTACCTACTTAATTTAGCAAAAATTCGAAAAATTTTAGTACCCGATAACTCTGCATCGAATGGTTATTCATACAATCCACAATTGACGCGTTTGAATAGTATACTTCAATTAGGAAATCAATGTAGAAATTTAAATGATGATGATTTGAAAATGTTAGAAACATTGATGTCGCAAAATCGAGATGATGTGTTTACATTAGCAAAGCAAAGAAAACAACAAAATCAAAAAGCACGTTTAGAATCTGAATCAAAACGAAATGGAGAACGAAGACCAAAATATTTTGAAGATTATGTCAATGAAATAGTTGGAGAATATTTACCGGAGAATATGAAAGAAGAATTTTTATTTCCAAAATTATCTAAAGCGCAAAAATCAAAAAATTATTTTAACGAATCAAAATTTGAAATTGAATTAGAAAATTACGCACAAAAATTAGTAAATGCAAATCTAGGAGTTATTGTTGAAGGTGAAATTAGAATAAACGGAAAAAATAACGAACAAGCCTTTGTTAAAAATGTAGCTGGAAAAAGTGATGCATTTATAAATTCTTTAATGGGTAGGAAATATGCTTTACATACTGATGTAGTGAGAATTTTCGTTCGTAATGATGGTGGTAAGCAGGTTCCCATCAGTAATGAATTTCTAAAAGATACTATTCAAAATATTCAAAATAATTTTGATGATACAAAAGAAACTTTTGTCGCTAATGGTACTGAATAATTATATGATTTTATATTTTTATTAATAACTTTAAAAATAATTTTAGATCCGCAGCCAGGCTGTTCTAAAGAAACAAATAAAAATTTATTTGAAGAAATTTCAAACTCAGACGGTTCTAATGAAATAAATAAAGATTTATTGAAAGAAATTTCAAATTCATCTGTTACTAGTATTGCTGCGGAAAGTAATGAGTATGCGAATGGTACTGATGAATTATATGATTTATATATTTTTATTAATAACTTTAAAAATAATTTTAGATCCGCAGCCAGGCTGTTCTAAAGAAACAAACAAAAATTTATTTGAAGAAATTTCAAACTCAGACGGTTCTAATAAAATAAATAAAGATTTATTGAAAGAAATTTCAAATTCATCTGTTACTAGTATTGCTGCGGAAAGTAATGAGCATGCGAATGGTACTGATGAATTATATGATTTATATATTTTTATTAATAACTTTAAAAATAATTTTAGATCCGCAGCCAGGCTGTTCTAAAGAAGCAAATAAAGATTTATTGAAAGAAATTTCAAATTCATCTGTTACTAGAATTTCTGTGGAAATTAATGAGAATGCGAATGGTACTGATTAATTATATAATTTATGTACTTTTTTTATATTTCAACATAATTTCAATATAATTATAGATTTGCAACCAGGCGGTACTGAAGAAGCCAGCCAGGAGTTGTTAGAAGAAATTTTAAATCCATGTGACACTAGTATTGCTGCGGAAACTAATGAAGAAATTGATTTAAATAATACTATTGAGTCACTCTTAGATCAAGAAAATGAACCTCTCCCCGAAAAAAGCTCTAAGGCATTTGTTATAAAGATCGTTAAAAAAGTACACAATCGTAGATGTGTTGGGAATTTTCTATCATATCGAAAAGATTGCGAATATATTACCTTGGTTCCAAGAGATTTAAAAATGCCAAATATTCGTGTATACAAGCAAGATTGGCCGGAACCTTTCAAAAAAGGGGAACTTCAAAATATTAATGATGTTCTATATGTAGCTCAAATAACTGATTGGCAAAATGGTACTTGTATTGGCAAAGTTTTAAGTCCAATAGGAAAATGTGGCGAGTTAGAATCAGAAAATAAAGCCATTTTATTACAAAATGGATTAGAGATGGATCCGTATGAAGAAAAATATAATGAAATGTTTTATGGTCCTTTAACTGTGACAGATGAAGATGTAAAATCGAAAGAAGATTTACGTTCGGAATGTATTTTTACAATTGATCCGTTAACAGCTAGAGATTTAGATGATGCTCTGTCATGTAAAACCTTGTCGAATGGCAATTTTGAAATAGGTGTACATATATCTGACGTAACACATTTTTTAGAAGAGAAATCAGAGTTGGACGAAATAGTTTCTTTACGTTCTACGAGTGTATATATGGTTAATGAAGTGTTTCATATGTTACCGAAACCTCTATGTTTCAAATGTTCTTTATTACCTGGTGAGGATAAATTTGCTTTTTCATGTTTCTGGGAAGTAGCACCTACTGGAGAAATATTAAATACACGTATTAGTCGAACAATTTTAAATTCATGTACCCAATTCGCTTATGAACATGCACAAAAAATCATTGATAATCCAAATAAAGAATTTGTTGAAGATGATTTTCCCCAAATTCATAATGGTTGGTCAGTCCAAGATATAGTAGATCGTGTTAAAAATTTGCAGTCTATAGCTGAGTTGTGGCGTGAAAAACGTTTTGAAAAAGGAGCTTTAAGAATTAATAAACCCAAACTTTATTTTAATTTAGATGAAAAAACAGGGGAACCTACAGAATATTTCCAAGCTATCTTACAATCAGCTAATTTTTTAATTGAAGAATTTATGTTGATGGCAAATCAAACAGTTGCAAATTTTATTTACAAGAAATTTCCCAAAATTTCTTTTCTACGAAATCACAACCCACCACTACCTAACGTAATTCAAAAAGTTCAGGTTAAGTTATCGAAGTTAGGTATACATATAGATTCGTCTAGCTCCAAATCAATTTATGACAGTTTAACTAAATTGTTCAAAGACAATAATTCACAAACTTTTGAAGTCTGCATTACTCATTTGATTTCAAAACCAATGACAAGAGCTAAGTATGATTTGCTACTTAATTGTGAATAAAACAAATGTATAATCTCCAATATTATTTCAGATATTTTTGTAGTGAAAAGGCTGAAACAGTAGATGAGTTTTGGCACTATGCTTTATCGATACCAATTTATACCCATTTTACTAGTCCTATTAGAAGATATCCGGATATCTTAGTTCATAGGTAGTTTGATAAATAATAAATAAATTTTAAGGATAAATTAATTTTAATAATTATTCAATTTAAGAGTTTTAGGTGCAGCACTTGGTTACACTAAACCGCCACAACGAACTCCAGAGGAATTACATGTTATTGCTGCAATATGTAATGAAAAGAAATACACTGCAAAATTAGCAGGTGATGATAGTTGTAATTTGTATTTTATGTATGCCATCAAATCTCAAAAATGCGTACTTATGAAAGCTGCCGTACTTGAATTTTTCTTTCGTGGCATGGAAGTTATTTTAATTGAATCAGGCCACATAATTCGTGTGGCTTACCCAACTGAAAAATCAAGTATAACAATAAATTATAACGCCCGGTCAAAAACTGCCTTTATAACAAAAGAAAATGAACAACCTATTGAATTAAAACCTTTCTCAGAAATAGATGTTGAAGTTTATGTAGAAAAATTCAAAATAAAAGCCCGTTTGCCTGGAAAAACAAAGAAACAATCAAAAAATAAAATCGAAAATGAAAATATTAATAAAACTGCAGTAGTTTCAAACGATTCAAATCAACAAAATAATAGCAAGGATATTGATTTGGAGTCAAATAATTCGTCACCCGGAAAAGAAAATTTATCAGATTCATCTGTCAATAAAAAAGATAAAGAAGAATCAAATGAAAAAAATTTGCCTGAAGAACAGAATGTTATTGAAGGTAATTCAGAATCAAAGTAATTAATTAAATAAACAACGATTATAAATAACAATGATATTTTTCAAGTTTAATTTGAATAAAAGTAATCTAATATTAAGACAAAAAATATTTTATTATAAATTTGAATTTTTAATATTTTGATAGCTATGTATTGTGATCATTTTAATTTTCATAATTTTTTGTTTAGTTTGAATCAATCAATCAAAAAGTTTTATATATCAGTAAAAAAAAAAATGTACAAAATTAATTTAATGACAATTTTAAATAGAAATTTCATTTAGAAAATGAAAAATTCAAAGTATGTATGTATGTATGTATTTTCTAATTTAAATTTCTGTTATTTTATTAAGAAATAAAAAACATATTTTGATTGTTTAATAATTCTATTTTATTTAGGTAATTGCAAATACATAAAAATTACTGTAATTAAATTGTTGCTTCCAGGATTAATTATACTACATTATCCCCGAAAACTTACAAATCATTTTTCATTTTAAACCTTATCACGACAAATACAGTTTCAATAGATTGAATTAGTGATTTGAAAAATATTTTACGTTAAAAAGTAGCAGTTATTGACGACTGTTTTATTTTTAGTTAGTTTTCTACTTCGGTGATTAGCAAAATTAAATATTTGCGTTGTACAAATAAATTAATTCCTAGACTTTATTACTAATTAAAAATTATTTTGAACCATCGGTCAGGTACAGATGATACTTAACAATGGTGCGCAGTTTTATTTTTAAATTTATTTAATTAAGTTTATATTTATAAAATAACCTAACCGGATTAATAAATCAAAATAATAAATAATTATGTAAAATCAGGTATTTCCGAAAATTTTAAATATAAAAAAAGGACATTTAAATTGAAACATTTATTTTAAAATTTTAACAATTTATTTTATTACGTCAATTTATTGCAACATCACTTGATATAAAATTTCTAAAACAACGAAGTTTTTATGAAAGAAGCTAAACTTAGTAAAATTTTCATTAGTTTTTAACTGCTTTGTCCACCCACTCTCGAATTTTGTCAGTATCTTGTAATCCAACTAACCTATTTTGAACTTTTCCATTTTTCATTACTAACAAAACAGGCACAGACCCCACATCATAATCCAATGCTAGTTCACTATGCTCATCAATATCAACTTTAGCTAATTTCACCTTACCCTTTTGTTCACCAATAACAGTTTCAATCCGAGGTGTCAACATTTTGCAAGGATTACACCATCTGAAATTTATAAAAATTTAATAATATTATTGTTTGTAAAAAGTTCAGTTCATACGTTGCAAAAAAATCAACAATAACGACTTTATCACTTTTTTTAACTTTTTGTTCAAATTCTTCTGGGCTCTGAACTTTGAATATTTCCATGTGAGCTACTGATGTTTGAAATTGTCGAAAAAGGGAACAAGTTGAGCCTCGTAGTAAATTTACTGAACGATTAAGCATCATTTTATTGATCTAAAATTTATTAATACATGATAAGATATTAAAAAAAATAAAACTAATTAATTTAAGAATTAGTTTTAAAAAAATATTTTTATATTTGCACTTACATTTTTCTTTATTTAAAAAAAAAGAAAATTAATTTGTAAAATTTAATACAAAATTACAAGCTTAGTAAAAATCTTATTTTCCAATATGTTATGTTTGTCAGCTGTCACTAATTACTTCTGTCTGTCTTCTATCCATTAAAAAAACAACTTTTAATCAGTGCTGCCGTAGTTATTCCGCCGTAGTTATTCGTACTCCGCTTCAATTAGTAATTAATATCGCTCAAATAGCTCTATTGTATAAAGTAATCAAAATCCCTGTACATCGCACATATCGCGTTCGACAGTCGTGTTAAATTAAATAAGAGAATTGCGACCATTAAATTTATTTGTGATCTGTATTGTGTGTAAGTTACATTTTGTTGTAGTTTTAGGATTTTTGGTGTTGAAATATAACTAAATAGTTTTTGAAATATATTTACTACGGTTTCGGAAATACCGTAGTAAAGTAATTTAACATAATGAATATAATTAAAGATGATTATGATAAATGATTAACTTTTAACAATGTAGTTATATGTCCTGTATCATTTTAATTATTATTAAATATTGTTTCAGAAAGTGTAATGGAAAAAGTTTCAAACAGCGAGAGTCGGAGACATTCATATTTAAAAAAAAAATGGTTGCAATACGCGAAGGACCGTTTGTGGAAAGCACAATAATCTACTGAAAAACAAATTAGATAATTCTCACATTACAGTTTTTTATGCTGGTTTTCAAAACCAGCTTTTTATGACAGCAAAAAAGCTGGCATCAAAATTTCACTATATCACAATGAAGCTTTTTTTGAGAGCAGCTTTTTTTCTCCCTTTTTATTATATTTTTGTTATCAGAGTTGGTTTTGTTGTATAAACAATAATTATCTTACCCGTCTATTCTACATAAAAGTTAAGAATCTCTTATCTTTTAAATATTACTTAAGAGAAGTTAAAAGATTTTCGTATTCAAGATTAAAAGTTAAAAGATGTCAAAAACCAGGTGGTCTCTTAACTTTTGTGTAGAGTTTTTTAAGAGATATTCGTATTCTACTTCAGAGGTTATGCCTAGTTCACTGATTCAGAACATTTTGTTCGAAACAATTTTGTTAAAAGAGAATTCTTATGATTGCGATTCATTGTTTCAGAACATTGTGTTCCCGAACAAAAAAAAATTTAATTTTTCTAATATATGTAATATAAACTAGGCTAAAATCAAAATTGTAAACTTAAAGAGGAAAAAAAAAAATTAATTTGAAATTACAATACAAAAAAAGAAACAAAAAGTAAATCAAAAATCTAAATTTAAAACAACATTATGTTTAAAAATAATAATGAAATAAACTTAAGATAATTATGTAAAAAACTTTAAAGAATGAGGGCTTGACAAAACCCACGTGGTTGATAAGCCCATAATAAAGATCTTATAAATAAATAAATAAATAAAAAAAATTTAAACAGCAGTTATAGACATTTGAATTTGATTTGAATTAATTTTAAAATTTTTGTTTATTTCAATCTCAATATATCAAATCATTGTTATTCAAATAAATAAAATTATTAAATAATAAATAAAATAATATTGTTAATGTACAGTAATTTTTAATATAAAATAATTGTTAATATATAAAATAAATACAAAATTGTGTAGAAGTGTTATAAATATTGGTTTTTCAATATTTTTATGAATTGTTTGTTTTTTTTTTGTTTATGCTTTGTAAATTGTAATGTGAGAAATGTAAAAAAAATTAAAACTGGCAGCAAAAAAAATGTCCCGAACACAAAGTTAAAGTAAAATCAACTTTTGTTCCGGAGAGAAAAAAATGTTCCGAACATTTTTGAAAATTGAGAGAATTCAAATTTTCATACAAAAAATATACGCGCGCATGGGTTCGGAACATACGTTCTGAATCAGTGAATCAGGCTTTAAGAGACAAAATTTCTCGTAACAATAGTACTTCATCGAGGTCCTTTTAAAAATCTTTTAACTTTTAAAAATTAATAAGTGCCATTTTATTTTATGTTTTGTTTTACATTTTAGCGTGGCTTGTACTTTTTTTTAAAATAAATTATACAAAAAAAATTTTTTTTTTCTTAAAATAAAATAATTTTAAACTTTTTTTCAATAATGGATATTGGGACTTATGATTGAAAACGAAAACGTTCAATCGTTTTCCGAATATCACTGATGTTTGTCATTTGGTATGACAGAAAACGAAAACGGAAAACGTTAATTTCGAAAATAATTTTTCATATGATTGAAAACGATCGGAAAACGTTTGTAGTGCAAAACTCAAACGTTCAGTTGTTCTTAACGTTTGTGTAAACAAAGTTAACAAACATAAAAAAAAATTGTAAAGTAAAAACTAATTTGGGTGTTTGTAACTATTTGTATTTTTGAATTAAAAAATTAACATATATACTTAGAAACTATTCTTTTAGTTATGTTTATTTTTGTCAAACGAAACATTTAATTTTTTGAATACAAATATAAACACAAAAAAAAATGTGAAATTTTACCATGTAATGTATGAAAACAAAAATTCTTTTACAATTTAAGATTGATTTTTTTTAAAAATAAATTACTAAAAGATAAATATGCATAATTCTATTTTATATCTTCTTCTTTACATTACAGGGAAAACATTTATATTTGCTACCCTGGAGGGTTCCCATTTCCGTAAAACCGAAACCAGGATTGTAAGGTTCAAAATGCAGGACCAAACCAGGACATAATATAAATAATAAAAAACACCAAAAGTAGTTAATAATAAACTCTAATTTTTATTTTACTTTCTTTCAAAGTATTGATTTTATGCATATTTTATATATTATACACAACATATAGATTAAAAATTATATTTTTCTGTTTTTCCTATTTTCTGTAAAATAGCTTTTTCTTTAATTATAAATTCGTAAAAATTAATACAGTTTTAATTGTTATTTTTAATTGATTCAATTGACAATCGGTTCCGCTCCTTCGTCCATTGTCCATTTATTTGCGAAAATATTCTTTCTACATTCGCATTGTGTGCTGGAATAGAAAAGTAAAATTCAGCTATATGAAGTAGTTCCGTACATGTTCCCTGAACTGCATTAACATAAGTGACCCATTTTTTATGAGCAGTCATATTTTTAAACTCCGCGTTGCTTTCTTGTTGTGCTAAGTATGATTTCAGATTTGAAAACTCGTCAAATAGCTTAACATCGTCAATTGTAATATTTTTAGTCTTAAGATATTCAATAGTACTTTCTATTGTTGTCCATTCTGCTGGGAAAGATGATAAATTCATCCAGTCAAATGAACTAAATTCTTTTAGTGGTTCAAACCATTTTTTTAAATAATAAATACAACAAACATAAACATAATAAATTTCTTCAACAAAAATATCACATTTCAAATCGAATCCATCATTTCTTAATTTTCGAATAATGTCTTGAACTTTAAGAGAAATAAATTTGTGTTTCAAACGGTTTTCAAGCGTTTCCAATACATCTTGAATTATAACTTTAACTTCGTTAATTGAATTGTCCTCCTTTTCAATTGTTAATATTTTTGTTTGAAATATTGACATCAACGAATGAGTAAACCAAAAATATGCCTCACCCAAGTTGTTTTCAAAAAATTTCAATAATGCAGTCGGTGGCTGATTTATTGAAAGGAAATATGACTGTAAGCTTGGATATTTTTGTAAGATACGTTCAACAGCCGGAAAAAGTTAAAGCCAACGAGTTTTGGAATGATTCAAAAGAGATTTATAATTTATGTCGACAAAATCGCAAAATTCGCGAAGTTTCTCTGTTCTTACTGTGTAAATCAAAAAAAAATTAAATATTTTAAGGACAGTACTTTCTATATCTATTGACAAGGTATCAATTCCATGTTGAGCACAGTTGTGAGCAATATGAGCAATATGACCAACACTAATCATATTTTTATTTAAATTAGACTTCAAATAAAAAAAAAATGTTTTTCTCACCTGCTCTGTTAATCCCACCAAAATTCGTGTTGCAGTTATCGCCTACAAAGGCAATACAGTTTTCCTGGACATTATTTACACGAAGAGTATCTAATATCAAATTCGAAATGGTTTCAGAAGTTTCATTTGTAACGTTCCTAAGTTCAATTAATTTTACTTGTAATCCGCCTTCACTACAGCTAAAATATTGCACAATTAAGGGAAACATTTTAATATTTCCATGATTGGAACCATCTGTAGATACTCCAAAATATTTTATGTTGTGTAAAGATGATGTAACGGTCTGAAACGCATATGGTCCAATAACTCCATTAATAATGGCTTCACATTTTGTACGTGCACATGAAATATTCTTGGCTACCTCGGAGTCAGGAAATAAATGTTAATTAAGTCTAGAAGTACAATTCATTGATTTATAACTAAAATGGTGAGCAAAAGTATGATAAGCTAAGGTGGCTTCACAAGCTCGTAATTTATGAGTAAGTACTGTATCCTTCTTAACAATAAATTGTGACATATTTGAAGTACTACACATATTTCTGGTATTTTTTTTGTGTTTTTCGGTAGCAATGTGTTTTTCCAAATCCAATGAACCGCGACTAGCTACTAAAATATACGTACCAGCTTTGCAAATAAGACATTCAGCTTCTTCTTCTATCCTACCTTTCTTAAAACATTTAAATTTTTTTATCATATCTGTTGTAAATTTACTATTTCTTTTTGTTGATGAATTTGAATCATTCATTTTATTAATAGTAACAAAATGTAAATTTTAAAATAGCTTCAAAACTCAATTAAATTATTAAATACAGTTGATTATCTTTGACGTTTTAAAAAATTGCCGTTATAGTTACCCAACAAACGTAAAAGCGATATCATTTCTACTTACTCACGAAATATAAAAACGAAATCATACTTATAGTTACCCACCAAACTTAAAAGCGAAATCAGTCGAAAATGATTTTTGAATTACGTAAAAGCAGTTTTTTGTAGAAAATTTCTTAAATTTATTATTTATTTCTTAAATACGGACAATTTCAATATTTTCAAAAACTAATACGGACGGCAGGACAAGAGTCGTAAAACAGGACATGTCCTGCCGAATACGGACGTTTGGGAACCCTACCTGGCTATTTACTAATTCTTTATCGTCTCTTCGAAGTACTTGGCTTTACTATAGCAATCGCATGTTTGATAACTGAAAAAGTTGATTAATGATGATTGCCAGAATGTTGCTTCTAGTTATATTTGTTTTGATTAGTTTCACAATTTTTTTTTATTTTATTTAGAAATATCAAACAAATATATAACTACCTATATAATTATCAAATATATTCAATCAAATAAATTTTCTAATCCAAAATATATAATGCATATAATAATTTTTGGATAGGTAGGTTTTAGTTTGTATGTATGGCTTGCAATACAGTCATGGAGAATAGAAGAAATATAAATTTTTATATACATGGATCTATATCATTAATTAATTTGGTTAGAATTAACATAGATGATTTATTGGATTATATTACTAAACGAAATAAATACATTATATTAAAATTTTAAAAAGTCAAATGAATTTTCAGATCCCTATGTTCTTGAGTCGTTCTACACTTCTCTTGTAGTAAGGTAAAAACGAATATTGAATATGCAAGTCAAGTTTAGTCACCATTTTATATGGTACACATTGATAGGCAATACAAAATTTCTTAAATTCACTTTACGCCCCTTGTGATGGTCTAATCCTATTTAATTACCATCATATGAGCAAAGACTAACTAATTGATCTGTGTATACATTGAACTTTAGGCGTGAGGTTTCTGATGTTATTTTCATTACAGAGATTGTAATAAAAAATTTAAAATCAACTTTAATTTCAAGCTATATCATTATTAGAAATTTGCACCATCTACCCTCATTCAATTTATTTAAATCATTGACTCGACACTATTAAAACATTCACAAACACAAAAATTATACAATCGCTATTTTTAGAATTTTGCTATTCTTTTTTGTTTTGTTGTTTTATAACTAAATAATTTGTAAAATTTTTAGTAACCTTCTATAATATACCGGGGTTGCCCAGACCATGCGTATCAGCTTTTTAAGGAGCCGTTATTTTAAAATTTAGAAAAAAGTTTGTTAACTAAATCGAGGATGCTCTATCGATTGGTGGTATTTTTAACTTTCGGAAAGGACTGGAAATCGGTTTTTTAAGATCAAAAAATCGCCGAAATTGGCCGAAATCGAGATTTTTAAATGGGAAGGGGTACTTTTTAATGCAAATTCGGATTCTACATCAAAAACTAAAGTAGATTTAGAACAGAATCGGACAGAACAGTTTTGGACAATTACAGTTAACTGTCAAACACTTTAGAACCACTTAGAACACAAAAATCTACTGAACACCTTTTTTAATCTTTTTTGAACTTTTTTGTGCTAACCTTTTTTTACTCTCAAATTTCTTTGTTTAACTTTCAAAATTTAAAGAAAAAACAACTACAAAAAAAGTTGTCCAAAACTGTTCTCAAAAAAAGTCATAACAAAAAAGATCAATTTAGAACAGTTTCGCACAATCTAATGAACACTGAACAGAACACTTTCGGACTAAAAGAACAAGTAACGGAAACTAATGAACACAAAAACGAGTTCTTTTTTTACCCTAGAACGCTTCAGAATGTCGTAGAACAGTTTACTGAACACTACAAATATTTTCAATATCTATAAAATATTTACGTGTGCAGTGTGTAGACACATTTTGAGTACTTCAGTTCAAATTTTTTTTTAAGACGTAAACATTTAACAAAAAATGTACGTTTATTTCATATGATTTTTTTTCTAGTCTTTTTATTATTTTTTATTATTATATCTACATTATTTTTCTTAATGTTAATTAGGTTTTTTTTTGTTAATTATTTTATTTTTACATACAAATTCAATTTAAATTACGGCTTAATAATAATAAAAAGTACAGTACAATCTTGTTAAATGCAAATAAATTATGATTTTAATTTGTTCCTCATTTAAAAAATTTCTAGTTTGTTTTAAATAAGTTTTATTTTACAAACAAATTGAATTCTCATACAGTTTTATCCGTTGACCGATATTCATTCCATACTGATTTTTTTTAAGATGCGGTAGCCGCTCTTGTGTACAAAAATGTTGCTGCGTGTATGGGCAAGTTGCTGTTTAAGTAGCCAGAATGTGGCGAAACCAAGTGTCTCCGTCTCTAGGTAGCTTAACACTAGCGAAGGCTTGTATGAGAAAATGAGTACTTTTTCGTTACGCAAAAGTTACGTCTTATTTATAGGGATGAAACTGAAAATTATTCAAGAATAAAAGTCTAAATTAAAGCATTGTCAAATTTTGTTTGGTATTTAACCAACGAATTAGAATTAAATGGAAGTGACTATCCATACAAAAAAGTGTCCAATGTTTTGGGTATATTCCTCTCTTTCTTTGTTATTTTTTATGTCAAAAAACAGAAATAGACGAATATATTTGTTCTCTTTTTAATGGAAATTACTTTGATAAATAAACAGGATAGTGCTCAGAATTTAATGCCTCAATTTGTATTTATTTTGACTTAAATTTTTTTTTTAAATATGATGAGTAAGAATACCTAACAATAATGGATAAATTAATCAAAATTTATTATTAATACATATATGAAAAAAATATGAGAAATACAGCGCTTTCTAGTTTTGTATTTTATAATATTTACTCTTTTTTTTTAGATTTTAAATTCTATTTATTTATTTATTTATTTTAACAGTTGATCCTACAGATAAATCTGTAGGCCAACTTTATAGGTCCTTTAAATTCTTTTCTATAAGTTTTTTCAATAGATTGATTATAAAAATTTTTACATATTTGATATTTATTATATAAAATTATATAAACTTATTACAGAAATACATATTGCACATTTCAATTTTTATTTCAGCTTATATACAACAAAGCCAGCAATATATTCTACAATATGTTCAACACAAGCAGAAAGTGGTTGAAATTCTTCTACATTTTCTTCAAATTCAGATTCATTAAATCCATCGTTGTTTCAAACCATCGTCTTTTGGGAAACTACAAACATATATATATATTTTTTAAAATTATAAAGTCCAATATATTCAAAATAAATATTTAAAATGGTATTCAAAAAAAAAATTTCTTTGTCCGGATATTTAAATTATCCTTTGTCCTACTTCATTGCTAGTGTTAGTACTTTTTAAAAATTTCATATATCCATATATTACACACTACTGCTACATTTTCAATATTTCAGAAACATAAATGATTATTTTTTTTTTCAAATAATTTAACAACAATACTTTTCTGTGTAATAATAGAATACGGTAGTAAAGTAAAAGAAAGTTTAAATTGAAAAAACATTGTTATTTTTATTAAAATTAGATTTTGATACCTTTTATTTTATTCATACTCAAAGATTTTACTAATTTTCCGTTTAAAAAAAATATATTGGCCTAATACTAAAAAAATTTTTTTTTTTACATAAATAAACCAAACAGAAAGAGAAGTACTAAACAAATATGGACAAAATGTTTGTATTTTTGTATGGGATACTCCATTTAATTCTAATTCGTTGTATTTAACGCTGTTCGCTACAAATTGTTCTGTATTTCTACTAGATGTTCCGCTAAATGCCAAAAAGACCTATTCAGAAGCAAAATTTTCACACGAATAATTTTTTACTGACAAGGGTTGTGTTGTGTTTGTGAAGGTTGTGATCAACGAATTATAATTCTAATTCGTTGGTTGTGATTGTGTTTTGTGAACTAGAAACAAGTTGGCCAGGCTTAACGTAAATGATTAATCAACGAACGGCAAACCAGAAAAATAAATGGATGGATACATAATATCAATTTTCAAATTTAATTTGCAGGAAAATGAATTGAAAATAAACCTATATTATTAATTTAATAAATATTAATAACTTTTTGTACTTTAAAAATGTTGAAAATTTTATTAAAACTTAAAAAACAAGATCTAGAAAAAGAAGAACTTGTTCAACTTTTATTTAAACTTATAACAAATATTCAAAATAATAGAAAGCCAAAAGAAGAGATTATAGCTAAATTGATTGAATATGATATCTTAAAAATATTAAATGAAGTTTTATGTTCACATATTAAAATTATATATTATGTTTTATATATAGTATGTATAATAACAAAATCTAAAAATATTTTAAATACAATAAATTGTTTACAATTTTTTACAATTTTTAAAAACATTTTGAGGTTATTTTACCTTTTAATAAAGCAAAATAATTTATTAAAATTTCAAAATGATATTCTTGAAATAATTTTATTGTTTGAAATTATTTTAAAAAGGTAAAATTATATTTATAATAATATATGTTATTTAATAATTTCTATTTTAAGGTTTTCAATATATGAAGTGTTATTACAAAATAATTTTATTAGAGAATGCAAAGAATTGATAAATGGTTTAATTTTAATTGAAAACAGAATTTTAGAAAATAAAGAAATTTCTAATTATATTAAAGTAGCTGCAATTATTTTATTCATTCAGATGTTAAAAGTATATAATACATATGAAAATCTATTAGATGATTATTTATGTGAAATAATATTTTTATTTTATAAATGTTTAGATAAATTTCTTTACAATTTTCAAAAATCTCAGAAAAAGTATAATAATATAAATATTGAACTGAATTGGTTAATTAGAGCATTAAATATTCAAAAAATACATTTAAAACTGCATTTATTAAATTCAAATCATTTAATTATTTGGAGAAATATGAAAACGAGAAATGTTTTCAAATGAATAATTTTTTTTTTTAATTAAGTATTTAGCTATATTTAAAGTTTAAATAATTTAATGAAAATTATTTTTGATAATAAATAAAAATCTTCTTAACTCTATTGCATTGCAGTAGACAATTTTTGAGTAAATTTTTTTTTATATGAAATGAATATGAAAAAATGTTACATTTACATACCTATGTTAAATGTTATTACTTGAAACGAGCATTTTGGATCTGTCTGTATTTACATCCTGTGTAGTTTTGATATTTTATTGTTGAGTTATGCAGTATACCAATTTTTTGTATTTGTACGTCTCTGTTCCGTTCTTGTGATCGGTTAAGAAACCAGCTTATCAATTATCGTTTTTTTAAGTAACCCTATGGTGAAAATTTTGAAGTCGCAACCGTCTAAATATACTCCGTACTTCGTGGACCTTATGCGAACTAAAAGTGGTCGGTTTCGTTTAGGTTTATGTGTCATTCTATTGAATAATTGAGTGTCAAGCATCATCTCTCTTATGTTGTGACTTTCCACTGCACATATCTTTGCACCATACATAGTTGTACGACACTCTCTTCGTATATGCTATCCAAAAGGAATTGTCCAGCGTCACACAATATGCTGCTGATAGGCCTAGTTCTAAATTCACCTGGTGTCTGTGTTAAAGATAGTATCTAATAATGTCAGAGTGGTAGCTGAAGCACCATCATAAATTTAACAATCATAATCTTGTGGGAGTATAATTGTACTCAGAATTTTTAACATAATTTTTCTGTCTGAGTTGCCGTTAATTTTTAATAAATTCAGTCTTTTGGTGGATTAGCATAATGATCCATATTATCCATCAATCTAAAAATTTACAAACAATATCAAAATTTATTATATTCATTTCGAGGTTGAAAAAATCTTTTTACTGAGCGCCTGTTGTTTCTAAACTCCTTCGACGAAAGATTAATTTAAAAGAAAAATTTCTTTTTTTTTTTTCTGCAAAATTTTTTCAACTTTATATAAGTTTAAATATCAAACCTTAAATATTTAAAACCCCTAAAAAAACATTTTCATTTATTTCTTTTTTAATGTAACTAAAATACATGGATTATTTCATTTCTGCATATTCTTGACAAAGATTGGTCTCATGTGTGACAAAGATTGGTCTCATGTGTGACAAAGATTGGTCTATGGATATTATTATTGGTAACAGTGTGACAAAAACCAAAACAAACTACAATAAAAACAAGTTTTTTTTTTTTTAAATAATAATTCATTTCTTTTTGATTTTGGCTATTGCATAAAAAAGAAATAATTGAAATTAAAAAAAATTTACAAAATCCTTAATAATTTGTATATATATAGAGATGTAATCTTATAATTTTTGAATTTTTTGTTTGTTTTTTCTTGAATTATTATATTACACATGTAATTGTTTAAAATTACTAAAACAAAAAAAAATGCATAATTCTATCTACATAAATAAACAAAAAAATTATGAAAGTATACATAAATGTTTATGATTACATAGATTTTAAAGAATTAGTATTCTAATTCTTTAGATAAATTTGAAAAGTAAAACAATGGAAATTAATTGTGGTCACTTCAATTAAAATTGACTATTTACTTTGTTTATTATTTTATTAACATCTTTTTATTTTAGTTTTTTGTATGTGTATATTGTATATAAATCGTTTTACAAAATGCAATATAAAAATTAAATAAAAAAAATATAAGCACTGCAAAAAAAAAAATTTAAGGAATAAAAATATTCTAAATTAGTTTTTAGTTACACATTATTATTTTGTTTTTGTTATAAAATACATAGTTAAATTATTTTTTATTTAATTTTTATCTAATTTCTTTTCTTTTTTTATAATTTGAAGAAAAGTCAATGCAGATGAATAATAAAAATGTAAATATGTAAATGTTTATTGAATTTTTTTTTTTTTTTTTAACATCGAAAATTAAATTTTGATATATTATATTAATGTTAAAAAAAATAAACTGTTGTTTACAAATTGACAAAATCAATTATAATTTAAATGTAATAAATTGTGATTCAGATATTTTATATATATTTTCAATTCAGTTATGTCTGACTGACTACATCTGAACTGAATAACGATTGACTATTCTGAATTACAAATGTAAAAGTTAAGAAGTAGGCTCTTGAAAATTACATATTGTTACCATTTCGTTACCACAATTCTAGTAGACAACCTGTAATTTATTAAATGTGTATTCTAATATTACAAAAATGAGATATTGATGAAATTACCTTGAAAATTCATTTTCATTGCCAATTCCATTTTTTTTTTGTATCATATAATTGCTAGCAACAAAATTTAGATATAATTATGTAATTTATTTAAATTTTTTTAGTTTAAATTTAAAAGTTTTGTTATAATTTACAGCATGTAGAATCGGAGCGTAATTCAAAACAAAGACTTTCGTATAGTAATCAGATGACTAAAACACTATATTATGTCGGTTAGATCAGAAGATAGTTATTGTTTTTTTAAATAAAAAAAATTAAAAATTTCACTTGAAAAAAAATTATTGTTTGAAAAATTTAACAATTTGTAGAGTTTTTATTACAAGTATGTAGTTTATTTTGAATTAAGTTACTCCATAATGTATTATGGATTAATAAGTCTGCTAAAGAGAAACTTACACAGTTTCTCGATACCATGACAATTGCCAGAGCTTTTAAAAATATGAATTTTTTTCTTAAATGTTATTGTTAAATATTTTTCTTTAAAAATTTCAGCAAAATCTTCTTAATTTGCTGAAACGAAAATCATCTATATTTCTGACAAGAGAAGATTTTGGGTAAACATTCTTTTGTTTTATATAAGACTTAACATTGATTCTAAAATTTTATTTGTTTTGTAATTTACAATATTTTTTGCGTTTTTATATTATGAAGTGTTCTAAATATTTTTAGTTGTCCTGATAATTAATATTGAAAGTTCAAACACTTTTTCTTATGAAATTAATATATGGGACGATACATTAAAATTCAATATTTTTTATTATATATTTATGTATATAAAAATTAGTTATGTTCATTTTTTTTAATATAAAATATTTCATTGCAATTAATTTTTCTTCAAAAAAAAAAAAAAAAAAGAAAAAAAAGGAAAATTTCTGTAATCATTAGATACAAATTTTTGAATTTCTTTTTGTATAAATGTTTATTATTTTTTTATTATGATTTCGAATATACATATTACATGTATTATTAGTTAAGAGCTTAAGGTAAAATATACCTAATTAATTATTTATGTAATATAATGTAATATTATTCTCTATTAATGTAAATTTTATTTTAAATTTTTTGATTACTAACTAGTATTTTTCATTATTTTTTTGCTCTTTTTTTTGTTATTTTTTTTTCTTTTTATTCTTTTATTAATCAAATATTTATATTATAAATATTTTATTATTATATTAAATTTAAATTTTTATTTAGAAGCGCATTAAAAAAAAACGTTTTTTATATTTAAAATAACAATAAAATTTTATATATATTTATATATATATGTATATATATATATATATATTTGTTTGAATATTTATATAATATTAGATGTTATATTAATTATATTATATAAATATACGAATTTGTGTTTAAATTATATTTCTTATAGTAGTTTGAAGAAAAATTAAGAAGTAAAAAAAATAATACAATAAAAAAAAATTCACAGCTTAAAATTTATTTATATATATTATAACTACTTATAAAGCTACTAAAAAAGTAAAGAAATAATAATATTATGTTTGAAAAGTTCAAAGATTTTTCTGCTTCAGAAATAGTAGAGTATTTATGTAAGTATGTTGAAAATTTTTCATATTAAAATAAATGGTTGAAAAAATGATTTATTTGTTTTGATTAAATTGAAAGAGATAAGTTTCAATTGAATTAGGTGATCTGTTTGGCAAGTACTATATACTTTTAAATAACTTTGATTCAGATAAAAGAAATATTACATTTAATTTTATGATTTTAATTAAAACTCTACTTAATCTTAAACAGGAGGATTACTAATAATTACGTTTTGTTTATAATAAAACATAAGGCATATTTTTTAATAAAACATTTAGAAAAATATTTTTATTCAGGACATTTTAGTCATTTGATACAAGTTTTTTTTTTTTTTATAAATAAATGTACATGTTTTATCCTCATTATTTGAATAATGTCCAGCATATCATATTAACTTTTTATTGCTATAATGATTATTTTAAATTTTTCTGTTTTTTTTTTAACAAAAGAAAAACAAAAAGCAAAATATTGAAGATGATGTTTCAACAAAATTTATAATATGGTTAAATAAGTTTATATTTTGATTTTGTTTTCGTAATAAATTAAATGATGTTTTAAGTGAATATATATAAACATGTCTGATATATATACACATAATATATGTATATGTGAAATATTATAATTAATTTTTAATAATGTGATCTATACATTATTCAATATGCTGATCAATTTCTTGAGTTGAATAAAAAATTGAATTGAATCTTTTATAGGACTGTTGAACAATTGTTTTTTTTTTTTATGATCCAACAGTTGATAAAAATGAATTTTTTTTTGATTTTTACCGTTGACAAATGTAAATGATTAATTTTTTGAAAAAAACGCTGTCACGTGTATAGCAAACGTTCAACGAATTGCTCGTTATGCTGATCATTTAATTGAATAATATAAAGCTCACTTTGTTCAATGATATACATTTCATTTTTGTATTTATTTTTTTTTTTAAATATTAAATTATGCATATTATTTTTATAATATCTTAGGAATCTAAAAAAAAAATTTATTTACTTTTTTTTATAATATCCTGAACTAAGTAAATATTATTCTTGAAGTATTTTGAAAAATATTTTTTATGCTTCTTGTAATATTATTCTATTATGAAATATTTAATTCTATGCGAATAATGTGCTTTCAATATAACTAGTTGGTACAAAACCTTCTTCCCATCCATTAGGTCCATTTAAACGACGTACTCTCGTCCAACCATCACCTTGATCTAATTCTATCACTTGGAGTTCTTCAGCTTCTGACATTGGAATGCTACCGTCACTTGTTGCTAAAAATAATAAATGTTTAACTTTACTATATACTTATAATAATTTATAACTCATGTACATAACATAAAATTGTTATATGTACATATAATAATATTTTGATGTATTTCTGACAAAATTTTTATTTAGTAGTAATAAATAATATTATTTACTAGTATTTACTAAATGAACGGAGCCTAATTTTTTTTTTTTGTTAATTTAACCTCAATTTGATTTTAATTTAACTTCAATACAATTACATCAAAATATTAATGCATATTATTTTATTTATAATTTAATTTGAATGTAATTTACCGTCAAATGCGTATAATGCTCTACATGTTCCCAGTGGTTGTAATGCTTCAGGCTCATAATATTGATCTTCTCCAATATTATTTTCATTCGCACTTCCTTGACCACTTCCAGGCAGTGATGTATGTGACGCTCCTAAACCACTTTCAGGACTTGCAGAACTACTAAAATATTTATAAAATCAAATTTAATTAATTAGTATAAATTAAATTGAAATTTTTCAAAATAAATAAAAGAAAAAGGATTTTATATTTAGTTTCAATTCTAATTTATACATAACTATTTATCCAAATGGAACGAAATTAAATTTGTTCGGTTGGGATTCATTCTTTGTATCCTTTGGTGGATTTATTATAGAAATATTAATTATTAAAGAAACTGAAAAGGGAACAATATTAATTTTCCTTGTTTTATTATAGGGAGTAGCGACAGATAAAATATTTACTTTCTCTCATTTTTAGTGTGAAAATCTTTAAAAATAATTTATCAAGCAATATAACAGTGTGTTAAAGTACATATGCTTTTTACGAATAAAATTTATTTTCTAAAATAAAAAACAAATGTTCAGTATTTTAAGGTCTATTTTCCAATGTTTTCTGATATTTTTATTGACCAATTCAATAATAAAAGGTATATATATTTTTGCGTATTATGTCTTATGTATTTAGGACATATTTCTGAATGATCAATTAATTTTTTTAGACATTTTTTTTCAATTTCTTATTTTGTTAAATAAAAATATAATGGGAAACATTTGACCCGAAGTCATTAAAATTACTATGACAATAACTATGAAAAATTTATAAAACAAATATTATTTGTTGCATTAAATCAAGAAGAATCATTTTAAATACATATTGATCAAAATCCAAGATAATTTGATTTATATTGCAACTGTTTATGTATTTCTGGAAGATGCAATAAGAATATTCAAAGAAAAATTTGAATCATTAGAAAATGTTCTATAAATGTTTATGTTCATAGTTATAATAAATCGAAGCTTTTGTAACAAAATGTGGTTACCATAATTAAAAATCTGATATTAATTCCTTGAAAAATATTTATTAAAATTAGATATTTCAGTAGAATTTCGCCCTACATATTTCGGTATAATGTAATTATGTCATCAAACAGGCCCACATTCATACATTTGATTTTTGTTATTAATTTGTTTTTAAGCTCAAATTTTTAAAATAGATTTTTCAAAAAATATTTTTATTACCCTATTTTTTATGAATTTTTTAATAGAATTAATAAAAATCCTTTTTCTTATTTATTAAAATAAAATTTGTTTAAAAAAAAGCTCTAATAAAAGTTATAGTTAAATTAATATCATGCATTCAAATTAGACATAAATTTTTTAAAAACATAAATCGCAAAACTACTCTAATAATAATAAAAAAGAACGATCGAATATCGAAATAAAAATTATTAGTAAGAACGAGAGCGGCGCAAAATTATTAAATAAAATTAATATTTTAATTAATTTAATATTAAAGGAATACTTTCAATTACACTCTCTCTATAATTTAAAAAAAAAATCTTAAAAATATTGTTAAAATAAATCGATAAACAACAAAAAAACAAGTTTAACGCAAATGGAATAAATTTCAAATACAAAAAAAAAAAAAAAATGAAAAAAACAAAGTAGTTTTAAACCGAAATTAAAAAAAGGATTTTGCTTTAAATTTGCTTTTACTAAAATATTTAAATACAACGGCAATACTCTTTGTACCCGTTATTATTAATATTAAGCCCGTTTTGTATTTGCGCCACATTATCCTCAGAACCTGACCTGCTTAAACTTCCTCCATCATCTGGATGATCTTCTCCTTCTTCATTTTCTCCGCTACCATTGGAATGTCTAAAAAAAATAATTTCCAATAATTCAGTAAATAGTGTTTCAAATAAAACTAGATATTAAAATAATTTCACCTTGATACTCTATGTCCATTTTGCATATTCCGATTTGCTTGTGGACTATTATTTGCCATTATACTATTTGCTTTTTCCAAATAACCTTGATATTTTTTTAAATCGGATTTTAATTTATCTAATTTATTTTCGGATTCATTTAATTGTCCTTCCACTGTCATTGGATTGCCCAAACTTGAATTCGCCTCATATACAACTTTCATTTTCATTAGGCCATCACGTGCAGCCGTTTCCTGTGTAATTTTTTGTTGTAATTCTTGAATTTTTGCTTGTAGTTTTTTACGACGTTGATTCGGTGGTAAATCACTATAATCATCCTTTGATCCGTCCGTTGATAATGAATTCTATAATTTAGAATTTAGAGAGAAAAAAATACAAAAAATAATAAAATTTAAATTTAAAAATATAAATTACAATATAAATTTGAATTAAAATAAAAAAATGGAATGAAAATTGTGAATCTTATCTTTTCAAAGAGAAGTGCTGTTAGTAAAAGAAATCAACGTTTATTTATTTATTTTATAATTTTTGTTTTTTTTTTTTTCTTTTAAGAAATTGCATTTAAATTATAATATTTTGATGATATTTTCTCCTTTCTGTTCTATTCTTATGGTTAATAAAAAAAATAATTATGCCTATTATCGGAGTCAAGTTTGTTCCCTCACTCACTTTTTTTTTTTTTTATAAATGTTTAGATTTCCAAACGTTTTCATATTCTTAAGTTGAAAGTTACTAATTAAGGCTGGCAAAAACGTAAATATAAATGAAAGCGTTAATATGAGAAATTTTGTTAATATTCTAAAGAGTATCAAGTTAATAAATAAACCATAATTATAAATTATTTTCAAAATAACTATTCTAAAAATTAAAAAATTATTTTTACAATTATAACTATGGTGAAAACACCTTTCAACGCTTCAATACATTTAAAACGAACAAATTTATAATTTTTTTGAAGCTATATTTTTTCGTTTATTGGGTGACATCACATCGAAATTGCAGTATTAGAGTTTTAACTGCAATGTAGTATGTTTCATAACATACTATGTATATATACAATATAATTAATTCGAAAATGTTTTTATTATGTTTATTTCTGTGTAGTTAAAGCAGTATGGATGTATTTTGAATTTATTTACATTGTGTATAATTCGTTATGGAACATACTAGATTGTAGTTGAAACTCAAATACTGCATTTCGATGTCACCAAACCTGTTGAAGAAAGTTATTATAAAAAATAGTTTTGATATTAAATGTGTTAAAAATAATTCTTCTAAAAAAGAAATATAATTTATAATTTTTATGGTTTCCCCAGTACAGAGGCCTCATATAAAATGTTTGTACTCTCTGATATTAAATTTAAAGAACAATATTACTAACCGAAATTCAATAAATAACTTACATATTATATATATGTATATTATTTTCTAAATAAGAAATATAACTATAGAACCAAATGCAACTTCTCAATTTTCGTAAAAAAAAAAAAAAAAAAAAAAACAAAAAGTAAAATACCTTTAAAAAGTTTTGTTAGTATTGTAATAGTTAAGTTTTATTTATTTTTTATTTTTACATAATATTTTTTAATAATTTAATAATTAAAAAATAAAACAAAGTATGTACAGGATGTTTCAAAAATAAATAAATATAGTAATTAATAATTATTTTCAGTTGTCAAAGATTGTATAAAAAATCATTTTATTTGTTTAGATTTTTAATAACATTCATAATAGGTAAATATACGAAAGTTGATCGAAAAATGTAAGAAAAAAAGTACTGAAAAATGTTTTCCATTTAAATTTTTATTGTTCAATAAAAGTTACAGAAATGGAGAGTTTTGTTGTTTTCAAATCTAAATTGTAGTACGGAATTAGCTATTACGATTGTGCTTATTTTAATCAAATTCAACTAATTATTGTCACTGCTCACTGCAAAGAATTAGGTTGATATCTAAAAACAATATTTTATTCTTATTTATAGTATATATTCTGCTCTTTATTGAATAAATAAATGAATGTCATATAAGGTCGTAGTAAAAATCATATTGGCTGATCGGTTATTTCACCTAGCTACTAATCAAAATATCCAGGGTAATTCAAGACATAAATTTTCTAAAAACAAAAACAACATTTTTTGAATAATTTTTTATATTAATTTTAAATAACTTAGTTATCCCTTAAAATAATAAGGCAACTATATTCTCGTACTTAATGTACGGAAAGATCCTATATAAATTATTAAAAAAAAAAATGTGAGATTTACCAAAATTATTAATAATTGTATAGTTATACCGGGTGTTCCAGAGCATGCATATCAGCTTTTTAAGAGGGGAAGGAGCCGTTATTTTAAAATTAAAAAAAAAAATTATTCTCTAAATCGAGGGTGCTCTATCGATTGGTGATATTTTCAACTTACGGAAAGGACCGGAAAAAGGTTTTTAAGATCAAAAATCGCCGAAATTGGCCGAAATCGAGATTTTTAAATGGAAAGGGGTACTTTTTTATGCAAATTTGGATTCTACTACAAAAAATAAGAAACTTATGTTAAATTATTTTTTTTTTGTTTTCTAATTATTTTTCTTTAAAAATAATAAAAATAAAACAAAAATCCACCATATTTTCATTTGGTAAACCAAAATTAATAATGATAATTTTTATAAATAAATTTGTTTTTCATTTTAGCATATTTTTTATTTCAGTTTTGGGTACCTACAAAATTTAAATTAAAAAAAAAGCAAAAAATGAAATTTACTTTACAAAAGTTTCTTATTTTTTGACGCAGAATCCGAATTTGCATAAAAAAATACCCCTTTCCATTTGAAAATCTCGATTTCAGCCAATTTCGGCTATTTTGGGTCTTAAAAAACCTTTTTCCGTTCCTTTCCGGAAGTTGAAAATATCACCAATCGATAGAGCCTCTTCGATTTAGTTAAAATAAATTTTACTTATTTTTAAAATATTGGCTCCTTCTCCACTCAAAAAGCTGATACGCATGCTCTGGCACATCCGGTATAGTTATTAATTAATTAATAAATCGCAAGCCCCCGACACTCGGTAACACATAAAAAATTACTCCAGGCAGGCAATTAAAATATATAAACAAATCAAAAATTATAGGTGAAAAAATATTTATAATCTAAGCTCTAACATAATAATGTAATTCGATAATATCAGTATATCAGTACCCAAATAATTTTGTATGTATTTGATTTAATAAATTCAGGATGCATTCGCAGGAAATTTTCTACATTAAATTTTAGAATAGAACCTAAATATATTTTAACAATATCGGGATAACTAAGATTTCTAAATCAGGAAAGATATTTCTATATAATTTAAAAATTTATTGTTCATTATAAATTTATGAAGAATAAAATACATTTGTAATAATAATGATAATAATATTATATTAAATTTTGAATTAAAAAAAAAAATTAATTAAATTATTCCTTTTATATATTTTGTTTAACACCATTATAAACGATATATAAATATGGTAAATAAATATTAATTAATTTTTTATATTTATTTTTGAAATATCCTGTTATCTTCTTTGTTAGTTATAATAAATAAATATGTATTGTATTAGAAAATGCATAATATAGAATTAGAAAAATATATATATATAAATATTATTTATCAAGATAACTGCATGCAATTTCATAAAATATAATAATAATTTATATAGATTTTGAATTGATAAATCAGTATATTGTAAATCAACATATATTACAGCCAATATTACATAATAACGTAAAATTTAAATAGGATATCAAAACAAACATTTTTTATCTAAAATAACCAAAAACTAAAAAAAAAAAAAAAAGAACATCCAACTACGAATAGAAAGAAATGACACTAAAATATTTTTAGAGAAAAATTAAATATTTTTATTAAAGTGAACGCTCACAAACACTCAAAAATATTGTACAATATGTACCTATTTGATAATAATCGTTCGTTTATATTAATTAATATTAATAGTTTATTGAGTGAATCAAAATCAATTTTCATAATATGTACTTTATTTTCGTTAATTTTAACTTAAATTTTAAACTTACAAAATTATTTGCACAATAATACTCTTCAATATTATTGAGTGCTTGTGGGCCGCTAAATTAATTACTTTTTTTTTATTTTCATTAATTTTCTTTATTTACAATTTTTGTTTTTATTGTAATTTTTATTTTAACTTTTTTTTTTTTATTAAATAAAGGAAGTCCTAAATTTTTAAAACAAATCAATAAAAAATTTCTTTTTCGGTTAAAAAAATGAAGCATACCTTTACTGTTATGCAGGCTTCAAGAATCTTCTGCGATGATTGTTTTTTTTTTTTTTTTTTTTTTTTATTTCAGTAAATTTACATTTTATGAATAATGATTTGTGTTTGTCAAAAATTTAATTTTTCAATTATTAATGAAAGAAATTTTTAACATAAATTAATTGTTAAATTTACAAGCCAATTAGTGTTTTAATTTGAGGTTATATTGTTATTAATATAATTTAGTGGATTAGTGGTTTGTTTTTTAATTTTTGTTTTATAAATATTTAATATAATTGTATACGTATATATTAATATATATATTTGTATATAATGTGTATGTATATGTATATGTATATATTTATGCAGCATGAGAAAAGCCAAAAAAGAGAAAAAAAGATAGTAATTAATTAGAAATTAAAAAATTTTATTTCATTGTTATCATCACTTAAATTAAATTAAATTAAATTGAATTAAAAGAAAATGATTTGTTTCGATATATTATCTCTTTGACTATTATGAATAAATTTCAAATTAAATTTTAATAAAAAAAATATAGTTAGTTTGAAAGAAGTTGAATTTCATATTATGTAAATAAAATTGATTACATACGAGTTATAAAGTTAAGAGTTTTAAATTTATGATTCATACTGGTAATTTATTAAATAACAATTATTATAAATAAAATCTTAATAACTAATAAAATGTATGTTACTAATGCTATTTGGCATCAATGATTAATCGTGGAATTTCTTCAATAAATAAAAAATTTACATTGATGAGATAGATGGAAATATTTCAAATTCTTCGTCCAGAATCAGTTTCTATAAGTAACTCGTTCCTCAGAAGAGTATTTTTCAGAACTCATGCCGTTGTTAAGGTACTTGAAAATCTGAATATCAGAAACTCTACCAGTCCCGATACATCCCTGCTTTGGTTCTAAGAGAAATAGTCTTTGCTATTTCAAAACTATTGCGCAACTTATTCCATTTATCCTACTCTGCAGGAGTGTACCTAATACAATGGAAGATTGCGTAGGTTAATCCAATTCCCAAAAAAGGCGTCAAAAGCGATTTTTCCAATTACAGGCATATAGCTATAATATCGATCCTCTACAAAGTAATGGAGATCTTAATAAACAAAAAACTGATCAAATACCTACACAGCCAAGGTATTGTTCACGATAGGCAATATAAATTTAGATTCCAACGGTTAATTATATACCCTAACAAGAGGCTAAATATTTGTTTGCACAACTCGGGTGAAGCAAAAATCGTGGCTCTGGATATTTCTAAAGTTTTCGATCGAATACGATTTATATGATTCAAGTCTTAGTTGATGAATTTAAGTCAGATCAATTCCAAATAAACGCTGGTGTTCGCCAAAGGTCATGTTCTCACACCTACCCTATTCCTTATATTTATAAATTTTTTGTTCCAAACCACTACTTTCAATCCAATCCACAGTTTTGCAGACGACAGCACTCTAGTAACATCTCTAGTAACATCCTACAGCAACGCAGCCAAGTGTTTGGGGTTTCTTAGCCGCTGTAAGGCTTACTTCTCCTCCTGTGACCTCTTGAAAATCTATAAAGCTTTCATACGACCCAAAATGGAGTGCAATTCTCACATATGGGCTGGTGTTTCTAGTATTGCGTTAAAATATTTGGATAAAATTCAAAAACGGGCCTTTCGTCTAATCAATGGCCCAAATGTCACGGCTCATTTTGTTCTCTAATTTTTTTTATAGATTTCTCGTAGACACACGAAGGGCATGTTCATCTCTACACAGTAGAAATCCCCAGATGACAAAAGACAAGTTAAGGAAATTCGTTTATAACCTCAACATCCCGAATGTGGAACCAAATTCCATCTTGTGTTTCCAAAACATTATAAATTCTATAGTTATGGCCTAATTAAATAATGTCCTCATTTCCTTCTACCTTCCTCCTTTCCTAATTTTCCTTTCGCACCCTAGCCAAACGTACCAATCGGTATAAAAGGTCCTCACCTAGTGTTTTGGCTGTGTAAAAAAAAAATTTAAAACTTTGCTACCAAGGACTTTAAAAATGCAAATCAAATATGAACACGTCCAGTGTAATAACATATGGATGTTAAGCATAGAATTTAATTTATGAAAATAACCTTTGAATATATTGGTTCAACTTACATAATACTGTAGTAGAAAATTATACGATTTATTAAATCTCGGTTAAAATTGTTTGTTCATGTAATTAGAGTGCAAAAAAATAATTAAACTTATATGTATATTTAATACATACGCAACCTACACTAAATCGTTACAGATTTTTTTCGAAAACAAAGAAGAAAATATAAATATTATTATTTTTATTAAAGACCAAAGCTTATCCAAAACTGTATAGATCTTAGAAATAACACTTGTGAAAAAAAATAAATCAAATTAAATGGAAATGACTTGTGTTACATAATGTTACATAGAGTAATAACAGTACCGATGGTAATACGATAATCAAATATTTTATTTGACATTTAATAAATAAGAACTTTTATTATTGTATAAATACATAATATTGCTTATTTGATGAATCTCTGCCAAAAATATTGAATAAAGTAGTTATATTATTGATATTACTAATAATAATAATTAAATAATGCCAATTATAAAAAATAAGTATTAAATAATATTTACTACGAACAGAATGAACAGATGATTATGATGATGTATATATGTATATATTGAACTAAAACACCAAAATAAAAAATAAAAATATTACAAAATAAAGTTTAATAATTACCACTTAAGTTGAAACATTTTCCGTATTAAAATTTTTAGAAACATTAAAAACATGTATGTACATACAAAAAACATACTTGAATTTATTTTTATTCTATCAATAATTGTATTTTTTAAGATATTTTTATAAAATAAAGTATTTGTCATATTTAAATAATGAACAGGAATTAATATTTTATTTTTCATTTAAAATAAATTTATTAAAGAGATAATTTACCGAAAACAAAAACAAATTTGATTTTGTGGAAAAACAAATAAAGAAATATATTATATTCTTATATATTATTAATTTTAAATATTATGCACATAGCTAAAAAATAGTTAAAAAAAAAATAATTTATACAAAAAAACTAAATATCAATGGGGAGATTGAAATCAAGTACACAAAAGAAGCATCAATCAGGAGGGTACATAACAAGGTATTGTGCAATATAGTAAGAGATATTTGGTATAAAATAAAAGCGTGCTTACTGGAATTTTTAAAATTATCCCAAATCATGAAAACGCTTTAAATAATATTTAATAATTTATAGATATATCATATTATTTAAAATGTTACTAAATTAATTTATATTAGTTATATTAAAATACTAAATTCTTAAATAATTTAAATTGACACACTTATACGTATGTAATTCTATTTTGAATTTTTATATTTAATTCAAAATTATTTTATTATTTCTAATTAATTTGTAGTAAAAAATTTCAATTTAGAAAAGAATAATTAAATTTTATTTTAATTATTAATTAAATTTTATTTTAATTATTAATTAAATTTTTAAAGCCACACTTTTTGTTTATTTCTAACTATCTTTAGTTTTCAAATAAATTTTGAATAATTTCAATTATTTTAAAATAATTTAGGATAAAAATATGTAATATAATTGTACTTGAAATAAAATATGATACCAGGTTTGAATAAAAAATTGCAGCTATTGGTTTTGTCAGTGAAAAAGACAGTGATGATGATGATGATGAATGCAATTAATATCAGATATAAATTATAAAAAGCTGATGAAGTTATATTATTAAATTATACCAGTATTATGTAATTAATATACGAATTTTATAATTGATTTCGATATAGGTAATGTAATACAAATTTTTAAAATTAAAATAAATATGAAATTTTAATAATTTGAATTTCGTAAATTTTTAAATAATAATGCAAATACATAATGATAGTTTTATGTCAAATAAAAAATAAATAAATGAAAATTAATTGAAAGCTTAATACAAAGTTAATTTTGTGAGTAGCTCAACAATTTCTTGTCATATGTTTTTTTTCTATTTTCGTTGGCATTTTATTAATTTTTTAGGCATTTTATCACAACATACATTTTTTTTTTATTTAGATATATTTATTGCTTAGCAATAATGTTATTATAATATAATAATAAGGATAATAAAGAAATCAACTTCGAGAAAAATATTTTACTTACGATAAATTGTTGGTGTTTTTTATTTTTTATTTTATTTTATTTTGTTTATTATTTAGAATTTAACGAAATTTTCGATATTGAAATAAATAAGTAAGAATAATAACCATCACCAATTTTTAATGCAAACATAAAAGAAAATAATAAATATAAAGTTTAGTTTAAATACAATTGTATAAAATAAGTATAAATTTTTAATATTAATTATTAAATTATTATATGTATAACAATATATTTATTTAATTAATATATTTTAGGAATATATAAATTCATTTTCTTAAATTTAAATGAAAAAAAATTAAATCAAAATTAATTATAAATCTAAAAAAAAAAAATTTAGTATTATTTATATATTTATTTAATATATTATATTATTAATTGGATTTGGTTTTAACCCAAAAAACCCATTTCAATCAATAATAAATATTTAAATGATCAGTTAGTCAAAATATAACTATAATTAATATATATATAAAAAAAAATTTACAAATAAAATTTAAAAATCTCATTTTACTCAAATTTATTTGAATTGGAATTAATGGAATATGAAACGTGATATTCAAATACATGTAATATTATGTATTAAAAATAAATAAAATAAAAAGTTTATATAAAAATTTATTTTAAATAAATAAGACCTTAAACCTTACTGTTAATATGACTTTTGTTTTCTTTTCAATATACAAGAAATTTAATTTTAATTTTATTTTATTAAACAATATGTATGATATTTGAAATGATTTCGATAATAATTTACATTTATATTTTTATTATGAGAAAATATTAATTTTCTAAAATTAAATATGATCTATACATATATGTACATATGTATTTGTTTAATAATTTTTTTTTTTTTTGTAAATTAATCTTACCTTATTACTGCTGAAAATTCCAAAAATTCCTACACGTTTTTTCAATTTATTAGCACCCATTGTACCCTTAACCGTTAAATGATTCATTGGAATATTACTATAATGATGATTGCTTGATGTATCTGGATCGGATTTTGATAAATCTTCAAATGGTATATCATTTGGTGGTGTAAAACCTGACTGATATCTATAACAAAAAAAATGTTTGTTTTGTGAAAATTTTTACAAATGGAAAATAAATTAAACTCATTTTAAAAAATAGTTCTGTGAAAATCTAATATTTACTTCAACATATATATACATTTAAGTAATCTATATATACTTAAATATACATACTTATATCGATATTTCGGAAGTAAAATACTTCTATTGGCAGTGTGATTAACTCATTCGTTATTAACAACTAGTTTAAAAAATTATTTAATTTATAGTTGAAAAAAGAATGATTTTAAATGTAAATATTGAATAAAATTAATTATTTGTGACAAATCTTTCGATTTTTTATTATCTATTTGAGTTTTACCATTGATTAAGAATACTATATACATAGAAATTTTCGAATAAAACATTTTTGGACTAAATTATCACAGCTAATAATTTCATAATACCAGTTACCAAAATCATTTTTTATAAAAAAATTTTAAATAAATTTTATAAGATGACGCATATCAAAAAAACATATCGATTTACCTTATATAAAATAACAAAATATCAAAAGCAATAACATATTCAAGAACAATATGATAATATTATAGCAATATGAATATTCAAATTTCAAATGCATAATTATAAAAAATGTATTATAAATATAAATAAGAAATTAAAAATATAAAATTTTATAAATTGAAAGAATCACTAATACATTCGCATAGAAATCACTAATACATAGAAATCGCAAATTTTTTAAAAAGGCCCATGAATTTAGTCCAAAAATGTTTAATTCTATACTATGTCTATCTAATATAGTATGTTATTCATCAATGATTTTATATTAGTTATTCCTGAAGCATATTGAATTATTTTCTAATTGAATTTTTAACATAATTTAATTTACCTTTCTATTACTTTCGCTGAATCTTCTTTTTCATTTATTGATTCGGCTGCTTTAACAATACCTTCTAAACATCTAGCTATAATTGGTGCAACTGATGATTCAACATCAGCAGCACCTTTAATAAACTCTTTCATACCACGAGTTCGTTTTTCATCAATTTCTTGTAATCTATTAAATACATTTGGCAATAATACATCAAAATGTTGTTGTTGTAAATTATTTGTTTTTTGTAATTGATTTGCGTATTCATTTTTAGCATCATCTGATTGTTGAATTTTCATTGTCATATTATGTTTTTGTTTTTCAACCTCAGCTCGACTAAGATTTAAATCTGCATCTGCTTTTTGATAATTTTCGACAGCTTTTTCTGAATCTCGAAATGCTTTTTCATAATTACGTTTAGCTCGTTCTAATGATCCTATTTGCGTTGATAGATTTTGCATTAAATTTTGTCCTTCTGTTAAACATCTCTAAAAAAAAAACCGAAAAAATAAAAACACATTTTTAAATTATTTCGTTTTATTTTAGTGAAATAATTATTTAATTAAGTATATTTTAACAATTATTAAAAAAAGTCAGGGTCTTTAGTATTAAATTTTTTATTTTTTATAATTATTCATTGAATAAATCAAATCAAAACAAATAACAAAAAAATATGTACAGTTACTGACAAAATTATTTGCACAAAGAAAATAATTTATTTTTTTATTGTTTCATAAGTCTTTGCTTAAACTTTTTTTGAATTTCTTTTTGAAATGTCGTTCATTTTCTACCTCTTCCTGATATATGGGTGACATTATTTAATTTTTTTTTTTTATTTATTTGATAATACTTAAATACATATTTTTAAGTACATTTTTGTCATTACTATAACTAAATGATAATCAAAGTCCATTTCATCAATATCCATTTATCCTTAATTTACTAGAACTCATTTGAGCAATAATGTAAATAATGTTATTATTCTAAATAGAAGGGAAAATAATTTTTTAACTTATATTTCCAGCTGTAAACAGTTTTTTTTTTTTTAAACCATATTAGAAACAATAAAGAATTAATGGTAAAAATTTGAGATTGGTTCAATTATATTTGTTATATTTGTTATTTACAGTTAATTCTTATAAGGAGTATATTATTTTCGTCGTGCAAATAGTTTTCTGATCGACTGTATATTTATATGCATATTTTAATATATATATATATAATATATATAGCACATACCTTTCGGTCATCTTTTAAGTTTTTTGATAATATAGCGATCCCTTGAATTATTTGTCCTTGTAATGATTCAGCAATTACTTCTCTTTGTCCAGCTAAATCACTTGTTTCTCTTAAAACACTACGAAATGCTTGCCATGATGTAAATCTAAAATTAAAAAAAAAACCATTCATAATTTATTTATTTTTTTCATTTTTCAGCTTCCAGTACTATATGTATTGAAGAGCAATTATAAAATTTTAAATGAAGCTTCAATTTTAACCAGATAAAATTAAATTTTCCATTTTGTGCCAGATTCTTAATTTTAAATCGATAAAATTCTCTAAATTTGTTGAAGTCAGTGTATATTATTTTACCAAAAATTGGTATATTTTTGTATAATAATGGGAATAAATATCTTTCATTGCATCAAAATAAACTAACTAAATTGTAACTAATTTTTTGCAAAATTATGAAAATAAAATTTAATACAATGTAGAATTGTCTCACTGTCTTCGTACTTTAAACTTAAACAAAATGTGTAGTACATTTAGGTGATTTAATCAAATTATGTACTAATAAAACAAATATTTTCAAGCTGTCAATAACAAAAATCTTAATAGTTTGTGTCCCCTACATTTTTTCATCATTTTGTTGGCAATTTAAAAATTTTTACTTGGTTTTTGATGATAATTATTTTTTTCCCCACCAATGATTGGAAGGGTTTATTTTGCTGGAATAATTATCTATAACATAACAAATAACACAAAGATGTTGTATATGGTGTCAAATCAAATAAATTGAATTGATTTGCGCGACACCACCTTTTGTTTTCCAATTAGCATATTCTTTAAATAAATTAATTATATTTTTAAAATATCTATTGATAATATAATATACGTATTATTGATTTTTTAAATTGAAAGTTTAAAAACAAACTTCCAACATAATCAAAATTCTTATATGAACTGAAAAATGTCATATAAGAAACTTCTTTGTTTTACATTTTTGTCTAACCTCTTCAGCGCCATTTTAAATTGAATGTTATGGCCTGTCTATTTTGGAGGCCTTATACTAACATAAGTTGACTTTACTTAATGTCATTCGTTTGTTGTTGTCAATTAAAAGTTTAAATAATAACAAGAACAGAAATATCAATTTTTTTTAAAAAAATATAATTAAATTTTTGATGTTACAAATTTATAAAAATATATTCTTTATAATTATTTTTGTTTAACCAAAAAGTGGAAATAATTGAGGTTAAATAATATCCATATGTCAAAATAACAGTAACGAATAGCTCGTCGTGAGTGTCTCTAAAGGCGAAATTTGGTTACTCGTCACTTGTTGTAAATGTGTTTTAAGCGTAAAACTTGAAAACTATTAAATATATCACAAAAATATTTTATTCAAAATTATAAAAATTCATTATTAAAATATTTTAGACTTACTTATAATTTTAAAATCTATTTTAAATTTTTATTTTTCTTTTAAAACATGATATAGTGCCACAAAAGATGAAGTGGATGAGTATATCTATGCTAAAATATTTTTTTTGAATAAAGTTTATACATTATACAAATATTAAGAATTTTTTATAAATAGAGTGGAAAAGCTTGAAAAATATTGCAGAGGCAACCAGAAATTAGGTGAACTTTGACACAAAAATTTAGATCCTATTAAACTATTAGATCCTGTTGTGGCCGGAAATTCACAAAAAGAGAAAGCTAGGAAATTTCTTCACCTTCATTGAAGGATGATTATGACAATAATGGGTATATTGACAGATACACTACTATTTGCTAACTGTTTAATCTGCTGCCCAAGTGTGGCAAAAACAAAATAGTATATCAACATATATATACAATATCTTTAAATGCAAATCGACAATGCCACTTTGAAATGATCGAGGATGTTACTTATTCCTCTTTACTTGTGAATATTTATTCCTCTTTACTTGTGAATATTTCCATACCATGACATTTGTTAATTTACCAAATTTAATTATGTTCAATTGGAGTGCAAATGTTCAAGCATTTTTTACTTCTTCAGTTGACTTTTCTCCTCATTAATGACAACGACTTGCGTCTGTTATGATAGTAGAACAATATGCTCTAACAATCATATTTTAATGAACAGTAATTTTTTAGTTTATAAAAGAAAATTTTTAAACTGTTTGGTTTTGTTTCGAAACAAATTAAACGATTCAATAATAAGATGACAATGAAAACAAAGTAATAACAGAAAATTCTCATATTTTTAAAGTTCCGCTGCTAAGAGCGTTAATTAAATTTATTTTTCGCATAACTTTTTTGAAAGCTTTAATTTTTTGATTAATTTAATTAGTGTCTTTGACATCGTATATATCTCAACACAAAGTTGAATACAACTTCTACATAAACTTAAATGTTTACAAAACCTCACAAAAGCTTAAGACGTTGACTCCATGATCACAATTGTTGTTGACGATATCTTCGCGTCCGGTTTGACAGGTATTTGGGCTTACAAAAATTTTTAAGAACCTAATGTTAGACCTTTTTGTTCATTTTGATCACAAATGAATTAAAACACAATGTCTCAGAAAGCTCTCATTACACAATGTTACTGACTTGTTTTACCGACTTATTTTACGGATAACATTGACAATTTAGTTTTTTTACATTATCTCAGGTTGAAATTTTTCTAAGACATTTAAGATGTCACCATGTTTAGCAAAACCAAAACTATATCAAGCCATTTGAATTCAAATGCTATTATGAGCTTTCTTTAGCTTAGCTTTTTTAGCT